>CAMZMU010000080.1:20795606-21395606 GCA_947311845.1 Poa pratensis
CATGGTACTGAAATTAACTGAAAATATTGATCCTTTAGCAATGATTAACACCTATGCTTAATATCAACGTCCTATTATCTGGCATCAGAACTCTCTTCCATGGCACAAAGAAAATGCTTAGGTTTAGCCGTGGATCACACAATTTCGGTGAACTTGGAATACAACTGACATTTGTTGGATAAAGAAAGGTTAAGCCTTAGACAATGATATGAAATGACGCATATAGCCATGTCCTAATGCACAAGTCCTTGATCGATGTGTTCTTACTTCATGATTTCTCATTGATTTCGCCAGTTTAGCAACTCCCTTCATTCTAATGGTATTTGACTATTTATATATTCAGATAATGCCTGGTGGCTTAATTTCTTAGGGTTCTAGTAGAATCTTATGAACCATAGATCAAAGAAGTGATGTTTAGCTCATGGTCATCGAGAATATTTGTTTAGTTTCTTTTTTTTCTTTGATTTCTCCATCTTCCAGGTTCTCTTCCGCGATGAGCTATGCGGAACTTGACCTGACCACATTACTCGTGATATGACAAGAGGACGATGCTCGCGTTATGCTAGGAGATTGGTAGTACTGATATGATGATTGATGACCTCACCTACCTCATTTGCATTATTAATCTTCTCTAGCATGCATATGTCAGTCGTACTTTTCTTAGACGGAATATGTCAGATGTACTACTCGTAGAAGGGACAAGTCAGAGACATACATGGCCTACCTATGTGGATGCTTCATCTGAGGGTTAGTCTCCAGGCCTCCAGCTGTTATAAACTTAGAATCCTAGTTTTTGTAGTAAATCTCTAGCAAACATAACTTTTTGTACTCCTCCGTTCACTAATGTAAGGCATCTTAGTTTTTTCTCGATTCAAATGTATCTAACTTGTTTTATACATATATTCACTCATTTTACTATGTATGTAGTCAAAATTGAAATGGCAGGTCCAATGTCTTACATAGTGAACGGGGGAGTAGTAAAAGAAAGTTATACCGTCAGTACATTTCGACCTGACGCTGTGCCGAGACCGATTCTACGGCCATGGTCTCATGACAGTAGATTCAGAGTTGAGAGCATGGTCCTGGGCTGGGCTCTGAGATACTACTGTCGGCAGGCAGGTACACACTACAGAGCCTACTGAATCTGCATCACGATGGAGCTGAGATTTCAGTTTAAGATCGAGGGAGCAAGAGTGACTGACAGATAGGAATATACCTGCACCCAGTCGCAAGCAAAGGCCAAGATTAGGTCGGACGAGGCGAGCGAGCCATGTGAGGATCCAGTTAAAAAGTGCGCACGTCTAGAACCTTTATCTCCGGACCCATCGACATTCTTTCCTGGTAGGAGTAATAATATTTTCTTCTCACAACGCTAAGCTCACTCGCGGCTGCAATGCAACCCCCTGCCGACAGATTGCAGATGTCGACAGTCCCTGTAGTAGTCTGTACTCCCTTGATGATGAGTAGACTGACGGTGACAGTGCTCGAATTTAATAGCAACACTCAAGTTTAACCCTTCTCAGCTCTCCCATAATCACCACGACATTTGGAAGAGAGAGCAGTGTGGAAGAAGACGGCGAGTCCAGCTCTAAAGCCATTGTTGGCCTCCTCTGCCAGACCCCCAAAGAGAAGCAACACATGGGGTCCTTTCCTCGTCTCAGCATCATCAAGGCCACTCGTCGTCCTCCTCCCGCACGGATCCGCCAATCAAATGCCAGCCACCTTTACACAAAGCTGCTGCACCGGACCAAACCAAAGCAGGGAGCTTTGCCCGTTCTGGATTTAGCCGTACTGCTTACACGTCCACGGCCGCTGACACAGTCTCGCTACAAGCGGACGGCCACAGCTCAGCAGCTCACGCGCGGTCCTGCTGGTGCTGCCCATCACTGTGCTTCAGCTAGCGACTGAGTGAGGACCTTGACAGTGAGATACTCTGCTCTGTTCCGTCGGTGTAGAATTGCTAGCGATGGGCCTCGCCGGTGGCATTGTCCGGAGAGTCCTCTCCAAGAGCCCGTGCAGCTCGGCGGGCGGTGGCGCCGGCAACAGCCTCGTGCGTGCATTCTCTTCTCCACAGCAGTTCGATTGATGAGAGGTGGAGCTCGCGGTTTGCTGAAATGACATGACTGACCGCGGCGCACGGGCGTTTTTCTGTTCTTTTACAGGAACGGAGTCCGGGCGATCGCAAGAGGAGGTGGAGTTCTCTCAGGCTGTACCTCTGCGGCGACGAGTCCGGCGCCGCGGCGGCCGCGGACCAGGAGGAGGACGATGACGATGATGAAGGGACGGTCGTCTCTGCCGGAAGCTTCGAGACGTGCGCGATGACCCAGATTCCAATGACGCGTCAAAGCGGCGACGTGAACGGTGGTGTCGAAGACGGCAGCGGCTCCGAAGAGCTTCAGCGACGGGGTCTACCGACGGAGCCGGTTGGTGAGGAGGAAGCTGCGACGCTGATCCAGACTGCGTTCAGGAGATTCATGGTGCGTCCCCGGTCCAAAGACAAACAGAGAGTCCGAACCCGATCGCTCATGCTGATGCGGTGCTTGCAGGCGAGGAGGCGACTGTTGCAGGAGGTGCTGAGAAGAAATTCGGGATACGCCGAATTAGAACCCAAGAGTCCCGCCTCGGCGTCCATGGCGGCGTCGGTGGAGGTCCAGGTCGGGGAGTCCCTGAGCAACCTCCGGTTAAGCGACGACGGTGGAGGCTCGTCGCCCACGCCGTCGGCGCAGCACCGGGCGAGCCAGAAGCCGCGGCCGCAGGTCTTCAGGGCCAAGGTACCGCATTGCACACCTGCAGTACACAGATGGACATGACAGTAACACAGATCAAGCTGAGTGTGGTGACGGTCGGTTTGATGGGGATGCAGGAGGAGTGGGACGACAGCACGCTGAGCTCGAACGTGCTGCGGATGAGGATCCAGAACAGGATGGAGGCGACGACGCGGCGGGAACGAGCCCTCGCCTACGCCTTCTCGCAGCAGGTGCGCGCGTCCCGTCGGTGGAGTTCTTTCGGGCTTGCTCAGGCAACGATCGACTAGTGTACTGTAGTAAAATTCAGTTTCAGAGGTCAGTGACGCTGTGATCTGTATCTTGCGTTCAGCTGAGGAGCGGCGGCGGCGGCACGAAGAAGCGGTCGTCGCGATCCGACCAAGGGGACTTCAACGTGGGGTGGAGCTGGCTGGAGCGGTGGATGGCGACGCGGCAGGCCGAGCCCGCCGACGACTGCGCGAGCAAGAACGCCACGGACGCCGGGTCGGCGGTGGCCGGGCGGCGGGTGGTGGTGCCGGTGAGGAGGCGCCAGGACGTCGCGGCCGTCGAGGAGAAGGAGAGCTGCGGGTCCAACGACGTGTCCGCCGCCGTCAGCTTCGACGGGTCCAGCGCCGGCGGCCGGAGCGGCCTCAGCTGCTACAGGCCGGGCAAGAACAACCGGCTCAGGGGCGCGCGGAACCTGCCGCGGCGGAAGGTGGCGGCGGCGGCGTCCGACCACGGCCTCCAGGCCAGATCACACAAGGTAACGATCAAATCCCCTCATATCACCGCCATGATTAACCAACCTTGTTACTGATCCAAGAACTGCGACATGTTGTGCCGTGATCGATCAAATCAAGGTGAGCAAGAAGGCGCGGCAGAGAGATGAGAAGCAGCTGCAGAAGGATCGTCAAGCCGAGGCCGATGCTGCCGTTTACGATCCCCGCCAACCTCCAACTGATTACTGAAGACGATTACTGAAGACGAGACTCTCGAAGAATGATGTACATAGCTTCCTTCAGGTCCGGATTGCTGTGTGCGCTGGTGTTGCCATGATTTTTTCTCTCTCTTCTTTTCGGTTGCCTGATGCTAAAATGTGTGATGATTTGAATGCCTAAACGAGTTCATCTGGAGCTTGCTCAGTTGGTCATTACAAGTTGGTTGCTAAATAAAGTACGCAGATCAGAAAGTGAGAAGATAGCCACAATCTCAGTTTTCCATAGCATTCGATCTACAACACAAAACGAACATCCATCCACATGACTATCATTCCACTCGCTTCCACCTAGGTAAAGTTAAGCTAAGCTCTATAATTTCCCGACTACTGCACAGATATATTTCTGCCACACCGGCAAACCAAGAAGCCATGGTGTCAAGTTGAAGACGCCTGGGAAGCCACATCGTCCTTGGCGATGGCCACGTAGTTCACCGGCGCAGACGGCCTAGCACTCTCCCTACGCCCATCCCGGCTCGCCGACCGCGGGCCGTTCTGCATCACCGATAGCCTCCGGTTCGGCGTGCCGTTCACCGCGCCACCGTTGGCCCGAGGGCCAGGCAACTTCTTTGCGGACTGGGGCCGTCCTGGGCTCGGTTTCGAGCCGAATAGCTTCTCCTGCTCGGCAGCTAGCTGGTCGTTTATCTTCTCTGGTCCTGGAATGGCATGGAGAAAGTTAGTATGGAATGAGGGGAGATGGTAATGGAACCAGACATCGGACAAGACAAGGAATGGAAGAAAGGGGTACCCTCATTCTCCGCTTCTCTTCTCCTTCTCCTGTCTAAGGATTCTGTATTCGTCCAGCATTGCAAGAAGAACGACACCATCATAGGTGAACACTGTGTTGTGCTCTTGTTCCCAAGCCTGGGTCTTCAACACCAGCATGTCGACAATAGCTGCAGTAAACAGTCAAAGATATTCATGAGAATTTAGATCAGATCAGGGCTAGCATTGATGTACCAATCAAATATCATGTAAGATGTATTTAACATAGTGAGTCCATGGCGGTGGCCACAGATAATACGATGCAATTCCCAAGGAGGACCAATTTTCAGAACATACCTGGAATTTTATTAACCAAAACACGAGCCTTTTCTGCACGCTTAAGGTTCAGATGTGCACCTCTAGTTGCACTGTATCTGTTGTCATCCTGCCAATAAGGTAACATCAATGTAAAGAGTCCACAGTCAAACAAGTGCTGAAGAACAATGCTGGTGCCAAAAAAACAGAGTCAGAAGAACAATGCTACAGGAACACAAGATTCTCCATTTCAGTCATTAAAACAGAGACAGAAAAGGTAAGGTAACAGATTTGCATACCCGGCTATAGTCTTCAAGCCAGCTCTCTTCTTCACATGCTAACATCCACCTGTCAACCTTCTCCAGTATGTCCTTTCTGCTCAAGGCCTCTTCTTTTGCTTTAAGTATCTGGTTCTCCATATCAGCCAGTAGTTGTGAAGGCTCAAACATACTAGAATCAATAACAGACAGTATTCTATCTCTTGCAGCACTGGTATCTATTGCAATATGAGCACGGGCGTAGATATCTTCAAGTTCAGTCTGCCTTTTGAATGCAATATCCTTCATCCTACTAGCTTTTAGCTGATCCAGCCTTTCAACTTCAAGATGAGCCTTTAAAGTGCAAAAATGTGTCAGGCCACAGGTGAACAATAATATGGTGCTTTATCAATAAGTTCAACTCGCTGAAAGAAGAAAACACATCTTAACCTGCTCGATTACATCAAGAGCCAGAGCTCCTGGAACTCTCACTCTGTCCAATGGTGAGGACATATTGCACGTGACATGATCAAAAAGTTGTCGTTCCTCCACAGTGGTATCCATTAAGTTCCAAAGGTCAGTTAGCTGGGAAGCTAGAGCTTGAATCTACGAGAGAATGGCATTTAATCAGAAACAGAATCACATGATATAGACATATCAAATACACTTAAGACAAGATATGCAATAACAAGAGGCTCACTGCAAATTTACCTTTTCAAGCCTCTTTACTTTCTCTTCTTTAAGTTCAATCACCATTTTAGACAGCCTAGATAGTGTTTCATCACTAATACTCTTGGAATCAGCACCAACAGAGTCATTAAGACTAGGATGAACTTCAGTAACAGTGCTCAAGAAATCCCTCCCAAGGACAGAACAAAGATCATGCACTGAGCTCACAAAGTCGAGAATCTTGTGCAGCCTATTACTCTGCAATACAGAAGATAAGAGTGCCATGTCAAGTCAGGATATTTTACGTAATCCTGAGTACATATATTGCAATAACCGGCAGCAGCTATATCAGTAGCCTATTGCTTTGCACTAATATGGTACATAATTATGGTGTTATGCATCAAACATCAAGGGGTTGGTCATTATTTAGGTTATGCAGCCTTGGCATATGAAGAAGAGTTGAAAAAAAAACGCAAATTTATTTGTGTACTGCCAAACTTAGAATTCCTCTGTGCTTTGATGTTTGGAACATTGGCACATGAACAGCAAAATAACTGGTTCTAAGATTGTGCAAAGCAAACACGGAATCAATACCAACCTTTTCCTTTTGCAATGCTTGTAGTTCGAAGAGAAATTCATTTAATTTCTTCATTGAAAGATCATCCTCATCAACATGGGGTGTTTCCAAGTGGTCACCAACTTGTAGACTCCCTGCGATTTCACCACGTATTGTTTGAATTTGGAGTTGTACATCAGCAAACTCTTTCACCCTCTTCTCTTTTTTCCTGCAGAGTTGTTCCAAAAATGGTGATGTGGCTGCTAGTTGCTCCTTGATTGTACCAGTTGTCTTGTCAGGCTGTAAATCAGTAGAAAGGTGACATATGCACTATATAAGCAGATGACATAGTATATTTTTCTTTTTTGCGGAGAGAGATATTATACTTCAAGATAAAACTCGATCAGAAACGAAAAAATTGAAACAGAACTATGGCAAGTTCAAGTATCAAATAAGTATACTTGTATATAAAGGAGCTAGGTTGACATGGCTTTTGAGTGGCTATTCCCAGACACTTACAATTATAACGCCAGAAATAGATAGCTCTCCAAGTGAAGAGAGGAGTCTAGTAAGCTCGGATTTGGAGTTGGCTAGTTGTTGAAGGAGACGTGCCCTGGAACTAGAAGCCTGATCAACCTTTCTCCTATAAACATCTAAGCACTCCTGCTCTAGCTGAAGTAGCATCTTGTCGCGATCATCGTCGCTCTCACCAACCTCGTCCCATATCAGCTGAAATAACACCCATCAGTCACCAATAAATTATTGTCTTCCTGGCTAAGAGATGCTATGTTCACTCTTACTGATGTAGATAGCGAGTTCAAATGGAGTTTGTGTTGCCATTGTTTTAAATAAGCCAGGGGGAAAAACATGTATGTTAAGAAGAGTGGGATGGGGGCACAGCACCTGCAGTTGCTGCAGCAAAGATCCACATGTGGTTTCACCTAACAAAGGATCGTTGTGACCTGCCACTCCCATTTTAGCTTAACAATCTGCAACAATGATGAAAGGAGATCATGCATATAACAAGGTTTCAGGTAAATATAAGTCTAAACAATCATGAATTAATAGATGTTTACTTCATGCACCATAAAAATCCATAAGATGTACACATTACACAAAAAATTCAGACCCATGTGTCAGAACCAGACAGGAGAAAACCAGTGAAAAAAAACTAGAGCCTGATTTGTCATGGTATGCTGCAATTTTAGACCGCTAGCAAATAAGTGACCAGTTATGTATGCTGCGAATTTCTAGACTTCTGTACAAACTAAATACCAAGAAACCTACTGGGTACTGTTGTGATACTCTGAAGGCAAACTGAATCAATTTGATACCAATTACAAACATAACTTACTCGAATACATAAACATAGATAATCAAGACGAGCGCACACTGACTAATACCCAATTCTGCAAGCAGAATTCCTGCATATATCTTCATAAACTTCAAAGAAATGGTCATAAGTCCAATCGGCCACTTGGATAAATTCACCTGCTAACCCACCCACGTATGCCTTGTGTCACTTCAACCATGCATTTATGAACGTTCAGATAATGTTGAAGCATTCAGATTCTAGACAGTAAATTCCATCCAGCGACAAGATTTGGTACTAGGTTTACCAATTATCCACACAGAAAACAACAACAAAAGCACAATGGTCTTCTTGCAAATTCTAGGCACGCGAGCTCATCCTTTCCAACAGCACACTGCGCCAAAATCACCAGGTTTTGTTAGAACCCCTAATCCTAATTCCCCAGACAAACATTAACCTTTAAATTTCCAGCGTGTTCTTGCGGGAATTACAACTATTCCAATTTCTAAAGCAACAATCTTGGATCGAACATGCAATTCGGTCACTCAAAGATCCAATCCACCCCTCCAGCATGGCAACCAGCCGCGCGAGAACCGCAGAGAAATCGCTAAGACATCTCCAACCCAAGCGCCGGCGCAAGAAAAAAAATCAAGAAACCCCACAAAACCCCCTCTCAAACCCGAAGGAATCCGGAGCGGAAACCCGGACGAATCCACCCAGAAGACCAAGAAACCCGCCCCCAAACCCTACCCGAAGGACCGAGAAACCCCACGGACCCTCCATTTCCGGCGGAGAAATCGCGCCAGGAAACTAAAGAAGCGCCGCGAGATGGGGGGCGGCGGCTAGGGGAGGGAGACAATGGCGGCGCGGAGGCCTCCTCACCTTTGGGCCGCCCTTCTTGCGTCGTCTCGGCCTCGTGCTCCCGCGAGGAGGGTTCTGCAACCGCGGTGACGGCCGCCGCTAGAGAGAGAGAGGCGCAGTCAAGGGCGAGAGTGAGGAGGCGGAGGAAGGTTGACAGGGAGAGGAAACTGCGTGTGGGGTGAAAAAGGGTAGAAGAGTCAAAGAGGGGATCAGAATTTTTGTTCTTTCTTTTCTTTTCTTTTCTTTTTTCACGGGAGAATTTGTGTTCTTTGTTCTTTTTTTAAAAGGTGTTTATATTTTTTTGACATTAAAGGTGTTTATATATTAATCAGATAAACAGGTTTGATTACAGTCATTCAAAGCCGGTTCCAACGCCCAGGCTGAAACCGTTCTTTGTAACACACCTCCACTCAACTCTCTACGGCCTAATTGGCACAAGTCGTGCGCAACCGAATTACATCTTCTGTCAACTTTTCTCGGAATAATTTGACGATTTGGGGGTTTCTTCAGTCTTAATTCTCTTGCGAGCATGCTGATTTCTGAACGATCAGTACTATCCTCCTTAAAAGCTTCAAGAATCCTTGCACAATTTGTTTCAGTGATCAGATTTGCAAAAGGGTGTTGCATGGATAATTTTAGGCCCTCCAAGCAAGCGATAGCTTCGCCTTCTTCAGCAGAACTACATTGTTGAATATGATCCCAAGCCGAAGAAATAACATTACCATTGTTGTCTCTGAATTCCTCCCCAAGCTCCATGTCCTAGTATCTGCAGAAAAGCTTGCATCCACATTGCACTTCATCCAATTCACATCAGGTTTGGTCCATTTATGCTTCTGTTTTGTATCACTCTTTCCACCATCCAATCCGGCAGCAGCAGTTTATGTGTTCTTCTTTTGGCCTACTTTGCTTTTACCTTTCCTATGCGGATTACTTCCACCTTTAGATAGATTTTGCACACTAGTCAAGTAGTTTTGAAGAAACCTGACAGAATTTTCCACCGAAGCGTCTCCTTTGTCAAAAATGATATTATTACGATGGTGCCAAGCTCTCCACCATATAAAATTCATTTTGATTCTCGTCTCTTTGTCCAGATTATCCAAGAAATAAGAACCCAATCTCTTCATGTGTTTCCCAAGGATTTCTCATCTGGCAGTTCCCAGATTTTTGCAAGGCCTTGTCTCAGCGCAAGGGCCTTGCTACAACGCGTCCTAGCATGGTAACCTGTTTCATCTTCCATACCACATATTGAGCATGTGGGTAAAACGTGAGGTAATGTCCTGCTCCTGTTCACCTGTACTGCAAATGGTTAGTAGCAAGTTTTGAGGTAAAAAAATTATTTTTAGGGGGCATCCGAGTTCCAAATTTTTTCCAGAGACCTCTATCTCCATTCAAATTTGTAGTAGAGTTTGGCAAGGTATTATTTTTTAAATCTAGAGCCAGATTATAAGCACTCCGGACAGTGAACAGACCATGCTTTTCCTGGTTCCAAGCAACGAAGTCATCTATCTCAAAATTTGGAAGTTTGATTTTGAGAATAGCTTCAGCATCATAAGGTTGAAAAACAGTCCTAACCACATCTTCTTTCCAGGATCTATCTTCTGCATTAATAAGTTGATCAACCCACTTAATTCTTGAATTAGTTAGGTTGGCAGAAGCTTCCAGATCCCTCTAGGAATCCAGTTGTCTCTCCACACTCTGATATTTTTTCCGTTGCCAATTCGCCATATAATGCCTTTTTAGCAGAACCAGTCCATGCATGATACCTTGCCAGCCTGGCGATGATTTTTTATAAATGTTGTATCCACAAGATCTCCTGCTGGATAGTATTTTGCTTTTAAAAGCCTTGCACACAAACTATTTGGGTACACAATGAGGCGCCAGGCCTGCTTAGCCAAAAGAGCTTGATTAAAAGGTGTAGGTCTCGAAAACCCATCCCTCCTTGGCCTTTCCTTCTGGTTAACTTGTCCCAGCTTAACCAATGCATTTTCCTTCTATCATACTCATCTACCCACCAGAAATCCCTTGGGAGTTTCATAAGTTCTTCACATAAACTTCCTGAGAATTTAAAAACACTCATCGGGTAGGTTGGGATGGCTTGGATCACAGATTTAATAAGAGTATCTTTTGCACCACTAGACAAGTACTTTTTCAGCATAATCCGTGAAGCGTTTCCTTAACTTTCCTTTAACTTGTTGGTACTTTCCATTTTTTATTTTCCCCTCCAGCACAAGAAAAAAATCAAGAAACCCCACTAACCCCTCTCAAACCCGAAGGAATCCGAAGCGGAAGAAACTCTGACGAATCCACCTAGAAGACCAAGAAACTCTCCCCAAACCCTACACCGAGCACTGGGAAAACCCACGGACCCTCCATTTCGGGCGGAGAAATCGCCGCGGACGCGCCAGGAAACTGAAGAAGCGTCGCGATATGAGGGGCGGCTAGGGGAAGACAATGGCAGCTCGGAGGCCTCCTCGCCTTTGGGCCGCCCGTGCTAGGGTTCCTGCTTCCTCTCGGCCACGTGCTCCCGTGATGAGGGTTTTGCAACCGCGGGGTGCGCCTGCGGTGACGAGCTGCTAGAGAGAGAGAAAGAGAGAGAGAGAGAGAGAGAGAGGCACAGTCAAAGGGCGAGAGTGAGGACTGAGGAGGCAGACGAAGGTTGACAGGGAGAGAAAACTGCGTGTGGGTTGGTGAAAAGGGCAGAAGTCAAAGAGGGGGTCGGAATTTTCGTTCTTTTTTTACGGGAGAATTTGTGTTCTTTGTTATTCTTTCAGTGCTCATGTTTTTATTGTGCTAGCCTAGCCATATATGCTTTTTCGAAAAAAAATGGAGCAAGTCCTTAGAGTTTGACACACCATGACTAAAAGCATAATCATGTACTGTAGTTGGTCACTTCATCTAGTTGTGACTTGTGAGTGACCGCAATAAGGATTTAAATAATGTATTTATACTTACATGGAGGAGAGAGAATAAGAGAAAGAATGAAACTGAGCTCTCATTCAAAAGTCAGCTGCAACACGTGCTTCTAATCACTTTGTGAGAGTGAAATGTGGGTCATATATTAATAAACTAGCACATCTTTATATCTAACTATTATATAATTGGCTATAGGGTTGGCTATATGAGGTGACAATACCTTATAGCCAGTTGTTGGCTCTACTATTAAATTTGCTCGTATCGTACGGGTAATACGCTTTTTTGCGCGTCATACATCACACTTTTTTGCGTCATACTCTCTCGATTCCAAATTATATGATATTCTACCTTTTTTTATCTAAAATGCATGTACTAGACGGGTTTCAGTGTGTTGTTGACTCATTTCAGTCTATATGTAATCCACACTCAAATATACAAAACATTTTATAATTCGGAACGGATGAAATACATCACACATTAATCATGCTTGTCATGATCATATTCAACTTTTGTAACAAAATCAAATGTTCTAGATATAAAAAAACATAATGAAAAAACACTACATAATACATTGGAGATTCATATAATTGGGATCATGAACATTGCAAAACAATATAATAAAAAAGATCAACAAAATAATCATGTCCTCGTGTTTGGTGAGCAATCCAGTAAAGATACGGCAATTGTGTGGTAGGCTGGTTAATGTGCAATTAGTGTTAAATTTGCTAAGTTAAGACAATATATTGTGAGATCTTGTGAGCAATTAAGGCTGGATTTGTGAAGATCTAACAAATTTTTTGGGAGCCATTAGATTAGAGCTCGATGGACTTTTTAAAAAATTGAGCGTATATTACTCAAACATCAAAGTTTGCTTCACACGTAAACCTAGACTCCGTCTGAGAATTATGGATGCACGATGTCTCACTAACCAGGATGGCTCATCTCGTTCTTCTCGAGCCTCCACACGAAGTGGAGTACCTCGATCGAATAAGTGGTGCCTTAAAACGGCAACCAAATATTTACAAACAAGGTTGGTCATCTCTAAAAGTTAACTGGAGGCACCTAAGAATATCCCGAAGTCTTACATCACAAAGATTAAACTTCAAAATAACCTATTTCTTCTAGGGCATCCAAGCACCCAAGGATAACAAAATCCACAATGGATTGAAGGGGTGAATCAAATTCTTCTCGTGATAGACTTGGATCCCATCTACTAAATCATAAAGTATCAACAAGATTAGATCAACAGGGGTGATTTGACCTTATCAACTATGAAGGAGAGAGGATAAAACACGTGACTCTGACTGGGCAAGAAGGGGCTATTTATATTGGACCCCAACTCGAGTTGTCAATACCCGTTTTCTACGTGGTCCGGAAGTTCTGGTATTGTTCGGAACATCCGGGGCACGGAAGTTCCGGGCCAACTTCCGAGCCTATACATAGCAGCTGGTGGCAACCCAGTGCCAACTCTCTGGAACGACATGATGTTGGTCTAGAGTGGCTGGAACATCCGGGTCCTCCAAAGTTTCTGGCCTGCAAAATTGAGACTTTAACAGAAAGTTTAAGGGTGGATTTCTCACTCACGAGAAGGTTTAGTAGGTGCAAATTATGTTTCGTGTACGTGATTAATATCCCGTGCCTTCTGAAGCGATAGTACGGATTTCCAAACGACTCAATAAATGACAATCGTAGGACACCGTCTTTTTTCTTTATGCGCCATAAAATAGCTCAAGCACATAGTTAGTCAGCTAATCATGTTATCATTAACACCAAAACCATTTAGAGAGGGAGATGCCATTTCAGGTGTATAACTCATGCATTTTACAGTGGCTAGTAACTCCACACGTGCAAATTGATTATATTAACTCGGGGAAAACCACTCTCGTTTTTTCTTCTATCTCCTCGTTTGTTTTCAAGCTCCGAGAAAACCATTATGCGAGTACAATTTTTTATCGCGTGGCATTGTCCACGTCAAAATGCGTATGTGAGTATTGGTTGAAAGGCCCATCATTCGTCTGAAGATGTCTCTCATGTATGAGGCTTATGCATATTCGTTATCGAGTGGTTTAGCACATGGTGTATACAAGAGCAAAGGCGTAGCCAGGCCCCACGCAACATAGGCCTTGGCCTGGGGCGTGCATCCTAATGACACTATTTGACTGACATCGTTGAGGATTTTCACATTGTAGTTGGTCCGGGGCGTGACTATTGACTGGCTACGCCACTGTACAAGAGTATGGATATGTCTCTACGTTCGACAATGTTATCAATCAAGACTAAAAGAAATGAAAGTGATGGTCAAGCTGATGCGACAATACATTATAATTTATGATTGAATTTTGATGGTGTTATTTCAGTATTATCGGAACACACATCACTCACTTTTACGAACGGACGTACGTACAAATGTAAGTATTGCAACAACTACTATGTCACGAACACGTTGTGTCACCACTTCTGAACCACTTCTCTGTTTCTTTACTTTTCGAAGTGAGCCAATTCCATCACTTACAATAGCAGTAAATACTCAAAAAAAAAACACTTACAATAGCAGTATATATACGCATTTCTCACATTACAATGTGTATGTATGATGTATAGTAATCAGCGACCACTTGGTGGACGCGACATAGTTATTCATGTAACCACCACAGCCTGTCATCAGCAAGCACCGGGGGCGAAGCCGATGGTCTTCTTGCCGAGGTTGTGGACTACGCCGTAGGTCTTCTGCTGCGTGTTGCCGAGGATGCCGACGTTCTCATCGTCGCCGTTGGACGCGAAGGCGAGGCACACCTGCGCCTGGCTGATCGCGTACAGGATGCCGGACGCGTCGACGTCCAGGCACGCGCCGCCCTTGAACACCAGCGACACCGCCGGCAGCGTCACCTCGCTGACCCCCGTGAAGTCGTAGCAGGTGTCCAGGATCGAGTACCCCGGTGCCTTCTTGAACCCGTGAGCCGCCATGGCGGTGGTGAATGCCGACGAGAGCGCGTTGTAGGCGGTCTCCGGGAGCCGCGTGATCACCGTGCCGGAGTCCACCAGCGTGCCGGCCGTGGAGAAGACGGACTCCGGGATGGACAGCTGCTTCCCGCCCACGCGGATGCCCGTCAGGCCCACGTAGTAGAACGTCGGCCCGTTGTCGGTCAGCATCGGCGTCACCCTAGCGTTGGCCGGCGACGCGCCGGGGCCGAAGTCCAGGTACCCCGTCGTCCCCGACGACGACGCCGGGAGGCAGTACGCGAACGCGCCACCGTACTTGTACTGCGCCTGAACCGTCAGCGACGTCTTCCCGCGGCCGAGTCCCATGAGCCCCGCCGTCTTCCCGAACAGGCCCTCGTTCTTCTCACCGCACCCGAATCGGAACCCCTTGATGGCGTCGTGGGCAATTGTGAGGGTGTCCTGGGCGAAGAACCCGACGGTATAGGAGCCGTCTCCATACTGGACGGCGTAGAGGCAGTGCCCGCCAGTGCAGCCGCTTTCGTCCAGTTCGTCACAGGCGGAGTCGGAGCAGGAGACGTTGGCGTAAGTGGACGACTTGGCCGGGTCGAAGAGCGGCTGCGCCTGCTTGTAGCACTTGGCCACGCAGGGGCGGCACTGCACCCACGTCGTGTCGCTGCCGGTGTCGAACACCACCGTGTACGGCGACGACGGCGTGCCCAGCCCCACCGTCACCACGTAGTTTCCCGTTTCCAGCGCGCGCCCCGAAGTCACCGGGAGCGAAGGGGTGGAGGTGGACGTCCAGTGCTCCGGATGGATCACGGCCGGGTTCTTCTTCGGGCCTGGCTGGACCGGTGCAGCGCGCTTCTTCAGTTTGCTGGTCGTCTCGGACACACGGCGCTGGATCGACTTGACGCGGTTCTGGTCGGCGGCGAGGATCTCGGCGTGGGACGGCGGCTTCCCGTGCGCGTCGGCCAGAGGCGAGCATGGACCGTGCTTGTGGACGATCTTCATCCTCGCTGCTGACGTCGCGGCGCTAGGTATATGCTCTGAATTTTGAGGGACATGTTCGGCTCGGAGTCAGAAAATTCAGAATTTTAAATTCAGGATGGGAGTGAAGCTCATCTAGTAAAATGTTTTATTAAATTACAGTTGTAATCGAGGAATTCGAACCATCCTTGACAGACATGGCAGAAAACTTGTAGCCAGTGGTCGTTCGTAGTCAGCCTGTCACTCTAGCTGCTTCGTCATGTTCGACCAGACAAAGAACCGGCAGTAAAAGACAAAACAGGTATGTTTGTTCACTTCTGATGTTCTGGGGTAAACAGTTTTTTTTTTTTGCATTACTCCTTATACCAACTTTAAGCTGTAAACCATGTAAAAAAAAACCTTAAGGTGTAAACGACTTAATTTCCTGAAGATGCACCTTCACATCCAGTTATTACGAGCTGCAAGAATTTTGCACTTGCCTCCGGAGAAATTTTACTTTCACAGTTTTCTTTAACTCCGGATCGTTTGGAGAAAATCGTCGCACTTATATATCTATCCAAAATTAGAGAAAACCGAGATGGATTAAGGGAGATTCATGGAAAGAAAGAAAGAAAGAACAAAAACAATCCAAGCACTGCAGCTAGCTACTAGCAGTCAACAACTGAGAAGAAAAGCAACTAGCTAGCAAGATGATGGATGATCATGAGCTCGATCGACCGGGAATTAACCTCGTGGAGTGGCGCAGGACGTGCCGGGGAACAGGGCCTCCACGCTGAGCAGCACACGATCATCCTCCGAGCTCCCCGCAGCACCAGCAGCCCCGAATCCGAATGCTGCGAGGACTGCGGCGCGGCAACCAGGTGAAGGAAGCCATGGCCGCGGCAGCGGAAGACGAAACAGCAGCGGCCATGGCAGGACCGCACAAGTGGCCCTCAGGTAGTGGGCCGGTGAGTGGAAGGAACACAAACGAATGAAGGATCACACAGCTCCTATCCTGTCTTATATATAGTCGGAGGATGATACGATAAGAGCCGTGCGTGCGCACTGGCTATTGCTTGCTTTGCCTACCACACTACTACCCTTGGGGCTGCATGGGAATTGGCATGTGCGAGCCGTGCACTTCACCAAATTCTTGACTGGTTGCATTGCAGGAATGAACTGCATCAGAGATGTTTTCCTGGAAGGATAGTGACCAGGATAGAGATAGCCGTATACTGTCCGAAGCCCGAACGGTAGACGACTAGCCGGATAGGGTCATTGAGGTCCTTCGGGCGTATGAAATAAGCACCGGACAACATCTTAGCCGGACAAGAGGCTCATTGATGCTAGGATATTAAGTTTCAGAGGAGGATGGAGAAATGGTTCTCTCTATTTTACATGTTCAGTCAGCCACTTTTGAAGATAAGTACCCTGGCCTCCCTATTCCTAAAGGAAGAATGAAAAATAAAAATATCAGTTTACTACAGAAAAGCTAAAAGATGTTCTGATTGGTCTGACAAGTATACATCTGGTGCAGCAAAACAAGTAATTGATACCAACATATGCTATAGTGTATTGCTTGGCTATATTCCAAGTTTAACCGTGAAGGGTTTATCAAGTACTCGGTGGGAGATTCGAATGAAAAGTGTTAAAGGTATCAGATATCAAGCTCCTGAACTAAGGTTAGCTTTGTCTGAGTTAGGTAAAATTTGCGATGACGCCAAGTCAAAGTGTAACGCGAAATTTTATTTGAGGCGCTTGGAAGTTTAGAGCTTTTACTTGGTATGCTTATTTGGCAGGGCATTTTGTTTACTATAAACGTGGTGAATAAGAATATGCAATATTCATCCATGTGTGTACATTGCAGCAAATCGAATTCATACTGCATTTTTTGTTAAATACATATTAAAACGAAGGACTTGCAACTAGTTTAACCATTGCCAAAGGTCTAGCATTTGACATGGGTATTGAACCATCCTTTCCAATAAAATGTCGTTTCACCGGGATGAAACAATTTCATGAACCCGATGAAGATGAATTTTTTGTTAGCCGAGAAAATTGTTGAAGTAAACTACTTTTTAGTTATGGTTCACGTGGCAAACGTCTCGGAAGAATTTAAGATGGTCAAAACTATATTTGATTTTACTTAGTTCAAAGACTTGAACTTATTGAATGACATTGAACCGCTTAAATGTTGTGATAAGTTTGTGGAATCATTTTCTCGAAATGGTTCATGTGATGTTGAAGTAGATGATCTATTTTCCGAATTAAGACTGCTACAAATGACTTTAACAGAATCAATGTGCCAATGTGCGCTATTAAAATATTTGAGTTTGTTAGAGAAATAGAATGTTTTACAAATATTTCAATTGCTTCTCGCATTTTGTTTACTATACCGCTGCCTGTAGCATGGGGGTGAACATAGCTTTTTCCAAGTTGAATTTGCTAATAGACTATTTAAGATCGTCAATGTCTCAACAAAGATTGAATCGTACCAAACAATTGTTCCTTGAAAACAGTATTTTCCACGCCTCCCGGGTCACCTCTAGGGTGACTCCGGAGGCCCTCGCACCGCCACCCAATGCTCCTCGATCCGCCGCCTTGTCCACCCTGCCGCCGGAGGAGGAGGACGGCGGCGGTGGGTGCCCCCAATAAGCTTCTTTCTCGTTTTTCCGTGGCCCTAGCTAGCTGTCATCTGCGCATCGTCCTCCTCGCCTCCGATCTGGCCGGCTGGCTGCCCTCGATCTGGCTGCATCAGGCGGCACATGGACTTTGCGACATTTTTTCGTGGCCCTAGCTATCATCTGCGCATCCTCCTGCGCCGCTGGCCGTCTCCAAGCTGGCCGCATCCAGCAACCCCCGAGCCAATCTAGACTGATCGGGGCGGGTGGTTCCTCCGGGCCGGTGGGTTCTGCCAACGGATTTGATGCTCGTCGGCCTGATACTAAACCATGGTGCTTCAGGCCCTGGTTCATCGTCGACAATGTCGATTGTCTGCCCAAGTTCCGGATCATCCTCGCCTGTGGTCTTCATGGATATGCGCATGGCGCTCCTAGACCTTTGGATCGAAGGGATCCGGTCGTGCATGACCAGTATCTCAACCTATGTGGTTTTGAGGTGTCGCGTCGCAAAGTCCTGCTTAGTCGACCTCGACACCATCGGGCACATCGCCGCGATCATGGGGATGACTGACACGGGAATATCTATGCGGCTATGCTCGGAAGGCTAGAAGGTTTCGATTGCTCATGTTGAGTTCGAGATGATGGTGGAGGCAGAGTTCCTTATGCGATGATGACGTTTCTTCACTTTCGTTATGCGATTACGGTTCCGCTTCGTCAAAACCGTACGCATGATTGCGGTGAGCCCGGTGATTGGTGATTTGCAGCAGCGCCCTCGACAAGTGGGGGGCGGCAACATTGGGTGATTTCTTCGAGGACCGAGTCTTGATTTTCAGGGTGAAAACCCTAACTCTGACCTTCATTGGTTGTACCTGGCAATTGCAGATCCTTGTTAAAGGCATTTCTGAAGATATTGGACTTTCTCTATGGTGAAAACCGATGATATGGCCTTTTTTTTAGATTGAGCGACGACAACGCTTGTGCATTGTTCCTTTCCTGGAGGCGTCGCTTTTGGAGAACATTATTTGTTATTAGGGTGTTGCCATTGGTGGTGGTTAGGTCTAGCTGCTGCGAGTTGTTGATCACTTGGCGCCGGCGGGGTCTTTTTTTGTTGTCTTTTGGCTGTGTGCATTCTTAATGTCTCGACTAGTCTTGATATTATGTTGGTGCAGAGGCCGGGTGTAATTGGTATTTTTTGATATTAATATATTCCCTTTTATAAAAAAACAAAAAATTGAATGGTCTGGCTACTTTGTGTATTCAGAAAGATAAGTCGGGTGAGGTAAGTACGGTTGCAATATTAATGTCTTTGCTTCTAGAAGGTGTTAGGAGAAATTGCAAGCTCTGAACTCAATTTGCTTTACTGTGCCTCATACAGGAAGTTTTGAAAACAAAATCGTGTTATTATTCTGGTGAAATATGGAGTGGTATGATATCAGTCCGTGGACAATGGACATTGCCTAACGACGTCAATAGAGCTCTTCACTTGTTACGGTAGACTGCAATGGGACATGATCATTTTGGTGTACGTTTGTGTCATCACAACTGCACATGATGGTTTACTATTTGCTTGCTACAGTACATGGCAATTGTCCAATACTTTTCTTGTGCTTTTTAGGTGATTGTCTGATTGATACTCTCTGGTTCTTTCTGAAGTACTCCCTCCGTATCAAAATATAAGACTTTCTAGTTAGGTTCTACACACATGTATCTAGATATGTTTTAGTGTAAGATTCATGTGAACCTTGCACTAAAACATGTCTAGATACATGTGTGCAGAACCTAACTAGAGAGTCTTATATTTTGATACGGAGGGAGTAGGAAGCTGCGAGACTTCTTCCTTGTCTAGATTGGTAATGCTAGTGGAATGATACATTTGAGATCCCAAACAGTTGTTCTAATAATCCACACCGTGGCAATCTTGTATGACAAGTACCAGCACAAGGTGGATCACTCATTGGTGAAGACCGGAAACAAATGTACATGTGTCACTTTATGTCCATAACAGAAAAGCTCCAAGTAATCATCAATTTTTACCAACATATTTCTTTTGCACAAGAAAGACAATGTTCTCCGTGTGCAACTATTATGGTTTCTTACTATCATGATTTTCTTTACTTCTGTCGGACTATACAAATTTCAACACTTACAGTTGCGGTTGCACTGGTGCAGTATTTTAGTTATTTATGTGTAGTAATCATTGACTACTCGGTGTCGGTGGATGCAGCTTAATTATCCAATAATCACCACGAGCTCAAACCAAATGATCAATTAGCAGGCACCAGGGGCGAAGCCGATGGTCTTCTTGCCGAGGTTGTGGACTACGCCGTAGGCCTTCTGCTGCGTGTTCCCGAGGATGCCGGCGCTGTCGTCGTCGCCGTTGGACGCGAACGCGAGGCATATCTGCGCCTGGGTGATCGCGAGCAGGATCCCGGACTCGTCGACGTCCAGGCACGCGCCGCCCTTGAACAGCAGCGACACCTTCGGCAGCGTCACCTCGCTGACCCCCGTGAAGTCGTAGCAGGTGTCCAGGATCGAGTACCCCGGCGCCTTCTTGTACCCGTGCGCCGCCATGGCCGACGTGAAAGCAGAGGACAGGGCGGCCTAGGCGGTCGCCGGGAGCCGCGTGATGACCGTGCCGGAGTCCACCAGCATCCCGCCAGTGGAGAAGACGGACTCCGGGATGGACAGCTGCTTCCCGCCCACGCGGATGCCCGTCAGACCCACGTAGTAGAACGTCGGACCGTTGTCGGTCAGTATCGGCGTCAACATCGCGTTGGCCGGCGACGCGCCGGGGCCGAAGTCCAGGTACCCGGTCGTCCCCGAAGGCGATGCCGGGAGGCAGTACGCGAACGCGCCGCCGTACCGGTCGTACGCCTGCACCGTCAGCGATGTCTTCCCGCGGCCGAGCCCCATGAGCCCCGCCGTCTTCCCGAACAGGCCGTCGTTCTTCTCACCGCACCCGAACCGGAACCCCTTGATGGCGTCGTGGGAGATGGTGAGGGTGTCCTGGGCGAAGAAGCCGACGCTGTAGGAGCCGTCGCCGTACTGGAGGCCGTAGAGGCAGTGCCCGCCGGTGCAGCCGCTCTGGTCGAGGTCGTGGCAGGCGGGGTCGGCGCAGGAGATGTTGGCGTAGGTGGACGACTTGGCTGGGTCGAAGAGCGGCTGCTTCTGCTTGTAGCACTTGGCCACACAGGGGCGGCACTGCACCCACGTCGTATCGCTGCCGGTGTCGAACACCACCGTGTACGGCGACGCCGGCGTGCCGAGTCCGACGGTCACCACGTAGTTGCCCGTGCCCAGCGAGCGGCCCGAGGACACCGGAAGCGACGGGGTGGAGGAGGACGTGGAGTGCTTCTTTGGGCCGGGCTGGACAGGTGTAGCGCGCTTCGTGAGTTTGCCGGTCGTCGTCGCGGACACACGGCGCTGGATCGACTCGACGCGGTTCTGGTCGGCGGCGAGGATCTCCGCGTGGGACGGTGGCTTCACGCGCGCGTCGGCTAGAGGGGAGCAGGGACCGTGCCGGTGGAGGATCTTCATCCTCGCTGACGCCGTGCCGCTGGGCTCATGCTCTGAATTTTCAAGGACATGTTCGGATTGGTGTCAGAAAATTCAGAATTTACCTTTTTATAATGGCCGATAGTAGCTATAGGCCTATAGCTAGATAAAATTCAGGATGGCTGGAAAATTCATTCTAGTAATATGTTTTTCGAGTTACAGGTGTAATAGATGAAATCTTATTTGTATTACAGTTGTAAAATCGGCCGTCGATGTCAGACAAGGCAGAAAAAAATGTAGGGAGTGGTCGCCCATTGTCAGCTTGCCACTTTGGCTACCTGGTCATGTTGGACCAGACAAAAAAACGGGGAGTAAAAGACAACACAGGTATGTTTGTTCACTTTCAGCTGTTCTGCAGTTAACAGTTTTTTTGTAAGTATACCATCTTAAGCTGCAAATGACTTTTCCGAAGTTACTCTCGAGGCTTTACCTGCTGCGAGTCATGCTCAAAAACTTTAAACATGTCTCTGGTACATACTTCCTAATTTTCTTATTCAGCAGTTCTTCAACTCCCGGATTGCTTTGAGAAAATCACACTTGCATATATGTGTTTCCAAAAACAGAGAAATCAAATCATAACTGGCAAAAGCAAGATGGATTCGGTCAGGGAGATATGTGAATCGACATGGCCGGATACGGATAGCTACCGGTGAACAACTGACTAAGAAAGCAACTGGTAGCAAGCCCTGAGGATGGATGATCATGCATGATCGAGCTAGTCGGTCCGGGGACTTAACCTTCTGGCGTGGCGCAGGACGGGCTGGGGAAGAGGGACGCCAGCTTGAGCAGCACACGATCGTCCGAGCTCCCTGCGTCGGCACGAGCAGCTGCAAGCCCGAATGCCGCGAGAACGGCGGCGGCAGTGAGCAGGTGAAGGAAGCAGCCGTGGCCGCGGCAGCGAGAAGACGCCATGGCAGGACCGCACGTACAAGTGGCCGAAAGGGAGTGGGCGGCTGGGCGGTGAGTGGAGGGAACACAAACGATCACACAGCTCCTATCCCGTCTTATATACAGTTGAGATATACGGTAAGAGCCGTGCGCACTGGTTGTTGCTTGCGTTGCCTACTGCAGGACAACACAAGAGCAGACTAAGGCATGGCCTAGTGGTGGGGAGGGGCTGATGCTCTCCCACCCAACCGAGTTTAACTCCTCATGCTTACAATTTCGATAATGTTGCACCCCTCTTATATCAAAAAATACCGCGGACCTCCTCCTCGTAGGAAATTATTTTTACAAGTGCTGGAAGACTGGTGGTTTAACTGTGTACACTGTACTGTCTGTCCGAAGACCGAACGGTAGGCGACTAGCTGGTAAACTATTTGGTGACCAATGAAGCAAGCCTTAACATTGAAAAACAAGCTCGCCACTGAGAGTGAAATCATGTACGGATGAGTTGTTATCAGTAAAGGGTCGCCTGCTGAATGTCCACATTGTAGAACAGGGCCACAAGTTTCGATCTGTATGCCACTGTAATCGGAGAACAGTGCCTTGATTTATCGGTCCTGCGCCCCCCAGATGGATGCCGTCGCTGGCTGCTCACATGTCGCCGCCGGTTGCCCATACCACAACGGCTATCGACTTTCCCTCTCCCCGCTGCCGCTGGCACGGCCGCTTTCAGCATACTGTTGACAAAATGGATGCGCGGTTTTGGCTCATAGTAGAGGATGCTCCCATGAAGAAAAAGGTATTTTAAAATACAGAAAACTTCAAACAAATAAATAAACGGATGTTTATGTGAGATTAACGTGTGATATGTTTTTCAGAATGTGTTTATCGACAGTGGAAGCATTTGATTCCAGGAAGCAAAACTGATAATCGGGACTAGATGGCACTCACATGCATCTTATGCTCCTCCTATAGCACTTACGGCGGACGCAGTCTAGTCTTTGCGGAGTGGTTTTTTGAGCTTGGTTCTACTTGTTCTTGGGTTTGAATGGGTTTTGTCCTATGATGTTGGTGTTCTTGTACGGTCTTTGCTCGATTTTACGCAAATAAACTGAACAACTTCTTAATTAATGGATAAGACAAAAGTTTTACCTACGTTTAAAAAACTAAATGTGCTTACTATATTGGTTCCAGTTCATATATCTGCCCCCACCATTTATGAATCCAGCCACGAACTCAAGATAAGTTCAGGTTGCGTGTGGACTTACTAGGACGCGTAAACATGCCATCCACGCGTGTCCCTCTCGCACCAGGGACCGTCCTCGACGTCGCTGCGCCGGGAGGGACCAGCGCTGCAACATCATCCAAATTTCATCCGCATCCTCCCAGCTTGCTGCATCACTCACTACTGCGTATACATGCTTTACTAGTTCGTGCCATTAGGGTACCTAACCGTCACCCGCATTTTTTGGTCTAGGTCCGGGTCCCATGTCTTCTTTTTGTTTTGTCCCTTTTGCCAATTTGCATTCTAGTTGCAAATAAAATGATTAGATAAAATAGAAAATAATAGCAAATAAATCACCACTAATTAAACATCACATAGCAAAATGCGGAATGACACGTAGTTCGAAACACACATAGTTCAAATGATATGAAATAAATTAAAACTGAGGGGATCAAGTATCGTGTCCACGGATCATCATTTGCTTGTTGATTAACCAAGCCCTTTGCTCCGGGTCCATGATGTTCAAATCGACATCATGATCCGGTTCTCCTCGATTATCACAGCGAGCTTCACCCGGTTGTCCTCGGTATTGGTCCGGTTCTGCTCGGTCTTCACCACGAGCTCCACCTCCTTGGCCCTTGACCGAGCATTGGCCTCATCAATCTCTACCTTTTTCTTGGCCACCTCAAGGAAGTTGGACAATGCCTATTCGTTGTCCCGACGTTTCCTCTCATCTCTTTTCGCACTTGACTCTTCCTTGCTGGCGATCAACCCTTTCAATGTCTCGTCCAATGCAAGAGCCGAAGCCTCGCGCTTCACATCTTGCTTGGTAGCCTTGTGTCCCCTCGGCCTCGCCGCCATGGGGCAACGAGCTTGGGCCGCCCTCTTCACCTTCGGCAGAGTTTCTTTGATCCATCGCCCCCTTTCTTCAAGTAATCATAGACCTCAGTCCACTTGGGCCATCCTTTGATCATCACCGAACAATGGTTCAATGTGAATTTGGAGTCGTTGCACTCCTTGAAGTATGTCATGGCTTGGAGGACGATGTACCACGCCGATGTCACTCACGGGACGGGCCTTGACATGATCATGGGCGGTTTGGAACTTGCTACACTCCGCTTGGATACGATTCCACCTCTTGTTAAGAGAGTTGTTGATACGTCTCAAACGTATCTATAATTTCTGATGTTCCATGTTGATATTGTACCAATTGTTACATGTTTATATACAATTCATAGCATTTTTATGCATTTTCTGGGACTAACCTATTAACAAGATGGCACAGTGCCAGTTCCAGTTTTCTGCTGTTTTTTATTCCAGAAAACCTAGTCTGGAAATATTCTCGGAATTGGACGAAACTTGGACAGAACTTCCTATTTTTCCAACACGAACACGGAGTCCAGAGGAGAGACAGAGGAGAGCCACGTGGCACCCACACCATGGGGCCGCGCGGCCCCCCTGCCGCGCCGTGGGGTGGTGTGGGGCCCACGAGCCTCTCCAGCCGCCGCCATTTCGCCTATTTATTCCTCCCGACGCGAAAACCTTAAATACCCGAGCCATTATCCACGAAAAGTTCCAGAGACGCCGCCGCCGTCAACCCTAACTCGGGAGGGTTCATAAGCTCTTCCCGGCACCCTGTCGGAGAGGGGAATCATCACCGGAGGGCTCTACATCACCATGCCTGCCTCCGGAGTGATGCGTGAGTAGTTCATCCTTGGACTACGGGTCCATGGCAGTAGCTAGATGGTTGTCTCTCCACTTTATGCTATCATGTTTAGATCTTGTGAGCTGCCAATCATGATCAAGATCATCTTATTGTAATGCTACATGTTGTGTTTGCTGGGATCCGATGAATATTGAATACTATGTCAAGTTGATTATCAATCTATCTTATATGTTATTTATGATCTTGCATGCTTTCCGTTACTAGTAGATGCTTTGGCCAAGTAGATGCTTGTAACTCCAAGAGTGAGTATTTATGCTAGATAGTGGGTTCATGCCTCCGGTAATCTGGGAGAGTGACAGCAACTTCTAAGATTGTGGATGTGCTGTTGCCACTAGGGATAAAATAACCGATGCTTAACTTAAGGGTGCGCCGTTAGGTCTACTGCATTTGTTTACATTACACACATTACTTAATGCAATTATCCGTTGCTTGCAACTTTATACCAACGGGGAACTCGGATGACAACCTGGCGGTGGATTATTAGTCATAGACGATGTTGGATAACGGTCTATGTATTTTGTCGTAATGCCCACATGAATATCATAGTAATCATCATGTCATATATATGCATTGTCATGCGCTCTATATTTTGTCAATTGCCCAGCTGTAATTTATGGAGAAACACCACTAGTGAACTGTGGACCCCGGTCCATTCTTTTACACTGATAATACAACCAACTACGAACATTGTTCCTTTTCATTCTTTGCAATTTACTACTGTTTTCGACACCATACGTTTAATCCTTTGTTTTCAGCAAGCCGGTGAGATTGACAACCTCACTGTTTCGTTGGGGCAAATTAGTTTGATTGTGTTGTGTGCAGGTTCCACGTCAGCGCGCCACTGACAACCTTCAGAAGTGATTTCTTGCTCCTACTGGTTCGATTAAACCTTGGTTTCATACTGAGAGAAACTGCTGCTACACTGCTTCATACCTTCCTCTTGGGGTCTCCCAACGAACGTGTGATCCACGCAATCAGTTGTCATCCCGATCACTCTCAGTTTTGTAGGGCGGCAACTTCATTTGCTCATGGAATTCTTGCGCACCCTCCTCCGAAAGGCATTCCCTTTTTGCCGGGCACCACAAATTCCAGCTTGTCCAATGGCCACACAGCCTCACAAAGAAACTCGTGATCCTTCTCCGTGTATGAGGTTGTCCTCTTGCTCTTCTCCTTTTGTGTGGCAGCGTTTGTCGAGCGAGCTCATTTTCAAACAATTTATCCCGTCAATAGAGACCCCTCTCCGGTTTGGGGTTGAGTCTCTTCCTCGGCGCCCTCGGCCTCGACCTCTTGCTCATAGTGGCCGCCACCATAGATCATATCATCCATGACCTTATCGGTGTCAAAAAAGGTCATGTTGGCTGGCGTCGAGATTGGTATTTCCTCGAACACAAGGTGTCGGGGTTGGGGCATTCTTGTCGAGGCCGACATCACCCGTGGTGCCTTGCTATGCATCGAGATGTCGCCGGCACTAAGGGCGACATTGAGGTCAAGGGCCAGCACCAACATGAGACGGCATAGACGATATCTCTGGCGAGGCATCCCTCGAGCCTAGACAGGACGGTGCGGCCGCGGGCGGGAAAGCGCATGGCGCTGCCGAGGAGAGGGCAGGCGAGCCGGACCTTGGCGGTTTGCCTACCATGACGGACGACACTGAGCTCGTCGCCGAGGCCACCACGGAGGGCTGGATGAGGCCGACACCCGCAATTGCGGTGCCTAGGACCTCGACCTTGAGCATGAGTACAACTCGGGCGGTCGCTTGGTTCGTGATGACGTCCGCGTTGGTGCGGTCCTGGACAGCAGCAATTGCTTGCGCCTCGGCCACACTAGCGGCGGCGGCCTTGGCATCGGTTGTGCGCTTCTTCACTTTCTCGCTTCAAGCTTGCCTCTTGTCAGACTCGGGGAGCCGCTCCTTCTTCGGCTTGGACATGCTGGCGGAGCCCTTCTTCGGCATGGACATGCCAACGTCACCCTCCATCGGTGGTGGCGGCTCGGGTGGCGGCGGTAGGGGCAAGGGTTTCTGCTGGCCGCAGGAGGGTTTGGGACTTGAAGGGGGGGAGTATGTGTGTGGCAGCCGACCGGGTCCGCGGAGGACACGGTCCGGATGCGGACATTGTCCGTTTCGCCCCAAACCTGGATCGAAGTTGGGCCAGGTTTGGAGCGAAACGGACATGTCCGTTTGTGGTGGCCCGTTGTATCAGGCATTCAGGCCCATTGTCCAAGCGGACACAAACAGACAGTTCCCTTCCATTTGGTGGGGGGGGGGGGGGGGGGGGGGGGGAGGGGGCGTTGGGTTTGCCCTTAATACTGCGGTTAGATTGAGAGAAGATTTCGTTCTCCCAACCACCATTGATCTTGGTATTTTAAAAACCGAAAACAATATTTACGAGTTTCATTTTTTTTTTGATAAAACTCCTGGATGTAGCCAATAATTTATTCCACAAAAAATCAAATTCAAATACTTTATATTCTGATCTACACAAAAATGACAAAAGTACGGATTTGAATATGCATATTTTCAAATCGCCAAATTTATCAGATTTTATCATTTTTGTGTAGGGAGGAATACAAATGATTTGAAATTGATTTTTTTGCATCATTCCATGGAGGATGGGCTGATCCCCTCGTACTGAAGCTCTGGTCTGGACGCCATGACATCCTCCGGTAATGAGGATCTTCCCTTGTATGTCTACTGTTTGCACTGTGTCCGTTTATGTCTTTGTGAACTTTGTTCGTCTGAATTTGTATCCGTCGAACTATATTTTATCCATTCTTATGATCTACGTTTTTATGGGTATTATGGTTTTAGGGTGGGATTTGAGGGGAACGGATGGAGATGCACACATTTGGGGTTTGTTCGGACCCTGTCCGCAGACATGTCCGGATGTGTCAGCGGACTTATAGGGGCTCAGATTTGGTGATTCCGGTAGGAGATGCACTAAGGGAAGATTCTCCCATTAAGGAAAGCTTATTTTAAAATACTCTCTCCGATCCATATTAATTATCGCCGAATCGGATCTATCTAGACATGTTTTAGTGTTAGATATATCCTATTCAGTGACAATTAATATGTGTCGGGGGAGTACAAAAATCTCAAAAAAAATATGAACGTTTATGTGGAGATGAAAACTAGAATTTTACAATGTTTTTCTCGACAATGAGAGTATTTTCTCTACCAGGCATAATGGCTTTTTTTTAGAAAGAGGCAAAAGCTTTGCCTTTTATATTGAGAAATGAGAAGCAAACAGATCTGCAACACTCACTCCTCATGTTAAGTTAGGGTGGCCACTCTACTTTGATTTTTGGCGAAAATATTCATATGCACATGTCTTTGAGTAAAAAACGGACTTCGTATGTGAATTTTATGCGTGTTTTAGTGAACACTGTGCAAACGTTGATTCCGAATCGAAAATAAGGACTAGATCTAATCTAGTCAGAGACTAACTCTTTCTCATTGCAATACTTAAATCTTAATTTAACAAAATCCAACTCCAACAATGTCCTAATTGTGATATGTAAAAAGGGTTTCAGAATATCTTGGCCATATTATGGGGTGGGCGAAACGAACACTATTTATGCGATACATTACGTTTTATGGTTCTAATTGGCTTTATATTTTTTATTGGCTATAATTATAATTGTATTAGCTCAGTTAAGATCTTTGTCTTTTTGTTTAATGATGTGAGGATTTGTTTGTTGAATTAGAGAAATGATGGTTCATAGCCCCTCTTGAAATATGTCAACTTGCGCAAACGACATCCCAATCCTAAATATGGAGGAAATGGTAACAAATTACGGAAAATTAAGAAAAGCGGAGGACATCAAGTCACTATTGATAATTTTGACTATTAAATGAGCTATCTTCATAGTTGTTTTGAAAATTCTCTTGTCTTGATTCAATAGACTCATTGCACAAATAAACTTACTTGTCTTATAGAGATTTTACCGTGAATATTTTTTCTAACTATGAGTATAACCATATACAAGGTAATTTTGAGCTATTTATTATACATACGCAGAGAATTTAAGACCTTAGCGATTGTCTTGATATTTGAAA
This sequence comes from Poa pratensis, assembly GCA_947311845.1. NCBI lineage: Eukaryota > Viridiplantae > Streptophyta > Magnoliopsida > Poales > Poaceae > Poa > Poa pratensis. The sequence goes on from CAMZMU010000080.1 coordinate 20,824,905, forward strand.
GTCATATCACGTTCCATGTGGTTTATCGTCTCATTGAGATGTTATTGCTTTCACCCGTAGTGACGAAAATAGTTGGAAAGTTGAAAATAATTTCTGGGCGACAAAGATCATCATCAATATCGAGTTGCGCATTTTTTCATGTTAGTGCCTACCCATGCATCTTGGGGAACCATGCATCACTAAATTGATTCCAATTCATATATCTTCCCCATCGTGGTATCCATCACGTTCCGCTGATATCGGGAAACTAAAATTTGCAACTAGTTGCGCCCGCACCCCATTTTGCATGTCGCACTTCCCAGTTAAAAAAAAAGTGAAATAAATTGTGGACATTGCTTATGTTGTTTATCGTGCATCCACAATTTTTCACCCAAAAATTTGACAATATGTTGCTTGTACAAAAAAGACAAATGAGATGTGAATAGGCGTGTCTTCTCTTTTTTGCTCACAACATATATGGTCATATTTTGGGATGAAATTTGTGAATGTCCGAGAAACAACATAAGCAATGTCCATGATTTATTTAGCATTTTTTGAAAACTCGAAAATTAAAATAGGACGTCCGACTAATGAATGTGGGCGCAACTAGTTGCGGAATATTCGCTCTCGCTGATATCTGCCCCTTACCATTTATGACTGCAGCCACGAACTCAAGATAGTTCAAGTTGCGTGTGGGCTTACTAGGATGCATAAACTTGGCGATCCATCTCGCGCGTCTAAGGATGCAGGTGGGATGGACACGGGACGACCGCTTCCCACCAGCTCTGTCCCGACGGGACTAATCGGGATATTAGAAACTGGATACGGAAGCCCAGCGGTGCCCATCTAATTCAGGCTAAGCACAAAAGACCATCGCTGCAGCTTATCTCCCCGCGACCCCGCAGCACGAGACGGTGCGGTCTCTCTCCAGTCTCCACCCGCCCGCCCTCGATTCTCTTCCGACGCCGGCACCGGCCGCCGAACCTGCTCCGGTTCCCCGGTCGGCGAGCCAGTTGACGGCTGCGGGGAGTCCCCCAAATCCAACCGCGATGGCCGCCCTTCCTCAACATCGGCACTCAAAGGTCTTGGTCGACGCTCGTGCAGCCTGTCCGGTTCGTGGACGGTGGCGGCAGCTCGGCTCCTCCCGGAGCAGATTCTCCATGAGGGGCTCCTCCAGCAGACCAACGACGGCGGCCCGTGTGGCCCTTGGTTCGCAGCGTACGGCGGGGCAGCGCCCGCGATAGTGGCGGAGGAAGCCCGCCGCCGGCACGCAGCGCAGCGGCGCCTCGATGGTCTCCGCATTCCTTCGCCGCCGACACGCAGCGCGGCGGCGCCCTGCTGTTCTCCGCATCTCCTCTGCGCCGACTGCCGTACGAGATTCGTTCACAGGTAATAGGGATAGTTGGCCCGTCCCACTCCGCCCGTACGGGATTAGTGACCGTATTTATCGGGACTATCGGGATGGGACACGGGACAACTGAAAAATCCCATCCCACTTGAAATCTGACGCGCGTCCCTCTACGCCGGGATGGACCAGTGCTTGCAACATCATCCAAATTTTCTCTGAATCCCGGGTGGATCCATGACTTGTGCGTACATGCATGCTTTACCACCTTCGCCGCACTAATACTACAGTTACGCATGCGCACTTCCTACCTTCCCTATGGGACCTTTAGTTTTCAGATAAGAAGGCACGATCGACGTACACGGCCGGCCAGGTTTGAACTTTTCTGAAGTCTTACTTCTCAAGTTTGACCATGGAATGGCAATAACCATCGTCCACAACTGCATCGATACTGTTGCCGCTAGATCATCGGTAGGGGCCCGGACACGATTAGCAGAAGCGTCTACGCATCGCCCTCTCCACGCCTCGTCGCTACGCCCGGTCTGGTTACATCATCTTCTTCTTCTTCTTCTCAAGCGGGTTCCTTCCATTGGGACACAACGGTTGCTGTTGGCCGGACGGACCTTTCACTCTTCAGCTCGGAGTAGCAGACACCATTCACTTGCTCCGTTGCCTGTCTTTCCAAGTCTCCTCCGGCCAATTTGGACCGTAGCACCGATCTCGTTAGGCTCCATGCCACTACACGGCTTATCCTCGCCGAGATCTCGGTCAAGTTAATTGATGAAGACACGCGCCAAATATCTGCGCTGGAGTGCGCAACTAGAGTATCTGGTGCGTGCACTCTGCACGTACGCATGCATGGGTGAGTCCACCATCGGGAGTCACGTTTCGTGGGCATTGTTAGCTGTTGACACTTGCTCGCTCCACTAGACCACTACTGCCGCCGGGTAGCATCTCGACTCCGATTGGCAGTATCGTCGACCGATGATGGTAGCATGGCTGCTCACATACCTATATATGGTCAGGGGTTAGGTTGCAGGACGGTGCCCGATCCGGCCCGCTTCCAAGTCAAAGTTCGTTTGATCATGATAAAAAGAAAGGGAAGAAGAAAACAAGTGGTAGAGAGATACGAGAACCAAACCGCGGTTGAATAATTAGGAGGGTGGTTGTATCCCAGCCCATCAAAGTTTTATGTGAGTGTCTGTGTTTCGAAAAACAAAGTGGTAGAGAAATGGGTGAAATAAGTGGCCCCGCTGCGGTTGCTTCATGGGCTGCTCCGAACGCAGCCCAGTAACAGGTACTGTTATTTTTTCCTTCAATTTTATTTTCTGTTTTATTTCCTCTTTTTCTTTTATGTTTGTACATTAGGAAAATGTACACGTTTTTTGGAAAATAAGAAGAGAAAATAATTCGTTCTCAAATTTAAATATGCACATTATAAAAAAATATATTTGTATTATTTGAACATTTTTTAAATATAAACATTTATGATATTTGATGGATTTTTAAATATAAACAGTTATTTTATTTGAACAATTTTTGAAGATGACCATTTATTTTATTTGAACGATTTTATAAATATGAACATTTATCTTATTTGAACGATTTTTGAAATATGAAAATTTATGTTATTCGAACGGTCTTTCAAAAATAGCACTCATTCCATTTGAAAGATTTTTTAATATGAACATTTAAGTTATTTGATCGATTTTCTAATATGAACATGAAAATTTATGTTATTTGAAAAATATTTAAATATGAACATTTATGTTATTTGAACGTTTTTAAAAAGTTAATTCCATTTGAACGATTTTTAAATAGGAATATTTAATTTATATGAAGGATTTTTATAATATAGTATTTGTGTAAAGATATATTAAAAAATATGAACATTTATGATATTTAAACTATTTTTAATATGAACAAAATAAATAATATTTTCGTACAACATAAAAACATTGAGTTTTAATATAAAAGAGAAATACAAAACGAAAATAAAAATAAAAATGAAAACGATACCTAAAAAGGAACAGAAAAGAAGAAAAAAAAGAAACAACGAAAGAAGAAAAAGGAAACGAAAAAAGAAAAACAAAGAAAACAAAAAAACGAACAAGAAAGCGATAAAAGCAAATCTGGCTGGAAGTGCTCGATTTGGGCCGGCCCACTGCGCGAAGGTTGTGCGCGTAGCGGTATGCACTCTGCGGCATGTGGCAACCGCGAACCGTATATGCCGCCCGTTGGCGCCCCTTAACGCGAGCGCTGCCCGAAGGATTCGTCCCGCAATTTATGTTTTGTTTTCGTTTTCTTTTTCTTATTATTTTTTATTATTTTAATTTTTTTAAATGGTTCCAATTTTTAAAATGTTTCCATTTTTTAATGGTTCCAAAATTGAAAATGGTTCCAATTTTGAAAATGGTTCCTTTTTCGAAATGGTTCCGATTTTTGAAAATGGTTCTGATTTTGAAAATGGTTCCAATTTTGAAAATTATTCACTTTTGAAAATGGTTCCATTTTTGAAAATGATTCCAAATTTTAAAATGGTTCCATTTTGGAAATGGTTCCAAATTTTAAAATGGTTCTGAATTTAAAATGGTTCCAAATTTGAAAATGGTTCCATTTTGAAAATGGTTCCAATTTTAAAAATCATTCACTTTTGAAAATGGTTCCAAATTTAAAAATGGTTCCATATTGAAAATGGTTCTGAATTTAAAATAGTTCCAAATTTAAAAATGGTTCCAAATTTAAAATTGTTTATTTTAAAAAATGGTTCCATTTTGAAAATGGTTCCAAATATAAAATGGTTTCAAATTTTAAAATGGTTCCATTTTGAAAATGGTTCCGAATTTAAAATGGTTCCAGATTTAAAAATGGTTCCAAATTTAAAAATTGTTCATTTTTTAAAATAGTTCCAAATTTAAAAATGGTTCCAAATTTAAAAATTGTTCATATTCAAAATTTGTTCAAATTCGATTTTTTTTTCATATTCGAAATTTGTATTTTATTCAAATCTTACATTTTTATAAAATTAAAAATTAAATAAAAACAAACGAATAAAGACGAAAAGAAAACGTACAGAAAAATAAAGAAAGAAGCAGGAAAAAAGAGAAATCATAAGAGAAAAGGAAAAAAGGAATGGGCCGGCCCACTGACGGGTGCCCTGCAGGCGGTGCTAGAGCGATGCGCCGCCTGCGGGCGCTGTATATCAGCTCCCGCTGCGGCAACTAGGGTTTTCCGCATAGTAGGCCGCACCTCACGTGCCGGCAGTAGGCCCATAAACTCGGCCCAGAGGGCATCACTCTCGCTCGCTCTGCTAGTTGCAACCCACCGGAAGGGATCGATCGTTGGCGCCGCGCGGGACACGAGAAGACCGGCGGCTGAAGCAAGGCACCCACGCGCCCCTCCCCACGCGCGCGGAGGGCATCACTCTATGTAGCTCGCAGCTAGAGCGCACGAGGCGGGGATGGAATCCAGCCGGTGGCCGCGGTCGGCAAGGCAGCGCCGCGACAGGCCGATTCCTTCCTTGCCGCCGCCCGCCTCCTCCTATCCCCCCTTAACCGCACGCCACCTCGCCATGGTCGCCGAGCCTCCGAAGCAGAAGATCGAGGAGGCATGGAGGACGCGTCGCTCGAGCACACCCCTACATGGGTCGTCGCCGCCGTCTGCTTCGCCATCGTCTCCATCTCACTCGCCGCCGAGCGCTTCCTCTACTACCTCGGCAAGGTACGCCGCCGCCCCCTTCCTACACATTTGTTTATTAACACAGGCTGTTCGTCGGATTTTTTTTACATTGGTTAACTCGATGGTGGAAGCCCGGCGAATTTACTGTTACTGTTCCTGCCGATTTCCGGTGAATTATGTGGGGTTTAGGTGGGGAGGGCTGTAGACAGTTTTGCTCTCAATTGCGAAACAATTGCCGGGGATGCTGGATCAGGATACCTTGCTCCATTGTGGAATTCGGTTCGCAAGCTCGCGGCAATTTCGGTTGGGCTTAGTTACCTAAGAAGTAGATGAAACTTGTGATAAGTGGCACATTGGACTGGGCTTTCGAGAACATTAACGCTCTGGACGAGATATAGCCAAGTGTAATTCTTTGGAGGAATTTTAGTGTCTCCTATTATTAGCTTCAAACATTCCTTGTTTTGTGCTAGATTGATACAACATAATTGGCAGTCGACGCAAATTTAGGAAGACATTCCTTCACCAACATTGTCTATTATTCCGTTGAAACTCTTAGAAGAGCATGTAATCCATTGTTAAGGCCTCTTTACAAGTTTTAATACCCAAGAGCGTATTTGTTTAGTTGACTTACTTTTGTAGTCAGTAGTCAGTACTCAATCCCCCTACCACTTATGCTTTCTTCTACAATCGTGCAGGCATTAAAACACAAGCAGCAGAAAACACTGTATTCAGCTTTACAGAGACTAAAAGAAGGTAACATTCAGCAAATCGTAAATAGGAAACCAGACAAAGGGTTGGCCAATAGTTTGCACAGTTAGTATATGATAGTTGATTTTTTCTCTGCGTCTTATCTGATTCAATGGCTACACATGCAGAGTTAATGCTTCTTGGATTTATTTCCTTCGTCCTGAGTCTCTCTCAGGGTTTTATTGTTCACATTTGCATTCCGGAGACTGCTACGCGCTTCATGCTTCCGTGCAAGAGAGAGAATCACAAAGTTGCAGAACAAGGTGGCATAGTTTGCAAGAAAAAGGTTAGGAGAGCCATATTTGCAGAGATGAATAGCCTTTTCTTTCTTTGAGTTGAATTCCTGATTGTTTCTTGGAAGTAGATACAGATCCTTCTACGCTGGGTAGCAAAACCGTGTTTCATTTATCTGTCATAGGAAGCAATGTTAAGTGGTGTCCTTAAAAACAAAGAAGTTTAAGTTGTGTTGAGCAGAAATGTATTCTACAATGACCATCGTTAAAGATAGGCTTCTCTGTTTCAGGGTGATGTTCCCTTGTTATCACTGGAGGCATTGCATCAGCTGCACATATTCATATTCGTTCTTGGCTTTGTCCATGTTATTTTCTGCGCTACAACAATATTGCTTAGTGGTGCAAAGGTATGTCTGCAAATATAATGTTCTGCTACATATGACCATGTTTGTGGACGACAAACTTACTCTGGCTGAAATTTTCTAGATAAGAAAATGGAAGCATTGGGAGACCAGAATTGACCGCGAAATACAAGAGAAATGTACGATGTTACCCTATGCTTTTGTTTCCTTGGTTTATTTTAATAAGCTCTTAATGCAGGTCTCCTACCCTATGTTATGTTACTTTATTACATAATATAGTGACAAACTTACAATAGATGCGGATATAATAGTAACTTTGAACATGTACAATAGATTACAAAGATTCGGTTCTGACTAGCTGAGTGTTAATATTTAGTTGAATTTACTCTACTGGGTTCGTCAAGTTGAAGATGTGTTAATACACAAACATGTGTTGCTGCATGATTTGATTTGCAATAAAACATCTTTTGATTGGTCTTAAACCATTGTTCTTCCAACTCACAATTCCACATGACACATTTTCATTCCCCCAACACTCAACTTGGTATTCGCAAAATTCAGCCTAGTAAAATAATTTTTCCACACTCACCACCCCACCAATTAACGCGATACCAATTTGAGAAGCAAGTTCAGCAATTTATAAGTCTCATGCTTTTCCTAAAGTCTTAATAGAAATACCATCAAGATTCTTTAGGTCATTAAAAAATTCATCATTTCACATGTTATAAATAAAGTTTAGAAGAGAAATTTTCATCATAATGCAAGAGCTGTACTGGGAGCTAGTGGACTGGGCCAGTGAGGGGACAGAGAGAGAGAGAGAGAGAGAGAGAGAGCATAGAGGTGGGTTGGGCTGGCAGTCTGGGTCAGTATTTTGGTTTATCTTACACATTGAGCCCATATACATATTCATAATTAATCCTTGAAAACAATATCAAACTTCTTGGTAATGGCCGGACATACCGCGCAACTCGGCATCCATACTAGATACACCACTTGTCTTTTACTCATGCCATTCCCCATGTGTTCATATCCTGACGGTTTGTCATATTGGGCGAGTGTAATTTAATTGTTTTATAGTCTGTTAGTTTCTTTGTAGTTGTTCCAGAGTTCCTCATCTACAAAACAAGTGGACAAGTGGACACTTCACAGTTCGAGGGCAACTGAGTGTCCAAATTTCATATTCTAATAGTGCCAATGCACTAAAATCCTATGCTGCCTTTTCTGTTAGCCTTTTTTATTTTGGTACGGTTGTGCATGTTTACTCAATATATGTTAGCAAGTTCTGTGTGAAATAAATATGCATACCTTCTTAATTGGTTAGAGATATGGTCTTCAAAATTTTCCTCATTGCCTCAATAATTTTGTTTTTTACCGGAAAAAATGGTTCCAGTAGAGACAGAGTTTGCAGGAAAAGCTACACCATTGCATGTTGTGCTACGCCGTGAACACCAGGGAGAATTTGTTAGTGGGCGAACAAAAGGATTTTGGACGAAGCTGGCTGTTGTAAGCTGGATAGTAAGTCATCTGCACATCCTGTCATATTGCTCAACTCAGTTACTTAGAATGTTCCATGTGCATGCATTTATTCAAATTATGGCCTACGTAATGTAAGGAGATCATGTTAGCTGTCTAACCAACAGATGGTCTATAATTCTGTGGTTAGTCAGCACCTGGGTTGTTGGTTGCTAAGACCATGGCCTGAGCACACTGTCCTCATAGTATGGAAAGCATTCACACAAAACCGCATTACTACATTATCATTCAAGGTGCTCCTGTATGATGCTTGCAATGGCTCAATCAATATCTTCACAACACTTTAGTTTATCCTTTACCATAATGAACTGCCTGGTGGAATGCGCTGTTCTTCCAAATCTAACAGTAATGTACACGGTTATTGCAATAATTTGTTGTTTGAACTCTCCTAATTTCGTGTACTATTGCAGATTGCATTCTTGAAGCAGTTTCATGATTCTGTGAGCAAATCAGATTATGAAGCGCTTAGATCAGCCTTTGTCTTGGTAAGATATATTGTTTACCCTTGCATATCATTTCTATATATTTCCCTGTACTGCCATCGAAGCTAATAGGTGTTATTATCTTGATTTCTCCCAATTTATTCAGATACACTACCCACGTCGTCCGGACTTCAATTTCCACAAATACATGACCCGTGCCCTTGAACATGATTTTAAGAGGGTTGTAGGTATCAGGTTGGTATCTTCATAGGGCATTTCTAACTTTTATTTGAATATATGAGTGGCCCTAAAAGAAGTCCCTCCATGCAGCTGGTTCCTGTGGCTTTTTGTCATCCTTTTCCTTTTGCTGAATATAAATGGTAAGTCTAGCTGAAGCTGTCACTCAACACATGTCTTTTTTAGGTAGCTGGATTTACTGTACAATAGTTTACAATAAGCTAGCAAGCTTACTTGATGCTCCACACCACACACTACCATTTTCTAAGCGGTCGAATCTGATGAACCTAACACCTGACTGTTGAATGAAAAGAAGTCTTGTTATTGATTATCTTTACGTGTCAGATATCGGTATCAGCCCTCTTGTCAATCAGGGTATTCATCTAACAGGTTTATGTTTACTATTTACTGCCAAATGCAGGATGGCATACATACTTCTGGTTGGCTTTCCTGCCTCTATTTGTAAGTGATCCGCTGTACATCTATCGATTCAAACATCCTGTTTGCAATTTTCAATTTAGTACTAAAACAGAAAAATGCCTTTATTTATCTGAAAGATAACAATTCTTGATAATGGAATAAATTGCAGCTCCTGCTTGTTGTTGGAGCAAAGCTACAGCACATTATTACTCGATTAGCTCAAGAGGCAGCAGCATCGTTAGCAGATGACACAAACCAAGTCCCGAAAATAAAACCATCCAAGGAGCATTTCTGGTTTGGCAAACCTTCGATTGTCCTTCATCTGATCCATTTCATCCTGTTCCAGAACGCCTTCGAGATTGGTTTTTTCTTCTGGATCTTGGTACTTCACGCTCTCAGCTTAAGCATTTCATATTTCCGTTTATGAGGCCCTTGGGCTAACAAAGCTGTCATCTCCACAGGTAACATATGGGTTCAATTCGTGCATAATGGAGCAGAAGGCTTACACCATTTCCAGACTTGTTATTGGGTGAGTAAAATTCTGTACCGGTTACCTTCTCATGTACGCTGGCACTAAATATCTACTCCCTCCGTTCCATAATATAAGATGTTTTAGATGTTACACATGTTGCCTAGATTCATACAAAAAAGAGTGGACATGTACACTAAAACATGTCTACATACATATGTGTGCATGTGAATGTGGCAAAAGGCTAAAACATCTTATATTGTTGAACGGAGGGAGTAGATGCGTAGCGAGCTGCCATTTGTTCTTGCAGATATTCCGTGGCTTTCTCAGACACAGTTAATAGTAAGAACGGTTTATGTGCTGTGTTTGCAGTTTGGTCATCCAAGTGGTGTGCAGCTACATCACCCTGCCGTTGTACGCCATCGTCACTCACGTAAACTATCTCAACCATTTCACCTCAGCTCTCACAGATTCAAGTCAGATAGACACGCTTTTTCTTTTCTTTTGAGAACATGACATGCTAAAAATCTGTTGTGCCAGATGGGCGGAGACATCAAGCTGGAAGCGCTCGGGTCGGGCCTGCACGAGTCCGTGGCGAGCTGGGCCACGGGCGCCCGGAAGAAGGGTCGCTCGCAAGAACTGAGCCTCCGGAACTCGCTCACCTCGAAGAAGACCGGTGGTGCTGCCAATCCCCCTGGAGCGGGCGGTGGCAGCGAACTTGCCGTGACGCGGGCGCCCAACCAGCGCTTCGGCAGCTCCCGCAACATGCTGGCGCCGGCGGCGGTTTCGGACGACCATGGCGAGATCATGTCCGTCGTGGATATCGACGGGTCGACACCACCCGGGGGTGACCTGCAGAAGCACCAGGCGCGTACCACGCTGATTGCAGTGCCGTAACGTCACGGCTTCTCTGTAAACGGTGCCGGCGGGTCGACGGGGCTCGTCTGCGGCCAGGTGGCGGGCAGGCGTACGTCGGGACATGGCATCTGAGTACATCGCGCATGCCGCATATGGCCGCGTTTGGTTTGCATCTCCTCGGGGCATGCTCCATGGGGCATGGCCTAAGAAAAACTGACTTTGAGCCCTGTTGTGGGGTTTGTTTGGTAGGCTGCAGCAAAGAAGGGGGCATGGGCTGAGATCATTGTTGTTGGTGTTTGGTTGCATCATTTGCATGCTCATATGCAACTATGGCTGTGTTGGATTGTATGCAAAGTTGGCTGTGGCAACCTCTTCAACCACATGTTACCCAATGCTTACCGATAAACCACACAAGACAAGTAATGAAACAAGCATAGATATCATTGCATAATAGGATATTATTACGAAACCGAGTTCATCCGGATCAAAACAAACATGTTGATGTAGCAGGAATCAACAAACAGAAGCTTGTGCTGCATCTGAAGTTCATCAAAGGAGGGGTTAATATATACCTTCTCCAACATAATCAGTTCTACTAGCTTAAGGAAATGCATCGACTGACTGGTTGCGCGGGTAGGTCCTAAGAGCATCTCCACTCGTGGCGCCCAAACGGCCGCCCAAACGCCATTGGGGTGTGCCGGACACAAAATCGCCCCCACTCGCGGCGCCCAAACGCGAATTCGGTCCGGCGCGGCCCAGTTTTGTGTCCGGCACGCCCAGCCCACGCCCTCAACTTGGGGAGGCTTGGGGCGGCCCCGGACGGAAGGAAACGCGACGCCACGTCGGCCTCCGACGCGCGGGCCACGCCTGGCAGTGAGACGGCGATCGCAATAAGTGCCGGCTTCCCCCAATTCGTCCACAGAAAATCACATTTCCCCGCCATCTCTTCCGCCAAAAGAAAAGCCCTCGCGCCGCGCCGGCTCCATGGCCCGCCGGCACCCAAGGGGAAGGCAGCGAAGGAGACGAAGGCGGCGGGGAAGACGCTGGGCGTCAAGCGCAAGGCCCTCCCGCCCAGGGAGAAGCCGGAGGAGATGAGGCAGGAGGATTGGAACCTCGACGTACTCCAGCGCCGATTGGACACGCAGAGCCGTGCCGGGCGCCGCGTGAAGGAGAATGAGAGGAAACGGCTCGGCACGGCGGCGCCATTGACGGCAAGGAAAATCGCCGCCATGAACAAGACCGTCGCCGCCTTGAACCAAGCATTCGCCTTGGGAGGAAGCCCAGAGAGCAGCGCCACTCTACGATGCAAGGTTGGCGGCTCGCCGTCGAATTCCTCCTTCTTCGCCGACAGCGCCGCCGCCACGCCTCGCACCAGGTTCTCCCCCGAGTACGGCGACAACCAGCATCACGGCGGCTTCGACCCCAACGTCATCTTCCCTTCTTGTGGCCTGGATCTAAACCACCCGGTCGATCTGAATTCGCCGGCGATGCAGAGAGATCCCGCCGTCCAAACGGCCGCCGGTCGGAGCCTTTCATTCGACACGGGCGCCTCCCATGTGATCGACGGAATGACTCCCGACGCCCCGGAGCTCATGCAGGTATGAACCCGCGTTTTGTAGCCATGGCATGTACAATAGACGTGTGCATAGGCGAGGTGTGGCTACCGGCCTTGCTCCTTGTGTGTAGGAGACCGCCCATATCATGGACGACATCATCAACGACAACGCCCGGGCGGAGGATGACGACGACAGGTTCGACAAGGATGAGGAGTACTACGAGGACGACGCCGAGAACGACGACGAGGTCGAGGAGGAGGGGGTGGTGACCAACGCTGTGGTCGGCGAGCAGGCGGCGAAGAAGAAGAAGGGCAGCCGCGGCATAATCTGGACGACCAAGGAAGACGAGTGCATGGTCGAATCATGGAAGGCCATTACTACCGGCGAGATCACCGGCACAAACCAGTCGAGCACCGCCTACTGGTCCCGGATCAAGGACGAGTTCGACGAGCGCCGGTTCACCAAGGACTTATACAAGGTGAGCATGGTGCGCGGCCAAGGCGCCATCGAGCATAGGTGGCGCATCGTCCAACGCCTCGTCAACATGTTCCACGGCTGCCACGAGAACATCGTCGACCGGAAGGAGAGCGGGAAGGGCCCGGCGGATCAGGTGACCGCCGGCTTGCGATCCCCTTGTTGTTTTGTTGCTTAAGTACAATTGTGATCATCGTCGGCTTGCTTTGTTGTAGGTCATCGACGCCCTTGTGTTGTACAAATCCATCAACAAGGAGAAAGACTTCAAATTGATGCATTGCTACAAGCTTCTCCAAAGTTGTGAGAAATGGAAGGCACACCGGCGGACTTTGAACAAGAACGGCCGCGCCGAGCTCAACGCCGATCCCCAAAACTCGGAGGGGTGGCCAATCGGGAACAAGAAGGCGAAAGCGGCCTTGGCAGCGGCGGCAAAGACGGACAGAGTGCAGTCGTCCATCGACAAGGTCCTCGCCGATGTTTGCTCCAACTCGAGCTTGAGGCGCGAGGAGAACAACGCAAGGTGGGCGACCTTGATGCAGAAGGCCGACGTCAAGATCAACCTCGAGCAGAAGAAAGCCGCCATCAAGAAGAGGAGTCAGGACTGCATGATCTTGACGGCCGACGTCTCCAACTTGGACCCGCTGGCGAGGGCGGCGCACAACATGTATCGCGCAGCGATCCTACAAGAGCTTGGGCTCGTTCCGCCCGAGAACGGCGCCGAGAACGGTGGCAACCACGGCACCGAGACCGGCCACGGCGCAGACGGCCAGGTCGACGATGACCCCGACATGATCGCCGATGACCCCGACATGACTCAGCCCGGATATGGCTACGACGACGGCGGCGGCGGCGACAAGCAGACGCCGGGCAAGCCCGGCGTATTTTGGCGACATATTTTTGCGTAGTGTATTTTGGCGGCACATTCGAATTTGCAAATTTGGGCGCCGCGAGTGGGGAGCGAGGGCGCCCAAATGCGCCAAGTAGTCCGGACGGCGCCCAAACGGCCTGTCCGGAAGGCGTTTGGGCCGCCGTTTGGGCGCCGCGAGTGGAGATGCTCTAAGCCAGGTACACCTTTGCGGTGTAGTCATGTTGGAATACATGATCTGCTCATTTTTTGGTCCGCGAGGAAGTTCATTGCCCGGATAAGCAATGCTGAAGTGTATAGGTTAGGAGCCTCAACACTGGATCTCGTGTAGATTTTCTTCATTTGAGCATAGTTGGTTATGGGCTTGTTCAGCAACTCCTCGTCCCTGGAGTGGACCTAATATTGACAAGCCAAATTGTTAGATTGTACAGACTAGTTGAAGTTGGCAATGAACAAGGAAGAGGGACTCTGTTCTTACGGCGGGCATGATCCTAAAAATACGTTTATGTCGTCCTAGTCAGGCAATCTATGAAGATGAAAAGATCTGGAGATCCAGGCGCTACACAATCAATCTACGAAGGCTAAGATAAGCAACGGATCTAGGGTATGAAGAACACGACCTAAATGTTGAAGAACATGCACAGATCTAGGGTATGAAGAAGGAATAAGCTCAGAAGTTCTTACAGCCACCGGATGCAGATGAAAACAGCCGTCCGCCTTCGGGGCAGAGGTCGCCGTCGAGTTCACCACCTCGGTGGAGGTCGTCGTCGAAGTCGCTTTCGCCTTCACACAAATCGCTCCCGCCATCGCAAGAGCTCGAACAGGAGAAATGTCGGTTTTCGATTTGGGGGAGAGATAAATAGAGGGGTGATTTGGGCGAGCGGTGAGCGAAATACTCCCGTCGCAATTTCAGAGCTCGCGCCATCTCCGATGGCTGCAGCAGCTCTGCGCCGCGTTCCTCTAGGTCGCACGCCCGCAGCCTGACTCCAGGGTAACGGCCGATTCGGCCATTCCCCTCAGGCCTGGCCCGAGACTACTTTGAGCAGCGTGCAAGCCTAGTCCAGCACCTTTCGCACGCATCCAATCACCCGAGCGTTGCATCTGACGGGCTTGACTGGGCTTGACTGCAGCCTACCAAACGCGCCCTACATGACATAGATACTGTTTCGTCTTACATTGGTCTGACATGGAGACGATGCTTTTACACGCCGCCGGACGTGCACGACACGCGGATCACACATTATTGCCGGCCGGCTCGACGTCGCGCGCGGCTGGCCGGCGTTGGCGTGCGCATGTAGCGAAGGTATCTCGTCTCATGCATCCCGTCGATCTCGAGCACGTCGGCTGCGCCTGCTGCCGGCCTGAGCGTGCATCCATCATGTCAGGGACATGGATGCAGCCTGCAGTGGAAGATCAGGCTAGCTACAGACCTGATCGATCAGACGTGGCTATCCCAGCTCAGGGTGCAGGTGGGAGTGGGCTGCCCACGGCGCCCACTACCCAAGCCCACTAAAAATCGTACGTGGGCACCCACGGGTTAGAGTCGAAATTAGATGGGGGCATGTGGGCCTGCCCCCGTCGCCCACGTCGAAGCCCACTTCCCCCACATCGACCCTGCTTTCCCCACATCGAACCCTTCTCGAGAGAGCCAGAGAGGGCGACGCCGCGCGAGCGCCGCTGCGTGCCCACGGAGCTCCGCCTGCTTCGCGACGACGTCTCCGGCAAAATCCTCTCAGCGGAGGCCAAGGGCGACGCGAAGGAGCCGAATCGTGGGCGCCTTCAGCTTGCCGCGCACGACGCCCGCGACGGCCGCCTCGGAGACGCGCTCGCCGCCTTCGCCCAACGAGCCCATCGCGCCCCTCAGCGCCGCCGTTCTCTGCCACATGCTCGGCCGGTCCGAGGAGGAGGCCCGGTGGGTCCGGCGCGTGCCCGGACTCTCTGACCCCGAGGTGAAGGAGTTGTTCCAGAAGCTGCAAACTCTTATCGTCCTCAAAGCCACGCTGGGTTGCGCGCCGCGCGCCGCGGGTTCCGACAAGCTGGTCCTGGGCACCATGCTGGGGCTGGTCGAGATGTCAATGTGGTCCATTTTCAACGACGGCGGCCTGACGGAGAGGCTCCAGGTTCTGGCGTTCATGCTTTTCTTGCGGTGCCTGGCCATGGATCTGGGAAACAGTGATGCGGACAGATCTCAGGACACCGCACCAGCAGCTAGGTGAGATCAGAATCTGATGTAAGTAGTAGTGATGTGATTCTTATCAAATCTTTAGACTCTTATCTGAAGAATCGGAGGGTGCCTACTTTTCTTTTCCGGTTTGAAGCTGTGTCAACCGAATTCTCCTAGAATTTGACGAAATTGCTAAGTGTTTGTCTCGCCAGAGAGTTGATATAGAGTGATAATATATTTGGCCCCTGTCACTTTGGTAAAGAAAGCCATGCATGAAGAATCTTCATAATAAATCTGGAATATTTTGTGGGCATCCCACTAAAACCACATATCCCACATAATAATATGTGGGCTTAAGTGGGTGTCCCACTTAAGCTATGTGGTAGATGTGGGGTGGGTGCGGGCCTCCCGCCAACGATCCCACCTGCACCCTGAATCCCAGCCCAGCCCAGCCTAAGCTACCTGGTTAATGATGCCGGTTCCTGGATAGACGTGCGTGTTGCGAGAATATGCTACTCACCTTTTCTGTACTACTCCCTCTCTCTAAATGATTTGGGCTAGATTGTGTCGTGACTCGTGATTGATGGAACGGCGGGCGTACCGTGTAAAGCGCGTGCCATGCATGCATTGGGTAATATTTTTTTTTTCCAAAGAAAAATATAATATTTTCAGCGACAAATGAAAAAAATCAGTAACCCAACCGCGACAACAACCACTGTCCTCACAACACATGGATGGAGAGAAGATTCTCAAAAAGGTAATGACACACAAGTGTCATCGAAGATTAGATCATGAGTTTATTTCCACGCAATGCTCACCGCCATTGCTAAGTATGACCGACAAAGGCCAGACCAAGAATTTTCACTCTGAAGCTCCGGTCCCGGCACTGAAGTACCGCCACAAAAGCTCAACAGCAATGTGTTGTCACATCCCCTTGAGCACCATCTTTATTTCTTCTAGCCTTGACAATGCCGAAACGAACAAACGTCCCAGACCACTCCATAGTAAATAACTAAATATGCATAAAGCCGAGTGTATAAGAAACCATGTACCATGACATCTCATAATGTTTTAAGATTTTTTTCCAAGAAAAGGCAACCAATGGTTGCATGTCACTCTATTAAGATTCAACAGGAAATTTCACAACACACGCCACAGGGTATACTCCTCTCCTTGATCCACTCTATGATCTACTCTACTCCTACCAATTTCCCACATACTAAAGATCCTCATTTGCACTCTGCACTGCCTGCATAAGTGTAGACTTCTTCTTCTCGGCTGAAGAGCCTGAAGAGCCTGCCACCGCCGTCCGCCGAGGGAGTCTACCCGTCGGTTTCCTCCGATAGAGCCGGGGTGGATGGAGGAGAGGGAAGATAGGGCGGCGGCTGCTGGGGTTTTCGCCACTGCCGCACCCCAGGAGCGGAGCTAGCGAGTTTTCATGTGTACGATCGATGCGCGCAAGTTCTCAGTGTAAGCACGCGTATCCTTTATCCTTGGCGTCTGTAAAGCCTGTACCTTTTCACTCGATCTCTCTGCAACTATAGCTCGTGTACCTCCATGAAATTTATCGCACGGACTCCTTCCATCTACCTACTACACGCGCGCACAAGCCTTTTCACATCACAAGCATAACTACTCCTTCCGTTTACTAATCTAAGGCACACAGGCACACTGGACCCATTTTAATTTTAGCTACATACATACTAATATAACTGAATCTATGTACAAAATAAGTCTAGATACACTTGAATCAAGAAAATTAAAATAATAAGTGCAGTGTGCCTTATATTAATTAACGGAGGGAGAACAACAGATATGCACGGGCAAAAAAGAACCCAGTAGATCGCTGCACAACCTGCTAATGGATATGCGCGCGTGATATGCTTGCAAGCTGTACAAGATGGAGCATTGGGATGCTCTAAGAGCATCTCCACCGGCGTTCCAAATAGAGCGTCCGGCAACTGTGCCGGACAATTGTTATTGGTAACACCTGCACACGTTGCCGGGCTACTGGAGCGGCTCCCCCAACGGCTGCTCCCAATAGATGCTCCCAATTAAACTTTTGATCAAATTCAAATAGCGACGCGACGGTCAAGTTCAACACCGACGGTGAAACCCAAAAGCATCACCCAGGTCCGGCGATCATATTACATACGTCAAATATGACTGGAAATCAAATGGTCGACGCGTCCTCCTGTGTCTTCATCTCGGCCTCGATCTCCACCGCCGTCTCCGCGGTCGTGTCCAGCGTTGGGTACGGCGGCGGCGTGCTCGTCGTTGGCTCCAACTCCCCCGTCGTGTCCATCGACGTTGTCTTCGGCGACAGCAGACCCATCTCACGCATGATGCGCTGCTGGGAGAGCAAAAATCAAGCCCTAACCGGGGTGGGAAGGCGGAGAGGTCGGCAGTTAAGATCTTGGAGTCTTCTTTCATCTTCATGACCACGAAGTGCGACGCCTCTGACAGCGCCTTGATTCTTGCAATGTCGGTGACGATGAGAGCTGCTTGGGCCTTCTCTTTCTCGACGGCGAGCCTCTCTTTCTCGACATCGACCTTCTCCTTCCCAACGGCGAGCTTCTCGTCATGCTTGCTCATCAAGGACGACCAACAGTCCTTGAAAGTGTTTGCATTTTTCTTTGACATGGATGTGACCTCGGCGAGGCACTTGTTAATGGTTGCTTGCACAGACGCCGATGAGGATGCGCAATTCTTGTTGGCCTTTGCCTTCTTGTTTCCAACAGGGCATCCCTTCGAGGTGGCGATGTAGTGATCCAGCCCAGGGGGACCGTGGCCGCCGTTGAGATCGCGACGGGTGGCTTCAAACTTCTTGGTATTTTGAAGCTTTACGAAGCAATGCATGAACTTCAAGTCCTTATCTTTGTTGTTCTCTCGATAGAACCTTATCAAATCTTGCAACTCGTCGTCCATCGTCTTGCCACTCGCTTTCCTTCCATGGATTTGCTCAAGGTCGCAGTTGAACTTGTTGCATTCGGCTTGTATGTTCTTCCACCTATGCGACATGGCATTCAAATTACTATCCATATGTACATTGGCATAGTCACCATATGTCCTAGTCTCGTTGAATTGATCCTCGACCCTCTTCCAATACCGGCCGTAGGTTTGGTTGGCGCTGATGATGAATTCGTTGGTCACAAGCTTCCATCCGTCACATAGGCACTCGTCCTCGACGGTCCTCCACCTCTTGCCTTTAGTGCCCTTATTCCTCGTCTTGCGGATCTTCCGGGTCTCGACATCTTGCACCTTGACCTCTTCCCCCTCACCATCGTCCTCCTGCTCCTCTTCGTCCTCTTCTTCTTCTTTGTACTCTTATTTCGAAGCGCTTATCCCGGCGTTAGCACCGCTACCATCCCGGATCATCCATGCCAAGATGGCCGAACAGTCAAGCTAATCGCAAACAAGAATACGCATGTCGGTTTCATGTCACAAACATAAAATGAATGAGGCATAGGACGTAGGTTTCATACCATGTCGGCGTTCTCTAATTTGGCCTGGCCGCTGCATTAGCGCGCCTGCCTTTGCTATCGTTGGTGAGCAGCGATCGACAATGCAGCTCCTCCTCCCACCTTTCACCTGACATGTCCGCCGCCCGTGCACGGGACTTACAAGGAATGAGACCGCCGCCTCCACGAGCAGAGACGCCACGAGCAGCGCCGCCACGGCTACGCTTGACGGGAGACATCGACGGCGGAGGTGGATCACCGAAGGTGGGAAGGGCGGGAACGAGGTGGGTGGGGGAGGCAGCAGGCGGGAGAATGAAAATGGGTGGGGGGGAAGGGAAAAGTGAAATAGAATGGCGCCGTGTCACTGATGGGTCGGCCCCGCGCGTCAGAATTTGACGTGGCGCACGTTGCCGCGGTTGCTGGCACTCCCGCTTGCCTCCCAACAGACGGGGCGCGAAGCGGGCTTGCCGTACGCGCTATTGGGACCGTCCAGCAACTTTACCGGGGCGATTTCGCGCCGGCGCGACCAATAGCCCCAAATTTCTTGCTTATTTATGTAGTATATGTATCGACTCGTCTGGCAGAAAGCATGGCGGCCTAGCTATGCTAGATCCATGCTGATCACACAAGCAGATCGGTATAGTGCATGAATGGCCAAGTGTTTGATCTTGTGTCCATGACATGCAGGAGAAGCTATGCATGGCTGGCCCCTTGCCTCCCACGGTACGTAGTGGCTACTTATATAGCTTCACGGGAGCTATGACCATGAGTGACGATGTAGTACATCTTTTGTGCGAGGAATGATGCAAAGGCACATGATCGAACACATATGGGAGTGCAAGGGGATAACCTGCCTGCATGGCATGGCGTGGGCAGGCCCGGATGGCCTCCACCTTGCGTGGGTATCTCTTCCTGCCTGTCCTTGTGATCCAGACTCAGTGGGCCTAGTACTGCCTGTGGGGCCCCGACATCTCAAGCTCCATCCGCTGCACGCAATCATCTGAATGAGTACATGTCTCGGAAAAACAAAATATTTGCAAAGTTTTGCTGGATATAAAACATTGTATTTTGGAATAGAAAAATCACAAAATTGTGGCTCTAAAATGAAAAGGTTGATTTTGTATGCATTATTAAGTTGGCGGGTATTATAAGAGGAAGTTTAGCCTACTAACGCCGCAAAGGAGGGAAACTATAGAAAAGTAATATTGCCTAGAATCTCGACTACCAAATGACATGCTTTGTTTGCCCAATGATTTGACATCATGTCACTATTTACTATGGGAAATAGCACTGCCCTGAAATTTCCTTCCACATTTTAAAAATAATATAATGACATAATCTCTCTCCACCTCTTCGATCGACCACCCTAAGAGCATATCCGCGCTCAATAGGCATATTCAGAGCAAAAGGCGTACCCCCGTGGTCCCAATATGAAAAACATCTGCCAGATAGTCCCAATACAATGACCGACAGTCCCGCTCCACTCTCGGCACATAGGGAGGCAAATGGGGTTGCCAGTCTTCGAACTTGAAGAATTGAATGTGTTGATGATGTGAATGCAACAACGATGAATGAAGGCAAGGCCAGATTGAGGAGGATTCAGTGGTGGCTCGAGGAGGAAGCAGTATGAAGGAAGATGAAGAAAAATATAAGCCATTGGGTTAGATGTGAAAGCTCACACAAATCGACCATGTAAAAAAACAATTTCGTTATATGCAAATCCATTATTTGAGATGTGCACGCTCGTGATGTAACTCGCACTGTGACACATTCACAACATCAGTGTGGCATCGACATATGACAAAAGCCTATTTCTTCGACATATATATATATATAGCGGGGCGAAAGCCTATTTCTTCGACATATGACAAAAGCTGGTGGGCTATCTTGGTCGTGCTAGCAAACCTACCTTGATGGTAGAAAGGCCATCATTTCGGAAGCTCACAAAGCTACATCTTACAAAAACTTCCAGATCGTATGTACAAACAGATTCATTGGACGTTGACGAGAAGCCGAGCAGATGCTCCTAAAGAGTAATCGGTACGGTTTCTAACAAACTTTATCAACGCTGCACTAGATCGACCTAGCTTGCTGAGTTGCTATAAGAGCACGTTGGAAACAAGCTTTTCATCATGGGCAAATAAATTGGTTTTTCTCGACCATTCATTTTCACATATGTGCTGTATTTTCTTGCTCACATTAAAAGCAAGCTACGAGAGCATGCATAGAACTACTAGCTAGTTTTGACTTTGGGATCGATGTGATCTTACATGGTTCCTAACCCTTAGCCTTAGGCTAAGACCCTAAATGGCTAACTATGATATCCCTACTGTGCATAGCTTGGACAGCTCAATACTGTAGGAATCAGAGATGGAGATGCCATATGGCCATGCCAGCCAAATGCATGGGTGCACATATATGTGTGATCAATAGAAGTGTAGATCTATCTATATATCTATAATATATCTATCTATATTATCTTCCGCAAAAAAAATCACATGCATGGACATTGGTTGGGAGATAACTAAAGATAGCTTAACTGTGTTGACATGCGTCCTCGTCACCTATTTGTGAGGGAACACGGCATGGTTGGGGTTTAAACAACCAGTCCACAATAGTTGCTTAGAAATGTATAGGAAAAGTAAATCATAAGGTGCAGTATGGGTCACTTAGAAAACAGTAGTTTGTCTTTTTTTTCTTATAGATCAGAAAAGTGTTTGAGCTATGTAACGACATATTTTTTTTAATAACGCCACACAAAAAATGCAAAGCACAGAAAAGAGCCTACAGTACTACCGACACACGTGTACTCTCAGTTTTTTTTTCATATGCAATTTTAGTACAAACATATGAAACCGACAATTGACTGTCTTTAATGAGAAAATCAGATGACTGGAAAATAGAACGCCCCATATAGTAATATATGTGAATTAAAGGACAGAAAATGAAGGTGCAAACATGCAAAAAATTAGATGTTTGGGTCTTACATAGAAATATATGTGTTAATTAAAGGTCAGAAAATGAAGGTGCAAACAAGCAAAAATAAAATGACACTCCTGCTCACACTGTACTAACTGGTTAGAATCTTATTCATATAGAAATATAGAATTAGGATAATGCAGAATATTGAATATATAAGTGATAATGTGAAGAGAGAAAGTATCAATACAAATGTCTCACTAGAGTTTATGTACGGCCCAATGGGCCATCCATCTGAAACTGATGCATGGGTAGACAAATAATTAGCTATCCAGCCGTTTTCATTCAATTTGTACGTTGTACAATAAACCGGTTGTAAATCTTAAAATAGTAAAAGCACCGAAATATGATGCTTCCCAAAGATAATGCTTCGAATGATATCAAAAAGAATGTGATGGGTACACATGCAATCAGAATTCGGATCTTTTGCGAGCACAAACTAGATTGTGTTCTAGCAAAAGGCATGCTAAAAGAGATCCGGTATTATAAACATAGGATCTACAAAAAAGCTGGTAACCGGTTCTTGAAAAAGTCAGCCGAAAGAGGAATGAAGGATGCAATATAAAATGAATCAGTTAATAGGATAAATAACCAGAAATACAAATGCAATTAATATTATTCGGTCCACAGGTCTCTTAGATAAATCTACTTATTTAAACACGAGAGACAAGCAGCTAACCAAGGAATCATGTAGGCATGTCATGCTCTCTTTGAGGAACCAACTAAGAAGGCATGCATGCAAAGATCCCAAGGCAATGGAGTTAGGAACATGGGTCCTTCCAAAAGGGAATGATCTTTTCTTAGAGAGAGAAGCAACCAACGTAGAAAGTAGAGAGATGGAGAAGGCAAGGAGAGAGAAAGAGAGATTAAGGGAGCAAGTTGGCCACCAAAAGTGGTGGCCTGGTTTTGAGAAATCCCATGATTTTGTTTGAGGGGACAGGGGGCAGGGATTAGTGATGCATGGGATCATGCCATGCCTTCCCAAAGACAGCTTACCAGCATATAAGGGGCATGAGACACAGAAAACAAGAACACAAATCCCCTTCTCCTTGGGTAGGAGAGGAGACACAAATTCTTATTTTTGCCAAGGCATGTTAGAAAAAAAAGTAGGTTGGTTAGCATCTTAAAAAAATACTGCCTATATAACTTGTTAGCCGTTGCAAGTTGTAACACACACCCCATGAGTGATCATTACTCCCACATAAACATCCTACCAAAACTAATGGACACTAGTTTATAGTTAGTGCGGGCCAAAGCACGCATGATTAGTTATAAATACAAACGACGGCATCAAGCACCAACATTCAAGTCAAATGTAGGATTATAGAATGAGGCCGTGCAAGTGAGCTATAGAGCTAGAAGATCCTCCTGACCTCCTTCTCGAGAAATTAACTAACATATGAATAAAAGATTGTTTTTAGATAGAATGAAAGAATTGGTGGTCGCAAAAAAGTACATGGTGGATCTATTTTACAACATCACACATCTCACCTAAATAGCACAATAAGTTCAGAGCAGAAGCAATAGCAACAAATCCTCATAACAGAAATTAACAAATACTAGTGCATTAGGTCCAACAATCATATAGACAAAATCCCCTAAGATATATGTAAGCCAACAAGAACTAGTGAGAGAGAAATTAATAACAAGCTAACAAGAGGGAAAATAGAGAATAATAGATGGAATTGGTTCTATTACGTAGTAGCAGCAGCAGCAGCCTCTCGCGAAGTTGAACACCTTAGCTCTTCACTTCCTCCAATGTGATCCCCATGCGTTGCTCAGCTAGCTTCACCTCTTTAAGCAACAGTAATTGACCAACCAAACAGGCACTAGCCAATGAAAGATTAACATCATGGAGATAGCTAGGGTTAGGGTTTCTTCCTCCTTGCTCCTTGCACACCAAACTAATTCATCCTCTTCAAAATCACCACGAGATCTTATACTAATTAAGCAGCCAATACTATTGCACCAATGCAGATCATGTTCATATATAAGCTCTATATATATAAGGCGGTGAGCAAGCAAACCCTAGGCCACCGGGAGAACCGTCGTTGTTGCCGTCGCCGGCATGCATGCACCGTGTAGAAGTAGAAGGCCAATTGCCTAGTGCCATGACGACACGGACATCAGCGGCCGCGTCTGCCACCCGAGGAAGCACGCACCGCGCGCCTCCTGCACGAGGTAGCCCTCCGACGGGTAGTGCAACCGCAGCAATAGCCGTGCCTGCGACGCGGCGTACGCGCTGAGCGGCCGCGCGGCGAACCCGGCGCCGCGCGCGGCAGTGGTCCACCTCTCGAGCCCGCGCCACCACCTCCCGCCGGTGCTCCCAACGGCGGCCTCGATTTCCCTGCCTAGTACATCCTGCTCCACCGCCAACCTCTCCCGGCTTCCTGGTGGCACCGTCGCCTCTAGCGCCTCGAACACCGCCGAGTAGTGATCCATGGCCAACCCGACTCGGCGCGGGAGCTCGTCGATGGGGTCGATCCCTCCGCCGCTCGCCTCCCTCTCGGCGACAGTCACCACGGCGGGGGCCATGGCCTTAACCCACTTCAAGAAAGCCGCCAGCTCGTCCTGCCCGCCGAGCTTGTGCAGGAACAGCACACAGTTCACGGCCAGCGTCTCGTCGGGGTGCAGCTCCAGGCTATTGACGGCGGTGCTCGGGGTGGTGCTGGTTCCGGTGACGTGGTGCGTGCTGCTGGCGCAGGAGAGGAGCAGCGGAGTGAAATGGAAGGGGAGGCTGATGGAGCGAGCGAAGGCACGGAGGCGGTTGCCGGTGCGGAGGAGGGTGTCGTGGTCGGCGCCGGCGCCGGTGATGCGGACCTCGGGCGGGCCCAGCTCCGTGTCGGCGTTCTCGGCGATCGCCTGTAGGAGCGGGGGCCACTGCACGCCGTGCGCGGCGTCGAGGTCGAGGATGTGGATGCGGCGCGCGCCGTCGACTGCCTCGAGAATGGCCTGGTTGGCCGTCAGGTGGGCGAACCGCAGGAACGGCGCGATCTGGTTGAACGCCAGGTAGGCCCCGGACGGCGCCGGCGCCGCCCCGACAGGCGACCGCGGGGAGAAGGGCAGCCCGGCCTTGGCGTCCACGCGGAGCACGAGCGCGCGCGCG
This sequence comes from Poa pratensis, assembly GCA_947311845.1. NCBI lineage: Eukaryota > Viridiplantae > Streptophyta > Magnoliopsida > Poales > Poaceae > Poa > Poa pratensis. The sequence goes on from CAMZMU010000080.1 coordinate 20,849,793, forward strand.
AAGTGGTGGGCGAGGCGGTCGGTGGCGTCGCCCCGCGGGGACGCCGCGGAGAGGAGGATCTCGGCGGCCCGGCGCGCGGCAGCGAGGTCCCCACGCTGCAGCAGGTCGGCGCAAGCCAGTACGAGGTCCCGCGTGGATGGCGCCGCCGCGGCGAGCTCGTGCCCGACGCCACCATGCAAGACTGCCGCATCCACCTCGCCGCCGCTGTTGTTCCTGTTGTCTGTGTCGGAGGAGGAGGAGGAGTGGAGTGAGCCGATCATGTCTTCTTCTTCGTCGTCGCTCGCCGCGCACTAGGAGCGACCGGAGGTGGAAGAGAAGACGGAGCGGCATGAGGGCGCGCATCGCTGGGCGGGTTTAATAGGGATGATGAAGGCGCACGGCGTCCAGCAGCAGCAGCAGCAGCAGCTTCCTTGACAGGACATCATCTGCCAAAAATACACAAGTATGCCGCTGCTGCTAGCTAGCTTTGTGAGTGAGTGAGAGACGAGAACCCAGCAGCACCGCCAGCAACCAGCTACACTACTAGATGTACTGTGCAAACTCACAGATGTGAGAGAGATTAGGTATTTTGCTAGCTTGGTAGTACTAGGCTGCTTTTCTCTCTCTAAATATGTAGAAGGGAAAGGTGGTGCGAGGCGAGGGTGGCGTTGTCTTTTATCGCGTGGACTGTGGCGGGGGTGATTTGGTGGGCTAAACGTATAAGCGCGAGAGGGGATCGAATCTGAAACATTCCAAGGATTGGTGGGCTCATAACCGAGGTTCTTACGCCACAGCTTAGCTTCTACGACTAGAGTAGCTAGTTGCTGCGCACACAAATATATCGATTTATTGTAGCTTCAGATCGGGCGTGAATGGACACCTGCGTGTAGAAGGGATTATAGAGCTAGTATTTCCTAATGCTAGCTAGGGGGAATTGTGTGGAGGGATCGATGTAGTGGTGATCCGTGATCATTGGACATATGTATGGTGTCTCAAGTCGTTTTGAGGTGATTCCCTGTGTGTTCTCCGCAAATCAAATCGGCTAGACCTATTTCAATTATAGCGTTCTGAAAAGGTAGAAATAGAAAAAACGTAGGATTGCACTGGCATGTACACTTGAATCCTACCGAGTTTTTTTTTGTTTGTTTGCGTCAAAAGAAATTCAGAAAAAAATCTTCAAAAGAGTTTAAGTGGATGAAAACTTTCCTATGCAATGTGGTACAAAAGAGTTTTTAGCAAAATTTGCCATGAGATGCAATCCAACGAACAAATGACAACCATTGGAAAAAATCCTTGAGATTCAAATTCTCCAAATTTCTGTGAAAGTCCTATAAGCCAAAAAGGTCACTAGATTATCTGTATCTCATTTAAAGCAAATCCCCACTAATATTAATTAATGGTAGTTTATCACTGCATGGAACATGTTCACATCATCCATTTTTTCACTCATCCAATTTTCCATGTCATTCTCACTAATTTTCATTTGATGTTAGTCTATCTCTTAATGCAATCCATCCAATAATCCACACTAACATTTTCTGGGTAGGAGGTGCCACAAACTAGCGACGCGAGAGCGAAATGCCTCTCCTCTAAGTCGCTCGGCATGTGCAATTCGACGGGACATCGAGACATCGTGGATCGACAGGAGTGTGGGGTGTCATAGATCAATTATGTCTGAGTGGGATAGGAGCGTAGCAAAGAACCAACAAAGCGGCTTAGGTTTTAAGGAAGGTCATGGTGACACACGGGGTTGGACGAAATTTTTACGAAGTCTTGTGCAGGTCTTTATATGAGGAAACGGTATTTATTACTGTTTGCCACTAACAAGCCCGTTAGAAATGACACCATGGCTGGCGTGCGCATATGAAAACCTGTCAGCAACGAGATCTCCTAGATTTTTATTTTATCTTGAAGTTGAATTTCGTTTAGGGTTTAAGGTTTAGAATTTGGAGTTTATGTATGTAGGGCATTGTTTTGAACATGATTTTTAGATTCTATAGTGTCTTCATAATGTCACATACGTGAAAAATTATGTAGTCTATAATCTAGGGTATTACCATATTCAGTATGTTTGAGCTATTAATTGGTGTTTTAATCATCCAATAATTAGAACAAAATTTGTTCAGCCTCAAAATATTATTGTAATGATTAGAAGCTCCGTTAAAGCGCGGGATGAGGCTTCGGAGAAGAAGAACAAGAAGAACAACTCGGGACTAGTATTAGTCTAGTATAGAAAACTGCTTCATTCTTTTACACGATGGAGAAACGACCACTTTTTCATGCCGTGGACCTCCTCCCGCGATCCGCGACGAATACATTCTTCGCTTGATTGTCGATGACAAACTCGAACAATCACTTGGCATTGGCCATCATGTTAAAACACAGTAGTAAAATAGTTGTACCAAATCACTTGCACACCCTGCAAAACCAAGTTAGACGCTTCCAACGTTTGTTTGCAAGTTTTTACTGTGGCTTTGTAGGATCTACGGAACAACCGTTATAACCTATGTATACTAGGCATGATTATTCAAGTTGATATTTAACTGACAAGGAATCACCCTTGTGTGTATCTAACCCACTTAGCCCTTTCCATCGTGACGTCAGCGTTTCCAACTATAGGGAGACCCAAAGCTATTGAAGCACTTCGTTGGCTCCGATCAGCATACTAAGAGCAGCATGAAAGGTTCGCGAATTGCCAGAGGTCTGAAAAAGATCTCGCCTATGCCACCGAAAAATATGAACGTACAGTATATTGGGAAGCAACAAAAATAATCCGAATATTAGAAGAGCTCTAATATACTCGCACAAAGTTATGCAATGCCCGCACCAACTTGTGCTCTAGATAAAAACATATCTATGCATGGACCGGTCTGATACCACTGTAGGGTTACGTGCAGGAATTTAAAAATTCCATCTTACATAACCGAAAAGTCTGCTATACAGATATGAAGCACCCCATAATGCTAGATCTAGATAGTTACAAACACCGTTGCGAAAGATGGCGTTTTTCAATGACGATGTCGGCCGACTCCCTCGTTCAGGATCACTCGTGCAATACCTCTTCTAGTATCCACGCATCCACTTGCGCCAACCCGTCAGCGCTCCGTTGTCCAGTACTCGGCGCCAACGATGAGAGACAACCTTTTGGCATAGTCTATGGTGGTAGATCTAATCTTGTAGATTAGATCTATATGAGATTTTAGAGGTTTTCTCAACAAATGGGATCTAGAGAGAAAGAGAGCCGCGGTAGAGGACAACTCGAAAACCGGGAGCAATTGATGTGTAAAACCCCATGGAGGTGGGAGTGTATATATAGTGGGGTGGAGGGGAGGCTTTCTCGGGGAGGGGGAACCCTCTCCCCTTGGAGCGCCGGCCCTAGGAGGGCAGACCGGATCCCCTCCCAATTCAGTTGAGGAATCCGAGTCCAACAAGGAGTCATCCCCCAGTACTTCTCCTTCTTTTCCTTTTTATCTTTTCCTTTAAATTGACTTAAAAAAAATCACAAGATAAAATAAAAGGAAACATGGGGGAGTGGTGCGTAGGACCTAGGTGGGCCCATGCGGCTGCACCACGCATGCATCAGTGCCCCCTCCGCCACTCCCCCCTTCCCGGGTTTTCTCCGAAACGACTCTGAAACCCTATATACCCTTTAGATAAAATCATCGACTCTATCCACTGAAGTCAGAAACACTTTCTAACATCTCGGGACATCTCATGTCCACCTCTGTTTCTCTCAAAAGCCTTTCAGCCTTATACCGGCATTATATGCCTCTCATGATAACTTCACCGGAACACATCCAATTCAGATCGGAGTTATTCCTGTGACATGGGTATAAATCCGACCACTTCTCCTAACCACTATAACTACAAAACACTCTCAATAAAAGATTGACACAACTTAAGCATGTGACCCGGAAGGTTCGATAACGCACACACATGCTTGAAGTACTTATCAAATAATAACTAACATCCGGACCATGGATGCCCATGATGGCTCCTATGCATTCACAAATAACGATAGAACTTTTGTGTTTCTCATTACGCTAATCCCATTAGCTACACGATACCAATAATATCACGTGGTGAGACAATGTGCACTGTGTGATCAAATGTGAGGACCCCGGATTAACTATCCGAGATACTCGTTATGTTTCCTGCAACAATCCCATGATCAGTCTGTTGTTGCACATAACTCGAATTGGCATCACAGAACACCCATAAATACCGAATAAATATACTTACTTGATTGAAGTCATAACTTCAACAGGTACTTGCAGCGGAAATCACCAAACGGCGTGGAGCCCAAGTCATTTGCCTTAACTCTACAGGCAGCTGACTGGGAAGCGCCCTAGTTCGCATTGACGTCATTAACCACTTCTTCTTCGAACTGCTCCTCTTCAGAATCTGGCTAAGGCAATAGCCAGGGACGAAACCAATATGAGTACATTTGAATGTACTCGCAAACTACCCCCGGAATAAGCATGCACTACTCTTTTTATTGTTTAAATAAAACTTTGTTTGCTTTGAAAACTCTATATCCTTGTTGAAAAGAGAAGGATATACTTTTGTTTAATAAAACTTTGTTTTGAAATCTCCATATCTTTATTGAAAAAGGAAAGAAGGCTTTTAGAACTTTTCCCATAAATCTGTTTTTGTAAGAAGTCTCGTTTAAAACTTTTTCCCAAAAATACATCTCTGTTGAACTAGGTAAGAAGTCTCTTTTATAAACATTTTCCCGAAAAATCACCATTTGGTTTATTTCTCCAAAACTCCTCCTTTTCCGACCATAACCCTTCATGGTCACTCAATCCCAACAACCTCATGCCGGCCCGTTGGCATAGTTGCATAAAACATTTTCCATTTTCAAATCACAAAACTCTTCACTTCCCGACCATAGCCCGTCATGGTCAATCATTCTCCAGCAACCTCATACCAGCCCGTCGGTAGAGTTGCAGATACAACACATCTCCATTTTATTTTCAAATCTCAAAACTTTGCAAAACTTGCACATGGTCAGAGGACAGCCTCCCAACTGTCCATATCCGAGGACTCGGCTATTCGAATAGTTTTAACCCTCTGCAGAGGTAGCACGCTTTTTCCCACACCCATCCGGTAACTCATCGTGTCAGCCACGTCCCGCCATACCAGGTGTATGCGAAGTTGAGCCACCAACCATAGCCTCTCATTTGCTCATGCTAGTACAGGATCCTTCCCATATGACACTTTCCATCGACACCCAGTCCAGTTTCCCGTCAGAAACCCTAAGTGTGAGGACTCATAGTTTTGTCCGGCGGTTTATGGTGGAACCTTCTATCCTCCCCACCAACTTGTGTGAGGACCCGGGTCAGGGGGTAGGTCCTCGGACCATCCCCTCATGCATAACGGAGTCATCTCCGTCGATGAGGTATCCCATACTAATAAGAGCAAACTACATGACTACGCCTTTTCCCATATGTGGTAAATGTGGTCGCACAGGGTAAGATTGGTCGTCATAGTACAAAGACACAATGTGCATTTTTCATAAACACCTCCATTCTCCATTCCTCCACTTCAACACCGACATCTCGGCATTCCATATCCACGCACAAGGATTTTCAAAGGAGTTTTGAGTAAACAATATTTTTCCCATCCTATAGTTTGAAAAAGAAATTCCAGCTAATATCTCCATATAGGGTGTCAAAATAATATACTTATAATTTGGAAAAGGGTTTTCAAAATCATAGCTTTTGTGGCAAACACCATATAAATAACATATGCTCTTTATAAGTAAAACATGTAAACCAAAATAGATGTATATAGATGCAAGCTCGGAGAATAGCTTGCCTTGCTCGACAAAGTGATCTCGGTCTTGATCTTCAGGTTCAACAAATTTCCCTTCCTCAATAACTCCATTCCAAGACCACTCCGGTAGTGTTTATATCTAGCGTCGCAAACATGAGAATAACACAACAATCAACAAGCAAACCAAACCACAAGTGGTAGACAGACAAGTAACAACCCGTAAGCTTCGAGCTAATCGTTCGGGCAACAGCTAGGATCTACACTTACGAGGGTTTTATACTAGTCAGTAGTCCATCACCTATACGCAAGCTAGGTACATCGATCACAAAACTATCTGAGGCGAAGGTTAACAACAAGCACCTCCTGTTGAACAGGAAATACTTCAGACAAAAGTTAGGTCACTATATATTTTCTGTGAGTCAGAATATTACACCAAGTTAGGATATGATAAAGTGAATCACTAGGAACCTAGCAAAATTAGATTTGCTCCAAAATCATTACGGATTAATTTTAAAAATCCTTTTTAAATATGCCCCTTTGTTAGTTTATTTTAAACAACATTACAAAATAATTATCCATGTTTGGAAACAAGGTGGAACATAAAGGTTATCATTTGCTGAACATTTTAAGAGGTCAAACTTAATTTTTGGATCCTTATTTTTAAAGATATGAATTCTCCTAATTTGTTTTATATTCTGCCATTTTCTTTATTTTAATAAAACAACAATTAAACTAATTTATTTGGATAGGTGAATTACACCAAAAGACAGGCCTTATTTATCTGAACATTTTGGTATCTTGTTTGCAATTTTTGGACAAGTATTTAAGTAGTTATGAATTTTTGAAGTTTAAACAATTTCTGTCTTTTCTTTTTATCCACAGAAAATCCTTAACCGAACCGTTTTCACCGAAGGGCTGGCTACCCAGTGCCACTGACGGGTGGGGTCCAGGCCACGTAGGCAGCCACGTAAGCGCAAGGGCCCACAGCCAGGTTTGACTGGTGCACCACGACCGGCGCGGGCGCGCGCGGTGACTGCGGAGGTGGCGCGCTCGACTCCGGCGAAGGAGCCCGTGCGGGGACGAGCTATCACGCGCATCAGACGCGCACGGTTACGGGGAGACTGGGGAGCGGCGTTACGGGCCATATGGTCGCCGGCAAATGCTCCGGCGACGAGGCCGGGCGGCGGCACGCTACGGCCACGGCGGAACCTACGGCTACGCGGCAAACTAGGAGCGGAGAAGGAGGACGAGCATGTCCAGAAGACTCGCGTGCTCACCCTTGTCGCGTGGGTGCTCGCGGCGGTGAAGGAGGAGGTTGGAATCGCCGGCAATGGTGTGGCGGAGCTTCGGTCGGAGTCGAGGAAGACGGGGACGGGCTTCTCGATTCGCAGCCTCCCAGCTCGATTCCTTCAGCCAGGATGTAGAGGAGGACGATGCGGAGTCGCTGGTGTTCTTCGATCTGCTCGGGGGGCTCTGTAACGGCGGCGAGGCGGCGGCGAAGCTCCGGCTTGGGTTCGGCCCTGGAGGAAGGACATGGAGAGGGAGAGAGAGAGCAGGAGAGCAGAGGAGCGGGGGTGGTGCTCTTCTTATCCTCTTCGCAGAGGAGAGGAGAGGCGCAGGAGAGCAGAGGAGCGGGAGGGGGGGTCCGGGCGGCGACGCACGGGAGGTCGACAACGGCACCGTGCGCACTGCTGCTACAGGAGGACGACGACCATTTTACACAACGCCCCCTGGATTTCTTTTCCCAGTTTACACTTAAGTCCTTTTTCTGTTTTCCTTTTTACAACCAGTAGCACTTCAAGGATTTTATTGAAGCACTAAAACATTTAAAAAAAATTCTGAGAAAATTCATGCAGCTTCCCATATACATGTAGAAGCTCCACAAAAATTGGCTTTTGAAAATAAAAGGTTTTGAACCACATTTGTTCATAGAGTTTAAATATGCTATTTTTGGATAAAACCAATTTGTCAAATCAAATATCTTTGTAATTGGAAATTAGAGATTTTGAGGAGAGAGTGATATGATAATGAGATGATTATCACCTCATTCCTGAATTTTATAAGATATAATAATTGTTGCAGCAAAATAGAGAAATATGTAGAGAGGGGAAATTGAATAGGATCATTTCTTTTTAATCAAGATTTTAATTTGAGGGTGTGAGTAATCATAGGGGTCTTGTTTTGTTTTTCAAGTCACACTCCACATTGTGATCAAGTGTGGTTGCCACTTAACATTCAGGTACAAGGGTGTAGCTTTTCACCCAAGCAAACAATAAAATAAAAATTAACAATTAATACAATCAGAAGTCCATCAAGCAAATAATCACAACAAGATCCACATCACTTCCAAGTCCACACAATTAAAACCACAAGAATTAATCACACCACCATGTACATAATTAACAATACTAGCTTATAAAATGATCACACTTAATTATGACAAGATGATGTTTAAAATTGTCTCAACTCCACCTTTGTCCTTTTGAAAAGGGTTTTGAGTAAAACAAAATATGTGGGGTGATATATTTCCCACTTGTGTTCCTTTTAAAATGTAATGATAACCAAAGCTTATAAAAATGGGAGTTGCATACAAATGCAAAATATCAAGTTTAAAAGATAGATAGGAGATATCATATAGATCTCCTCATTTGTGGAAACACATAGTCCTGGAAATACTTTTACTTTCTCAAATACTGGTACTAGTTTTGGTTGCTGATAAACCAAGTGTCATTGAAATGGAGTTGGCCAAAATAAGAATGGAAGAGATACATGGAATATCTTCTTGTCATAACATGATCACCAAAGTTGAATATATTTTTATCTTGGTTGAGTTTCTGGTTAATATTTACTAGTCAAACAACTTAAACAACAAGTCACACAAGGTCACACATAGCAATGGGATGGAAAACACAATCATCAATAAAATATTTCAAAAAGTTTTTGTTGGTTCTGAATTTTGGGTCTGGTAAAACTAAGTTTTTCTTAGTTTACAAATTTGGGATGTGACAGCTCTTCCCCCCTTAAAAATAAATCTCGTCCTCGAGATTTGCCCGGTGGTAACAGGGGAGTACGAGGGCACGGGTTTTTGGGTTGACTACTCTTCCGAGGTCGTTGCTTCTTTAGTAAGGTCGCCATGTGAGATCTTGACAAATTGATGTTGCGAGGCTTTCTTTGTCGATGATCATCTGTGCTGAGTTCAGTGATGGGGTTGACTTGACGATCGACGCTGATGGATAGTCTTGATTGATTGCTTCCAGATACTACAAGGCTTAAGGCGCAAGGAACTAATTATTAACATTTTCTGGTATACCTATTGCAAGTCTTCCCCCTTAAAAAGGGTTTTTGAAGGTTCATCCTGAAGGTTGCAGCTGGAGTAGACTTGGAGGCATCATTCGTCTTGAGTAGCTTGACGATCGTCGTCTTGGTGTCACTCCTCGGTGCTTGGAGTTGGTGCAGATATCACATCCTGATATTGTCGCCTTACAAGGGTCGCGGATGGGGATGCGTTGTCTTCAGGATGCGTCAAGTCTGCGTAGTTAATTCTCTCCGGGTTCTAGTTAGAAGAGGGAGGTTAAAACTTCTAGTTGCGTCGGAGCTTGCTTGATGGTTGATGTTGCCAACAGCAGGTGCTTCCGTTATTTGATTCTTCTTAGTAACTTCCGGTGGATCTTCTTCACGCTTTTCTTCCTTCGGCTTGGCGAGAAAAAGGCTGGTCCTGAAAGACTTCTTTGGTCCTGGGTCTTCACGAAGCTTCGCAGGTGTCTTCATAAGTAAGTTAGAGTGCACCAGAATAGTTAGGGTTTCCGGGAAAACTTTCTGGTTGAGGGGCTTAAGTTAGTTGTCAAGGGAGTAGGGGTGCTATACTCTGAACATCAAACTTTTTATACCTAAAATCCAAAACAACCAACTTTACACAGGCCTCTAATTCTCGAATCTTCAAAATACCATTCCAACATCTCTGGTAAGGCCACTACAACTAGTTAATTGAATCACGGCCTTTGCCCGAGCTAAAGTTATTAATCCACCATCATCTTCTTCGGGCATAACTCTTTATCATAATAGTTCAATCTATCGGATACCCATCAAACCTTTAAGGCATAATCTTCCCATTACCTTCTATCACAAAATCGTAGTGGTCCACCAATTATTTCTTGATTAATTTATTCCCCAGATAGGCATATCTCAATTATCTGACTCCTTCAGGTTGCCATCTTCCCACGATCATATCATCAAAGCTAAATAAAGCATCCAACAATCATGTGATCATATCATCAAGAATTGACCCACTTTCTAACCAAATTCAGATTTCATCTCACACTTTGGGCCTTGATCTCTTAATCAAATATAAACGATCTTTCTAAGAATAATCCAAACAGAGCATGACAAGCTCTGAAAACTACTGTCACCTAGAATGTCTTGCTACTAGACCAAGTCATATTGATTCCTAGAATCCGATAAACATTCACTTATCCTCCACCAATTATTTCTTGCATACAACGATCTATTCATTTGCTAACTCATTTTGACCACTTCCTATAATTCCATAAGAATTTAGTACAAGGTCACTTGCGCTAGGGATCACCCTAAACATTCCAACACCGGAGTATTCTTCTTAATTTACTTGCTTCTAACCAATCCAACATCATTTATCAGCAAGTGCTTCCTAAAAATCCAATAACTTTCACCTTTATTTCTAAACCTTAAATCAAGGGTCACGTCTTCTAGCTCCAGATAACCACCAATGGTTGGGGACCACAACTGGTTAGCCCCAGAGTATTAATCAAATATATCATCTGTCCAAACCCAATTAATTTATCGATCCACTCCAAGTTTTCACTCTATTCTAAACCCAAATTTTGATATTACCAACATCATCCAACAAATTTTGATTTCATCAAGATCCTTTGACTAATAAACTTATAGTTCAACACTCTTATATCCTCCTAAAGTCTCTTTTACCAACTAGTTTTGAGTCGTCCTATGGCACTCATTCCTTGGTCTAGAAAAAGCAGTTAGTATTTTGCAAAATTTGGTTAGATGAGAGATTTAAAGTTAGATAAATTATGTTAGTTATGTTAGTTTTTCATATTGTTTTGTTAGTCCGACGGGATACGACCAGTGTCATCTACGTCGGGTCTTGAATCTTCATCTTTCTCGATGGCTTGATGTGGTTGTACAAAACGACGATGTAGGCAGGTATCCGTCTTGCAGAAGATCGCAAAGTCTTGGGGTAGAGAGTATTCCATACCTTGCTTCTCTTACTAGGAGAAAATTTTCTGAAGGGTTTTTCTAAGTCGAACTTTTGAGAGGGTACAAAAGTACATCTATGGCCAACACGGCAAAAAGGTTTTTGCAAACAGTCTAAAATAAAGCAACAGATAAAAGTGTGGTTACTTTGGGTTCCCGACAAGACGGGTTTTGTGAAACACACAAGGAAAACAACACACATGAATGCACACACAAGCAAGATCAATCAAGGCACTTTTAGCACCAACAGCGTTTAATACCGTGGAAGATGGGTTTTGCTCAAGTAAAACGAGCTTATCCTATTGATCCTATGGGTCTTTGTATCTCGAGGATTTTCTTCACCTTGTCCAAGTGGGAAACTTTGGCGGTGAAATTACTGCGATTTCGGAAGGTTGCACGGATCATCGGTCTTCGCATATAAATCGCCTTGCTGTTGAAGTCTTCGGGTTGCTAAGTACCCAGGTCTGGTTTGGGGTGTCGTCAAGTATGTAAGTTTGAATGGAGGTAAGACAACAGATGGAAACTTTTGATAAACCTTTAGACAAGAGATAAGGTTTAGAATAATTCGAGAAGGTGAAAAGAGTGGAAGCTACACTTAGGCTTCCTTAGATACAAGTAATTTTAGGTAGTAATATTTTTCTTTCCAAAATAATTCTCTCGTATGGGCCTTGGTGAAACAGGGCTGTTGAAGTCTTCATTTTATCGCCTTAGTCTTCAGCTGGAATACTTGGGATTGTCGAGGTAGTAACTGAGTGGAATTGTCGATATTGAGTTGAGGTCTTCGAGGTTTCTTGCTTTATTGATACTGACGATCTTGGTATTTGCAGATCAATCACCTTGATGTGAATGTTGAATATTTGAGATGGAAGCTTTTCTTGTAGGTGCTAGCTAATCAGGTCTCACTTGGGTTCATCGTCAAGTATTTTGAACGGGTAAGAGAGAGTAGAGAAATCCTTGGAAAATCTTAAAATAGAGGGATGAGACTCAGAAATATTTGAGAAGTGAGAAGAGTGGAAGTTATTTTTGGACTTCCTTAGATGAAAATATGTTTTTGGTAACAATATATTTTTAACAAAATATTTCTTTCCTAACTAACGTCCATGCTAACTAAGGTCTGTTACAGTCAGGATGGCTCTGATACCAAGTCTGTGAGGACCCCGGATTAACTATCCGAGATACCGTTATGTTTCCTGCAACAATCCCATGATCAGTCTGTTGTTGCACATAACTCGAATTGGCATCACAGAACACCCATAAATACCGAATAAATTACTTACTTGATTGAAGCCATAACTTCAACAGGTACTTGCAGCGGAAATCACCAAACACGTGGAGCCCAAGTCATTTGCCTTAACCCTACAGGCAGCTGACTGGGAAGCGCCCTAGTTCGCATTGACGTCATTAACCACTTCTTCTTCGAACTGCTCCTCTTCAGAATCTGGCTAAGACAATAGCCAGGGACGAAACCAATATGAGTACATTTGAATGTACTCGCAAACTACCCCGAATGAGCATGCACTACTCTTTTTATTGTTTAAATAAAACTTTGTTTGCTTTGAAAACTCTATATCCTTGTTGAAAAGAGAAGGATATACTTTTGTTTAATAAAACTTTGTTTTGAAATCTCCATATCTTTATTGAAAAAGGAAAGAAGGCTTTTAGAACTTTTCCCATAAATCTGTTTTTGTAAGAAGTCTCGTTTAAAACTTTTTCCCAAAAATACATCTCTTGAACTAGGTAAGAAGTCTCTTTTATAAACATTTTCCCGAAAAATCACCATTTGGTTTATTTCTCCAAAACTCCTCCTTTTCCGACCATAACCCTTCATGGTCACTCAATCCCAACAACCTCATGCCGGCCCGTTGGCATAGTTGCATAAAACATTTTCCACTTTCAAATCACAAAACTCTTCACTTCCCGACCATAGCCCGTCATGGTCAATCATTCTCCAGCAACCTCATACCAGCCCGTCGGTAGAGTTGCAGATACAACACATCTCCATTTTATTTTCAAATCTCAAAACTTTGCAAAACTTGCACATGGTCAGAGGACAGCCTCCCAACTGTCCATATCCGAGGACTCGGCTATTCGAATAGTTTTAACCCTCTGCAGAGGTAGCACGCTTTTCCCACACCCATCCGGTAACTCATCGTGTCAGCCACGTCCCGCCATACCAGGTGTATGCGAAGTTGAGCCACCGACCATAGCCTCTCATTTGCTCATGCTAGTACAGGATCCTTCCCATATGACACTTTCCATCGACACCCAGTCCAGTTTCCCGTCAGAAACCCTAAGTGTGAGGACTCATAGTTTTGTCCGGCGGTTTATGGTGGAACCTTCTATCCTCCCCACCAACTTGTGTGAGGACCCGGGTCAGGGGGTAGGTCCTCGGACCATCCCCTCATGCATAACGGAGTCATCTCCGTCGATGAGGTATCCCATACTAATAAGAGCAAACTACATGACTACGCCTTTTCCCATATGTGGTAAATGTGGTCGCACAGGGTAAGATTGGTCGTCATAGTACAAAGACACAATGTGCATTTTTCATAAACATCTCGGCATCTCGGCATTCCATATCCACGCACAAGGATTTTCAAAGGAGTTTTGAGTAAACAATATTTTTCCCATCCTATAGTTTGAAAAAGAAATTCCAGCTAATATCTCCATATAGGGTGTCAAAATAATATACTTATAATTTGGAAAAGGGTTTTCAAAATCATAGCTTTTGTGGCAAACACCATATAAATAACATATGCTCTTTATAAGTAAAACATGTAAACCAAAATAGATGTATATAGATGCAAGCTCGGAGAATAGCTTGCCTTGCTCGGCAAAGTGATCTCGGTCTTGATCTTCAGGTTCAACAAATTTCCCTTCCTCAATAACTCCATTCCAAGACCACTCCGGTAGTGTTTATATCTAGCGTCGCAAACATGAGAATAACACAACAATCAACAAGCAAACCAAACCACAAGTGGTAGACAGACAAGTAACAACCCGTAAGCTTCGAGCTAATCGTTCGGGCAACAGCTAGGATCTACACTTACGAGGGTTTTATACTAGTCAGTAGTCCATCACCTATACGCAAGCTAGGTACATCGATCACAAAACTATCTGAGGCGAAGGTTAACAACAAGCACCTCCTGTTGAACAGGAAATACTTCAGACAAAAGTTAGGTCACTATATATTTTCTGTGAGTCAAAATATTACACCAAGTTAGGATATGATAAAGTGAATCACTAGGAACCTAGCAAAATTAGATTTGCTCCAAAATCATTACGGATTAATTTTAAAAATCCTTTTTAAATATGCCCCTTTGTTAGTTTATTTTAAACAACATTACAAAATAATTATCCATGTTTGGAAACAAGGTGGAACATAAAGGTTATCATTTGCTGAACATTTTAAGAGGTCAAACTTAATTTTTGGATCCTTATTTTTAAAGATATGAATTCTCCTAATTTGTTTTATATTCTGCCATTTTCTTTATTTCAATAAAACAACAATTAAACTAATTTATTTGGATAGGTGAATTACACCAAAAGACAGGCCTTATTTATCCGAACATTTTGGTATCTTGTTTGCAATTTTTGGACAAGTATTTAAGTAGTTATGAATTTTTGAAGTTTAAACAATTTTTGTCTTTTCTTTTTATCCCCAGAAAATCCTTAACCGAACCGTTTTCACCGAAGGGCTGGCTACCCAGTGCCACTGACGGGTGGGGTCCAGGCCACGTAGGCAGCCACGTAAGCGCAAGGGCCCACGGCCAGGTTTGACTGGTGCACCACGACCGGCGCGGGCGCGCGCGGTGACTGCGGAGGTGGCGCGCTCGACTCCGGCGAAGGAGCCCGTGCAGGGACGAGCTATCACGCGCATCAGACGCGCACGGTTACGGGGAGACTGGGGAGCGGCGTTACGGGCCATATGGTCGCCGGCAAATGCTCCGGCGACGAGACCGGGCGGCGGCACGCTACGGCCACGGCGGAATCTACGGCTACGCGGCAAACTAGGAGCGGAGAAGGAGGACGAGCATGTCCAGAAGACTCGCGTGCTCACCCTTGTCGCGTGGGTGCTCGCGGCGGTGAAGGAGGAGGTCGGAATCGCCGGCAATGGTGTGGCGGAGCTTCGGTCGGAGTCGAGGAAGACGGGGACGGGCTGCTCGATTCGCAGCCTCCCAGCTCGATTCCTTCAGCCAGGATGTAGAGGAGGACGATGCGGAGTCGCTGGTGTTCTTCGATCTGCTCGGGGGGCTCTGTAACGGCGGCGAGGCGGCGGCGAAGCTCCGGCTTGGGTTCGGCCCTGGAGGAAGGACATGGAGAGGGAGAGAGAGAGCAGGAGAGCAGAGGAGCGGGGGTGGTGCTCTTCTTATCCTCTTCGCAGAGGAGAGGAGAGGCGTAGGAGAGCAGAGGAGCGGGAGGGGGGGGGGGTCCGGGCGGCGACGCACGGGAGGTCGACAACGGCACCGTGCGCACTGCTGCTACAGGAGGACGACGACCATTTTACACAACGCCCCCTGGATTTCTTTTCCCAGTTTACACTTAAGTCCTTTTTCTGTTTTCCTTTTTACAACCAGTAGCACTTCAAGGATTTTATTGAAGCACTAAAACATTTAAAAAAATTCTGAGAAAATTCATGCAGCTTCCCATATACATGTAGAAGCTCCACAAAAATTGGCTTTTGAAAATAAAAGGTTTTGAACCACATTTGTTCATAGAGTTTAAATATGCTATTTTTGGATAAAACCAATTTGTCAAATCAAATATCTTTGTAATTGGAAATTAGAGATTTTGAGGAGAGAGTGATATGATAATGAGATGATTATCACCTCATTCCTGAATTTTATAAGATATAATAATTGTTGCAGCAAAATAGAGAAATATGTAGAGAGGGGAAATTGAATAGGATCATTTCTTTTTAATCAAGATTTTAATTTGAGGGTGTGAGTAATCATAGGGGTCTTGTTTTGTTTTTCAAGTCACACTCCACATTGTGATCAAGTGTGGTTGCCACTTAACATTCAGGTACAAGGGTGTAGCTTTTCACCCAAGCAAACAATAAAATAAGAATTAACAATTAATACAATCAGAAGTCCATCAAGCAAATAATCACAACAAGATCCACATCACTTCCAAGTCCACACAATTAAAACCACAAGAATTAATCACACCACCATGTACATAATTAACAATACTAGCTTATAAAATGATCACACTTAATTATGACAAGATGATGTTTAAAATTGTCTCAACTCCACCTTTGTCCTTTTGAAAAGGGTTTTGAGTAAAACAAAATATGTGGGGTGATATATTTCCCACTTGTGTTCCTTTTAAAATGTAATGATAACCAAAGCTTATAAAAATGGGAGTTGCATACAAATGCAAAATATCAAGTTTAAAAGATAGATAGGAGATATCATATAGATCTCCTCATTTGTGGAAACACATAGTCCTGGAAATACTTTTACTTTCTCAAATACTGGTACTAGTTTTGGTTGCTGATAAACCAAGTGTCATTGAAATGGAGTTGGCCAAAATAAGAATGGAAGAGATACATGGAATATCTTCTTGTCATAACATGATCACCAAAGTTGAATATATTTTTATCTTGGTTGAGTTTCTGGTTAATATTTACTAGTCAAACAACTTAAACAACAAGTCACACAAGGTCACACATAGCAATGGGATGGAAAACACAATCATCAATAAAATATTTCAAAAAGTTTTTGTTGGTTCTGAATTTTGGGTCTGGTAAAACTAAGTTTTTCTTAGTTTACAAATTTGGGATGTGACATCAAACCATTTGATTACAGATACAAAAATCGTACCGACATCATTCTCCTATTCTCATTCATATCACGGATGTCCTTGTGATAAATCACACTCTGTCTGGCCAGACGATTGGGTGACATCGGGGATACTGAGAGGGCCCATAGGATGTATCTCTCCATCACCTGGAGGAGTAATTATCATTCTTGAACATCCCACGACTCGCTCTCCATCACCTGGAGGAGTAAGTATCATTCTTGAATAATATCAGTTTCATTACATACTTCAGGTTATACCCAAGGGTCACCGTTATAGTCCCTTTTTACAGCAAGACGTTAGGTGACGATCAAAGCATAACTGTCAAGTGTGTGGTCACGAGATGTTCTCATGATATAGGGACATGGCTAACGAAAACTTCATAATCACTTGCTAATTCATCAACAACGATTCGTCTCATAGCAAGATCATATACTTGGGTCGGTTCAGTACTATTGTTATTCCAACAATATACTCTTATAGTTGTTTCACTTACACAAAGTCCATGATCAGAAAAACGTGATCATCTAACAACAAGATAAGCTAATCTTAGAGACAAGATTAGGAATACTTGATTTGTTCATATCTCTACACTTGCATGTAGGTTCTTCTTTGAATACTCACTATTCAAGTATCACATCAGTTATAGCATAAAGATATAAACCTAATAATAAACTTGGAGATAAATAATAACTTAATATTATTGTCTCTAGGGCATATCTCCAACACTATCGTCCAACCCATTACACACAGCTTCAATTTCTAAGGGTAAGCGATGGGACATAACGCACATGAAAGGATGCATACGTATGCAATTGGGGTCTTAAGTTGACTGATCTCTACTAGTGCTACAATATTATCGTAGACTTAAGCATAAACTAGTGTCAAGGGGGTGTTGATTCCTTACTACCCACCTGAGTTCGAGTCATCATGCTCGCAATTCGAGTTTGGTTATGATCCAACAATTTAATGGGAGTGACAACTCATTGAGATCGAGATCGACTCGATCTTGGTGAATTGTTACATCCATTAAATTGCAGTTTCATATTCAATAAGTTTTTGGTTTGAGCTAGAAATAAATTGATTTTTATATTTGAAACAATATTCAGAATTAATTGTAGTTTAAAGTAATCTGAATGGTTTTGAAACTATCTAAAACTTCTAATATTGTCTAGAACTATTTTTAAACCTAACTATTGAAAAATTCTTTATTCAAAAATAGAAACCGGAAAGTACTACATTATTTTACACACAAATTAATTTTCATGAATCAAACTAAACAGACATATACGGAATGCACATAAATTTCAACTTAGTTCATAGACATAATTGAAATTCTATGTTCAACAATACTAGCTAGGCAGACCGGAAACTATTTTTGACGCCCCACGACTCTTCACGACGATACATAATCATAAACACTAGCTAATAGGAAAACCCTTTGTGTAGTACTAGTATCAGTGGCGTTCTTTTTTCTTGCGCACCACTGATATGGTCAGTGGCGCGCCGAAAATGTACGCGCCACCGGTATGGCCCTACCAGTGGCGCGTGATATATGTGTACACGCCAGCAGTAAGTGGTACCCAGACTTCCATCCGGTCAGAATATACTAGTGGCGCCTCACATATGTTGGGCGCCACTGGTAGTTTAGCATTGGTGTCGTGCGCATCCCATGCGCCACTAGTATTCACCGATCAGTGGCGCGTGTTATATTTGGCGCGCCACCAAAATGTTGCGCCAGGGCCACAATGCCTTTAGGCATACTGGTCACATGGCATTGTTTACTCCAGTCAAATAGGAGCACGCAATTGAATCGACGCGTCTTTAATAAAGCTCGCCCAAACCACCCAACACGGTGAAGGCTTCAAGCAGCCACGATCGTGGGTGACCGTCGTTGCCCAAACCATCCAGCCCGCCAACGCCTTCAGCTTCGTCGTCCTACGGAGGCTCACTAAGCGCGTTGTACGGCTTTGAGTTCCTAGTGCCTTTGCACCCCGAATTGTCGAACCGGCTGGAGCTCCAGGACAGGTTTGCACAGGAACTCGAAGACCAGTGCCCGGGCCGCAGCTTCACGTTGATAATGTCGGGTTGTCCTAGCAGTACCGTCATGGTGGACGTGTTCTCCGACGGTGAGGGCAACATGTTCCTCGCGCGCGGCTAGAGCAAGGTCACCCGTGTGCACCAGCTACGGCCGGGGTACTTCATCATCTAGCTAGTAGGACTTAGACTTGGCATAGGGCCTCTTCTCTAGGCTAGTTTATATATTCTCGTTTTGAACATGAATCCTTTTGTCTATATGGCTGAATGAATGAAATTTCAAGTTAAATACTATTAAAATGGACTAAGTTCGAGATAAAAATGTCAAATTCGACTAAACTTGAGTTCGCCGTCGGCGTGCCCATCGGTGGCGTCCGCTACTGCGCGCTAGTACTAACACTTACCAGTGGCGTGTCGTAGTTGAACGCCACTGGTGCACACTTACACAGTGGCGTGCAGCGCGCGCCGCTGTTAGCAATTACCAGTGGCGTAGAACCAGTGGCATGTGGAAAACGCGCCAATAGGGGCCTAAATGGCATGCCACTGTTAGGCTTTTCCCTACTAGTGAAATACCGTCACATCAAGCTTCAAGTTCGTGGGGGTGCATCGAAGTTTGTAGCATTATGTTCGCAGGTCGTCCGTTGAATGTCTTGGTTGAACTTCATATCGGTTGCTCCCTGCCTGATGTAAACGACCCCTTTGGCGGCTCGCCATCCTCAAGGGTGCGGAAGTAGCTGCTAAGGCTGCCCAAATAGGCGACAACATTGCGTAGTTGGGTTCGCCACATCACTCTGATCGCATGACTGCCCATGTTCTTTTGATGTGGGCGAGCCACGCCTCGCCGGTGAGCGGCGGCGCCATCGGAACGCTGACGAGTTTCGTTGTCCACCCCTTTCGGAGGAGGCAACAGAATGTTGTTGCGCACGAGGTCACGCACCTCCCGCGGCTTCAGCAGACGTCAGACGTTAGGCGCGTCGATGGAAGGCGGTGGAGACGAAGGCGGAGACGCGTGGGACGAGCAAGCATCGCGGTTTTTGTTCCTCGCTGCATGGGCCGAGTTCGTCCTCGCTGCTTCGGCTGCGCTCAACAATTCTCAGCGGGTAGACATGTCGTAGATCTACCCGGTGGAGACGAGGACGGTGGTGAAGACGTGAAGTATGGGAGAGAAGAGGGGGCCGTGTGCGCTTTTAAAGTCGGCTGCGGGAGTTAGATGGGCGTGCACTAACGCCGCCGAAGTTAAGTGAAGTCGCGTTGGTAAGGGCAAAGTGAAGTGAAGACTTGTCTGCGCACGACAGGGGAACCGCCCTTTTCATTAAATAAAGCAGAACACCGCATCGTTGTCTTTAATTAAAGCTGACCACCACGTCATAGTCTTAAATTTAACTCGACCGCTATTGGTTCCGTCGTTCGGCACGATTTTTTTGCACCCTCAATAACCCGATTGAAAAAATGATTGGGACCCCTGGCGAAGATGCTCTTATGAGAGCATCTCCACCGGCACCCCCCGCCAATTGACCCCTAAAAGGCCCAATGGGGGTCTGGACGCAAAAATCACCCACATCGGCAACCCCAAGTGTCCGGACCGAGCCATTTTCTGTCTGGCACCACCGAGAGGGCCGCCATGGCCTCTTCAGGGGTGCCGGACCTTGCCCGGAAATGCCCTCCTACAGTCGTGGCCCGCTGGTCATACACACACAACGTCGCGCCCGTAATTCATTTGCCCCCACCTCGTCCTTTTGTTTCCTCTCGCCGGCGAATCGCAGCATCGTCGCCAACTAGACTCGCACCGCGGGGTGTTCAGCTGCATTGACCACGCAGGCCTGCTTGTAGCCGGTCCCCGCCGCTCTCCGCCCTCGTTTTGCGCCGGCGCAACTCAAACTAGGCAGCTCCGCCTCTTCCTCCTTGCCGCCCCGCACGCAATGTGTTTGGCCATTCGCCAATAGGCTCATTTGATTAATTATCTATTTGTGGCCTAGTTTCATTGCTTTATTTTGTTCAATCGGCTATGGATAGCGACGATGAGTTCATGTTTTTCGAAATGATGGGGAGGCTGTCACCCTTGAAGCCGACGACGAAGATAATGAGATGGTCATAGCCGCTCTTCTAGATGCACAAGCGGCCGAGATTGACGTCGTGTTGAAGCGTGGAGGATCACTGAAAGGGCGGCTGGCCAACAGGAACCATTATAGGGAAACTGGTCACATGCTCTTTTTAAGCGACTACTTTGCTGAAAACCCGACTAACTTCCCTCATGAATTTCGCCGACGCTTTAGGATGAAAAAGGAAGTGTTCAGGAGAATCGTGCATGGTGTTCGGGACCATGATGACTACTTCGAGCTGAAGAGAGATTGCACTTGGCTTCTAGGATTCTCATCCCTTCAGAAATGCACGACTGCCATGCGGTGTCTTGCATATGGAGTTCCCGCAGATTCATTGGATGACTATCTCCGTATGTTCGAGACCACCGCCGTTGAAGCCACCTATAGGTTTTGCAAGGCAGTGGTGGCAGTGTTTGGAGAGCAATATATGAGAGCGCCCAATGCAGAAGACACAACTCGTCTCTTGGCACAAGGCCAAGCAAGAGGATTTCCGGGGATGCTTGGAAGTATCGATTGCATGCATTAGAATTGGAAGAACTGTCCATTCGCTTGGCAGGGGATGTATAGGTCAGGACATCATGGAGCGTGCAGTGTGATACTTGAGCCTGTGGCAGATTATGATCTTTGGATTTGGCACGCATTTTTTGGCATGGTCGCTGCTCACAATGACATCAATGTGCTCCAACACGCTCTGATGTTTCTCAGACTTTCTCAAGCCCAAGCTCCGGAGTGTATGTTTGTGATCAATGGCCATGAATATGACAAGGGGTAATACCTTGCGGATGACATCTATCCAATTGGTCAACATTTGTGAGAGGGAAATTGCCATTTTGTAAAGAAGAGTTTGTTCGCAAAGATGTGGAGCGGGCATTTGGTGTGATCCAGGCCAGGTTTGTCGTTGTCCGGTACCCTTGTCTATCTAGGTCGCTGATCAAATCTGTGAGATAAAAAATGCTTGTGTTATCATGCACAAGATGATCATCGAGAATGAGCGAGATACAAGAAGGCCATTGATCAACGAGGTGCTTGATTTCCAGGGGCCTATGGCCCAGCCACAACCAAGCGTGTCGGCCCAGTTTTCTGAGTTTCTGGCCATGCATCGGCAAATTCGTGATGAAACAAGACACGAGCAACTGCAAAATGATCTCGTGCGGACTTGTGGGCGATCAAAGCAAACAACATAGTTCAACCAGGGCGGGTTTGATTTCCATGTGTTATTTTCGAAAACTTGAAAATTTTGAATTTGAATTGTTGTAATAATTTATACATTTTGTATATTTGAATTATTACTGAACTTTGCAATGAAGTTTTTTAGAATTTAGATAGAAATGATAAAAACATTGGGGCGGGCATTTGGGGGGCGCCGCTGGGGGAAGCACCCCCGAACGCCCGGACACATGTCCGGCACCCCCAAAGAGGGCCCAATTGGAGGGTGGCAGACACGAATTTGACGGCTTCTAGTGGAGATGCTCTGAGTCTCCCTATGGCTTTTCCCAAATATTCGTGAAACCATTTGGACGGCTACCATCCCTCCCTCAAGACACACGCAATGCTTTAAATGGGTGAATGGAGACCAGACATGCCAAAGTCTCCAACCATCTGATGTTTTGTCCATTGGTGGGATCTTCATTGATGGCCCTGAGATAACTTACTTGCAACCCAGGAGAAGAGGTAGCACACCCGATCCTGGTGCATGTCTCTGTGTCAGTGTAGCACATTGCGGACACATGCATATGCATTTCACCACAAGCAAGTTACCACTACATGCGCAATGGCAAAGAGTACCACTCCAACTCATGCATGCATGTAACTCAAGGATATATACCACATGCACTTAATAGTTCTAGCAAAGTGAAGCTAGCAACAGCACTCAGTACAGTAGTGTACATCAGTACATGTATGCATGGTGAGATGAGAGTGGAGGCAGTGAACACTCACATCAAGGGCATCTTGATACAAAACATTAGCAAACAAATGGAATATTGCAGATAGCTGCTAGCTAGGGGTATGGCATTGGGCACCTCCAGCCTTTGGATGGAATGTCTCAGTCCCCAGATGAGGAAACCCATCATCGCCTCCACCTGCACTTCATCATTACCCACCAAAAGGGTCATGTGCATCTGTGTCTACGAGATCCCTTGCTTCCAACCCTGCACAAAAATTTGTACAAATCCTTAGGAGAAATCTTATCCCTTGTGGCAAGGGGGAAAAGATCTATGCATGTGTGAAGGGCAGGTGCTGTGGGTCTAGCTTGCTTGGCTGCTGCTTGAGAGTTCACATACAGCACTACTGTGTAACTTGTGGGCAGAACAGCAAAAGAATCTGCTCTCTCCTCTGCCTCTGCAAGGAGCTAGCAGTGGCATCAACACAGAGAAGGAGATCGATCGGTGATGGTTAGAGAAATTGGCAAAGGGCCTCACTCACATAGGGACACGGCAGTGAGAAAGAAATGCCCAAAGTGAGGAAGGGAACAAGCACAAGCAGCTCACCCGCGTGCAGGCAGCGACGGACAGTAGAATAAACAAATGTACAGGGAAAAAGAAAAGGTTGTGGCTCTCTCTTTGCCATCAAATGCTGTGATTTGACATGTTCCAAAATCCAACCCCTCTCATGCAGCATCTATATATCTTTCTCTCTCCAGATAGATCTCCTTGAATAATGCATCCTAATATATTTAGAGAGAGAGAAAGAGTGATTTAGAGAGATGTTGTTGGTTGGGGTCAAGAAGTTTAGGAGTAACTATGAGTGTAGTTGAAGAAATAGAAGGAAAGCAAGGAACGGGAGCATGCATACTCAAGAACACCAGGGGACCAAAGGTGGCACTATAATACCAAAGGAGCGATAAACAAAGGTTTAGCCCAAAGGGGTCATGAGAATTAAGAGTTGACACAAACAAATCCACAAAGGTCTACGGCCCCAACCCATGCATATTGAGCTTCTGCCATCCCATTTTTTATACTCTCTCCATTCTCCCTAATGCCAAGTTCTAACTCCAAAGCGGCCAATGGCTGAACTGGCTGTGACACTGCAGCTTTTCCATGTGGATCTCCTCAGAGATTTGACATCTGATGTAATGCATCAAATAGAAATATGGTTGATTCTTAATTAACCCTTGCAAAGCACTTGAACCCTTTAAGCCAAAGGAAACACCATGGCCTTGCATGGATGGCCTTGTTTATTCCGTGTGGATGTGTGAGAGAAAGAAAGAGAGTTCCATGAGATGGATCAGGCAGTGAAACCTATCACACAACAGAGTGGCACAGTGCAATCCCATCTGCAGGCCCTCCCAACAACTTTTCGCCCAATTCCTAACATCAAGAACGTGTGAATGAGGCACAAGTCAAAACATACATCTTTCAAATCCTCCGGCAGTGGCTCAAAAGTCAAGGTCCGATGCTGCGGTTTGTTCATCATGTAGTCACAGGTGAGAAGTAGAACAGCTCTAGTGATGAGCATGCACAATGAATGCAGGAACGCTAAAAGGTGCGGTGAAAGGAGGAGCTTCAAAGGAGGCCTTGCATGACATGGAGTATATTCTACTTTAGAAGAAGAAGAGTAGTTGTTGTAGGAGGGCAACACTCTCAAGTGTTCCAAAAGAAAAGAGTCTCTTAATTTGCATCGTATTACCTAGACTACGAGCATGCATGCACTCAAGTGTAGGGTTAGTTATCCCATGTAGGTACAGTTTGTTTGAGTTGAATCTTTAGGCATTAGGCATGTATAGCTAAAAAAGAAACAGTGGGTGAATCTACAAAAACTGAAACAGCTGCGAAATGATTAATTAGCCCATAAGTGTGACCAGGATAATGTAGTCCAGATAGCTGAATTGATGGTTGGACAAATCAACTACCGGTAAACCTCACTTAAAAGGCAAGAAACTAATAATAAGAAGCACCTAACTAAGATATTGTCTGCTACCAAATAAGCTAAGATTTCACAAGACTACTACAATAGAAGTAGAAAGAAGAAGAAAGTTTCTCTTTATGTGACTGCTAACTCATGCATGTGCCAATAATGCGTTATTAACGAAATGGTCAGTGTTCAAGATTACCTCTACGATCACTTTTGCGAAAGGAAAAGGTTTATCTTTTCTTCTTCCTGACGAATTTCTTTCTTTATATAAAGAAATAACGTATCAAGTACAGTACTTGCTTTGAAGTGTAGAACAATCGAAACTTCATGAGATCAAGTCAAGATCAACAACAGTTCGACTATCCAACTTTTAACATGGATGACATGAGATATATGGCTAAAGAAAATGGATACTCTGCTGTTATTTTTGGTGTCGGGCCCTCCAGGTACACGCTCACCTGATCAACATAATGAGCCTCATATATGCGGCCGCCCTTCTTTTGCATAAAATATTGGTGGTGTATGAGAAGCAAATATACCTTTTCTCCATAAAGTTTAGTAGATATATAGTAGTGTATGTCACGGATATTCAAACCGGGTGGTGGGTCTAGATGCACCCATTAGCTAATTTATTTTTGGTTTTTTTCAGAATGTAAAAAAAATTCAGAAAAAAATCCGGATGTACGTTACAGTGTGATGTGTTAGCACAAAAATTGGCATGGTGAAAAAACTTTTTTAGCAACCTGTACAAAAAAGACAAAATTCCGACACGTATATGTACATTTCGGTATGTCCGAATTTGTCTTTTTTGCACAGGTTGCAAAAAAGTTTTTTCACCATGCCAATTTTTGTGCTGACTTGAAATGTGTTGGACTACATGCAAAAAATTATTTTGAATTTTTTGACATTTGGAAAAATGTTTTTTGGGCAGGGGTGCATCTGCATAGTGCAAAATACTCCTGGCATGCAAGATGCATGGCTCTTTTTTGCCTAATCAACTTTGGCCGGAAAATATTAGTTCCTTTTTCGCTTGGAATAATAAGCTCTGTATTGTTCATCAAAATATCATTACATATAGTGATAGGGGAGGATAAGGCACATCCAATTAGTATCATAAATTCAAAATATAACGCAGAAATTATAGTATCATAAAATATGGGTGTAAACTAATATTGATTTCTAAAATAAGATATTCATATGACGTAAATTAATATTAATTCAGTAAATTATAATCCGATGTGTCTTATTCCGATCTCATGTGTACCAAAGAATATATATTTACATCCACTCTAGCTACAAATCATTTGTTTTCAGGGTATCAAACGCTTTTTGATGCAATCATATAAGATGCAAGAGTACATAACATTTTGATTCTTAATTTTTCTTATTTCCATGTTTTAGAATCCAACAAATCAAAAAGATACTCCGGATTTCCCAATTCCTAAAATATATTTAAAAAGAACTATCTGAAGCACATAAACTTCCCAAGAAACAGTTAAAAGTCCGTAAAATACAGAACAACAAGAAGGCTGACCTTATTCTAGTTCATGCAGCATACACTAGATGCTAGTACTGCTCTAGTACACTGCCCGGCCTAGTACGCAGCAACACAAATTACAAGGCACCATGAGTTACTACCAATGCAAGTACGAAGCGCAGAACAACTCATGTATCCGCGAGACATTAGGTATACAAAGGTACAGCTCCAAACTACGATGATGGATGGACCTGATCTGATCTGACCGATCGGCCAAACCAGTAAAAAGGTTTTGTCATACATACTCTGCTCGAGAGACATGGCTAGGGTTCGCCTCGGAACAGAAGCTGCTCGTCACTCGCTAGGGCGAGCCTAGCTATGTGTAGTAACTCCTAGCTAGGGCATTAGTATAAGAGAATCCGATCGATCGATCGATCGATCGATCTCCCAATGCAAGTGCAGGTCACGTCAAATCTTTGGAATTTCTATACTATCGCATTCAGCCCACGCTCACAGTACTGTACGCAGTACAACAGCTTGTGTGTGGAGGGGACGGCCGATTGATCGTTGTCTCCTGCCCTCGTAATTATTAATAACTTTACCCTAGCTCCGTCACACCAGTGCCAGAGGATCTTCTGTAAAACTACTGGATGGTGTTTCAACTGATAAACACAGGAAATTATTGAAGTCTAGAGGCATATGTAAAATAGACACACTGCTAGCAACTTTCACGAATTATTGTGCAACCATTTTTTATATAAACATTTAGAGCATCTCAACCGTCTCTTCCAATAGCGCTCCCAATAGGGTTATTGGACGCGCAGGCACGAAATTGGCCCCGCCGGCGCTCCCAATCGCCCAAAAGTTGCCGGACGGACCCAATAAATCGACCGGCAACCCCGTTTCGCGCCATGTTCCCCGGCTTGCAACCGGGAGCGCCAGCAACCGCGGGAACGCAAGCCACGTCGTATATGAAGTGTGGGACCGAAGCGTCAGCGACACCGCGACGGTCAGCGATATGTATTGCGGCACCGACGGGCGCTGAGCGGTTACCTCTAACGCGGAGACGCGTCACGCCTCGTCTTCCCGACGCGTGTCGTCGGAGTTACTACGCATCGGGAACCGGTGCCGGCGTTAATGGGCGCCCCTCGCGTTCCCGCGCTTCACCTCCCGCTGTCCTCATAAGCATGCGCCCCCCCCCCCCCCCCCGTGGCCTCCACTGACGCTTACTTTCTCTCCTCTCCCCTTGCTCTCCAGTACACCACCGGCGAGCAGCGATGGCGCACAACGACCAAGCCGAAGGTAGTGGCGGCGGCGGCGGCGGATTCAAGAGCTGCTTGAGGAAGGACGAGGCGGCGTTCTTCACCAAGCACCGCATCCCAGTGCCACCGCGGTGCGCCTCCTCGACAGCGGCTGGGCGATCAGCTCGCTGGGGTACGCCTTCCCTCCTCTGCCGGAGGAAGACAGGCTCCGCGCATTGATCCATCTGCGCCGGGGATAGCTGACGCAGGCGCAGTAGGCCGACCCTGATTTCACCGAGAATATCCCCAATTGGTCGGCGCGATCCTCGCGGCGCAGCGCCAGGCAGCGATCGACGACCACGAGGGTCCCATAAGGCCGGCGTGGTGCAATAGGGAGTGGCGTCGCCGCTGGTGGGACAACCGTGCGCTCTACGACGTGATGGCCTAGTACGGGTACGTCCCGCCGCCCGAGTAGCAGTTGCCCTGGGTGACGCCCATGCCGGCGCGCGGCTCCTCCAGCGTGCGCTCGCCGCTCGACGATGTCGACGACGTCAGCACCGCTCGTCCCCAAGCAGGAGGTCGGCTCGTCACGCAGGCCGCCGCCCGTGAAGATCAAGACGGAGATGGATTGGTCAGCGCCGCCACCGCGAATGACTGCCGATGTGACCGTCCGGACTTTGGCCCGGCCAAGGTCAAGGCCGAGCCATCGTCGCCGATACGCGGCAAGAAGCGCGTCGCGCCACCGCCGGCGCATCGGGAGATGACGGACGAGGAGACTGAGGCGCTCTACCAGCGCCAACTCGCGAGGCCATGAAAGAGTTGTTCGACACGGTCCAACCGGCGCATGTTGAGTTTGCCGAGCGATGGTCCGCCATCGAGAGCGGCATCGTCGTCATTCCATACGACGGCGAGGAGGAGGACGCCGCGCCACCGCCGCCCTGAGGCGAGATCAAGGAGGAGCTGGAGCTGGAGTAAGCGCCGCAGCAGGCCGCCGCCTTCAACATCGACGACGCAGTGTTGAAGGACCGGTTCTACACCGGTCTCAAGGGTTTAGTTTAAATTTCCGTCGAATTATGTCAAATATATGAAATATCGTTGTTTTATTTTTTAAAAAAATTGATCCGCTGCTGGGAGCGTCTATTGGGAGCGGCCGGTGAGGCGAGTCGCTCCCAATGGTGCGGCAACGTGTGTTGGTTCTCCCAATAGCACTTGTCCGACAACGTTGGCGGACGCGCCTAATGGAGATGCTCTTTAAATCTGAAGAAAAAAAAATCAAAACAACATGCATGTATGTTATCATCATGTAACTAGACTGGGATACCTTGCTGCAGCAAGCAGCCTAGGACAACACGCCCACAAAGGATCCATCATCATGGCCACCTGGCACAACCTGTCTGCCGTTGCTTTATCTAAGATAAGAATATAAAGTCAACCAGCTTTCGGGTTTCTGACGACAAGACTTAAGCAGGGAGCAAAGCAACCAAGGATCTTGTTTCTCTGGCCATAAACATATGCTCCTGCCAGTAAGCTTCTCCTGAACTTGTCTGCCTATTTTCAGGACAACAAAGACAGCCACGGGTTAGTTTAAGACCTGGATACCCTCAAACTGCTCATGCATTGTTAATTCTCCCGGAAGAAAATTAAGGCTTCTTCTTCTTCTAGGAAACTGAGATCAAGAAATGCTTGCTGTTCCCTCTTAAAAAAGCAGGGGGAAGACGATTGCTGGAGAAATATATAACCTCCAAATGAAATAAGTAGTAGGTATTGTGACTAGTGGGCCCAATTCCCAGTTGTGGGACAAGACAGGAATTTGGAATGAGTGGCTCAACCATTCGCACTTGTCCTTGCCTAAAAGCTGGTATTCCCGAGTTGTTAAATAATTTTCTCCTTTCAGAATAAAGAACATATTTGCTATCTAGGAAGTAAACCAGATTGCATGAATTTGCATGAACCTGGTAGGTAATAGGATAATGTATCTACGCTGGTACCAAATGGCACTGGACAGATGAACTGCGACGCCTAAGCGAAGAGGGGGTTGTCCGACAACAAGAGCGGGGAGAAATTTGGGAGGATAAGTGAAACTATTTATCATTATGGCTTGGCATTGTATAGCCAACTTACAAAAATGGAGGTTAAGCCGAACTAACAAACTTTAGAAACTAACTAACCTAAAAAAATCAAGAAATATCTCTGATTTAACTGCTAGAATTAATTAACAATAATTAAGAAATCTATAAAAATAAATATGGGAGCTTTCTCTACAGTGGCCCCTTTCCATGGTGATTGCACCCACATAACATCTCTCTCTTCCTTTATAATAGCTCGTTCTTGAGATGGACTAATGAGTTTTGAATGTCTTCAACGCCAGAGCATTCAGATCAATCTATATAAACTTTGCGCAGAACACCAAAAATGTTATTCATCACGAAACTGTGCATGTATGCATAACACTTGGATATGTACTTCCCATTTTTCACATAATTTTTTGAATTATCTTGACTATTTTTTTCGAATTTTGTAATCAGACATGGACATATTTGCTCAGGAGCCAAAAGTGTACTTTATTATATAGCCAACTTACAAACTTGGATGCACACGAATTAAGAAACTTTAGGAAGTAACTAACTTGAGAATAAAAAATATCATTAAGATATTTAACTACTAAAAGTAACTAAAAATAATTAAATACTCACAATGTTCCTGAAAGTAAGATCTGTAATTTTTTCGAAAATCAAACAATGTAAAGTTTGACCAAGTTTTTAGAAAAATATCAACAACTACTATACTTTATGGCCTCGTATGAAAATATATTTTCTGAAGTATTTAGTATCGTTGATGTTAATGATTTTTCTTAAAACTTGTTCAAACTTTACACTGTTTGCCTTTTGAAAAAAACTTATAGGCCTTACTTTTAGGAACGGAGGGAGTATATAAAGATAAATATGGGAGCTTTCCCCTGTGGCTCCTTTCCTTGGTGGTTGTCGCCACATAACAAATTAACATGAAACTGTGCATGAAAGGTAAAAACAGATTAATATGGTCCCGAGAAGGGAATGATCCAACAATCTCAACAAGAAATAAGATCAAATATCGGGAAGGGAATTTGTGCATCTCAAGTTTGTTAGTTTAGCACCGACAAGCAAAACAATACTGTTGTATCACTAGTACAGAACGACACATCGAAAACGGGCCGAAAACCCCATCGAAACGGAAAAAGGGTCCGTGTCCCCGTCCTCGTGGCTGATGTGGAGGCCATCATCGGGAATGGAGGCCAAAAACCGTCACCGATGAGGCCTGATTTTGGCTACGGTTGCCAACCAATCTCCGTTGCCGATGTATCGGGACATGAGAAACGGAGATTCTTCTTTTACTCGTTTGCATTGAGGTTTTTTCATAAGCCTACAGCAGCAGTACAGTTGCCAATTGACATTCAAAATCTTACAGCAAAGCACAAAGTTGCTAGCAAATCCATTCATAACGTATATAATAATTGCATCATTACATAGCATCAAAAGATGAGTTACATATGCCTCGCTAATTCTATCATTCTCATGCCTCCCTAAACTTAACTTTTATGGTACTCCACTCTTCTCCAGCTCCACCTTCTTCCTCGGCTCCAAAGCGCCGAAAACGATATTCGAGCTAGCAATAGACTCGAGTAGCGGTTTCATGCTTCTCCAAACCACATCTGCAGCCAAATTGCTACACACATCGCGAAAATAGATGGAGAAACTGAAAACCATAAACCACACCGAGCTCGCATCCTCCGTGGGAAATTAATTTTGCCAAATTCTTCGTAATGAGGCTTGCTCCATCTTGGACGGTGTCGCCGAAATATAATAACGTCACCGCTGTGACATTTCGGCCACATTGTCCAAGACACTCTTAATTAAAAAAGTGTTTTGTACAGTGCAGCGAAACGTCACAACAGCGACGGTTCACGGATATGATCCCACTTTGTATTTAGCTCATTTAAATCTTGTTTGGATCAGCATTGTGTTTCTGGATAAAAATACATGGATGGATAGTTAGAAAAGAGCCAAATATGATGCTACATGACATAAATACAATTTAATATGAAAACAGTTTACACCTTAAGGCGCCTATATCCGTGTGCTTGCAGTCCGATCGAAACGATTTGGAGGCAGAACTTGAAGGTGATGTTTCCTTCAAGAGCCTCATCATTTTTATGCATTGTCACCGAAATATACTATTACTTCATACACTAGCTACACAAAACCATAACGAGGATTAGCACATTGACAAAAAGTTGTGACTAGTAGTGAGGGATCTATTCATCATCGGTAGTACTACAAAGAGTTAAAATTAATTTACCCTACTAGACTTTAAATAGTGCAAGATTTAGTATTGAGGGATCTATTCATCATCGGTAGTACTATAAAATAGACACAATACTAGACAATACTAGACAAGTTTTTATGCTACTTTAAATAAAGTGTAAGATCTAGTCGGCGACATACTCGGGAAGATGCGCGGCAATAGACCAGCAGATCCGCGTCGGCGACATACTGGGGGAAGATGCGCGGCGGCGATGCCGGTCCGATGTGCCGCTCAGATCTGCGAGATAAGGGTTAGGTCTAGTGCTACTTTTGGAGCCGCCGCCACACTGTGACTGTGGAGTGAGAGTGAGAGCGTTAGGGTTGGCACATTTATAGCACAAATTAGAACATCGCAAACGGAGGCGATAAACAACCGTTTCCTTTAATTTCTTCACTGACACACTGGGCCTACTTACGAAGGATCGATACAGTAGAATTGAAGTAACTATCTACTCTACTTGTTCTTCTTCCGCCCTGCCTCCGCGCCATTGTCGTCCACGGCGCAGCGTTGCTTCTTGCCGATTGCCTTCCCCTCCGGCTCGTGCTCCTCCTTCTCCGGCCGCGCGTCCTTCTCCGACGACTCCTTCTCTCGCGCCATCCTTCTCCGGAGCGTGTTCCTCCTTCTCTGGCGTGTCCTTCTTGACGCGTGCTCCTCCTCCTCCGGTGCCTCCTCAGGCGCGTGCTCATCGTCCTCCCGCGCCTCCTCCGATGCGTGTTCCTCCCCTCATCGGAGTCATCCTCTTCCTGGCTAGAATACGGCTCCGGCGGGTCCTCCGGCTCCTCTTCCTCCGGCGCCTCGTCCTCGTCGGAGTGGTCTTCTCCTTCGCGTGAAGGCGGCGGTTCCGAGTTGTCGGAGTCATCTTCTACAGAGCGTGAAGACGGCGGGTCCGAGTCGTCGGGGTCGAGTCCGGCGGCCCGTCTTGATCCCACCATGGGACTTCACCGTGGTCTTCACCGCTCGCGTCGTCGCTCGGGACTTCCTCGTTCTGCCACCAGGGTTCCTCCATGGCGGTTGTGCTAGTGCGGTAGAGAACGTGTGAGAGAATGAAGGGGAGAATGCGAGAACGGCCTGGATTCGCGCGGTTCCAGTCACATTTTATTAGCGGCGAGCAGACGGTTCCAATCCCTCGTGAATTAAGCCGCATTGAACAGGCGCGCTTCCAGTTTGCAACTGCAATTTCCCAAGCACATCGCAAACGGATATCCATCAACAATCGTTGCCATAGAGATACGTATTGGAAACAGAGGTGAATTTATGACCGTTGCCAATAATATTGGTAACGGAGATCGAAAAGTCTCCGTAACCAATGTTGACGGACCAGCCGCGCCCAATTCTGCCAGGCCTCGTCCGCAACGCTAAAATCGCATTCTCTGTCGCCTAACTCGTGCCGTTTCCATAGAGGGGTATCCGATGTGTCGTTCTGTACTAGTGTATCCAATTGCAACCTTGGTCCCTTATAGCAATCACATCTAACTGTTCTACACAGTAAGAAGCTCCTATCATCCGAGAAAGTCGATGCAATAAGCTGCATATTTTAGATGAATTGGACATGCGCATTTCTCAAAAGCTGTCCACAATCTGGAAATGTCACCTAGATAGATAAGATCATACTAATATAATAGTACTATGTAACATCATAAAAAAAAGTACTCATGAGTCAAGAGCATGGTCTAGAACAAAAACCTATGGAAAGCATCCAAAGTAACTAAGTAAGAACATATATCTTCCCCACAGCCACAGGAAAAGAGCAGAATCTACATACATTGAACTCTCTTGAGTAGGCTTTACTTTATTTCATCACTTAGTTCATCCTCTTACCACTAATTAATCATGTAGGCGATTACTCTTTTATGTGATATGAATGGAGTAGAGCAGAGAATGCATGGTCATCAACAAAGTGCTCAATTTTATAATTGACAAGTTACAGAGATTCCCTTATCCCTGTCCACTTTTAGTCATTGATCATATTAGGAAAACCGATCATTCTTGTGCTTTAAATCTTCCTTTTCCCGTTGCTGATGCTCTCTTGTGGGAATAAAATTTTGCAGAAAGTGTTTCGAACTTTTAATGCCTACTATTATCTCAATGGACCAAGGCAAAGTCCAACAAAGGAAGATCAACCTCAAGATGCTCTGGATCAAGCTGATGGTTACATATATATTAAGCTTTGTATACTTAGTGGGAGAAGAGGAAAAGCTGCAGACTAGCAGCACTAACAATATCTTGTAAGGCTGCTGTGCTCATAACCACCATTTATGGATATCAGTAGAAGGCATCTTGCGATTAGGGTAACTTATATAATTACAAAATTAGAACCAATGGTGGTTGGGGGTGGTATCAATGGCGCAGATTTTGGTCAACCAGTACATACTTAACTGTACACCTAAAGCATGACTCTTTTCGTCAAATAAAAAGGCACCACCACACATATGTTCTGTATTATAATGATCCCTAAATTCGAGTTGCTAAGTCAAAGGATAGAATGATCAGGTTTGTGTTACGTCATGGCTGAGGAAACTCAAAACAATAGAATAGCGCGCATATTATGCTTAGATTATTATATTTTTCATGAAGGATACAGATGCCAGGAGAAGATTATGAGGTCTTGGCACCATAATATCCTGTGGACTCTGCACATGGAAGAGATACTTTGGGTTTGCAAGCTTTCACAATCATAATTACTAGCAACGTAAAGGAGGCATCCAGTTGATAAGTATGAGTCTACATTGTAGCATATAATTAAACTAACACTTGCTATTAATAATCATTAAAGATGAAGACTTTAGGGAGAGCTCCACAAACGTGAAAGGTAACAGGAGATCCTGGAACAATAGGTAAGAAAGCAGAAATGCTAGTTGAGATTTCTGGCTAGTGCAAGATATCGATCTCGTGAAACTGCGGTTTCAACCGAACAACTGCGGATATTAACATGCAAAGATTGCGGCAAAGGATCTTAATATCTCCCTGATAGCTAAGCTCCAGCACTTTTTGGATATAATTTCCCTGATTTAATACAAGTGTAGACCACAGTAATGACAGTGACATGCATGTTTTCAGAAGATATTTCAGGAAAAACTGAATTTAGCTGATCATAAAACATAATTCTCCTAGCACCAAGACATCAATTCTCTTTGCATGTTCTCCCCTTCGACCATTACTATTGGTCCTATATATGATGTGATGGAAAATGTTCAGTTCTTAAGCAGATAAAAGCAATGGTGTCACAGGAATACATCTTTGCAGGGTAAGACCGTAAGAGTGCGATAAGATTCGTCTAATTCATCCACTAGTATCCAACTTTACATGACAGATACGTCTACTTTACAATCAACGAGACGGTACTAAGCAGACATCTTTCTAAGCAAATGGTGTCACGGGCCTCCTATTTTAGTTGCTTCATCTAATTGTTCACCATTTAGACCCAAAAAAAAGCCCACTGGCATGGGATTGTCCTGTGGACAAGTCAAAATTCAGTTCAGAGGCTCATGTCCCAGGCACTATCATTTTCTGAAAAGGACAGCACGTAGGATACTAAATACTTTTGTCCAAAGGAAAGGGTGAGAGGCATTCAAAGCAAAATGTTGCTTTGACCCTAATAAGTTCATATGGTCCCCTTTGACTACACAGATGACTCAAAACAGGCGGTCATCTCCAGCAACCTGCAGAGGCAAACTAGAGACGCCTGATGGCCAAGCACTCTCCACAAAACACAGAGCCTGGAGGAACTACGAACATGCCATCTATGGTGTCTGAAATAAATCCCCGGATGCAACTACCATGGATGCAACCTAGTTCAATTCTGCTGCATGACGTGCTCTAGTTTGACTGCAGCTGACAGGAACCAAATCTGTGCAAATGTAACATGATAAAGGTGCTCGCACGCCAAGCTTTAATTCTTTCCTTGTTGGTCATTTAGCCCTCATGGCTGCATCTGAAGTGCAGGCTTATCGTAGCAGCATACCGTTTTCAGAATAGGATCGAGCACAAGGAGACAGAACGCCGCGGAAGAACACATTGTGCACTGCGCTAGGTCCCCGCAGGGTTTTGCTCATTTGGGCGGCCAGGTTATGATGCTCCACGTGTTCTGAAGTTCCGGTATAGGGAGGTTGATTCAGTAAACGGTTAGGGGTTTAGATGCACAAATATGTATTTGTATTAGGGGAATTCAACCACAGATATAAAATCTGTTAGAACAGTCCCTGCCGCCGAGTACTTTCCGACGACACACTCGGGTAGCAAAGCTCCTCGGTTTAACTCCGGCGACTCTCACGTACAAGCTAGCCTCACGTATAAGCTAGCCTCACGTAAGCCTTGATGGATCTGATCGGAAACACACGCAGTAGCTAGCTTTGGCTAGATTGCTTCCTAGCTAGTAGCTCACGTACGTATATCGCAGGAACACAAAACGCTGGGAATCGATATGATGGCCAGAGGCTCGTATCGAGCCTTTCTATTTCTCTTTCTTTTTCTGACAAAGATTACAGGGGGTCTTCTACATGTATATATAGCAGCGTTGGACTAGCTAACCTAGTAGGAGTAGGAAACTAATCCCTATACTACTCGGAGACATGTACGTATACAACTCGTACACGGATCAACACGACCCACGCGTGCTTATTTCCAACATTCACCCCCCTAAGCACGACGTGTGCTTCATTTCTACCTGGGTCCCAAATACGCCAATTGCTTCGCGTAGGTGTAACCCTCAGCATTCCTTTCGCCGCTTCAGCCTTCTTCATCGACATTGCTTTCGTCGCTTCTCGTGGCATCCATGACATCGAATTTGCTTTTGTCGACTCATCTATACTCTGACGGCAACAATCTTTCTTGTCGACGTCTTCGAACATCATCTTTGCTTCGGTGCTTTTGAAGCAATCTTCTGTGTACTTAATCGGCTCCATATCCGGGATAATTATCTTGAACAAATGTAGCCGTGCAAAATACACCTCACCTTCGTCTTGTTGCTCTTCTGTCTGCAACGCCGGCCTTGCTTTACGCCAACATTGTTTCACCGACGTAGATGGCCGTCTTCCTAGTTCCTGTACTGTTGGAACAACTGCGCCGTATTCTTTCTTGCTCGACGTAGCACCAATTTCTTCTGCGTGAGACACTTCCGACAAACCTGCTTCTTCATCACGCGCTTGATCTTCTGGCCGATTTGGCCTTCCAGGCAATGCACCTGAGTCCTTGTATTGATCGCTTCTGCCCGATCTGGCGATGGTGCAGCCAAGGCTGCTTCCTTCTTCTGGCTCGTTTGGAGAACCACATGGGTTATCCACATACGGCCTGGTTTCTCGGCTGCTAACCCCTGGACCTTCTTCTGGCCCAAACTCCACACGTGCGTCGCCTCCTCCTGAGCCACTTTCTATTGGTCCGGGTAGCACGTTTACTGGGCCGCCTTGTAAGCCTCCATGCAGTGGTGCAGCTCCACCCGAGCTGCCAGCTACAGCGACATCCCGCCATCTTGGCCTGTCTGGCCGGAATAGCTTGCCGCTGCCTTTTCTTCCTTTGCTGCTAGTGACATACGGCTGGTTTCCAACACAAGCTAGTGCACCAAAGCACATTGATACACCTTGATTCGGTTGGCCTACTAAGCCACGTCCTCCTGTTGCTAGGCTCCTGCTGCATGCATGCTTTTCCGGCCACCCGTCTGTAGCACTGCTTTTGGAAGCACCAACTAGCACGCTGCTTCTTTCTTCCGCAACGACTGGTTTGTCCCACGACGCGACGATGCGCCTCACTTTACCCTGCAACGCCACGACGCGCAGCTCTTCATGGACCTCTGACGCCATGTACGCCTTCACTTCTTTTTCCTGCGACGCGGCACTACGTTGCAGATCATGGACCTCTGACGCCATGTACGCCTTCACTTCTTTTTCCTGCGACGCGGCACTACGTTGCAGATCATGGACTTCTGGCGCCATGTACGCCTTCATACCAGTACTATCGGTATGA
The DNA here is from genome assembly GCA_947311845.1 of Poa pratensis. Taxonomy (NCBI): domain Eukaryota; kingdom Viridiplantae; phylum Streptophyta; class Magnoliopsida; order Poales; family Poaceae; genus Poa; species Poa pratensis. Next base: position 20,887,607 of record CAMZMU010000080.1, read on the forward strand.
GTTATCGAATCATCTCCTGTGTCAGTATCTTCGACACGAGTTTCTGGATCGATAGCCTCCCAGATCTCCTGAGCTTCCATGGCCACCTCCATGTTGATGACCCATAGCCCGTAGTCCTTGCGATCAAGGCGCGGATACAAAGCCGCCCCCACCGTCTCCACCACTGGTGCCGATGCCGAGTTCTCGCCATGCTTCACCATCGCCATGATCTTCTAGTGCTTTCAGAAAATCACGGACGAATCTGACCAGGCTCTGATACCAATTGTTAGAACAGTCCCTGCCGCCGAGTACTTTCCGACGACACACTCGGGTAGCAAAGCTCCTCGGTTTAACTCCGGCGACTCTCACGTACAAGCTAGCCTCACGTATAAGCTAGCCTCACGTAAGCCTTGATGGATCTGATCGGAAACACACGCAGTAGCTAGCTTTGGCTAGATTGCTTTCCTAGCAGTAGCTCACATACGATTGTATCGATCAACACAGGAAAACAATACGCTGGGAGTCTTTGGCCAGAGGCTCATATCGAGCCTTGCAATTTTCTTTCTTTCTCTGACAAAGATTACAGGGGGTCTTCTACATGTATATATAGCAGCGTTGGACTAGCTAACCTAGTAGGAGTAGGAAACTAATCCCTATACTACTCGGAGACATGTACGTATACAACTCGTACACGGATCAACACGACCCACGCGTGCTTATTTCCAACAAAATCACCGTGGATAAGGGCAACGATTCGAACTGAGAACTGAGGAAAGCATCGAATCTCGAATCGATCAGATAAGAACCAGAACCATTAGACGATCATCCAACTCAGGATTAATTGGGGAACAGTATCAGTTCGTACCAATGCCGTTGCCGTCGTACCGCCACGACTCGCCGCTCCGCTGATGTGCCGACCGCACCGTCCGGAGTCACATGCGCCGTCGGCGACGACGCTTCCGCCTCCGCGGTCGCCATGCCTGGGTTAGCGTCTGACAGGTGTGTCCTACCAACGACGTGCACGAAGAGATTATTTGGGCACCGCAGCTCGAGGATTGCGTTGGCAGGCCGCTCAATCAGTTGGGCTGGGCCGGTCGGTATCACGCATTCGGCTACTCGTGGGCTGATGCTTGATTAGTTTAACAAATTAGCCCATTTGCGACGGGCTATAGTGTTTTAGAGATTGTTTTTAGTTTTCAAAGTAAAGTTATAAGTACTAGGTTCTAGGGAGCTCGAAATCTACTTTGATTATTCGACTTGGATGGAAAAAGTTTGCGTAAGGTAGGAATTAGGAAAGTATCACAACATAAGATGAAAAGTGAATTGAATTTTCGTTTTTATCGAAGGGGCCGCCCCCAGCTTTATTAACAAAACTTAACATAGGGCTACAAAGTTATTACAGATTTTATTCAGAGCACTCAACATCTCAGAACAGACTGAGCTGAAATGTACTCAGAGAAAACAGAAACGTGTGGTAGGAAGCACAAATAACAATAGGTAATACATTGGAAAATCATCCTGAGCTACACCCAAGTTCTAGAACAAGCAAAGCCCATGTGTAATGGTTTATGATAAACCTCAAGCATTGTCTAGCCTTCGACATGAAGGCTCTCATCCGCCAACTTCGCAAGGCACCATCTTCCGGAGCTCAATTTCTCATCGAAGAGTACTTCCCACCTTTGATTTCTGCAATTCAGACCAATCGTTAACCAAATGAAATATATAATATATTATATCACAAGGATCATTTGGATTAACATGATCAAAATAGGCATGATTCCTAGTTTTGTGAATTAAAATATATGTAGTACAATATATGTATTTGTAGGGTTCTCGAGCTAATATCTCACTAGCACTAGTGTGTGTGACCCAAAAAACAGGGGTCGTCCAGATGGAGGAGAAGACGCAGTTTGTATCGGTAATTTGGGAACATATTCTCATAGTAAATGTTTGATAAACCTTAAAGGCGTATTCGCCAAGCATGTATAACTTTACTCCGCATGCCTCTGGACCAAGCCCGCTTAATACAAATTCCCAGCGTTTGGATGCTCGCAAGAGCTCCTAGGCTAGGCCGGCGCGAAGCGTAAAGAAGATTCGAGCCAGGTTCGCTAGAAACTGCTGATTCGGCCATTTCCGTGGAGTTTGGTCCGGGAGCATGCAATGTGCCCTGAAACGTCTCATCGGTTGCACGCGTCGAGAAACATGGGGACGCATCCAAAATCTCTCATTGATATTTCTAAGTTTCGAGAAACACGGGGACACGTCCAAACCTCTCATTGATATTTCTAAAATTTGAGATTGTTATGCCAAAATTTTTCCTTGTGATCAAATTAAGATATTGCTTTATGCATGTCTTGCACCATTGTCGCACTCTATGGAAGTCTGACAACTCCGCTAGCCTACGAATGACATACTCAAGATAACTCTCAGGTTTCGGCCATGAGTTGGTTAAACAACAATGTTATGATGGGTATAATTTCAACTTCTTATAGGTATGTGTTGCTAAGCGAAGTTGGACACTCCGTTGGCTGTTGAGCGATCAAAACCATAGGGAAACCTCGGATATCAGTCATGAGTGGATCTCGTGGTTGTAGCATCCATCTTTGCTGCACTAGGTACTCCTACCTAGGCTGTACAAACCCGACTTACATCTATCACTCTTTTGGCATAATCTCATCCAACTACGAAATAGATATTTTGTGAGTCCAACAACTGATGTTTGCACTTGAGAGTCTTGATTTGATAACATAAGTGGGTAGATTGAAAATCTTTATATTTATTTGTGCTTGACAAGTATTTGTGCTCAACTCCCATTCTATAAAATAATAATAATAATCAAGTGCAAATAGGAGGATCACAAGTTTGTTCTTTCTAGCTAGATTTAACTTTGACATAGGGCATAGAAGTTCTTACTGAATCTCTAATGGTTTGGACTTCAAAAGATTTATTTATAGATGAGCTTGTGTTGTCTTGAATAAGTACTTGCTATCTGATTTTGAGATTTAATAAAAATAAATTGCCACTCAGTTACTGAAGTGTGGAACCCTTAATGGCCGCATTCATTTTTATTGACTCATCCTTACTCGAGGATGAGTAAGAGTCTAAGCTTGTGGAAGTTGGTGCATCGATTTTATATATCATTTTACTCGATGTTTTTTGTATGTTACATTGAAGTTCTTGAAATATTATGTGCTAGCTTATACATTTTATGTTAATGTGCACTCAAACTCATTTTCGATGGACTTTGCACAACCATAGGTTTTTATTAGTATTTTACTGTTTTTCACTTGTCTTTTGCATGTGTTTGGTGTAGGGGGAAACTATAAAGAAATCATGAGGAAAGGAGCTTACTTGGAGTCAACCTGTAAGAGTCACATCCATCAAATGCAGGCCATACAGAGTATTTTATAAAGATTATTTTTCCACAAGGCCAAACTGAAGATCCAACAACATGAGATTGTACCCCTCGTCCATACGAGTCCAACGAGCCGAAGAACACCTCAATCGAAGTCCGTATGAAAAAATGGCACCCAACACAACATTGTCAGCAGAGATAACAAGCACTAATACGAGCACACAAGCTCGTACCGGCCGTTTTCGGGTCCGCGACGTCAATCCAAGCATTTTTCGTGAAGGGGACACATACCTATTCGATGCAGAAGACTCCAAAAACCCCGAACAGATCTGCTGGAGCCTACATAAACAGAAGGAAGCCCTAGCCGCCGAGTGTGCTGTCGTGCGCAGAACCATCTCCATCTCCATAGCCGACGCCTCCATATCGATCAACACCACAGCGGAGCCCTGCCGCGAAGCTACCTCAAGATCATCCTCAACCTTGAAGGAAGGCCGGGAAGGAAGACACCGAAGGGATCACCACCGATGCGCCGCTACCGCCGCCATCACCAACGGCGAGTCCAGGAATTTTTTGCAGGGCGGGCTCAAACTTGACGATGACTAACTAAATGACTACTAAACGACGAAAATAAGCCAATATACAAGACATAAAATTATGTAAGATAAAATACCACAAATTTTCAAGTTAAAAGCATACAATATCACAAAATAGGCCAATAGCTTCTTCATGTTCAGGTTGAGGTTGAAGTTCAGGTTCAACCTCTTCATGTTCAGGTTGAGGTGCAGTATGAAAAGGGAGGCTGTCGTTGATTGCAACATGCTCAGGTTCAGGTTCAGTGCTACCAACAGAACTAGGTGTATAAATATAATAGCTAAGGATGCTGCCATGTTTTCTCTTCATTTTAACAAATCTGAAAATATATTACACATAGATAAATTAACTGGAGGCTCGAGCTAGACAGCTAGTAACTAGTACACATCGATAAATTACAGAGAGATAGCTAAGGATGTTCACGATTTGGATGCGCCCAAACTTCTCGCCGGATTTGGCTGCTAGGGTTCGCCGTCCGCGGCTGGGTGCGTCCGCCGTCCGCGCATCGCCTTCTGTTGGTGCGGCCCCGGCCCCCCAGCCCCTCCTTCGCGGTGTCGGTGTCGTGGCTCCTCTGTCGCCTCGCCGGCTCGCCACCTCGCCGGTCGTGGCCGCTCTGCTTGTGTTGCGTGCTGCCGTGCTGGGGAATGGGGATGGAAGAGATGCGCTGCTGGCTCCTGGCTGTTCGATACGATGCGTTCGTGTTGGGCTGGAACCTGGAACCCTGGAAGCTTGCTCAGCTGCTAATGGGCCTGATGACTAGTAGTAAATTTTTTTTTTTACATTTTGGGAGGGCAGGCTCAAGCCTGTTAAAGCCCCCCCTGTTGGACTCGCCTTTGGCCATCACCACTGCCCTTCACCGTCATGATCTCCTTGATGAGTTGTAATATGGCTTGAACCCCCTTAATTTTTAATGCTATGACTATGGTTTGGTAATCTACTTGTCTATGCATGTTGTTTATTTAGGTGTTGTCTGCTTATGTTATTATTTAAGTGTTTGGAGACATCCAATCCACCGGTGTAGTTGGAGATGTCCAACTTCCTATCCCACACATGAGTAGATAGATATTTTGTGCGAATCATTTAACCTGGATGAAAGTACATGGATATCTCTTGAGGAGCGTGTCTTATGTAGGAGCACGGTTGACCTAGAGTTTAATGCCTTTGGTCCGATCGTGAGTTTAATGTCTCTGGCTATTGTGACTTTAATACTTTTTATTAGGTTGTTGTCATGTTTAATAAGAGATAGACAATTGAGTTGTCTTATGCCATGTATTACAATGGGAGACAATGTTATCTGAGGGACCGTCCAACGTATCATATGCATTAGGTGGAAAACCACACATGTCTGTATCATTTGCTCCGTATTAATCATTTCATTAATATTCTTTCTCTGCTGCACATCCTTTTACTTTCAAGCCTTGTTACTTTTCAGTTTTAGTTCAGTTTTTTCTTTACTTTTTGATCTTTATAAAGGACACGGCATTTCGGGTCACGGGTGCGGATGCACCTATTATGTAAAACATTTTTAATTCTTTTTAAAATGTCAAAAAATAAATAAAATTTTGGATATACATCATGACATTTTATGTTAGCACAAAAAGTTTCATGGAGAAAAAGACATTTTTTTGTTATTTTACCTGTGCAAAAACGACCAAAAACAAATCACGTACAAAGTCATTTTAAAAACCCTGGATTTATCTTTTTTGCACAGCCCACAAAAATATCTTTTCTTAACGATTTTTTTGTGCTAACATAAAATGTCATGTAGTATATCTGAAAATTTTATTTAGAATTTTTTGACATTTTGAAAAGTGTTTTTTGAGCGGTGGGTGCATCTAGACCTATGAGCCGATATGGATTTCCGCTTTATAAAACTCTTTTAGAAATTGTATCCTTTAGCAACTTATAGAGTAGGCTATTTCCATACTACGGTCTGGGTGCGAACGTGACTGTGTTTGACAACGTAGTTGCGGGATGGTAATGCCAGCCTTATTGCTATCGTGGGTTTGATACACTGAAAATACTTTCCACGAACATGTGCACTTGCAGTTACCAGAGACACCGTTGTGGAGCCCCTCACCTCCCCCTGTAGGTATTTAGTCTACTCGTCTTGTCGGTGTTGTGCTTTTTTCGTCGTCGGCTAGGCGGTGCGTGGCCCTGGGGTTGGCGTGGATGCTGGAGAGGCGGTTCGGGCTTTCGCTTCCGCCGTTCTGCGTTGAGTGTCAGATTTGGTTGCTCGCGTGGCTTGGTCGTCGACTCGTGTAGGGGCGGGCCTTGGGGCTAACGTGGATGTCAGAGCGGCGGCGCCCGATGTTTGCCTCCGCCGTGTTGCGTAGAGGTGTGTGGGTGTCGGTTTTGGTCGATAGGGTCACTTGATCGTCGACTCGTGTGGGGGCGCAGTCTCAGGGCCGGTGCGGTACGTTTTGGGTTGTATGGTTTTCGGCCGGTTTTCTTATAAATTGTTCAACATTTTTGACTTAATGAATCGAAGGCTTCGAAAAAAATTAGATGGAAAAGGGAAAAAATAGGATGAAAACGAGTGATCGTAATGCAGAAGAATATTGACTGGGTCTATTTTGAAAAATCCACGAGTCACGCATTAGAGCGTGTCTACTTGTAAAAGCATATACGATAGCTATGAATACATCGTTTTCTGTCGTGCTCTCCACGCAATTAAAAAAAATGTATGCAATCATAAGGGAGATATTTTCTTTCATTCATTCAGCGTTGTTCTCTGGAACATTCTTGGACCTAGGTGCATCAACCTAGCTTTTAGGACCTTTCGAAACCTGTCCGTGCCAAAGCCAGTCCATGTCGGTACTGCGACATGATTTTGAGGCCCTCGTGGCTGACAATTCAACTAATAACTAGAACCGTGACAAAACTTATTAATTAAAGCGTTGATTGTAAAGTTGTGGCTTAAAAGACTAGTTTTGTGGCACCACGGTGCATGCATACTGATTGTGATGCTAAATTTTCTTACAAGAAAAACCTACTTACACATGGACTTAGATGGCAATAGTTTACATTAGGTGCGAACAGCAACAAATGACAGCATTCATGAAGATTTAACTAAAACTCAAAATAATCTCAACTTTAAAAACTACAACGTTCTCAAGCTAGCGAATCTCTCACTGTCCGTGATGGCAGAGGGTTAGAGGGAGAGACGGCCAAGATGATCACCAGATTCTAGACAACGAAACAACGTAGAATAGGAAAAAGTAACAATGGACAAGAGTGACGGCGATGCGCGATGCGGAAAGTTGACAAGTCTATTTTGGAACATCCGCGCGCCCGTCGTGCCCATGTGTAAATGATTGTACGGTGGTTAGGAATGTGCATCATCCAGAGATGAAACAAGAATGTGCCTACAATAAGATGGAAGTTTTGTTTCTGATCTCATATATTTGATTAATGTTGATCTCTCTAGTATAGTTTCTTTTTAGCTTTCGATGCAGAGGCCGGGTGTTTCTCCTTTTCGGAAAAAAAAGGTCACAGCGTGTCGATACATGGATCTACCATCTAAAAATAAGCAACATGGGGCGCATTTGGATCATCATGCAATCCTATGAGAACACTTCCAGCCGCCTTGGTTGAATAAATTTTGTGCAACCGTTTCCATACATCTGTAACCTGAATCCGTGGCCTGGTTTCTCTTAAGCCAAAGGGCAAGATATGAAAAGATGGCGTATTGATTCGTCGCTGTCAAAAAACACAACACTTCTTGGTTCCGTGCTAGTTTCTCTTATCTAAGTTGTCTTTGTTAAAAGCACTTTGCGGTGAAGGAATCACATGAAGATTCAAATTTTCAGTGGAACTTTCACTTTTAAAATATGATTGTGAGGAAATCTACTAAACCGGATGGTGTTAACTTCCAAACAAAACTATCTGGTTGAGCTGATAATTCAGTATCCATCAACCATTGAATCAAATGTACTAACCATCATGTCCAATTGTTCCCCGTTAAAACCCCGTTTAAAGACCAGAGAAAATCGAAACATCATACCATTAATTCTTAGGTGACATGGTATTGGTTCTACACGTCAAAGAAAATCGAAACATCACACACCGCTCTACACGTACGTAGGTCAAGCGTGTCATTCTACTCGTCAAGCAGCTCACGGCCGGGCAAAACCAAAACTCCAAGGAAAGAGGAGTTTTTTGTTGCCATAAAAAGAAAAGAAAGAATATTCTTTGCCGACGTGTGGTCCTTTCTGCTTGTGGACTCACGATGGCGACCGCTAGTCGGCACAACACAACGGGCGCAGAGATCCGACGATGGCAGCGGCAGTGCAGTCGGAGCTAGCCTGGTCTGGTCCTGGCCGGACCTAATGCGCTACAGGACGTGGCCCGTGGGCGCCTCCGACAGCGATCTCTGGCTGGCTCTCAGCGGCGTCGACGGGACCGGAGCGGCCTCTCAACGCGACCGATTCGATCTCACGCCCCGGTCCAAGGGAACAGGTGGCTCCTGTCCATCTTCGAGTCCTGGTCGTCCTGCCCGGCCGCATATAAATCATCGCCCGACCCATCCTTGGAGAGGATTCAGCACCAACACAACACTGTACACTAGCTCCATTTCCAAGCTTGATCGAGCCGTGATCGGTCAAGCTAATGGGGTTCCTGGAGGCCCTGTCGGGGCTGTGCGCCTGCCCGGCGCCTCTGGAGCGGCGGCACCTGCAGAAGGGGCGGCAGCTGGAGACGGTGGAGATGAAGATCCAGATCGAGTGCGAGGGCTGCGAGAGCAAGATCCGCGAGACGCTGGAGGGGATGGACGGCGTCACCGACGTCGAGGTCGTCCCCAGGCAGAACCGTGTGACCGTCACCGGCTACGTCGACGCGGCCAAGGTGATGCGCCGCGTCGCGCGCAAGACCGGCAAGCGCGTGGAGCCGTGGCCCTACGTGCCCTACGAGGCCGTCGCGCACCCCTACTCGCCCGGCGCCTACGACAAGAAGGCGCACGCCGGGTACGTGCGCGACGTCACGGCCAACCACGGCGGCCGCTCTGGGCCGGCGTTTGGTCGCGCGTTGTCCACCGAGGCTAGGTACACCGGGGCCTTCTCCGACGAGAACTCCAACGCGGCGTGCACGATCATGTAGGCTGTAGCTCTGCTCAGTAGCTCGAGACCTTCCCGTTCCGTTCGTTAACTCCTACGTAAGTAAGTAAGTACTGCTATGTAATGTATACTATTACACTTTTTCCTCGGTGGTTAGCTAGCTAGCTTCCCCGGGTTGTTGGTTCACACGGCAGGCTGAGGCTGTGCAAGCTCGCCGTCGGGTCGTCTCCGCCGCAGCTGCTTCAGGCTGCCCGCCTTCGCCGTGCTGGGGCCAGTCGGCAGATCAAGTTCTTCGAGATTTGGACCTCCGAGGTACGTGGCAAATAAACTCCAGGATACGGACCTAGGTTTGGTCGTTGGTCTTCGCGTTGCAAGGTCGTTGCTCAAAATTGATCTCTGTTGGGCACCACGCCGTACGCCGCCGGGAATGATGATCTCAAGTTCTCACCGGTCTGACGTCCTTATGGGCTCCCGGTGGGCTGCCCGGCCGGCCGGCGGCCTTTCTCCAGCGTCGTGTGTAGTTGCTGCCCTGTCCATGCGCCACCACTTGTTAACCTTCAAGCTGTAAGAAAGCCCTAGAGGCCACCTGAGGTTGTCGTGGTGCACAATGCGGTGAATAAAGAGAAATTAGTTTCTACTATCTTTCAGATTCAACTCCTGTTTGCAGAAATAAAATAGCAAGTTTGTAACCTCATTTCTTGACAAGAACCATGTGTAATGATCCATGTAACAACTCCGCACATCTAGTTTAGCAGGTAATTTCTTAGGAGCAAATTGTGTTCAAACTGTTTTTTTCACGTTGTGGTCTTGTGGATATCTTTATATGTTTCAATTTGTTCAATCTCGTGTAATTTATTTGAGCAATGAATAAAATCAGATTTCAAAAAAAAAATCAAAATTGTGCACATAGGCTTGCCATAAAAAACAATGTGCAAATAAGAGTTTCCAACCTTATTTTATAAGAAAATCACATTTCATTTTTCGAGTGCTAAAATGGTTTTTTTCTCAAGCGATTGCAAAGGATATGGTGCAAAATGACACCACTCCAGTTTTCATAAAAATCAGACCATATTTGTTGGACAATTCGCAAGTTTCATCAATTTTCAAGGTTTCTAGCTACTTTGGCGCATTTAAATCACTTTGTTTCGATTTATCAAAACTAATTCAAATAAATATGAACTACAAGTGTACAGATTGGTCCAAAAAATTCACAAAAAATCATTTTAGATACACAAATATTCGTCACATGGAGGAACCATTGATAGTTATGGAAAATTCAACCACTCATATGTATAACAATATTGATCATTTTGACCCGTTTAAAAAAATAAAAGAAAATGAAGAAAACTTAAAAAAATGTAATTCTTCTGCAAGAAGGATTCTGTATGTGTATTAATTGTCATGGATACTAACAAACTTGCAATATCATAATTAAATAGTTCTTCATAAAATGAGTATCATGGACGAACGTTCATCGCTTTCAACCCAAATGACCAAGTCATATGCATATTATTTGTGACATGGTTTATTATGAATTTCCCAAATTGTGCACTAGGTGCATGTCGTCATGACAAACCATTTTTCAACTAAAGTTTCTAACGTTTTTCACAAAAAAAGTCGTTTCATTTTCCAAGTGCCAAATTTTTTTTCCTGGAGTGAGAGCAAAGAATATGCTACTAAATGACACCACTCCAATTTTCACAAATATAAGACCATATTTCGTGGACAATTTATAAGCTTTATGAATTTCCGACCTTTCTAGCTACTTTCGTACATTTAAATAATTTTATACCAATTTTTCAAAATTAAATAAAATTTGAACTGCACGTGTGTTATAGCTTGGTCTCCCAAAAATTCACAAAACATATTTTTATGTACACAAGTATTGACTACATGGAGGAACCACTGATAGTTCTAAAAAATTCAACCACGTGCTATTAATAGCCAAGCCAACTAATTTGACCCGTTTAAAAAATTAAAAATAAAGAAAGAAACCTTGAAAAATGCAATCCTGCTACATGGAGTCCTTTTATATGTGCTAGTTGACGTGAAAAATAACAAACGTGCAACATGAAAATTTTAAAAAAAACTTTCTCAAACTGGGCTATCATCGTACGAATATTCATAACATTTAAGCCAAATGACCAAGTCATGGACATATGTGTGGCATAGTTTATTATAATATGTCCATATTGTGCACAGAGGTCCATTTTGTCATGACAAACAATGTTTCCAGCTAGAGCTTCCAAATTTATTACAAAAAAATATTATAAAAATTTCCAAGTGCCAAAATAGTTTTTAAGCAAGTGAGATGAATATGGTGCAAAATAAAACCGCTCCATTTTTTCCAAAAAGTATACCATATTTGATGGGAAAATCCGAAGTCTTGTATTAGTTTCAACTATTCTAGATACTTCGCGCATTTAAATGACTTTATGCCGATTTATCGAAAGTAATTCAAATTTAAATTGCAAGTGTGTAATAGTTTGGTCCCAAAAATCACTTTTAGGTAAACAAGTAGTCATTACATAGAGGAACCACTATAATTTTTTTGCAAGTAGACATAACTTGTGTCCAAAGAAAGAAAAAGAAAAGAAGACAAATATCCTTAGCGAGTGTTGCACACGGAAAAGGTAGAAACATTTCGATTGGTTTGGATGAAGACACACGGATCGGTGACATGATGCATTTGTACCATTCGATGTCGCGGATCCAACGGCTCTCCCTCTCTTTTCTCTTCCCATCTCTGTTCACTTGTCACAAACGCTGCTCGACATTGCCCTAACTCCCGACATCGACCCCGCCACAACTTCCCTTGCTCCTCACACCGCCGCCGCTGCACACCACCCGACACCGATGACGCCCACACACCCCAACAACGACATCGACGCTCTGGCTCCATCGTGGATGCTGCCCCACCCCGCCAACCCACGCAGCGGAAGCAAGGCGTTTTCGCAGATGTTTTTTTCTGGTCAACTAGTTTGCCGAGTGTTCCACTCAGCAAAGACCCCAAGCTATGCCGAGTGTTGCACTCGGTAAACCTGCCGGAGGCCCGGAGCCATCAAACGGATGTCTTCGTCGTCTCTTGTTATGTTTTTGCTGAGTGCTTTGTTTGCGAAGGAAAAAAAACTGGGTGTGTACTTGTTTGCCGAGTGCCATGTGTCGGACACTCGGCAAACAGGTTTTTGTCGACGAATTTGTGTCAAATGCTATATGTCGAGTGTTTTCGTTCTTTCGCCGAGTGCCTCGGGCTCTCGGCATTGCACATGAACCCGGTAGTGGATTTTTCAGTTTCCTCAAGTGGCAGACAAACACAATGTCCTCTAGAATTTGATTTTCATTCTTCAATTCCACACCAAATAAGGAAATCTCGGTCGATTTGGAATTACCAAAGAGCTAGAATGCTATCGAAACACGGACTGAATCCTGCATGTGTAAGAACCTTGAAATAGTACTGTAATGACCGGGAATCTGATAAAACGGGGTTTTCTTTCTTTCTTGTCAAGAGCGTGCATGCACGCTTCACGTTCGCCGCATGCAAGCTTGGCGTGAGCCGTGTACTATACTCCGTCGCCGCATATGCAGGCGGGTGGCGTCAGGCGTGACAAGGACAAGTAATTAACCCCACTAATAACGACTGAAGTAACGATAGCTCCTGCTTGTTCCCAGCTTGTTCACCCTTCACATCGACCATTGCTCCTGCTGCTGGCGAACCCAAACAACACAGCTGAGAGCTTGACATGGCCTGGGGCAGCGACAGGGCGGCGGCCATGCCCGCCGTCCACGGCGCCGTCTTCGTCCTCTTCCTGCTTCTTCCTCTCTGCGCCTTCCGCCATGTACTGGCGCAAGAAACTGGTAGGCGCGTTACGTACGTCGTATATTTCTTGAGTAGATGTGTTGGTGCTGAACTGCTGATCAGTTCGTTTGGTACATGCATGCAATTGCAAACTCGATCGATGGAGCAGATGACGAGGCGGAGTTCACGTACCGGAGCGGCGCGGACACCGGGCCGGACCGGTGGGGCATGCTCCGGTCGGACTGGGCGACCTGCTACTGGGGCCGGCTGCAGTCCCCCATCAGCGTCCCCGGCGCCGACACCGGCCGGATCACGGGCCACCGCACGGGCCGCCTGACCCGATCCTACCGCCCGTCGCCAGCCACCCTGGTGAACCGCGGGCACGACATCATGGTGCGGTTCGAGGCCAACGCGGGGTCCCTGCTGCTGGACGGCGTCACCTACAAGCTCCGGCAGATGCACTGGCACTCCCCCAGCGAGCACGCCCTCCACGGCCGTCGCCACGACCTGGAGCTCCACATGCTCCACCAGAGCGACAACCGGACGGGCGGCAAGTACGCCGTCGTCGCGCAGCTCTTCGACATCGGCGAGCACCGCGACGAGACCCTGCACATGCTGGAGCCGTACTTGGAGAGGATCGCGGACAGGAAGAAGGGGCACGAGGAGTGGATCGACTACGACGTGGACCCGAGGAGGCCCGTGAGAGGCAGCGACGAGTTCTACCGCTACACCGGCTCCTTCACCACGCCGCCGTGCACCGAGGGCATCGTCTGGGCGGTCGCCACCAGGGTGCGCCGCGTCGCCCGTCACCAGGTGGAGCTGCTCAGGGAAGCCGTCCACGACGTACGTCAGAGCATGCAAGCCATATATATATACATTTGCAGAGTCATCTTTCTCCCTTACATCCACACAGGATTAACTAATGGTGTGGGTGCATATGCAGCATGCCAGGAGGAACGCACGGCCGCTCCAGGAGGCGAACGGCAGGACCGTCGGCCTCTACTACAACTGGGCCTCGTCGGGGGCGTCACGGGACGACGGCCGCCGGAATTAGCGTAATTATGCAGATGAAAGATACTTAATTTGACAGTAGTACTTATGCAGATGAAAGATACACATGTACCGGACCCAATGATTTCATGTTTTCTTAAGGCAACCCACGTACTCCCTCCGTTTTTTAATATAAGATGTTTTAGCATCTATCCACATACACATATATGTACATGTATGTAGACATATTTTAGTGTGTATGTTCATTCATTGTAATATGTATCTAGACAACCTGTTATATATCTAAAACGTCTTATAATACCGAACGGAGGGAGTACGTACGACTGAATGTACGGTTGAACGAGTGTTGAAACCACTACTCGTTGATTTTAAAGAATGTGCACGCGTACTGATAGGGCTGGAAAAGGTACGAGATCTTTAAGTCAGTTCCGGGGAAAATAGTAAACGGAGTGGAAATCTTTAAGTCAGTTCCGGGCAAATAGCAAATTTGCTTGATCAATGCTAAGCATCACATTAATTTCAAAAAAGTAACACACAACTTGTAAATTGCTGGTAAAAAAATCATATTTGAAAATATGGGTGAAGCATGGTTAAAGTGGGTGCTTGTTTGGCTATTCAAGGCACTATTCTTGTTCTAGATTTTGGAAAAATCTTCTTTCACAACCATGTTTCTGAAATCATCTAAACATTCAAAAATAAATCAACATAAGTAAATAATTCACGAAATATTATCTAATTGTCTAACCATCATGAGATATGCCATAGGAAAAAGAATCATTTCATTTGCATTTGTAAATCAAAAGTTACAGGGTTTGAAATTCTATATTTTAGTGCATAGCGCCCCAGACAAGAGCGCTACCTTCAAGAGCATAGTGCCGCAGCCCAGGGTGCTACCCTATTTGATTAGGTTTACCTGCTCTCCAAAAATTCTTTTTAGTGGGCCCGACGTTGCCACGTTGGCAGGGGCATAGCGCCCCAGTTCAGGGCGCTACCACCTGAGAGCGTTCGCCAAAAGGCGCTACTGAAAAAGGCTAGATTCGAAATTATTTTCGAAATAGGTTCATTTTGTGCTTTAGTTTCGTCACTGTGTCACTTTTATCGTCTTTCACCCCATTGTAGCACTTGTTGGCTGCATGTCTGCCTGCTGCGAAGACAAGAGGAAGAACCACGTGCAGGGTGACACATAGGATGCTCGGAAATTATACACTTTGATCCATTGGCATGAGCAACAAATGGTCTACAACACTCGGTTACTCAGTTGTACATACCATTTACCCATAACATGGTAACATATACAGGGCATCTCTAGCCGAGCCCTCAAATCGGTTAGAGGAGTAAAAAAATCGTTTTACTCCTCTAAACCGCACCTAACCGATCCCTCGGAGGAAAATTTTACTACTCTATTTTTCTCCAAGCCTCTTAACTCTCCTATTTATACTCATCCGCAACAGTCCTTCCTAAAAAAATATTTTGCCCGCCGCTGCTAGAAACCACGCCGCCGGCCGTCCTACTCACCGGGAAAATGAAACCCCCGGATAGTCCGACGCCCCTTGCCTTCTCGCTGGCAGCCTCACTGTGTTCATCTCCTTCCTCCCGTCCTTGTGCCAATGCGCCGCTGACCTTCCTCACAACTCCAACGACCCTTGCCTTGCTCGCCAGCAGCTACGCTGTGTCCATCTCCGGACTCCGGCAAGAGGTCACCGTAGTTCATCGCCTTCAAAGTGGCATCCACGCCGTCACGTCACCCGGTCGCCTCGACCCGTGCCACCCATCTTTTCTAAGTTGTAGAGAGACTTCCATGTGTTGTTTGAGAAGTTAAATTTGAGTGATCAGTTAGGTCTAATCATCATTTGAGGACGAAAATTTACTCCTCAAGTTTACTCCACCATTTGCTCCTCTAAATTATAGGGTATCGGCTAGAGATGCCCTTACATGGTCATTTCGTCTCAAATGCTTAGCTTGGATGGTCCCTGTCTTAAACCGAAATATAGCATCTAACATGATGGGCATTGCTGGTAACTCATAGCAACTGATGAAAACAAAGGCACAATCACAAGAAGAAACCACACGGCAAGGAAATTTTGTCAAGGATGAGATGCTGTAATTATCTCTGTACCGCTAAATTATCCAGACAAACTCCGAGCATTAAAAATCTGCAACAAAATGGTGCACTCGTGCACATGGCAGATGGCAAAAAGGAGAACCCTACGATGCCGTCGTCAGTTTATTACTTCTACGGATCCCAGAGAAGGGTTTTGGTACATGTCATTTTCAATGTGAAAACATGCGCTTCATGAAAGGGCTTTCTGCACCTCAGTAGTCACCTCCTTTGGTGGTTTCTCCGCATGGAGATTTACCACTAGGCCGTTCTTGGAGTAGTAGTCAATCACCTGTGAGAAGCAGACATTTTTCAGATTCAAACGTTGACTGAACAACAAACTGCCTTGCTTGATTCAAGATAATAAACAGTCTTTTCATAATCAGATACTCGGTACCATCAGAAGACACCAGTCAACAAAAGCTATGTTAATGGAAGAACAGAAGAGAAAGCACACAATAAATGTCAGGTTCCATTAAATCCTCAGAGAATGCCTCATGCAACAGTATACTAGAAAGTAGGATCTTGTCCATGACATAGTTGACCTTATAGAGATACAAATGGGTATAAGGTAATTATTCTAGAGATGCAAATTTCAACAAGACAGTAAAACAACAGTTTAATAGGAAAGACACTCATGCAAGTATGCAACAGAAGAAATGGACCGTAACAGAAGAATAATTTCATCTGAAGAGTACGTAGTTGGTTGAGAAAACATACAGGTTCAGTTTGTATATGGAAAGCTTCAAGCCTTGACTTCAAGACCACAGCTGTGTCATCTTTCCTTTGAATTAAGGGCTCTCCGGTAACCTTGGTAAAAAAGAAGAATCAGAGGTCATTGGTTTGCAGCAAAATGCCAGTTGAGGAAAAATAAATAGTACCAAAGGGATACTGAAACCAAGTATGCACACATACTTTCAAGATGAAAAATAAACTCTTGCACAAAACAGTAGGACATTCCTTGAACGTAACCAAATAACATGTACCAGCCATAATGTATATTCTCTATTTACTGCAAAAACATGTCTAATATATTTATTTCTGGTAATTTGTGAAGAGCATACTGTCATTGAAGGAGGGAATATATGTTGTTGTACAAGACACCCATAAAGAAAGAACACTAAGGGCAAATTCAACTATTTAAACAAACCATAACATCCCCAGCAGTCAATACATAATTAGTTGCACCTACAAGCAGAAGCCGACCATAAAAAGATTGAAACCTAGAGTTTATCAAGCAAACTAGAGAACTCATCGCCCACAACATAATTCTTTGCCCAAAGTTTAATATGTACGTCATACCAGCTTAGCATAGCTAACTGAGAAGCAAACTGAGAGAGTGGCACACAAGAGAAGATAAACTGCTCAAAACTTAAACTGGTTG
This sequence comes from Poa pratensis, assembly GCA_947311845.1. NCBI lineage: Eukaryota > Viridiplantae > Streptophyta > Magnoliopsida > Poales > Poaceae > Poa > Poa pratensis. Next base: position 20,904,875 of record CAMZMU010000080.1, read on the forward strand.
AAGCAACGATAATGATATATAAAAATCATTCAGATATGACATATACAGGCAAGAGGCATGGCCCAATATTCTGAATTTGACTTACATCATCAACTCCAGGTGTCTTAGGAGGAGCAAATTTTGTATGGTAAGATCTACCACTTGATGGGTGTATCCAACGGCCAGTAATTCGCTCTTCCAATATTGCATCATCGATCGCAAAGTTCAGAACCTTGTCAACCTTAGCACCTTGCTTTGCCAGCATGTCATCGAGCTGCAGCCATTGTTAAAACAAACCATTAGAAAACAAAACAAAACAAAACTCCAAAGATACAACTACTATTATCAATCAATATACAGTCCTTATGATAGAAAGAAGGCCTTTCATGGTATGTTGATCTAGGACCTGACCTTTTGTGCTTGAACAACAGTCCTAGGGAAGCCATCAAGGATAAAACCTTTCTGGCATGAAGGTTTCTTCATGGCTTCATCAATAATCCCAACAACCAAGTCATCCGAAACAAGCTCTCCCTATAAAAATTCAAGAAACAAATGAATCAACAAACAAGGTTTCTGGTAGTTTTTAATTGCTACTTTGCTTCTTAAAACCCTACCTTGTCCATGGCTTCTTTAGCCTTGATCCCCAGAGGAGTCTTAGCAGCGACAGCAGCCCTCAGCATATCACCAGTGGCTAAATGGCACAAGCAGTATTCGTCCTTAATAAGGGGCGACTGTGTTCCCTTCCCAGAGCCAGGTGGACCTACAGGATTCATAAAACATGTCACATATGTCATAATGCCCGAGCATAGAGCAATTTAGAGTATAAGCAGTAGCACTATGTTTTCAGGTATTCAAGATGTAACAGATGATTAAATAAGTCTATAATACTGTAGTATTGTGCATGTCTTCTTTCGCATCTGCAAACGCAATGCAAGTGTATCGCCACATCACCTCTCCGTACACAATCATACTGCTATATGCTCTATTCCTTCAGCCGAGCTACTAGTAAAATAATGCATACTAGCGATAAAGGTCAAAATTCCTACACAAGGTGTTGCATAAATGGAAGAAGGCCTTACAAGAAAGCTTGATATGTAGGAGCAGATATTGACTGCATTTGATTTATTCATCTTTGTTGTCGTAATTTTAACATTTTTATTACAAACAATAATTATGATGTAAATGCAGTTGTGAATCAGATAGTCAGCTCTGATGGACATAGTAAAAGACACAAGGACAACAATTCACAAATCATTTTCTCAAAAGCTTAGAGGTTCCATTCTGTACCATGGATGAAAGATTAGCACATTGCTAGCGACAGAACTAAACATAACAAATAATTTGTCTTCGGTAACACTCAAAGAACAATGATAAAGACACATTGGATCCGGCAAAAGGTAAACAAAAATAAAGGAAGGAATATACATATCTTTATCCCCAAGTTACATGTTCTGAATCTTTATCTTACTTATACTCACAATTTGCACCTTTTTCCTCTCACGAATCACAAAAGGGTTACACATGGTACCAAAATAACTATGCACCCCTCCTTTCTATTTTTATCATCCTCGAGAAACTTCCAAGGACGATAAATTCTACACATCTTCCAATCAACAGGACAACCAAAATGCCCTTTAGACACTAATTAGGTGAAACCATAAAAAAATAAAAAAATAGAGAATTCTTCATATTTGGTACCCCTTAAATTTTAATGATCCCTTAACTGTTAGTGTGGAAAGAGGTTAGAACCAATATTCACGTGAATAATACTATAACTATTTCTATCCTTGAGAATTTCAATTTCCCCTATATGGTGAGCAAAAAAAATTCCCCTCGATTGCAGAGGGGACCTTGCAAATAGAAGCAAAATTAAAGGAGAAGTGGGTAGGAAGAGAGACTGGGCTTTACCGACGAGGATGATGCGTTTGTCGGGCTTGGAGCTGCACTTGTAGCGGCGGAGCAGCTCGGTCATGAGCTCCACCGACGGGACGTCCTCGAGGTTCGCCGCCATCTCCTCCTCCGCCGCCGAAACAGGAACAACTTGACTGCTGCGGGTGGGCATTGCGTTAATCCGGTTTGTACGGGTTTGTTGCATTACGGGTTCAGAAATAGCAAGCGAAATTACGAAAAGGAGAACAGAAACCGAACCCTAACAGACCGAGCGACGAATTCGTGCTGGAGGGCGGACGTGCAGCGGATCCCTTACCGGCGGCGCGAGGGCGTTCGAGCTCGGGCGGGCGGCGGCGGGAAGGCGTTCGAGATTCACAAGGTAGGCGGCGGCGAGAGAGAGATGAGCGGCGGCAGGCTGGTGAGAGATGGGTATAACGAGAGACGACGATAGAAACGAGGTGGAAGAAGAGGTCGGGTGGGGTGGGCCGATATGGGCTGGTGCCTGCCTGCCTGGTGACGGCAAGGAATCGAAGGTTCCGGGGTTCGGGGCCTTTTGGATAAAGATAATATTTTCACAAAAAAATCAGCATAAAATAAGCTTATCTCGAAAATGATTTTTTAAATAATCCTTTTGCGCCCCTGAGGAGTCATGCTTTTTTTTTTTTTACTTCGAGGAGTCATGCTTATGGATGGCACCCGCCGGGTTCGGGGCCGGGTTTGGCATCCCCATACCCGCACCCGGCCCCTCCACCCGCACCCGCCACCCGCCCCATACCCGCCGGCGGGTCAAGATCTCTACCATACCCGCGACCCGGCGGGTACGCGGGACCCGCCCCGTACCCGCCCCGTACCCGCCAAGCATTGCAGCAGCACAGAAAATGGGGAGAGAGTGGCTGGGTTAGGTGAGAGTTAGAGTGTGAGGCAATGACATGTGGGCCACTCCTCAGACATAGCGGGTATGCGGGTCTGCGGGTATGGGTTTGGCACCCCCATACCCGTCCCCGCTAGACCCGACGGGTCTAGATTTTTACCAATAAGCAGCCCAGTGGGTTTTTTTCTTACCAAACCCGCCCCATTTGAGCCGGGTACCCGTCGGGTATCGGGTTTGCGGGTACCCATTGCCATCCATAGTCATGCTCGGTAGCATGACGCCCTGGCCAAAAGATTCATGCCGCCCAATAGATTCATGCCAAGGAGCCACGATCATGGCGCCCTGTAGCACGAAATCATGCTGTAGAGCATGAAGTCTTGGGGCACGGCGTTATATATCCTAAGTATATAAAAGTTGGATTATATCGCGAATTGTGAGAGCCCCACGCACTGTAGCAGCTACAGTCTGCTACAGTGTTGAACAGTCGTCGATCCGTTCCGTCGAACGGCGATCCGACGGCATACAGTACACGCCCGTGATGTTTTTGAAAAAACACCCTTCAAAGATCGCACCACTGCTCCGCAGTCCAAACTTTACCAAAGAGAAGGACCAAGACGCAAATTATGGAAAATACAGGGATCCCGTGGAAAAACTGCGAACACTTCCCCCCCCCCTTTCTCTCTCCCGCGACACCGCGGTGGTCGCCGGCGTCGCCGCCGCGGTGCGCGGCCGCCACGGTCCTCTCCGGACGAATCCAAGGGCACGGAGAGGTTCGCCGTCGCCGCCCCTGCCTCCTCGCCAAGTTTCGCTTCCCGGGACGCCTCGCCGGCGTCGGAATCGACGACGCCGTCCCGCTGCCAGTCCGCCGCATTTGGGCGCCGCCGGCGACGCTCCGGCGGCCTAAAAGCGGCGGCGCCGCCAGATCCAGGTAGGCCGCGTCGCCGTGCTTCCAGCGCGCCTGCGCGTGCGCCGCCTCTCGCGGTGGTTCCGCGCCGGCGACGCCCTCGCCGCCGCAGCGGCTTCGCCCTCAGGTGACGCCAGCGTGGCGTCACCGAGACTTGGGCTGGGCTAGCGGGATGGCTGCTGGGCCGGGCTGGGCCGGCGGGACGGCTGGCTCGGACCCTTTTTTTTTCTGCTTTTCTTTTTCCATTTTTTGTTTGTATCTTTTAAAATACAACTCCAAATAAATTCAAACCAATTTCTCACAATTTGTAAATATCCAAACAGGGCAAAACACTTGAACATATGGAGTTGTACCATCTGAATTTTGCTCTAATTATATGGAGTCGAGTTTAACAAAATTCTCCAGCTACAGAATCCGAATGAATAAATGTGCATTTTCATCCGCTATGGACTTAAATTCAAGATTAATAATTTTTGAACATTTTAAATTGCTTCAAAAAAGAAAATACTCTAAAATGTAGAAAAATGGTCACAAAAAAATTCCAACTATTTAGAAGGGAAAAAGGATTGGAACATTTTTAATTGGTGAAAATTGTAAGAAAAAACAAATGCATTCCCCATGATTATGTACAGCTCAACTTAACAAATGCTCACATTATGTACTCCCTCTGATTATGAACTCTAACTGAACATTTGAATTATGTAATTATTTGGCAAAAAAAATTCCTACAAGTATGAAATTCAGATGCAACTCTTCAAATTATATATTAACTTTACTAAATGCTCACAGAACACACATCTTCCGATTAGGAAGCTAAATTAATTATTTATGGCAACATACAAACATAATCGAATTTGTTGACTTTTTCAAATTATCCCAGACGACAAATTCTGACACGTTTCACATTTCCAACTACAACAGACGCGTCCTATCTCCGTGTTCTTTTTTTTTATTCCGAAATTTTTCAGATTTAACAAACTTTCAAGTACAAACAATTCCAAATTTGAAATTTACTCCGCGATGACCGTTGCTGCTGTCAGCATGACGTGAGCTGTCGACCCACAGGTTAGTTTTCCCCCCGAAGCAACAGCTCCAGAAATTGTTATAATTCCGACATGTCGGCCCAGTTTAATTACACAATTTGCAGAAAACTGAAAACACGTTCGAAAAACAAAATCTCCGAATGAAACCGCCTCGAAAAATGTCCATAGTATGACAAAACAATCAAAAAAATACATGCTAATTACTTTTGGTTCTTACGAAAATTAAGTTGTCAATATTTTGATATATTTCGAACACATTTCCTGTAATTACAGTTAAGAACTAATGGCAACATACAAACATATACAAATACTTCATTTCGCTAAATATTTGGACATTTTCTAAACTATGTAAAAAATGCTCAAAAAAAAAACGCTAACTACGTCTGACAAAACATACAACATATTTGAACAATTCAAAATAGTTAATACTTACATGCAACATAAACAAACTTCTCCGAATTGCGGACTCGAATCCTTATGGAATTAACACTAATTACTGCTAACAAAATACAAATACTCCGATTAAAGAGTTCTTTTACAAATTTACAAATAAATAGAAACTAAAAAAAGCGCGGCGTGACGCCGCGCAACATTCCACTAGTACAAACTTACAAAGCGTTAGTTTTTTCATTTATTTCGGGACAATTTATTTTCTGTTAAACTTTTTTATATAATTGTCAAAATCCACGGTTTGGAGCATTGCTGCTTGCTGAGCCGGGTCAACATAACAGAATATGCAAGGTTTTCATTTCAAGATTTCGGGCTATGCGGCTGATCTGGGCCTCACCACGACGTCTCTAGAATCATAACATATCGTGTGGATCAAGTGTTGGTTTCAGCACTTCAGTTTGGTTGTTTCTCTCCACGTGGCAGTCTCTGCCCGTCGCCACAGCTTATTGCAACGGTTGCCCCTGAGAGCGAGGACATGGGTGAGATCTTGGCTCCAGAGTTTCAGGAGTTGTGTGGGGACTCATCTGTGGTGTTTCCGATGGAGTTGGGCTCGTTGGAGACTTTGGCGGTGGCCTCGACGCCCTCTGTGGGCAGTGGGGGAATGTTGGCTTCTAGCTCTGAGGCCCTTTTTGGTAAAGAGCTTTGCGGCTTACTCGCCTGTTTAGAGGCGACTAGTCCTGGATATGGCAAGGACATTGCTTACGTCTTGGCGGAGAAGGCTTCAGAGGACTTAATCAGGAAGGTGGAGAAATCTCTCAAGACGGTTTCTATCAGGAGCAAAAGAAGAAAGAAGGGAATAGCAAGGAAAGCTTCGGCAGATGCGTGGTCTTAGAGTTGCCGTCAGTTCGTGGTTGTTATGGGTAGAGTGAGGTTGTTGCTTTGGGTGTTGCTTGCTTTAGGTGTTGCTCTCTGTAGTTGTCTGGGCTCCTCCCTGTGGTGTTGGTGTTTGTTGTATGGTTTTCGTCCGGTTTCTTCCACTAATAAACCAGGCACCTTCTTCTTAATTAATGATAAGGCAAAGCTTTTGCCTTTGTTTCAAAAAAAAAGTGTTGGTTTCGAACATCTGATCCGAGGCATAACGGGGACATCACAATTGGGCTCCTTCTTACACCATTTTATTAGGACAAGTTATATTCTGGTAACATACTATGTTACCACAAACATCTATTTCTTTATTTAATTATATAATAACATGTGACACAAGTGTTACTTAGAGCATCTCCACTAGCGGCGTCCAAATGGCCGCCCAAAGTGCGTCTGGACAGGCGCAATGGGCAATGTCCGGACGAGTACAAAGGAATGGGCGGCGCCGCTCCCCACTCGCGGCGCCCAAATCGGGCCAAACAACATTGTTTTTTGCAATTTGAAATGGGAGAACCTAAATGATGGCCACAATTCAAGGTTTCAGCCGCCATCGGCCATGATCGGCCACAATTTCAGAGTTTTGGCCACACTCGGCCAGAAACTCGAAGGGTGGGCCATCAAAATACGCCGGGAGCCGGCCATGGGATACCGCTCCCGCCCTAGATGTTGTCGCCGGGCTGGGGCACGTAATCGTCGTCTGGCTGGGTCAGGTCGTCGTCATCGCCGGGCTGGGGCACGTAATCGTCGCCCGGCTGGGTCAGGTCATCGTCGTCGTCTTGGGCCTCGTTGTCATGGTCGTGCTCGTGGTCGTGACCGTGGGAGTCGTCCTGGTTGCCCTGGTTGTCGCCGGTCCCAGTCGCCGGGGCGAGCCCAAGTTCTTGCAAGATCACGGCTCGGAACATGTCGGGCGCCGCCCTCGCCAGCGCGTCCATGGTCGAAACGTATGTCAAGATCATGAAATCTTGGCTCCGCTTCTTGACGACGGCTTTCTTCTTCTCGAGGTCGATATTGATGTCGGCCTTGTCCATCAAGGTGGCTCATCTTGTGTTGTTCTCGGTGTGCCTCAAGCTCGAGTTCAAGGAGACATCGGCGAGCACCTTGTCGATGGACGACTGCACTCTATCCGTCTTTGCCGCCGCCGCGAGGGCCGCCTTTGCCTTCTTGTTCCCGACAGGCCGCCCCTCTGAGTTGACCAGATCGGCGCTGAGGTTGGCGCGGCCGTTCTTGTTGAGAGATTTCTGGTGCACCTTCCATTTCTCGCAAATTTTGGAGTAGCTTGAAGCAAGGCATCAAGCCGAACTCCTTGTCCTTGTTGTGGGATCGGTACAACAAGAGGGCGTCTATGAGCTACAAGAAAGAAAGACGATCGTGATAGCCGGCGATCACACTATATCGATACAAGCAATGCATCAAGGTGACGGTGACATGGACTCACTTGATCCGAATGGTTCTTTCTATTCTCTTGCCGATCGTGGATGTTCTCAAGGAAGCCATGGAACTTGTTGACAAGCCTTGGTTGTGATCCATGTTCACCTTGTAGTAGTCCTTGGTGAACCGGCGCTCGTCGAACTCGGTCTTGATCCTCGTCCAGTAGGCGGTGTTTGATTGGTTGGTGTTGGTGATTGAGCTGCAGGTCACGGCCTTCCATGATTCGACCATGCACTCGTCCTCCTTAGTCGTCCAAATAATGCCACGGCTCCCCTTCTTCTTCCTCACGCCGGTGCTGGCTCACCGGTGGCAGCATTGATCGCCCCCTCCTCCTCGCCCTCGTCATCATCCTCATCCTCGTAGTACTCCTCTTCCTCGTCCTAGTCATCATCCTCATCCTCGTAGTACTCCTCTTCCTCGTCCTAGTCATCATCCTCATCCTTGTAGTACTCCTCTTCCTCCACTTCTTCACCACCTCCCGCCGCCAAGGCGCCTTCATTGATAATGTTGTCCATGATGTCGGCGTTCTCCTATGTACACAAAACATCGCCGACGGTCACGACTTGCCTATATGCACATAGAACACAATGCAGGCGACCAATGTGATAGCCTCATACCTGGCTTGCGTTGAAGATACCTGGGGACCTTCCTTCGATCACGTGGGATGCTCCAGCGTTGACAGACAGGCTATGGCTGGACTGGGTTTGGATCTGGGCGGCGAGTTACCTCTGTATCGCCGGCGAGTTCTCGTAGGCTTCGTTCAGATCGACAACTCTGTCGGTGATACCACCACTCGCGGCAAATATGGTGTTGGGTCAAAGCCGCCATGCGGATGGCTGTCGGCGAACTCAGGGGAGATCCTGGAAAGAGGCGTGGCGGCAGCGATATCGGCGTAGAACGATGAATGCGATGGCAAGTTGCCGATCCTGCAGCAAAGAGGGGCGCTGCTCTCATGGTTTTCTCCCAAGGCAAAAGCTTGGTTCAAGGCGGTGGCGCTCTTGTTCATGGCTGCGACGCTCTTCGCCATCAACGGCGGTTGTTCAGCGAGCCTCCTCGCCTTCTGCACCACGCGCCGCCCGCCACGGCTCTCCGTCTCCAATCGGCGCCGGAGGACGTCCAGCTGCCAATCCGTGTCCGACATCCCCTCCGGCAGCTCCATAGGTGCGCAAGGCTTGCGCGGCTTCCGAACACCTAGCGTCGTCCCCGGCGGCCTTGCCCTTGTCGTCGCCTTCCCCTTCGCCTTGGGAGGTGGGCACGGCGGTGCCATGGGAGCGAGAGTTCTGCTAGGCGGGCGGGCGCGGCGGGAGAAATGAAATTTGGGAGGGGAAATTGGGGGGGAAGCCGGGGTTTTGTGGGTTTTGTTGTGTCTATAACAGGCGTGGCCCGCGCGTCGGAGGCCAACGTGGCATCGCGCGCGGTTTCGTCCGGCGCAGCCCAGCGGCTCCCCAAGGGGAGGGTATGGGCTGGGTGTGGTGGACCAAACTTTGAGCCGTGCAAGAGCAAAATCGCATTTAGGCGCGGCGAGTGGAGCGAAATTTGGTCCGGCGCACCCCAAAGGCGTTTGGGCAGCCATTTGAGTGCCCGGAGTGGAGTCTTAGCATGTTGCATGGCAGCATGGGTCACCGTAGCTAGCTAAGGTAGAAGCATCCTTCGCTGTCTGTCGTGGTTTTGTGCACGGCAGTGTCATCAGGGGATGACTTCTTGCGTGGGGGCTCAGGTGGTGTACGATGGCGTATGCACGGGATCGGATACGAGCAAGGCTAACACCGAGACGTACCCAGGTTCAGGACCCTCGTGTGGAGGTAACATCCCTACTCCTGCCTAGCGTAGTATATCGTGGTCACAAGGTATTACAATGATGCTCCTTGAGCTGTCTCTGGTGTTCTTCTCCTCCTTGGAGGCTATCTGTGTCTCTAGGGTAATCTGGGATCCAACCCTTTCCATGAGGGATTCGGCGTGTCTCTAGGGTAATCTGGGATCCAACCCTTTCCATGAGGGATTCGGCGCTCCTTATATAGGCAGAGCAGCCGGTTACAGGGAAACTACCGGGTGGCCGGCTAGCCGAGCCGAGCCGCCGGTAGGGAGGTGGCAGAGTGTGGCGGAACGTGCAAGCATGCGTGATGATGGCCCTGCTCCTCCTATCTTGTCGATGTAGGCCGCAGGGTACGGCACACGGCGACCGACGTCAACTTTGACTTCAAGGACCCAACACCATACTTGGTCTACGCTCCTTTGTCTTCTAGTCCCTGTACACCAACGAATATGATCCAAGGTGCCAGCTGGGTCTGATGGCTGGCAGCTGGGTCCAGGTGACCGGCTTGGAGGGTAGCATCCGGTAGATTCTGTGCATTTGTGGCCATCCGGGGATTATATTCCCGACACTATCCCAAAATCATCAGTTTTTCCACGACTTTGGGCGTCCAGTTTGGTTAAGTCATAGTCGACTAAAAAAACTGAGAGACAGCCAGCACTTTGCCACAAATTAAATTTTTCAAATTTGTCACCAAGTATTGGGCACACCATAGGCAACATTTCTTTACAACTATGCCCTGCACTAAAAAACTGTGGCAAGATTCTCTTACCAAGCCAAACTGTGGCTAAGAAATTGAGCACCTAAACTATGGCACACGAAAGGTACTGTGGCAAAGTTAGGTCCCAAGTCCCAACCAAACAGGTCCCAAATCTACACATTTATTACCCTAACTTAACACAATCAACTAACCAATTGTGCACACTACATATGTTCCGCCGGCGCCAGCAAAGGAATCCTATCTATTCTACATTATTGTTGATCTCCTGCATACGGTTAGGCCGCCGTCGTCTATTCTTTGCTTCTGCCTAAGTCGCTCGAAGAGGAAATCCTCGCTCCTCCGCAGGTGCAGATAGTCATCCATATGAAATGATGTGCTTCGGTTGTTATCAGGACAGCTACCTTGGCGAGTCGCGGCCTCATCGAACCTAGCGAGAAGTCCATCCTTGGAGACAGCTGAGCTACCATGGTCTCCAGGGCTCCAGCTCCCACGGCTGCTCATGGTGTTATTGCTGGTGCTACATGCAGTGCTTGTGTCCTGAAAGTATTGATCCATTAGGCACTTGAAACAAGATTCTATCCTGTAGCATACACAACAGATAAGCAGAAGCTTGTCCATTTTCGTGTTAATTCAACCCTCGTGTAAAATGCATGTTGAACACAAGTGGTGCAACACAGAACACAATGGATTGATTTACTATTTACACGCAATAATAGTCTAGGTCATGATTACCTGTGTCTTGACTCTGTTTGGGGAGGCATGTAGATCGTTGCTAGTTTCCCATTGCAACCAGGGAAGGACAACACCATCTGCGACAACAGGTGGTGCGACTTTCGGAAGGACTACATGAGTTTCCGCCATAGCATGAAGTACCACATCTCGTCTAGATGAACTGGTGTCACTTCTTTCACCATCAAACGATGAAAAATCAGTATCTTCAACATTTGAAAGGAAATCTTCAAAGTATAGCTCAGCCTCTTCAGTGAGGCATTTCGACACCCTTGCTTTATCATTGCTCCTCTGAAACAAAATATACATGAAAATTTGAATTGTATATTCTCGATAACAGAAGGAAGTAGAGAACCAACGACCAAGAAAGCTTACTCTTCTGCGTGGTGGCTGCCTCTCCAGTTTAACATTCTTCTTAGTAGTTGGCAGTAATTCTTTAACTATTTTTGTGAGTTCATGACCACGTTGTTCTTCTGCAGCCAATTGAGCTAGTAACTCCTGCTTCCTCTTCTCTGACTGCAAGACATTGAAAGAATTAAGCCTCAACCAAGAAAGGAAAAAGTTATGGATTCCATCAAATGGTACCTCTTCCAATTTGCTAGTGTAGTTCCTACGGAGCTCGCCAATAACCTGGGTTGGTTGCACATCATCACTTCTTGCCTTTTCTAAAGGTTCAGATTTTGTCACAGCCTGGACAATGTGCGGTAAAAAAAAAAGAGGATTAGAGTACTGAAACGTATAATTTTAGAATGTATGATTAACACTGAATAGCATCACTGCGGAAAGGTTCAGATTTTGTCACAGCCTGACCAATGGGTGGTCAAAGAAAGGATAATCAGAGTTACTAATCGTATAATTTAGCAAATCTGATTAACACTGAATATCATCACTGTAGAGAACAGGTGAGCAATATAAGAGCATTCATTGTGGACAAAACAAAAGGCATGATGAGTGATGACATATTAAAAAATCAACAATTGAACTTTTCAGAGTCTAACTCTAGAATAAACCAACAGATTAGACTAAATGTTCATCATGAGATATACTCTACGACAAGAGACACAAGAATTCAACGTCAAGTCTTTCTGAGAGTCTAGAGCAAAAACAAAAACATCCTATAGCTCTATGCTCCAAACAGAAGTTACTAGGGGATCAAGGTCTATTCTACGTAATTGTAAAGCAACACTGTAGCACTAATGTGACATATTTGAACATTCGTTAAAAATGGAGTGGAGGGGCAACTGTTAGACCTTGAACTGATCCTGTTGCAACAATCAAACCTTTATAAAAATAAGCAGCTTGAAAGAACTAGTGCAGCACAAGAAAAATAGCTAAAGGTTGCTACAAAACTTAACATGTCAAAAGATACCTTTTCAAGCTGATTTCTGATTTCTTCAACAGCTTGCCTGACTTCTTTACGCATCACATCATACAGCACATTTGAATCATCACCTTCAATTGGCTGCTCCAATGATAACATAAGAAATTGTCTAAAATGTTAGCTATTCTAAAATCTAATTGTTGAAATTTGATAGAATGTTCTGAAATCAACCTTCTCCTGGGCATAAGCAGCCCTCGCTCCACTGTGAGTTCTGCTATGAAATGAGTGAGCATCCCTAGATTCATCGTCAGTTAGTGAAGAATGGCTCTGCGAAAATCAACACATAGATATTCAGTGCTGAACTTTAACCAACACATACATTCAGCCTGTGACACATGCCAGTGTAAAAAAAAATATGGACCAAGCGACAACATCACAAATAGAACTATTAAACACTATGTGTTCATTGCTGGCACAGAAATTAATTGTGCTGTGTACCAACTACATTGCAAGTTTTAACAGAGGTGCTAACCGTCAATAGATTATCCATGTTTTGCATCTATAAATAGCAGGGCTTTTTCAGTGATCAATAGTTTCTGAGGGCACAGAAAATACTAGATGTGAGGTACTCACTGAGCCACTATCTTGTAAATGTAGGAAATCATTTTGACTTGTAGACCTCCTCAGAGTTTGATTTACTTTGGACTTATTAAATGAATTCTGTGCAGTATGGCCAGTGCTCGATTTGGATTTGTCCCCCTAGAACCAGACCGGTGAGAAAAGTCCATATCATTCTGCAACCAGAAATGGAAAAGAAAATTAGAAGCAGCATTAAACATACTAGATGCAATAAATTGCAGGAATACAAGTTAATTGTTCTAGCTTGTTCAAGTAAAACAAACTAAAAGGTAACAATGGAGCAACAAAGTGCAGGACCGGAATGCAAAATAAGGAAATAGGTGAATAAGGATTTTGATGAAAATTGAACAAAGTGCAGCAGTGGAAGTGAGTTAAAACTAGAAGGCACATTGGCAATAATAGAGCAGAATAATCAGCTTGTGCATTCATAAACTCTTTAATAACATCAGGATATACTTACTGTCAAGCTATAAATAGCATTGTCGTTCAAAGGATCAAACAGATTGATTTTACAGTGATTTATCCACATGCAAATGATCAAGCAGAGCAAAGTCTTTTGTATTGTTACAGAAGAATCCGCACTGCACAGGACATACTTAAATACTATTGGATGCAAACTAATAAACTGTTTGTATTTACAATGAACATAACATATTGCCTTACACAACCAGTAAACTGGTTTGTGCTTTTTCATACAACAAACATAAACTAACAATGGCAATATCCTTAGATCTGTTGTATAACATAATTCCATACTTCCTCCAATCTAATCTCGAATTCAGAATGTCCATAAATAGATCTAAACATGTTTCCGCAGCACAGATGAATAATACTAGAGAAAGAAAAAACTAAATCATGTAGAAGTCAATTGCAAAGCATGTATGGAGGAACAGTATAAACTAAAACATAACCAATTGATCATTTCTGACTTCCATCATCACAAGACTAATGGCGAAAAAACTTCGCCTCTACCTTGAAATACGAAATATCAGTGTTTATTTCCAAACATATCGGCCTATTCGGAGCAAGTACTTATACTCAATCTAATCGAATAGACTCAAGTACATAGCTGTTATAAATTCGTTCAAATGTAGATTCAAACATGAAATCGGTCCAGATACAAAACAAAACCTAACAATGCTATTTCAGCTTCAAGAATAGGTTCAAACATCAAACGTTGCCGGAACTTACATCCGAATCACACCACCGCTGCCGGTCAATGGAGCTCCGGCGGTCCACGGAGGCGTACCGCTGCCGACCAACCGAGGCACGCCGATCCACCGAAGCATACCTCTGCCTGCAGGCGGCAGCACCGCCACCATTCTCAGCTCCGGCTCGCCGCTCGGCCGGGGGCCGCGACACGGAGCGCTCGCGCTGCCTGGACGACTCGGTCTCCCTGGCGTACCGCGCGGTGGAGCTCCGGCGCCCCTTCTCGGCGGGCGCCGCCGCCGGGAACCTGAGCCGCCCACGCGAGTCCTCCCCGCGCGGCGGCGGCAGCTCCTCGTCGTCGTCCTCGGACTCCACCCGGGCCCGGAAGAACTCGTCCGCGAGGTCGTCGAGGCTGATCTCGGGGAATCCCCCGGAGGAGGCGCCCCCGCCCCTGACCTTGGTGACGAACCTCGAGGAGGGCGTGGGCGCGTCGTCCGGGGACGGCGACGGCGGCGGGAACCTGCTCAGGCTCCTGGAGCGGCGCAGGCTGCCCCCGCCGCCCGCGCCGTCGGGCGTCCGGCCGCGCGCGGCGGAGCCCTCTGTGCCGGCCCCGGAGAAGGCGTCCCTCCTCGTCGCCAACCGGAACGCCGCCGCCATCGGCCACGGCAGCTAGGCTTTCGAGGTGCCGTTAGCTAGCTAATCCCCACCCCTTCTTCTTCTTCCGAAGACCGGCGCTGCCTGCCAGATAAGAAAACGGGAATGGCGAGGCGAACAAAGCCTCGAGTACACCGAGCGAAAGTAGGACAAAATTCGTTTTCCCCCCTTGGTACCACCGCGGCCGTGCGACGGACGCTGGGCCCGCCTGTCATCCGGTGTTCAGCTGGACCGGTGCATTTACGGGAGATTTCGAATTTTGAAATCGCCCCGGGTTTTGAGGGGAATTTAACGAGCATGGATCGTAACTGTATCTATCTAGCCGGTGCCTGCATTTATGTGGAGGAAAAAAAAGAGTTGGAGGTTGTTGTACCGACACGTTGGTCGCCGGTCGCTAGTGCCGGTGACCTCGTGTGCTCCGCCGGCCAGGTGGGCCTCGCAGCAGCCATCACCGCCGGTGAGCTTGAGCAGAGCAGCCTCCTCGTCACGGCGTAGTGCTACGGCGGGCAGTTGCGGTGCGGCCGTGCTGCGGCCTGCCAGAGCCCGGGGAAAACTAGCGGGAAAATTTGAAGTTTCGCCGGCGTAGCTCGCATTCTCTCCCTCCATGATTGGGCTCGGTGAGCTTTCCGAAGCCGGCAGCAGAGCAGAGGGAATAGTTGCGGCTCTGGTCCTCTGATGATGTCCCCGCACCTGCCATGCGTGCTATCTTTGCTTGGGAAACCGCGAATGCTGTGCACCGGAGCCTGGAAACATATACCGTCGCTTTTTCTATAGGTCTCGTGTAAGGATGACTTCAACGGGTCGACCCAAACGGACAGGCAATTTGGTCCGTTTGCGTCGCGGTCCGGCCGGGCGGACAGGGGTGGACACCGCGCATCCGGAGAGTGCACCCAACGGTGGTGCCGACGCATTTGGTAATTTATTCGGGTCTTCTTCCTCCTCCAGAATCTGCACATCTCGTCGTCGCCAGAGCCACGGCCAGCGCCGCGACCGCCAGCAACCACGTCGCCAGAAAAAGAAAACTGAAGAACAAGCAAGCAAGCACGCGACCGGCAATCCATCAAAATCAACTAGCAATCCATGAGTATTCTAGGAAAAAAAAAGCTAGCAATCCATGAAAATCACACGGGCAAACGCACATGAAGCAGCAACCAACGCACACGCACACAGCTGCTCCGCGGTGACACACGCGACGGATCCAGCAGCCTGAAGAACAGCAGCACAAACAGCAGCACGAACAGCTGCACACACGCGAGTACAAACAGCTGCACGCGAGGAAAAGAAATCAAGATGCAGAGAAGAAAATTGATACAAGAAAATAGAGAGGAAAAAGCAATCAAGATGCAGAGAAGATAGCATCTCGCTGGCTCGATCCAGCTCCAGGATGCAGAGAAAAAAGCAATCAGAGAAAATAGAGAGGAAAAAGCAATCAAGATGCAGAGAAAAAAGCAAGATGGAGCTCCAATCGCCATCTCCAGGAATTAGCTAGTACCGCAATTGCTCCTGGGCGGCGACGGCGGCCAGCTCCACGCACAAGCTCCTGGGCGGCGGCGACGGAGGCTGGCTCCACGCGCGTGCTCTTGGGCAGACGAGCACGGAACAACGGCAATCGGGAAGCCAGCTCCACGCATGAGCTCCTGGGCCATGGCCGCCGCCGACAAACGCGATGGAAAAGATGGGATGTGAGCTCCGGGATGCAACTGCCCACCGCCGCCGCGAGGTTGCCGTCGTCTCCGGCCCGATCTGGTGGTGCGCGGCGGCGCTTGGCCTGCTGCTCGCGGTGGTGTCTCTCGACTACAGCGGTGCGACGGCTTCGATGCGGTGGGGAATTTTCTAGGAGAGAGAAGAGTGGGGTAGGTGGGAGGAGGAGAGAGATTTGTGTGGCTGCCATGTGGGGCAGCACGCGGACAGGTGAGCGGACAGGGGAGGACGTGCGCGGACTCGGCGGACGCTCTTTTGCTCCGTTTATGTCCGTCCACAACGCAAACTAGACCCAAATTTGGGTCAGGAATGCGTCGGCCCGGACACAAAACGGACAGAAAAACGGACCCATGTCCGTATGCGTCGCCCCGTTGGGCCAAGATTTTCCCAAACGGACTCGACGGGTCGTCCCGTTGGAGTCATCCTAAGAGCAGAGAAGATATACGAGAGAGAAGAGAGGGAAACATAATTTATTTTTTTGCTTGTCAGTAGCCTGCAAGCTTAATGTGATCCCCAAGCTAATGGAAAACTTTATTTCTCCACGGTTATATAACGTAGACCACAAGCATTGCCACAAAGGCCTCGTACATATGTTTTTCACATTGTCTGTGTCGTTAGGGTACCAGAAGCATCGTTATGGTGTACCGACGAATAACAATGGTTTGGCATTGTTAGAACATCTCCAACCACAATGGTCAAATTTGGCCCTCAAACTGTCTGCGGACACGTCCGGGCGTGTCCGCGGACAGTGACCGGAGCGTCCCTAAAAGTGGTCTCCTCCAACCATGTAACTCAAATTCTCCTCAAAATGTGGGGTCATTTGCATGTGATTGGTGAAAAAAAATCAATGAAGGACAAAAAAATGAAAACAAAGGAAAAGTTGTCCGCCCGGACGCGTCCGGTCGCTCCCAAACCCTCCCACATATGGGCTGGTTTTGGGGTTGCCGGACAACCTGGACGTTTGAGCTGATTTTGGGGGAGACAGTTGGGTGCATGTTTTTAGTCTAAATTGTGTCCGGGCGGACAGCCCGGACGTTTGGGGACGGTTTGGCAACTCCGGTTGTAGATGCTCTTAGCTCCATGGTGAGGCATGTCACTAGCCTACAACTTCATGTACTAGATAGAAGAAACAAAAACACCACCACGTCACAAAGGCCGGTGCGACGCTCTCACTAGTAATCAATAATAAACGTCAGTCGAATTTCACTCTTCGTTAATATCTTCACTAGTTTTTTATTACGAAACACGGTACGAACGCAGACGCTCACATACACATGCACACACCAACCTCTATGAACGCACACACGCACACCCTATCCCTATGAGCACCTCCGAGAGACTAAGTTGACAGATCGAGTCTTGAGATTGACGAAGTCACCACAGGCGCCTCGCTGTCAACGGGAACGTCGCCTCCCACTGAAGAATATTCCGCCTAAATGAGAAACATCAGTGTCAAACCTGGGGTTTGAACTCTGGTGGACTGGGGGTACAACCACCCTCCTAACCATCTTGTCACAGGCAAGTTCTCCACTAGTTTTCTTTTTGTCGAGAAAAATAAGTAAAATACGGACATGCACACATATATGTGGTCGACCAAAGCCTAGACTCGGGGAGGTTCAATATCGAATCGGTAGAGGATTTGCAACCCATGGGGGTAGCTACACACCCACACGTTATAAGGCGATCCAATCCGTATATACCCATTTTAGCTCGTTTTCCTAATAGAACCGGAGTTTAAAACAATCTTGATTATGCGGCAAATAAATAAATGGAAAGCTAAATTGAGCAATCAACTATCACTAATACAGAACCTCGCATTAGAGCTGGCCCCATAGAGTTATCTCCGACGGTTTTAATGGCCGTCTCTACGTCGGGGTCTCTAATGTACACTTCATTAGAGCCGGTTGGCTCAGGCCGGCTGTAATGACCTCAGCATCTCCGACGTCCGGGAAAACCAACCGTCTCCAATAACAAAACCTTCAGAGACGGCCGTGATTATCAGACGTATGTGTCACATCCCAAAATTTTGTAATAAGTAAAACCCCAGTTGTAAGGTGTCAAAATTTGGAACCAACAAAAACTTTTGCTTGTCATCTTGTGTTGATTGTTTTCCTTGTTTATATTGGTTGCTTGTGTGAATAATTAACCCAGTTGCATGAAAATTAATTAAAGACTTTGACAACTCAATTGGAATGTGACCTAAATTAAAACAAGACCTCTAATTTTCTCCAAAGGCTTAAATTAAAATTTTAACTCAAGAAAAGATTCTTTTCCAATTATCCCTCCTACCTATTTCTAAATTTTGTTAAAACAATATTTTCTTTTATGAAAATCTAGGGAGGAGGTGATATAAATTCTCATCTCATATTCTTATCACCGTTTCTCTTAAAATCATATTTTCCACAAACACCTATTTTTGAAAATATTAAATCTTATTCCTCTCTTTAACTCTTGAGAATATTACAAACCCTATTTTCTTTTACACCAAAAATCCAGGAAAAATCCACACAACCCCTTACAATTTTCTAAAGCCAATTGTAGTCTCAATTCACCAAAAACAAATTTAAAAATTCAGCCAGGCATTCTGTCGAACACCTGGTGGGCAGGAAACCTAGTTTTCTAAAACCAACTCTAAAACTGTGGTGAAACAGTAACAAATTGACCTCTCTCTCTCTCCCTATCCTGGCCTAACAAGATCCCCACTCGAGTGCCATGCCAATTTTGGCTGTTTCCCTCTGGAACATTCTCTCTCTCTCCCCTCCGATCACCTCTCACGGCAAAGAAAAGAAAACGGGCGTGGGGCTGCCCGTGGCTGCGCCACCCCACTCCCCTGTCCCTCCTCTCCCAATTGGGCAACGGCCGCGCACGCAGGATCCCCTCTGCAACTTCATATCTCGCTCGCCCAAGCCCTGCTCGCCATGCACATGGGTGCCGACGGCGTTCCTTGCCGTCTCTGCACTCCAGCACCCGCCGCTCGGCACGGCCACTCACCATCCTCGCCTCGACCCCACGGGCACCCCTACGTCACCCCTCCTGGCCCACGCTACCGTCAACAAACGGCCGAGCACCTTCCGTGCACGACAGAAGACCACCACCCGAGCTCGCCACAGCTCCTTCCCGCACACGCCTCCCTCCCAGAACCCTAACGTCCGCTCTGGAGACGTTGCCGCGCCGCCCAGCCCGCCAATGGCGTGCATTTCTTCTCTCTCTCCCCCTGTGAACCTCTCCTACCGTGCACCCATTTTCGGGTATAAAACCCCACCCCGAGCCACTCCTTCTCCCCACACTCGCTCTCTGCTTCTCCCAGCTCTCCACCTCTCTACTGCACCCGCCAGGAGGGCGGGAGTGCAGTCTCTGTGTCCTGCCGTGGTGCCGAGCACCGCCGTCTCGGCCACTGCCTAGGTTGACGACAACCGCGGCCACTCTGCCTTTCTTCTTCCCTCTCTCTGCTCTGATCTCTCTCTATCGCCACAACGCGCTCACACACCTCTCCCTCTCTCTTTTCGTGCACAGGAACGCCTCCAGGAGGCCGCCGTCGAGGTGCCGTGTCTGTGACCACCGAGCTGCTCGCCGTCGCCGTTCTGGATGTCCCCGAGCCGTACAACTTCGCCAACCCGCTTCCCCAGGCCTCCGCACACGTTCTCCGTCATCTCCGCCGTCCCCAGGAGCCCCTAGGTGAGCATCCATGCGTCACCGCCCGCCGCCCGTTTTTGGTCGCCACCGGCGCGCCTGTCACAGGTCGTTGGATTTAGATCCAACGGCGGCGTACCGCTTCAATTTAAATAGGCCACTGACGGGCAGACCCCACCCGTCAGGGTTTTGAACATTTCCGGCACGGGAAAAATCCCGTGGGCCGACCCATTTAGCCAAATTCATCCCGGCCTTTTTCCATTTTAGGAATTTCTGAAAATATTCAATCTGGAACCCTGTTAGAAATTAAATAACTCAAGTTCTGTAAGTCCAAAAATTGTGAATCAAAATTCCCTGGAAAGCCTATGAAAATTACTAACCAACCTCACTGGTCTCATATCATTTAGGTTAATAACAAATGAATGGTGAATTAATTAAAACAGAAGGTTTATTTCATATACTTGTTTGTTTCTGATGCTCTAAAAATCCAAATGACATGAGGTCAATTTTGTTAGCTTTGTATTGTGCAACCCGAGATTCCCTTAAATTGGTAGAATTTTTGGAACTACAGAAGTTCAGTGGTAATTAAATTAGTGTTGTACCCTTTTCTCTAGTATAAAAATTATAGTGGATTAATTCTGTAACCAAATGACCTAGGGTCAATTTTGTTAGACTCACATTAACCAGTGCTAGTTACCCCTAAAAGGACACTTTTTGTGAGCAACAGAAAGTGAGTTGTGAATTAATTCTTGTGTAGCTAATTTCTGCACTAATAAAATCATATATGAATATTGGTAACTCAAAATGAACCAAATCCAATTGCCTTGTCTTCTGTATGACAGTAGCTATCTGTAGAATTTTAGTTTGTATTTTTGTGATGCTTTGTCGAATGGTGGTGTGATTGTGTGTCTTTGCTTGTTAACGACGATTAGACGAGAACGTTGCCAGAGTTTGCGAGGAAGGGGGATACATTGAACACGAAGAACAAGACCAAGGACACTTTGCTGAGCAAGGCAAGCCACCTCTTCGATCATGCATTTATACCCTGCTATTTTAGTTTACATGTTTTACTTATGAAAAATGCTTAAGTGGTTTAAGTAGTGTGTGCCACTAAAACTCTATTTTTAAAACATTTTACAAAATATAAGTATATTTATTTTGACACCCTATATAGAGGTGTTAGTAGTATATATCAAGTTCTAAGTGGGAACATACTTGTTTTACTCAAAACTCGTCTATGAAAACCTTGGGTGAGATTATGTTCTACCCAAGTTATGGTTAAAAATATTTTGTTACGAAAATTGGAGTTGAAGATGGAGGATGGAGATTTTATGAAAAAGCACATTGTGTCTTAGTACTCACGTCGACCAACCATACCCTGTGCGACCACATTACCCCCATATGGGACGGGGCTTAGTCATGCAGTTTGCTCGTCTTAGTATGGGATACCTCAACAGCGGAGATGCTCCGTTTCATGAGGGGCTGGTTTGGTGACCCCCCCTGACCTGGGTCCTCCTACGAAGAGGGGGATAGAAGGATGCCGTATGCACCGCCGGGAAAACTGTGAGTCCTCACACCCAGGGCTTCGATGGAGGACCGGACTGGGTGTCGACGGAATGTTCATAAGGGCAGGGTCCTATAATAGGATGAGCAAATGAGAGCTATGGCCGGTTACTCAACTTCGCATACACCTTGTATGGCGGGACGTGGCAGACACGATGAGTTTACCGGATGGTGTGGGGAAAGTGTGCAACCTCTGCAGAGTGTAAAACTATTCGAATAGCCGAGTCAGTTGGAAGGCCGTCCTATGACCTATGTGCAAGATTCGTGAGTTTTTGAAAAGAAAATGGAGATGTTTTATGCAACCATGCCAAAGGGTCGGTATGAGATTGCTGGAAAAAGGGAAGACCATGACGGGCTATGGTCGACACGGCGGAGTTTTGAGGAGAAACATGTTTTGATTTTGAGAAAAACTTCAAAGTCTATCTTTTTCTTTTTCAGCAAAGATATAGAGATTTATTTTCAAAAACAAAGTTTTTATCAAACAAATTAAACTTAGTTATGCATGATCTTTTTGCGGTAGCTTGCGAGTACAATCAAATGTACTCATATTGGTTTCGTCCCTTGGCTATTGTCTTAGCCAGATTTCGAGGAGCAATATGATGAGGAGGACTATGGCGCCAACGACGCAAACTAGGGATCTTCATAAGTCAGCTGCCTGTAGGGTTTAAGGCATGCTTGGAGGGCCGATGACGCTGTTTGCTTCCGCTGTTTGAAGTTATTTTGCCCATGAAGACACTTATGTAAGACTTGGTCGTCGTGACCGTATTATTGTAAGACTTGAATTCGGTACTGTAATGGATGTAAACTTTGGTATTCAGTTCGAGTTATGTGCAACGACAGACTGATCATGGGGTCGTTGTGTATGCATAACTGGGTATTTCAGACAGCTAG
This sequence comes from Poa pratensis, assembly GCA_947311845.1. NCBI lineage: Eukaryota > Viridiplantae > Streptophyta > Magnoliopsida > Poales > Poaceae > Poa > Poa pratensis. Next base: position 20,927,112 of record CAMZMU010000080.1, read on the forward strand.
TCCGGGGTCCCCACAGTATGTAATGCATATACATTGGAGCCGGCTACAAATGGTGGCCGTCGTTAGGATGCGGACTGGGTGTCGACGGAATGTTCATAAGGGCAGGGTCCTATAATAGGATGAGCAAATGAGAGGCTATGGTCGGTTACTCAACTTTGCATACACCTTGTATGGCGGGACGTGGCAGACACGATGAGTTTACCGGATGGTGTGGGGAAAGTGTGCAACCTCTGCAGAGTGTAAAACTATTCGAATAGCCGAGTCAGTTGGAAGGCCGTCCTATGACCTATGTGCAAGATTCCTGAGTTTTTGAAAAGAAAATGGAGATGTTTTATGCAACCATGCCAAAGGGTCGGTATGAGATTGCTGGAAAAAGGGAAGACCATGATGGGCTATGGTCGACAAGGCGGAGTTTTGAGGAGAAACATGTTTTGATTTTGAGAAAAACTTCAAAGTCTATCATTTTCTTTTTCAGCAAAGATATAGAGATTTATTTTCAAAAACAAAGTTTTTATCAAACAAATTAAACTTAGTTATGCATGATCTTTTCGGGGTAGCTTGCGAGTACAATCAAATGTACTCATATTGGTTTCGTCCCTGGCTGTTGTCTTAGCCAGATTTCGAGGAGCAATATGATGAGGAGGACTATGGCGCCAACGACGCAAACTAGGGATCTTCATAAGTCAGCTGTCTGTAGGGTTTAAGGCATGCTTGGAGGGCCGATGACGCTGTTTGCTTCCGCTGTTTGAAGTTATTTTGCCCATGAAGGAACCTATGTAAGACTTGGTCGTCGTGACCGTATTATTGTAAGACTTGAATTCGGTACTGTAATGGATGTAAACTTTGGTATTCAGTTCGAGTTATGTGCAACGACAGACTGATCATGGGGTCGTTGTGTATGCATAACTGGGTATTTCGGACAGCTAGTCCGGGGTCCCCACAGAGCTGGTATCAGAGCGAGGTTGACTTTAGGAGACCTTAGTTTAGCATGGGCGTTAGATAGGGGTTATAAAAGCTATTTCTAAAACAAAGAAGTTGGGTATTTTCGAAAAATGCTTACCTCCCAACCCCTCCTACTTGTACAAATTTCTACTCTCATTAAAGTATTACATTTCCCTTGTACACTTAAAATTTTGCGCACTAATCATCTCACTAACTTAAATTTTTGCTTAAATTGTAGATGGCACTCAACTTCACCGAGTTTAAGCAAGTTAAGGAAAAGGGCAAGCTGATGTTCGAGAGCGACTTGTACGAGTTGAGCGACATTCTGGGTCGCCCCGCTCCTGAATTCAAGGGAGCACAGGTTGACGTTTCGGCAACGGGAACCTGAGTTGGCTCATCGAGTCATCTGTCCGGGGTAACATCAAGACTCCCGTTCCAAGACTTTGATCTTCACCACCATGGACGTCAGCTGGGACGACGGGCTGTGTCACGCCATGCAGAGGTTGTTGGCCCGACTCTGTGAGGAGCACAAGGAGGAGTTGGTGACCTCTCATTTTCGGTACTTCGGGAGGCGCAACGATGAGGGGTGTCCCACTCGCGCGCTCAGCACACTTTGTTTGGGGACTACATCATGGACATGGAGGTCCTACTCCACCGCACCCAGGACGACTTGTGCAACACTAGGCTTCGAACCCACTTCGAGCGTATCATGCTCAAGGAGAGTCGCGACCGTGTGGCCCTCCTCTAGCAGGAGAAGGACGACCTCCGCCAGAAGGGGGGCGTCTGAGGAGGACCATCGCCAGGCTCCGCAAGAAGGTGGCGGAGCACGATGAGATGATTGAGGACATGGAGCGCCAGGCCAATGAGATGGAGGAAGGTGAGGATCTCCGCAAGGAGAATAGCTCCTTTATTAGCGACGATGATGACTTTCTGGAGGAGATGGACTACGAGGAGGAGGACGATGAGGATGAGCTGATTGAGGAGGAGGAGGAGCCGGATGAGCCAGTTCTCGAGGAGGACGAGGAGGACCCGGAGGAGCGCATTTTCGAGTCCGACACCGACGCATCAGAGCCCGAGGTTCCACCTCAGTAGACGAGTGGTTCAAGAGTTGTCGTAGTGACAAGGATATACATCTCGGGTACTCTACCATAAGGGTACCTGGTGCACGTGTCGACTAAGGCCCAACTATCAAGAGCCTACATGAAGCCCATGACGAAAGGCCCAACAAGATGGAGTACCCTCCAAGATTAGACATAGTCATAGTCGGTTTAGTCTTTCCTTACATGTAATCTGAGTCGGTTGCGAACTCCCGAGACCCAGCCTATTATATAAAGGTTGGGAGGGCCGCCGATCCAGGACAGGCAATACTCGAACCACCAAAACCCTAGCGAGATCGATATCTCGCTGGGATCCCATTGTAGCTCGCATATACACACCAGATCAATACCAAACAAGCAGGAAGTAGGGTGTTATTCTCCGGAGGCCTGAACCTGGGTAAAATCCCTGCTTTTGCTTGTCAGCCGACGAAACTACCAGCTCTACCACGTTCTCTCCCTCGTAATCTCAACCCTAGGTCCTTAACCATGGGATTTGATGAGTTAACCCCTCGTCAATTGGCGCCGTCTGTGGGAAAGAATAGTGCTGGACTCACGGTTTCTTCGGTTCCATCGGAAAACGGCGACTCACCGATCGCATCTACAAACGGCAACTCGCCGGCTGCATCAACAAACCAGAACTCGCCGACTCGGGCGGCACACGGCAACTCGCCGACTCACTCGACAAACGGCAGCACGCCAACTTCACCTGCAAAAAGCACATCAGATTCTCAGATGAAATTTGAGCCGCACTCGCCAGAATTCCAGGAGGCGTTCGCTGATCTCGAGTCAGGTTTGGATTTAACCGTTGGTTCGTTCAATTTTTTCGTAAACAAGCTTGGTATGCAGGACTTGACAGATCCACGTCAACTCACGACTTCCGCACACGAGACTCCATCGATTGCGGCATGGGTTATCCCATGCTAATGCAGCAGCAGCTTCAGGCCGCGTCAAATGAAATCAAGCTACTGCATGACCAAATCCTCAATCAAGAGCAGTTTCTACTTTCGTTGGATGCAGAACAAAGAGACCTCTTTCCGGAACTAGTGGTGTCGGTGCCAGAGGTTCATGCAGACTGGTTCCGTGAAAACCCCGCCGACATTTTCTTCGTGCGTTTCGAAGAAATATTCAAGATGCTACACTTGCACAGGCTCCCTGGATCCTTACTCTGCCTATGGGCGCTCCACCTAGTCAAAGCTATCATAGCCGATGACGTCCCAAACGTTGCAATTGCGGATCCCTACCTACTTCACGAGGGCAACATGAAAAATGATAAGGACCGTGCAACAATGGAGAAGTACATCACACATTTCATGCTTACCAATCAGGAAAAGCATTACTTGCTCATGCCCTACCGTCCCTAGTAAGTTTAATTCTCTAGCCATATATACGTACATGTGCATGTTTTCGTACATGTCCATTAGGCCTTGCAAGTACAAAGATTAATTTCAGTATTATTGGTTTGTTCATCTCTTTCACGCAGTGATCATTGCATCCTCATCGTTCTCGAACCACGCCGCTGCACTGCGTTGTACCTGGACTCGGCGAAGAGCAAACAAACAGACTACAAGAATATCAAGCGGGTACTCGATTATGCTCTCTTCCGCTACGAACACTCTCGAGGAAGTTTCGATGAGAAACACAAAAGAGAAACAAATTGAACATGGTTTGCTTCAACCACAACACCAAATTTTGCTCCATACAGCAGCCGAAAAACAATGTGATGGAGGGCTACTACGTGCTCTATCATATGTGGCAATTCGTACGCGAGCGAGATAGCTTGACTAACCAATTTCAGGTCACGAAGTGGGCCAAAGAGTTGAGCCAAATCCCTGCTGGAGGTCTCACTGATATGTGGGCACGCATTCAGACCGAGTTGGCCACAGTCATCAACATGGATGTCAACAACAAGCCGGCGTGTTCTACGGCGGCTCGCATAGCCAAGAAGACGTGATGGCTCGCTTGAAGGCACAAGGCGTGGACTACAGATTCACTATCGATGGCATTATCCCCTATGTTTAGTTCTGTGTAATGCAGAGCTCAAAACTAGTAGTTGTAAACTTGTAATAGCAGCTAATTAAGACTTTCATTCAATTAGCTTGCACTAGTGCTATTCCATCCGCAAACTACTCTATTACCTTAAGGTTGTTATTTTGATAATGTAATAACGTTGTTCGAGACTACTACTATCTAGTATTTATATATATGTCAATTCCGCGGTATTCTCCAAATTAATTATTCTAGAAATTAAACAATATGTGCTGATTAAATAAATATCTTAGTGGCGTCCTACGCAGTTGTCACGCCACTGACATACATATATCATACCACTGGCGTTCCTCACAACGTCACTGCAAAAGCGTACCACTGTCGTGGCAAGTCCACACGCCACTAAAGTAGAATGAATCAGTGGCGTCGTCGATACACGTCACTGCGTCGTCGATACACGTCACTGCTACGAGTTATCACCGACGTGATAGCAGCGACGTGGGAGATACTCGCCACTAAAGTGGAAAATGGCACGCCACTAACAGCCTGTTTCCTACTAGTGCAGTCTAAGGATTATGATACTATATTTCTAAATACTTGCAATGGTGAACTTCGTAATACGATCGTGTTGCAATATTTATATTGGGTATGTTCATCACCTCATTCACCCAATGAGATGACTCCACTGTCAACTGACATAAATGTCACATGATCGTGAAACCTACGATCATCAATTACCCAGTGGACTAGTTTGATATAGAGGCTTAACTAGGAACTATGGTTATCTGATAACCTCTGATTGTTTATACATCACACATGTATTAATATTTTCAATTAATACAATTATAGAATGATATAAAACTATTATAAACTTAATGAATTATGGCATAAATATACACATATTTATTTGCCTCCAGGGCATAATTCCTTCATCCACGTACTCCACTCAAGTGTCCGCCGGCTCACAACCTAAGCAGGGGAGGGATTTATATAGGGATGAGTACACAGAAGTACTCAACAAGTCCAGGATAGGAGAAAGTGTTTGAATGCACTATCATCTACTAGGACCAATGGTCACAAAAGTTCAATGATTTTTGAAACCATTTTTAGGAAAGAGTCAAGTTTTACTTTAGAAATCTATGATCTTCTTGTCTCACGAGCTGCTCGAATCCCCTATGGATTCCTTTCTCGCCACGTTCGCAGATCCTTCCCGAAACAGGGAGTGACAATGCCACAATTCGATACACTCTGCAGAGGTGTGTTACTTTACCCACATACGTCCACGGTTATGAGGTTGCAAGCCCCATTCACACTCCCATTGCCATTGAGCCGTTTCACCCACCTTGTTTGACAGGTCTCGCATTGTAGCTGGCTACCCATCCATAACATGGCTACAGTAGAGCCCTTCAACAGTTGGTCGCCTACAGTAAAGGTCACACCCCAACTGCCATCCCTGGGTGACATGCCGTATAAGGTGGAATTATTCGAGCTCAGCCCCGCGCCATACAGGGTCATGTGGTCAACGCGGTCACTATGGCGCTTGAGCACAAGAAGGCAATTGTTGTTAACCTAATAAATGGTGATATCCCATGTAGTCGAACCCGCTTCCAATGGCTTGACAGCCTCCTTCAGTCGATCAACAAGATCTATGTCATATTATTTATAACATATATTTTTCTTTTGATGCAGATGATATAATAAATAGTAGGTTGAAAGTACTTTGATAAAAATAATCAATCGGATATGATCAAAGAACTGGACTTGCCTGAGATACTCGGAAAAGCATTCAAATCATTGAAGGTCAATGTCAAAGAGTAAAGAACTCCGAGAAGATCCAAACTGGAAATGCGAATGAATCCAATCAAGACTAGGACAAGTGCACATCACAACATGATGCATGCATGCTTTACGTATAATTGGTTGACCTCAAAGTATTAATCATTAACACAGTTCATACTTGGTTATTGGATTTTCTCTTGCATAACGTGTTAAATCAGAGCGAGTCTTCGTGTGAAACTTGCTAACATTACAAGACATGCATCAGTGCACTATATATGATATTTACCTTCAGATGTTTATTAGATTTATTCTAGGTACTGAGTGTGATCAGGCTTCGAGCGTAATTATTATCGATATGGTGCAGTCTCAAGTCAGTTGTAACCATACATATTTTAGATGCCGACGATCTTAATTTATATATTTACATCACTCATCCTTCACTTCAGATCATGAGTAGATTTTGTTTACATGATCCAGCAAAACAATCAGTCTGGGTCTTACGTGATCAGTGACTTTCTCTGTAACATAGGTGAACAAGACTCTTAAGTTGCTTTATTGGTCCAGCTAAGCCAGTTACATCTATCTCACACACTCCAATTGATCAGGTTTAGTATCGGGTTTACTTAGTTGGTCACTTAAATGCTACTGTTAGTAGGGAGAATAACCTAGTACTCAGCTCCTATGATAAAACAAGAGTACATGTTATATGGATCATGGGTGAAGTGTTACTTTGCTGTTTCAGAACTACCAGGTTCAGCAACGATGTGAACTGGTAACCTGTAGCTACCTATTCTAGTACTGGTTAGTAAAAGCTCAATGGTTTTGGTACCGCAACAATGTTTATTTGAATGGCGTGAGATGCTAGATGATAACCTGAAACTGCAGGTACAAGTACACGAAGATATGTTACTTTCGATGCCTCACTGAGGACTTGCGACACTCGGGATATTTGACCATTGCCACATCAAGTAAATCCAAACCGACGAAGCAATGTCAGATGATGGTTATTTTAATTCAATGGAGTGGTCCCGTCTTATATTAGATCAGGTATAAGCAAGTTTATGCCAAATATATGTGACTAGTCCGTTAACATAGAGTTGAATAACTAATTCACCCCAACCTAGCCTAAAGATTTCATGGAACAAAGTTCAGTTGTCGAAAACTAAATATATGCTCCATGAGTTCTCTGAATATTAGTTGTTCAGTGCAAACTGAGTTGTGGTACAGAGGTACAACTTCTTTTCTGAATACTACAGGCCTTAGTTTTCTTGTTGATGAATTTCGAATTAAGAAGATTCAGTTTAGAAATTATTTCACAACATGGATGGCCTTCAAATAAGCAGGGCACTCACACAAGCAATCAGACCAGCCCTATGCTAACAATAGCAGGGAACCAAGATAACCATAAACAGAGGAAGCACCAAACAGTCTTAAGTTCAAGTAAGGTTCAAGCGTACTTCTTAAATAAGTAGGTAGATAATACCTCTGAGTAGTTTGGTTCACACTACGGTGAATTGTGTTAGATAAAAAATAGACTTCTAGTAATCTGGTGGCATATTTGAATTATCATTTCTAGACCCTGCATTTTCTACACAAGCAAAGAGGATGTTCATGTACAGAATAACTCTAGCTACAGCAGTTCCAACTTCAGGGTAAGTACTTTATGGAATTTCAAGAATGTTTGCTTGTTAACATCAGCAAACAGGTGCTTAATTGTTAGCATTGAACACCTTCTCAAAATAGTTTGGAACAGTTTTCAGTTTACATTCTGTCCAAAGCAACCCGCACTCCAGCTCAAAGCTATTTATATTCTAGAGAAATGAGAGCTGAACATTCTGTCCAAAGCAACCCGCACTCTAGCGAGTTAGAGAAACGAAATGCAAACATTGTTAAACACCAAGGATAAGTCAATTTAGAGCACCTAGAGCTGAAAAACAATTAAGCATCAAAAGTCAGATTACTATTAGAAAAACTCACACCTCATACGTGACCAAGATGTCCCCTTCTCTGGGAACACCATGTACAAGACTTGAATAAGGTGCTGGTTGCATCGCGGATATTTCATTCCTTGCAACCTGTTGAAGTTAAATACATGGAGCAGAATGACAACAAATTAAAAAAACCAAACAAGAGCTGCTTGAGCTCCCACAAAGCTGCTGAGCCACGCTTGTTTAACAACAAACTTGATTGTAAAGTTCAAGATATTTAGTGATACCACCTGGCAATTTCAAGAATAGCATATGACCACCCAACATGAATATATAATACTCCCTCCGTTCGGATTTAATTGACACACATTTTGTTACACATGGATGTATCTAGACATCAAACAAGTATAGATACCTCCATGTTTGGACAAAACCATGTCAATTAATTTGGAACGGAGGGAGTACATCCAAATAAAGGTAAAGGCAAAAAACACTGTGCAAAAATCAGAGTAATAGCATGAGCTTATTACTGGAAAGAAGTGAGGATAAGAATAAAGATAGCAGGCTATGAGAAGAATATGTATACGAATTACCTTTTTATAGCCATTAAAATTGATTAAAGGTTATATTTTGTCTTCATTTATCATTTTGCTGATGTCATGGCAGACACATCGATGAAATGCTCTGCCCAGTTCAGTGCCATCATTTTGACTCAAAACGCAGCAAAAAAAACAGGCATACCAATTGATGAGTTGTTGATACAATAAATCCAAAAGGTGTAAAAAGAAAATAAATTGGTTAGTACTAACAACCTCAAGATCCAAAAATGCATTGAGAAATTAATCTTGCGGGATCTTAAGAGTGAAACAATAATCTTGTACGATATATATCTACCTCTGCAAAATGTGATAATGTTATTACAGAAATAAAGTAATTTACTCATGTTTATTAACTAAACTTGAGTAGAGGAAGAGAACCTAAATAACTGGCTACAGTTAATAAATTGAGAAGTCCGACAAGAAATGTTCTAGTATACCAGCATGCTTATCTGTTTTGGGAACATACTTACATTCAGGGGCGGAGCTGGAGCCGAAGTCACCCCGATGCACCATTTTAACATGTTGCATAAATTTTCAGGCAATAATATATTATGTAGAAGTATGTTTGCACAACTTTTTTGTTTGAACAAGGAAAAACTCTTGCCTTATATATTGATAGGAGGAGCAAATACAGAGTGGCCTAGGCCATCAAAAGAAAAGAAAAAGACTGATCAATCGATAATTTCCGCAAGCTTTATCGCACCGGTAAAGATCCAATTCTTGCTATAACATATACTTTAGGACATACTAGTCAAAAGCTCATGGCAGCTGAGTTTTTTTACATTGCTTGGGGGCATTTGAACCCTCGTATCATTATCGACTTAATGCAAGAAAATATATACTAGTCTAAACAGATAATCAAAAGTTAACGATACATATATTACTACATAAAATGTATTATAATTGTGATGATTAGTCAACCTGAGAGAGTGAGAGGTAATCTTATAAGAGTGAATGGACCGCCACCAACAGAAATCCTTATAATCGTAAAGAGACAATAGACGATGTATACATATTTTGTTATTACAACATAATTCAAATTAAACATCTTTCAGTTTAGGATGATAATTTATATCAATTTCCCTAGACTGTTTTTTTGCGAAACACAGTACAATGCAGACGCTCACATACACATGCCACACTCACACGCATGCACACCCTACCCCTATGAGCACCTCCGAAAGACTGAGCCGGCGATTGGGTCTTGAGATTGACGAAATCATCACAGGCGCCTCGCTGTCGACGGGAACGTCGCCTCCCACTGAAGAATATTCCGCCTAAATGAGAAACACCAGTGTCAAACCTGGCTAGGGGTACAACCACCCTCCTAACCATCTTGTCACAGGCAAGTTCTCTCAATTTCCCTAGACTAGTTGATGTACGTTTATGCTACACAAACCCTAGCCTCATTTTATTAATAGCCATAAGATTTTATCCACTAGAAATCATTTCGCAAAAGTATATAGAGGAAATCGGGGAAATTAACAGGAAAGAGAGAACAATTGAACCTGAATTGATGATTGATGGGGGCATGGGCATGGGCGCCAGCAGAGACTAAGCGCAGGGGCAGCAAGATACTACGAGTCCAAGAGCAATGGATTTATTATACGATTGTTATACGACTACGCGGCGTACAGGACTCCTGGCTACTTACAAGAGCTGAATGGTGGAGGACTCGATTGACTGAAAGTCCTCGCGCGGGCGTGCACTGAGACCTTGATTGGCTGAAAATCTGGGCCCTGATGCACAACTCTCAACCCAACCTGATGCCCAGTCCGATTTTTTACAGTACGTATTAACAAAAGCATAATTGGACCCGTATTCCTGTGCATCAGGGTAGCCCCATTGGGCTCCGCCCCTGCTTACATTTCATTGTGCAGCAAGTCAATGATAAATAGTTTCTGAACTGAAATGAAGAATAAACCTTTTAGGATGTTGACTGTATTATCAAACAGTAGAGCATGTGTAGCAAACCAAATACATAGATGATACAATATACGAATAAAGAGACAGGAGATGCAACGAATAAGCATCGCAATATAATTCAGTTAACCTGCATGGTATCATGGCCTCTAAAGTCATACACACCTAGCTTTGGATGGCAAAGAATCAATTTATCGAACACCTAACCTGCAAGAACTAACAAAGATGCATCTATCCACTTTGATGGGGAATAAGGAGAGAAGCAGCTAGCAAATGGAGCATGGATGCAATAAATTGACCGGATACATCATTGAGTGCAGATCAGATACACAGAAACAGAGAAACTAAACGATCTCTATACAGCTAAGAAACGAAAATCTTTAGTTACGAAATCTTGTCATTCAGGGCATCCTCTCCGGCGCTGACGTCGGCCTTAAAGGCATGCCAGTTCATAGCAGCGTATCCTTTTGCACTGTCAATTATATCCTATTTTCACCTTATATACAACAACATTTTTGGCTGTTCCAATCGACTTATTTGTAACCTTTGGATGTGCTTGAAGATTTTTGCTAATAGGTATAGTGCACCTGGAAGATGCATATATCAAATATCACCCTAGTGGAAGAGCATATATCAAATATCTTTGCCAATAGGTATTGGAACATTATTTACACTGCCAATATCAAATATATATGACATGGCTACATATTTTTTCTCTTCTATGATCTATTTTATGAAGGACTGAAGTGAATGCGCTGATAACAAAATGGAGAATGAAAAAAAAAATTGCTTAAAACAATTTCATTCATAGATGATAGAGAGTAATTACAAGATTGTACGCAATGCACCCGAGAAAATATATGCCTTCTTTACGATCTAAGACTACGCCAATGTATAGCTCTGTTTCCTTGTCAAGAATAAATCCATGCTATATCATGGTCGTCTTTCACAATACAAATCAGTCACTTTTGTGCTTAAATAAGATGAACTACTTGAATATTCTGCTAGTCCTGGGGGTATTTCAATTACGCTACTTGTTGCTTGAAATGCCTCTTATCTGACAATGGTGTGTACGGAAAAGACAAATATATGCGGTCTTGAGGTTCCATGGGTAGGCAGCCAAAGTCTTCGATCTTGGAGCTGTCGAAATAGTAGGCCAATACTCTTTTGAGTGGTGTATGAAAGAAGGCAATATTTTTGTTCGGATGGAATCCAAGTAGAGGGTATCTGATATGGCTCCGTCCCGACCCATCTTGAATACATGTGGCATTGCTTCTATCATCTTCATTGCAGTTAGCACATTGCACGGACGAGGGACTATCACTATGTTCCCAGGAGAAATTTGCTAGAAGAGGATGAAGATTGACGTCACACTTCAACATCCAGTTAATCTCATCGCATGTTTCGTCAAGGTACCAAATCTGAAGTCCGGGGACATCACGACCATGCAGTGCACAGTACACCCGTTCTCAGATTTTCCTAAACGAAGGCAATACCAATTTCGACGAAGACTTTCCGGCAGCTCAATTGCTTGGTATTTATGACTTGACAAGGTTATTCTGCAGAAATTAAACCATTAGTAAAGTTAAGACTAATAAGTCATGACGAAAATAAGGTGGTATGCAGGATGTGAGTACCAAGTACCTCATGACAAAATCAAACTGCCGAATGTAAATTGACCCCCGCCAATATACGGCGTAGGGGTGCTCAGATGGAAAAGCCTCCAACATATAGCCGATGGTCCGTGCAGCCTCCCTTGGCGAACAAAAGGCCTCTCCTCCCACTGATTTGTCCTTGATGAGAGGACAAGCAAGACAAATGTCGACGGCGGCCATTCTCTTTCTGCTATGTGAGGTGCCACCACATGGTAGCTATCAGGCGATGGAATCCAGGGAACACACCTGACTAAGAAGACCTCATAGTATGGCGACTCGGTAGGATCAAACACAAGGTATTGTTCATGGCAGTCCATGCACCGATCGAGATCATACATGTCTTCATGCCCGGCGTGCACATGGGCGGGGGAGGAGGCAAGCAAGCCCACTGTCGCGTGGTGGGATTAAGCACCCTCACCTCTTCTTCGCCAAGCAGGAGGAGGCCATTGCAGTGTTGCCTGATCATCAAGCATTCAACGTCTTGGGTATCCAAGTAGTCGAAAGTGGCAATTTCGGTTGCTGGCATGAGTGAGAAGTACTTTGGAAGTGTTTCCTGGCCGATGCGGACGAACATGCCAGCCAGCGAGCCCGGCGGGAGGTCCGTGAGAAGCCGGTGGCGTCGACGACGGCACACCACGCCTTGCAGACGCAGCGGACGCGGCGAGACTGCGGGGTGACGTCTGGAGGCGGCGGAGGACGTCGGCGAGCACGTCGTCGGGTAGCCGCTGCATCGGGTACTCCACGGACATCGATCAACGCGTAGGTGGATGTATCTGCAGTGGCGTTGGGGCGGGGGAGGACGGCTGGAAGTAGGGGAGGACGGTCGGAGCAGGTGCTTCTCTCCTCTCGATTCCCGTGGACCGGGCGGGTGACTGACTGACTGGGATGAAATTGTGAAGAGAAAGCGCAATATGGAGGGATGCGGATCCGGCTGGAAAGTCACCGCCGGTGTAGGACAAGCACCGCCGCGCTCCTCTCCTGCAGACCCTGAACCGAGCTCGTGGCCAGAGACGCAGGTAACGTCGAAGCGAAGGGGGCAGGCGCTGCTCGGACGGAGGAACGAGGCGGCCGGCGCGATCTCGTCCAGATCCGGCGTCGGAGACGGGGCTCGGGAGGCGGAGACGGGCCTCGGTGTCAGGCGGCGGGTGGAGGGTAGCTGGGTGTGGCGGCGGAGTGGGAGCTCGGGATGGGAGAGGAACCCTACGAACGGGAGAAAAATGAACTTTTGTCTTTTTGAGATTCTTTATTTTAAGACGAGAATATAGCTGGCCAAACGGGCCGGCCCGAGTCACGGCACTTTCGGCCCGGCCCAGGCATGGCACGAGCTTAGCGGGCCGGGCCCGACACGGGCCGGCCTGGCTCGGGCCAACTTTCAATTCACGGCACACGGGCCAGCCCGGCACGGCACGCGGCACGGCACGGCACGGCCCAGCCGGAGGATCGCGGGCCAGGAGCGGGGGTAGCAGGCCGCGAGGGCACGTGGGCTGGAGCAAGGCACGTGGGCCAGGAGCGGGGCTAGCGTGCCGACAGCGCACGTCGGGCCAGGAGTGGAGCACGCGAGCGTGGTCGTGCCGCTGTCGGACGTGCCGCACGGCACGGAAGAGGCACGCCTGTGTCACGTTTGCCCGAAAATTTTGAATTTTGAAATCCTTGCACTCTCTTTTTTACTATAAATAGGACCCCTCACCCTAACATTTTCCACACTCAACCCACACTTCTCTTCCCACACACCCACACTTCTCATCCCATGGCGGATATCCCGTTCAACCCATATCCCGAGGGGTTTGTCCCCGAACCGATAATCCAGTTTCCAGTAGAAGAATTAGGACTTCGACCCGAAGATCTTGCCTACTTGTCCGAAGGACCTCACCACGAAAACCAAGCTAGCCAAGAATAACATTCATCCAGTGATCCTTCTAGTAGTGCCGCCACCTCCTCTACCTCTGCCGGCTCAAAGAGGCGTAGAACCTCATGGGTGTGGGTGGAGGGCCATTTCGAGGACCGTATAACGGTACTCGAAGATGGCACGAGGAAATATGAAGCAGTGTGCAAGTGGCCGGATTGCGAGAAGATCATCAGCGACGCCTCTAAGGTGGGAACCGGTCACTTGGAGCGGCACACAAAGAGGACACAAGTTGAAGAGGTCACAAGAGATGGGCCAGCTTGGTTTTGCCCCCGACGACCAGGTAAGTAACTTCAACTACGATCCCGCTTTATCTCGCAAAATTCTATGTCATATGATTGCTGCACATGATTTACCGCTTGGTTTTGGGGAGTATCCCGCTGTTGTCGATTGGATTAGAAGATGGCATAATCCACAGTATCAACCAGTTTTTGGGCAAACTACATCTAGACATATGAAAAAACTAGCCAAAACTGTGCGTAATGAACTAAAAGATGACTTTGTAAAATGTACATTTTCAGTTTCATTAACATCTGATATCTGGAGCGGTAGAGCTAAGCAAGATTATCTAAGTGTTGTAGCTCATTAAGTGAACAATGAAAGTTGGGAACTAAAAAAGTGTCATTGGATTTGAATTAATTGACGTTAGACATACTGGGAGAGCCATTGCTGAAAAAGTTTTGCAAGTCGTGCATGAATTTGGTCTTGAGAATAAGGTGTTTGCAATAACTTTAGATATTGCTTCAAATAATGCCAGCGCAATGGATGATCTCACTCCCAAACTTAGTGGTTATGCCGCATCATACCTTTTCCATCAACGTTGTGCATGCCATATTATTAATCTTATTGCTAAATGTGCTTTAAAACATATGTCCGCACCCATTGAGAAAAAAAGAAGTGGCATTGTTTTTTTAATGCTTCTAATCCACGGCTAGCCGACTATAAGAGATGGTGTGATCCGAGAAGAGCAAGGCTGGCCAATGGCCCATGCACGGCACTGCCTGGCATGTGGTGGCCCCTTTATTAGGCGGGTCGTGTCGTGCCAGCCTGTGGGCCTCACCTCAAGGCCCCAGCATGGTACAGCTAGTAAACGGGCCAGCACAAGCCCGTTTAGCCCTCGTGGGCCAATTTTAGCCCGCGTCCCTGTTTGTCTGCATGAGATGGAGGCCGACGTTTTGCTCAAAAAAGAATGGAGGCCGACGCGGCTGCTGGGTGGCCATTGGCAGCGCTTGGTGGACGGAGAGGATGGCCGTGCGAGGACCAGGGCGAGGAGGGAGGAGTCGAGGCGGCTGCAGAGCAAGGCGTGTGACGTGGGGATGCCCAATGTACCCCCCCCCTGGTTGGCCTACCGGGTGCGGCCCATCTACGGGTCCTTTAAGGAATCTTTCTAGACCACGAAGCCCAGCCCATTACGGATGCAGAAAGGAGTCTACTTCGGAAGAAGCTTACTTCGCAAGTCACGTTAGGTTAGAACCGACTCAAATCGATTCGTACTCGTGTACGAACTCCCGAGACCTGATCTCCTATATAAAGGCCGGGAGGGGGTCATAGACATGACACACAATCATACATCGCCACACCTACGCCAGATCCAATCTGCGCCGCAATCCTTGTAATCGAGTTCAACTCGTCGGAATAAAATCAGACAGGCATGAGTAGGGGTTTTACCTTCCAGTAAGGGCCCTGAATCTGGGTAAATCTTGCCCCCGAGTCCTGTCAAGCGGAGTAGCCCACCTTCACTCTTATTCCTTTACGAAATCCTAGCCCAAAAAGCATGGGATATGCCGTGGAGACCCCACGATATTTGGCGCTGTCTGTGAGAATTTGGAGCGTTGGAGTCGAGGCTTCGTCGGCATCCTCAACTGCAAGCGGCGACTCGCCGACCCAGGCGGCCTCGACTCGATTCGGGTCCGTCGACTTCACCGAGCACTCGCCGGCATCACGCCCGGTTTTCGACGCTCTCGACGGGAGCATCGATCTGACGTTCGGCGACATGAACTTCCGCGCGAGTGTGCGAGCGTCCTACGCCTTCAGGACTCAACCCGTCCCCAAGCAACGGAGTCGAGACCTTCACCAACCAAAGCGGCGATTTCGTCGCCACTGCTTAGCTTCGAGAGCGAGATTGGATCTGACTCCGACTCGACTCCTCGCGCGTACCTGAGCCTCCACCACTTTGTCGGGTCACTAGTAGGAAACAGCCTGTTTGTGGCGTGGCATTTTTCACTTTTGTGGCGTGTATCTCCCACGTCACTGCTATCACGTCGGTGATAACTGGTAGCATTGACGTGGATTTCTCCACGCCACTGCTAAAATTGTGCCAGTGGCGTTGCCACCCACGACACTGCTAATTGAACAATCAGTGACGTTGTAGCTGCGCGCCACGCCACTAAATGTTTGTATTCTTTTAAAAAAAATCAGCACGTAACAGCAACACCAATATCACAAATATAAGATTGACACAAATGGTTCCACATAACAGAACAAAGTAGTTCATCATTGACACAAATGGTTCCACATAACAGAACAAAGTAGTTCATCATTGACACAAATGGTTCCACATAACAGAACAAAGTAGTTGATGTAACATTAACAGAATAGTTCATGAAACTCTAGCTACCTAGTTGATCAAATCAATGGTAAGCGCCATCGCCAAGTTGTTGCGCGTGATCCGCCTCAGAATCATTAGCACAGCTTGACCAACCTGTAGATGGTGCTCTATGCAGAAGTTTCTCCACCCCGTCTTCTTGAAGAGAATCCGGCCATCAGTTTGCGTTGAATAATCAACGTTGGTCACAACACCTACTGAAAGGCATAGTCCAATTGTGCCTTCACTCGGGATGTCAACATTTAAAGCTATGTTCTCGGGTAATTTATGTGATTGATAAACATAATACGCAATGTCAGAAACCATGATAAACAGAAACAACATAAATGTAATAACTTTGCGAACATACCATAATATGTTTGTTAGTCAGATTTGTGCTCGTTAAACGAATCACAAACGGAAACCCGATGTGGCCTCCTGTTGGTGGTACGAGGTCTAGGAGTCCACCAATCTCATCATCAGTAAGTCCAACTCTTTGGGCGAAGACAGTATGCTCAAATGGGTCTGGTTCATTGTTGATATATGCAATATCTATCTTGGGAGATCCTGTCACAGAGAAACAAAACATATCACCTTCTTTGAGATTGAACCGACTAAGGAACCTTTCCCATCCTTCGCCTCCCATGCGAGTCTTCATATGTCTTTTTTCTATTTTAATCTTGTAGGTTCTCCCATAAGATTTAAATCGCACACTGTCTCCTGTTATTTCATTGAACTCCATCCGAATATTACATGGTACTATCTACATAAACACAAATAAGGTAAACATAAATAAAATATCAACACTTACGAATAGATAGTACGAATGGATATATGTCAATACAAGAGATGAACACATAATAATGGTTAGACATTTCTTACCAATGAACTTAAGAACTCCTCCCGCATAATAACTGAAAAACGTTGTCCACTGGAATGATCATTTCCGCAATCAGACATGCATACTTGACAGGCCATATCCTTTAAACAAAATATCAACCGAACATGAGCTAATATAAAATTCTTACTCGATACATAATTTGTAAATCAATCAATGTGACTACTAGAATCATCACTAAAGTTTACTAAATCAACCAAATGAGTTAAAATAGTGGTGGCCTCATACAAATGTTGCACATCATGAACTTCCAAGCGTGGTAACTAAAGAACCAACAGAAATATAGAACCCATGTTGTTATACACATCGGTAGGTCATTTAGTCTCACGCTCGAAATGATAATGCTAAGAGTTCAATCATTGGCCTCATACTGAATTAAAATAACTTGGACACATATAACCCATGTTGTTATACACATTGATGTGTGGCCTCATACTTAGGTTGGACACATAATCCCCAGGGATGGTGTGAGCGAGCCAAGTAGGATGCACAAGCACTAGTAGGAAAAAGCCTTATAGATGAAAGCACATCAGTGGCGGGTCACGCTAAGTCACGTCACTGCTAAGCTGCATCCGGGGGGCGAAAAATAGTTGTGGCGTGGAGGTAACAGACACGCCATTGCTAATAGGATTTCTGTGGCGTGGCAGTAATTTCACACGACACTGTTATTTCGTCTCGGAGAGCACCCCGATCAAAAAAATGGTTCTGACGTGCATCCCAGCGGCACGACACTGATTCGTCAGCGCTACTGACGTGCCAACGTGCGCCACGCCACAGGTGTTCTCGCCAGGGATAAAGGGAGCGAGCGTGTACCAACTGCCACACAAGCATGAACTCGTTCTTTCCTCTCCACCCCCCGATCCGCCGCCACGCCTAGCCCTCTCCACCCCAATCCGCCGCGACTCTTCTCCCCTCTCCCCGGCACCAACGGACGACCGACGCCACCTCCCACTGCCCTGCCGCGACCAAGGGGCCGCCTCCCCCGCCACCGACGGAACGACGCCGCGACCAACGCCGCCGCAACCAACTCCGTCGCCCTCGCCACCTCGTCCTCGCGCCATCTCGCCGTCTCGCCGTCGCGCCGCAGGTACGTTTCCCCGGCCGCCGTACCTTGTTCATTGTTAGGTTTAGATGTTCGTTTAGATGTAGATTGAGTTAGATATTAGATGTTTATTGTTAGTTTTAGGTGTAGATAGACTTACAAATTATATGTTCATTGTTATGTTTGGTGTGATTTCAAAAACATAGATGTAGATAGAAATTAGATGTTCATTGTTAGATTTAAGTTGATCTAGCCACCAAAATCTTTAGATGTACATTGTTAGATTTAAGTTGATTTAGATTGTTAAATGTTTAGATGTGTATGTGAATTCAATGTATGCAATGAACCACCGCAGGCAATGGATGTATGTGAAGATTGTGGCTACAACGAGTGGATGAAAAAGAAATTTACCATTGTTCTACCAGAGGGGTTTAAAAACAGATTGGTATATTTTCGGTTCATCTACTTGTTGTATTGAAATTTTTCAAAAGCTGGCCAAAAATATGTACTAAAAATATGTACTTCTTGTTTTTTACAGATCATACCTTGCAGATACAGGCGTGACTTTTTGGAACATATTCACGTAGCAATTTGGAGCACCCTCGAACTCTCGAGGTGAACTTGGTGAGCTTCAGAGTGCCAGACCACCAGCAGAGAGTTCTTGTCACAAATGAGGACGGAAAAACATACTTCAGTGGTTATCAATGGGGGCAGCTCGTGGAACGCTACGAGATGGAACCCACGGGGAGATTGACCTTCTATCTCGATGAAGGTGATGTGTCCACCTACTTCCTCTACGATCAATCTGAGGATGCTGACGACACTGAAGATGTTGTTCCGTTAGCTGCTGAGGATAGGCATGTTGTCATTGTTCAGTCAGATGACGAGTAGCTATCGTAGTTGTAGATGAGAGTTCTATCAATGTTTATGCGCACTTTCAGATTATATGTTAATGGTGAGTACCTATCTAGTTGAATCTATGAATGTTTATGCGAACTTTCATATTTTATGTTATTGATCAATAATGGTTGTTATGTTATCTCATATTGAATACCGTCAATAATGGGTTTTTTTTTACCGAAATTTCTCTAGTATAGTGGCGTGGCATATGACATCAACGCCACTGATTATGTAGTAACCTGTGGCGAGTCCAGAAACACGCCAGTGGACACCTAGATAGTACTGACGTGGTGTTCCACGTCACCACTACCAGTTATCACCGACGTGATAGCAGTGGCGTGGGAGTTTAATGCCACAAAAGTAGAAAATGCCACGCCACTAACAGGGCTTTTCCTACTAGTGAAGATTTGTATTTGTGCATATCACAAGGCTCGCTCACCCCATCTGGGGA
This sequence comes from Poa pratensis, assembly GCA_947311845.1. Classification (NCBI taxonomy): domain Eukaryota; kingdom Viridiplantae; phylum Streptophyta; class Magnoliopsida; order Poales; family Poaceae; genus Poa; species Poa pratensis. Next base: position 20,946,799 of record CAMZMU010000080.1, read on the forward strand.
TCACATTTTGTCATAACAGTTTAATCATCGATATTTAGCGAAAAATAGATGAAAGTAAAGAAAAAGGAATTGGATTTGTGCCTCATACTTAGGTTGGACACATAATCCACAGGGATGGTGTGAGGGAGGCAAGTAGGATGCACAAGATTTGTATTTATGCATATCACAAGGCTCGCTCACCCCATCTGGGGATCACATTGTGTCACAACAGTTTAATCATCAGCATTTAGCAAAAAATAGACGAAAGTAAATAAAAAAGAATTGGATTTGTGGCTCATATTTAGTTTGGACACACAATCGATCGCCAGGAACGGTACGAGTGAGCCAAGTGGGATGCACAAGATTTGTGCATATCACAAGGCTCATTCGCCCCGTCCATGGTGATCAAAAGGAATTGAATTATATCACATGGCTCACTTGCTAATAATCTAACAATATAATTACCAAAGATACGAAACAAAATGAACGAATCAAATACTTTAAGCTTATTCCTAAACCTAACAATGAACATCTAAACCTAACAATGAACATCTAATTAAACCTAACAATGAACATCTAATATCTAAGTCAACCTACATCTAAAGATGTAGCTAGGTACGGCGGCCGGGGAAACGTACCTGCGGCGCAAAGGCGAGACGGCGAGACGGCGCGAGGATGAGGTGGCGAGGGCGACGGAGTTGGTTGCGGCGGCGTTGGTCACGGCGTCGTTCCATCGGTGGCAGGGGAGGCGGCCCTTGGTCGCGGAAGTGGCGGTGGGAGGTGGCGTCGGTCCGTCGGTGCCGAGGGGAGGGGAGAGGAGTGGCGGCGTATTGGGGTGGAGAGGGATTAGCGTGGCGGCAGTGGCGGATCGGGGGTGGAGAGGGAGAGGACTCGCCGTACGCGTGGTGGGGAAAGAGCGAGTGCGTGTGTGGTTGTACGCTTTCTCGATCTACCTGGCGAGAACAATTGTGGCGTGGCGCACGCCGCCACGACACTAGAGCTGAGGAATCAGTGGCATGTCGCTGGGGAGCACGTCAGTACCAATTTTGTTGGCCCGGGTGCTCACCGAGACATAATAACAGTGTTGTGGGATTTTACCGCCATGCCACTGACATCCTACTAGCAATGGCGTGCCCTTTACCTCCACACCGCTACTATTTTTCGGCCCCAGGACATGGCTTGCCAGTGGCGTGACTTACCACGACCCGCCACTGATGGGCTTTCACCTATAAGCAATTTCCTACTAGTGGGTTGGTCAAATGAGTCCCACGCGATGGAGACGGAACCGACTTCGTGAGCCACAGTGGAATCGAGAGCTCATCTGACCCTGCCAAACCATCTAGCGCACCAAACATCGGGGATGATGATGATGACGATGAGGAAGTCGACGAAGATCGAGAAGCACCTTCCCCATCCCAGAAGAAACCTGTGGCTGTCGAGGACGAACTCGAGGGGGAGTGTGACATCCTGTTGATACGTCCATTTTGCATCACTATTTTATATGATAATTCTCCTTTATTCATTGATATATTTCATATTAGAGTGCAAAAATTATGTTATCTTGTTGTTTTCTTTGTGTTTTACAGTTTCTCGGAATTCTTTATCAGAGTCAGAAATCCGAGGAAAAAAGCATCTATCAGGGGAGGCATCTTTCGGACGTGAGAAAAATCAGAAAAGGCAGTTTTACGAGAAATCACCGGGGGAGACCAAAGGGGGCCAGGAGTGGACCCAGGGTCCCACCAGGTGACCCCCAGGCACGGCCATACCCTTGGCCGCGCCTACATGTCACTTGGTGGTTGTGGGCCCTGCCTCCAGCTCCCCTTTGGCGTACTTACCCCCCTTGACCTAAAAACATCGGGGAGGCACTTCGTATAATTTTTCCGCCGCCTCTTAGCGACGGAAACGAGACAGAGAGAGAAAGACCTCCCTGGCGGGGAGATTCCGCCGGGGAAATTCCCTCCCAGAGGGGGAAATCGCCACCATCGTCATCATTATCACGTCGGGCATCATCGGGATCATCATCAATATCATCTCCACCATCAGCACCGTCATCACCATCATCCAATCTCATCTCGCTGTAACAATTAGGGTTGTATCTTGTGTTATCCCCTGGATCTCTTTACCGGTGTTGATTACCCCTTTGTAGTTGATGCTTGTGAGAATTATCGGTGAATACTTGTTATGACCAGATTGTTATTCATCATTATATCACCTCTGATTATCTTTCATATGATGTGTTGTGAGTAGTTCATTTAGTTCTTGAGGACATGGGAGAAGTCTCGTTATTAGTAATCATGATTCGTTGAGTAATATTTACCGGTTTGATATTTAAGTTATGTTGTTATTTCTCTAGTGGTGTTATGTGAACATCGACTACATAGCACTTCACCTTTATGGGCCTAGAGGAATGCATTGTGTATTGGATTGCTTATGGAGGGTTTCTGGAGTGATAGAAACCTGAACCCCAGTTCGCAAGACTTTACATAAGGGAGTAGTAGATACCAGGAGTTTATTGCTACGGTTAGATTTATTTCTTAATTACTATCTCGTAGTTGCGAACGCTTGCAAGTAGTGTAATCGTAAGTGTGCATTTGTCTTGGAGGGGACGGTGCACTAGCATAGGTCTACCCACGTAACACTTACCAAAATGGTAAAGATTAATCAACGGCGTGAGATGAAAATAACTTGACGAATCCTCCCGTGTGTCCTCAGGAACGTTTTAGTCATTATAAGAAACACCACTGGCTTGTCCTTTGTGCTAAAAAGGATTGGGCCACTTGCAGCAACTATTTACTTTTATTGCTATTTACTTGTTACCGCTTTATTCATTATTACAAAAATCCCTAAACATTTACCTTTTAGTATTTACAGTGAAACCTTGCTCAAAACTATTTATAAATACCTTCTGCTACTCGTTGGGTTCGACACTCTTACTTATCAAAAAGGCTATGATAGATCTCCTACACTTGTGGGTCACCAAGACTCTTTTCCGGCGCCGTTGCCGGGGAGAGTAGCGCTATTGGTTTATTCATCTGCAACTTCTTGCATCAACTCTACATCCACATCTTCAGAAGAATGTATGTTAGCATCAGCATTGTCGGCCTCACTTCTATCATCCCTGTCCTTGTCCTCATCTAAATCATCTACTGGAATTCCCAAACATTTGGCCATATCTATGTGTCATCCATTGGTGCAATGACCAAACCAGTACCGTCAGCTAATTCTACAGAATTCCAGTCAACACAGACAACCTCTGCATCAGCATCGACACCTAAAGCTAAAAATGTCACGTCTGTACGTATGCGAACTATCTGTGTAGCCAAATCATCATCTAACATCTGCAAAGCAAACTTTAAGGGCACATATCCAACCTTTGAATCTGATTTGAGATCAACGAGGTCTGCACTAAAAGTAACTTATTTCTTTGTTTAGCCATCTTGCCGATCAATTCCTTCAACCATCTCTTCTCCATTCTCGATTCTCACATACTCGCCCTTTCAATTATCAAACCACATTCTTCACGTCCCTCTCTTCCATGATCTGCAGCTCTTGGTGATCAATCTCTGCAAATTGGACCTCTCATCTCACAAATGTATCTTTATCGATGTTCCGCACGCTTCCATCACCTAGCTTCGTTGTGAGTAGTTCATTTAGTTATTGAGGACATGGGAGAAGTCTCGTTGTTAGTAGTCATAATTCGTTGAGTAATATTTACCGGTTTGATATTTAAATTATGTTGTTGTTTCTCTAGTGGTGTTATGTGAATGTGGACTACATAGCACTTCACCTTTATGGACCTGGAGGAATGCATTGTGTATTAACCCTTTTATGGAGGGTTGCCGGAGTGACAGAAACCTGAACCCCAATTCGCAAGACTTTACATAAGGGAGTAGTAGATAACAGAAGTTTATTGCTACGGTTAGATTTATTTCTTAATTATTATCTTGTAGTTGCGGACGCTTGCAAGTAGTGTAATCGTAAGTGTGCATTTGTCTTGGATAGGACAGTGTACTAGCATAGGTCTACCCACATAACACTTACCAAAACGATAAAAATTAATCAACGGCGTGTGCTGAAAATAACTTGACAAATCCTCCAGTGTGTTATCAGGAACGTTTTAGTCATCATAAGGAACACCACCGGCGTGTCCTTTGTGCTAAAAAGGATTGGGCCACTTGCAGCAACTATTTACTTGTATTGTTATTTGCTTGTTACCGCTTTATTTATTATCATAAAAATCCCTAATTATTGGTCTTATAGTATTTACACAGAAACCTTGCTCAAAACCATTTATCAACACCTTCTGCTCCTTGTTGGGTTCGACACTCTTACTTATCGAAAAGGCTACAATAGATCCCCTACACTTGTGGGTCATCAAGACTCTATTGTGGCGCCGTTGCCGGGGAGTGTAGCGCTATTGGTAAGTGGAATTGGTAAGGAAACCTTTTACCGTAAGTGGTGTTTTTATTTCTATTTGTTATTTTACTTCGTTATGGAATCCCTTACTTTTGGTTCGATGTTTGGGAACGACTCCTCAACCACTCGTGTGGTAGAGAGAGGTCCTCCACCCACTTAAATTGTCCCTTTTTAAATACCTATTGGAATTGTTGATCGTGTTATGGATAATCGTTACGCTGGAGATGGAGCTGTCCATCCCGGTGTTCACCTGCTTTATATTAAAGAATGTATGTGAGCTGTTTAAGATTGCAGGTGTATCAAGAGAATTAGTCATGAGGAAATTGTTTTCTATATCACTGAAGGATAAAGCATGGGAATGGTATAGGCTATTGGATAATTCACATTTGCTGGATTGGAAGGAGCTTATGTCTCTCTTTTACTTCAAAATTTATCCTCTTCGTGAAATATATCAAGATAGGAATTATATTTATAATTTTTGGTCTCGTGATGGAGAATGTATTGCTCAAGCTTGGGGGAGATTGAAATAATTAATGCTTAAATGCCCCAATCATAAGCTTCCTAAGGAGATTATTATTAATAATTTTTATGCAAGGCTTTCACATCATGACAAGGATCTATTTGATGCATCTACTAATGGTTCTTTCACGAATAAGAAGATTGATGATAAATGGGACCTTATTGAAAGGATTCAGCGCAATACTGAAGATTGGGAGATCGATAAAGGTAAAGAGTCGGGTATAAATTATGAATACGATTGCATTAAGTCTTTCGTTGAAACTGAAAATTTTAATAGGCTTAGCGCTAAATATGGGCTTGATTCTCAAGTGATTGTTGATCTTTGCAAAAACTTTGCCTCTCATCTACGTATTCCTAAGGTGAAGTGGGATAAGTATCATGAACCCTATAAGGATGATAAGAGAAGCAATTCTCTAGTAATGAAATACTTGTTCACACTGTTGATCCTATTTTACATGCTGTTCACTTTGAGAAACCACCCTTTCCTATTAGAGTAAAAGAACATTCTTTTGCTAATAGTATTGTGAACAAAAGTAATAGGAAAGTTAATGAACCCGAGGATCAAATAGTTGTTGAACCTATGGTTGCTTTGGTTAAAGACCTTGTTACTGAAAATGTTGATGATAAACCCATAGAATTTTGTCCTGCTGCTACTGATATTGTGTCACCTAATAAGCATGCTAGAACTGTTGTTGGTACTCCTGTTGTTTCTGTTAAGATAGGTGACCACAATTCTAATGAACTTTGCAATTTGGGATCAAGCGCAATTGCTATTCATGAATAAGAAGATTGATGATAAATGGGGCCTTATTGAAAGAATTCACTCTATCAAGAAGTCATGAATGAAATTACTCAGTGTGAGATTGAAGATATTGATGCTACTATTCGGCTTGCTAATAGAAAAACTATTTCTCCAATGGGTATTGTTAGAGATGTTGAAGTCCTTTGTGGTAAGGTAAAATATCCCACTGGCTTTTTAATACTTGGTTCAGTTGAAGATAAATCTTGTCCTATTATATTTGGTAGACCTTTCCTTAATAATTGTGGCGCCGTTATTGATTTTAAGAAAGAGAAAGTGTCTGTCAAGTTTGGTAGTGAACATTATGAATTTATTTTTTCAAAGTTTGCTAGACAACGTTATGATAAAGAATTGCCTAATGAAGATTTAGATATTGAAAGAATTGCTTCTATTGTTGTACCTCCTAATGATCATTTACAGCAATTTATGGAGGAGCATGAGAATGATATGTATATGCAGGAAAGAAATGAATTAGAGGATATTCTCCTCGATCAACCAGCTATCATTAAGCACAATCTGCCTGTGGAATCTTTGGGGTTGCCTCACCACCTAAGGGAGATCCCATGTTTGAGCTTAAAGTTCTTCCTGACACACTTAAATATGCTGGTTTCTAGCGTGGCTGGGTAGTCCGGATCATGTTTGATTTGGTCCGTAAAATTCGCCATGTCGAAATTGGGGAGAGCCAATTAAACTTGTCGTGGTGCAAGAACTAGACAAGACACAGAGCTGCAAGGAGTCAAGATCAGAGAAGTACGGAAGACCAAGAGTTAAGATTAGGGAGAGATTGTTAGCAAAGAGGAGAGTTTTGGATTTCGGTTTGGAATTATCTAGCAGTGCAACGGGCTTTGAAATGTCCTGAATTGTCAAGTTCCTCAAAATGTTTTTGTGACATTTTTTTAAATGTCCTGAATTTTCAAGTTCCTCAAAATGTTTTTGTGACATTTTGTGAAATGTCCTGAATTGTCAAGTTCCTCAAAAGGTTTTTGTGACATTTTGGTTGAAACTTTGGATCGTCTGTGTTGATTACTATTCTGTATTGAATTCATTTAAATTGCTTTCCTTTCTTAAATTCCAGAAAACACTATGTTATGTGGTTATAGTTCAGTTTTCCGTGTTACGATTACTTCTGTTCTCACCTTTCAGTTGCTGCATTCGCAAAGAATTACACACTTCCGGCAAAATACTCATGCAAACCGTCGTGTCCACTGAGAAGGTAAATACGGTTGTATGATACAAGAGTTATAGTCTTATAAAAAATACAGGTAATATGCCCGTGCGTTGCAACGGGGGAGAAAATTATGTATTATTTCCTGCAAATTAAGTTCATGAATAAAAGTGACATTTCTTTGTTTTTCTCCCTATCCAATGTATGGTGCATCCTACGATTTAAAAAAATACCGGATGATCAAAAAACGTGTTTTGTAGCGCCAAATTGTTTTCCCCCACATGTTACAATCCTTTGCCCATGTCACATAGGGCATGGATGGATATTGGTATGTCTTAAGGTTTATCAGATTATTTTGACATCAGGAACAACATTTGTTTACCCGAAAGCATATGCTGTTGGTATTCGATTGCCCTCACCTTAAAAGTTATAGAACCCGTGCTAACCTTGCAGTTACCTGCAAAACTGAGTCACCATGCAATACACAAATCATTACATGAGAGGAAATTAAATATGTGAGTAGTTAATCATGGGCCGAAGAGCAACATCATCCAAAAAAGAATAAGTAATCTTGATGCATTTGGCTTCTCCAATACAATGTATATACATGAAGCTATCCTAATGAATGAGATACTGGAAAACCAATACAATGTTTTTTTTTTGAATTGGTTGCTCACCACGTATACCATGTGGTTTCTCCAATACAATGTATATACATGAAGCAATACATAAATCTGTTTTCTCTATCATTGACTACATCACTGGAAAAACGAGCTGAGGTATAACAGCCAGCTATATATATTGAATGAGACAATGGGTGTCACAAGGTAGAGCATCATCACAATTACTGGGAGAATATAAATGTGCTTTTACAAGCATGCCCTGTCATGCTCGATTCCATAAGCCACTAATAGAACAGAATGGCATTGTCATGCTCGATTCCATAAGCCACTAATAGAACAGAATGGCATTGTCATGCTCGATTCCATAAGCCACTAATAGAACAGAATGGCATTCTGAAAAAATATTAATTCACATAAATACCTCGACTTAGCAACAAAAATACAGTAAGTAGATTTTTGAACAATGGAGTACTTTTCATTCAGTAGATTGAAATTTTTGACTTTGTAATATGGCTAATGAAACATACCGAAACCATTTAGGTATATGTTAAAAAAATGAACAGTTCGATCAAATGGCACTTACCGAATGGGGACTTATACCACACATATTAATCTGAATCTGTACAGTTAATTAATTTTCAATATATAAGCAGAGCTAAACCTATATAATGGGGACTTATACAACATGGAATAAAAGTAATCTGAAATTGTACAGTTAATTAGCTTTCAATATATAAGCAGAGCTGCCACTATAGAGTAGTTATATATTTATATAAGATCCTAATCTTTAGAAACCTGAATATACCAGTGTGACATTAGCAGATGTTCAATGGAAATACTGAAATTCATCCAAAACCAAGCATGGTTGCCGCTGATAATTTTTTACTTGTTAGCATAGTTCATCTGTCGGTGTACTGATTTTCACCAATTTGGTTCAGGTTATTATGCAAACAAATTAGGTATCATATTATATTTTCAGAGTTTACTCTAGTTTTCGTTTGAAAACATGAAGCACTCAGTGTGTTCACGCTCGTGGGATGAACTTCAGTTTTGTTTGCCAAATACATTTGTTCCAAGGAATATTACCACCTGATTACTAATGATAGAACTTACCGGAATGTACTATGAAGAAGCCCTAACCTATTGATCCCAAAGGCGGCCCTGGATGGTGGCCGATGATGCCGCGGAACTGCATAGCTAGGCTATCACTCCTCTCATGCCAAGCATGCTGCTGACTGTGATGTATTCATTGGCTGTAGCATATGATCTATATCATCTTGGTACTTCAGCATCTGAATCACATACAACGGGCTACCGTTGTATCGCGCGCATCGCCCTGCATCAGTCCACGCCATGATCCTGTCCACGGACCAGTGCATGCAATTCGCGATGTCCAACCCCAGATAATCAATTCCACCAATATGTTCAGCGATGTAATTGACCAGCTGTTTCATTTACCACCATATTAGAAAATTTTACTTCACAGCCAACATTACAGATTGTATATATGAATGTAGTGTTGTCGTTACCTGTTCAGGCAAACCATTTCGGCCACGGATAATGGTTGCAATTATGTGACCAGCTTCAGCACCAGAATCCGCATCCCCACCATCTCCCTTTCGAGGAACTCAACTGAGCTAGCCTTTCGAGGAACCCACCTTTGATTAGGTAAGTATATTACAAAGATGCGCTGGACGTGTTGGTCCTAGTAGCATGTTCTAGTCTGATTAGGAGTTGGACTATGTACGTGTCGTAGTACGAGTCTAGCTAGTTGAGTTTGTAGTTTTTTTTTTTCGAAACGAAGGCAAAAGCTTTGCCTCAGATTTATTAAGAAGAAGGTGCCCGGTTTATTAGTGGAAGAAACCGGGCGAAAACCAAACAACAACACAACAACAAGGAACCCACACAAACGCAAAGACCAACACCTACGACAGGCAACATCCAGAAGCAACCCGACCGCGCACAAACTCGCCCAACCTAACCTAACCACGAACCGACAACATGACTACCTCAAAGGTCTCAACAAACATGTGGAAGCGGAACCTTTCCTTGCAACGTGAAGCTTCTTACCCATCTTCCTGAGAGACTTCTCCACCTTCATGATTTCAGCATCTGAAGCTATCCCCATCAAGACACGAATAATCTCCTTGCCATATCCAGGACGAGCCGCCTCCAAATTGAGAAGCAAAGCAGGAACCTCCTTGCCCAACAGAACCTTGGAGCTAGGCGCCAACACACGAGTCTCAGAAATCTGGGCACTCAAAGAAGAGGAAGTGACGGGAGCAAACAAACATCCACAATCCACAGAAGCAGACAACTGACAGGGCTCGGACTGGTGTGGCGATGGCGCAGTGATGGCTAATTCTCTACATGGCTCCTCAGGCATCTCGGTGATGACAACACACTCAAGGACAGACGGCGTCGAGCCCACCGCCAAAGCCTCGAACGAGGCCAAAGATGAGTCCCCACAAGACTCCTGAGACTCCAGCACCGTAGCTGACTTGCCACAAGGCTCATGTAGCTCAGCCAAAAGCTGTCCAACTGGAGCCACAACCATCTGAAGATCAGACGACGTTGCATGTGGAGCACGAGGAGAAAAATCTCCGAAGAAACAACCAGGCTCCGCAACAATGGAACCAATCTCGGGCTCGGGTGGGCGAGAAACAACCGTCCTAACCTGAAGCTCAGCAAGAGCGTCGTGAAGCTCAGAGCGAAGCAGCTCAAACTTCTGAAGAAACTCCAAACGCAGCAGTGCAAACTGGGACTCGAAAGTAGAGACCAAAGAGGCGCTGGAATTGGAATCCTTGCAACACCCACGTGGGCACACATCCCCAACCCCACCCTGAGGCGACGAGGGGCGACGAGTCTGAACGGACGGAGAAACGCTCTGCTGGCAAGGAGCACGCGCATCTTCAAAACGAGCCCGAGCCTCCGGAGCTGCCGGAGAGTGATCACGAGCAACCGGAGAGCGAGCATTACAGAACCTCTCCCGATGCCCAGGCTGACAACAGCGGATGCATCTAAAAGGCCCACGACAAGCACTGACTTGATGGCCACGGTCGAGGCAACGGAAACACCTTCCTTGAGCCCAACGCTTGAAGGCAAGGCAACGCTCACGACCTTCCTGTGACTCGGGGGGAGGGCCTCGGCCGCTGCTGCGGCCCCGACCCACATACACCCAATCCTTGTCGTCGACATGTGCCGCGCTTGAACTCTGACTCGCAGGAGACGGCGGCGGCAAAGTGCAAGCTGCTGCAAAGGCAGCAGCCCCCAGAGACCGGGCTGGAGTTGACATCGACGCCACGGGGCCAAGGGGGCAGCAAGGACGAGCCAAACGACCTTCGGCGGCCGGGTCAGCCTTGCGGGATGCTAGGATGGCCATGGCCGACGGAGGTGGCGCGACTGACGGGGGCTGGGTCATCACCACCTCAGCGGAGCAGAGGACGGACGAGCAGTGCGCGGTTGCAGACTTGACGGGCGGCGGTGCCGCAAAAGCTGGAGAGCGGGGCATCCCAAAGCCCCAATCCACCGAGGCGGACGGCACAACAGCTCCGGAGAAGGTCTTGGTGGATAGGTCCTCTTCCTCGTCTTCTTCAACATCCACGCAAGGAGCTGGCGGAGGCGGAGCAAAGACGCGGCCTAGAGCTGGCTGCAGCTGCGGAGACACGAGCTCTTCAACATGGACGGAGGGAGCAGTGAAGGCCTCCACCTCCCCGTCACCCATGCTAGAACCGGACGGCGAGGAAGCGTAGCTCGGCGGAGAGGCGTTGATGGTCGGCGCTTGAGCCAACTGTTGCTTACCGAAGGCGTTGAAGGCCGGCGGCGCCAGCGTCAGCCGACGCAGGTCAGACCTCTGGCGGGCGAGGGCAACCGGACGGAGCTGGGGCCGTTGCTCCGGGATGGTTGACGCAGAGACGAGCTCGTCGGTGCTGGCCGGACGTGGAGGCGGTACACGAACTTCTGCCGGCGGGAGCCGCGGAACAACGGTGGGCGTTGATGCAGCCGGCCGGGGCTGGGAGCACGTACCAACCAGGAGAGGCGCCAGGGTCTTCAGAAGCTTTCCAGCACCGGCGATGGCCACGGGGGCGGCGAGCGGCGGGGCCGGAGAGACCGCCTTGGCAGCCATGGAGACGACGGAGCGCTTCACCAACAGCCGTCCACGGACGGCCGGGTCCTGCTTGCGGGAGGCGAGCACAGCTGCGGCGAGGGCGACGGCCGGATCAGGGGCGCTGGGCGGCAGAGGCGGAGCCAGGATGTCCGCCTCCTCGGGCATGCGGCCGTCGACCGGAGGCCCCGGGGGCAACGGCGACGCGGCGTCGGCAAGAGGAGCCGCTACATGCTGGGAGTAGGGGAGGGAAGAGGGCGCCGAGGCAAGGCCGGATCTGCTCACGGCGGTCAGAGAGGACGCCGGAGGGAGGAGATCAAGCCGGCGGCGCCGCTAGTTCGCCCCAGGACTCCATGGTCGCGAGGAGAGGGTTCAACTGATGTTATGTTGAGTTTGTAGTAGTCCTAGTCCGTTTGCTAGTCAGGTCTGAGTCCATGTCGGTATAGGTACAATGTACGAGTAGGTTTACGTTCTGCTGGGTTGCCTGCCTGCGTGCATATATATGTCCAGCAGGGCGTAGCTTTGTAACACTAAGAAAACACAGAAATAAAGAGAGGATTTAGAGGGCGCGACACCCCTGGCAACAAGTTTTTTGAGTTCGGTTGTTCGTCTAATTTGATGTGATTGATCCTATGGGAATCCCAACAAACCGACTGTAACAAAGTGGCTTTCCCAAGATAATTTTGAATATTTCCAATAGTCATATTCATTCCCTTTTCAAGCAGCCTGCATCTCCTGCAAGCTTTAAGAATACATGCAGAAATAAACTATGATCAAACAATAGTTCAGATTAAAGATGTGTCAAACGTGATGGCAAGTAGTTTCCATTCATTCTAGCAACAAATACATATTCTCTCTCCCAATTCTTTCCTCCACAGCATTCGTCGTGTCTCCTTGCAGAAAGACAAATTGGCATGTTTCGCCCCGCCCCTTCTTGATCACCTCCACTTCTATTCTCTTCGTTCGCCCTTTCTCTAACATCAATCATTAACACTTTAAGACATCAGTAAGGATTTGATATGACTTTAGTGTACACAAAAGATAATAAGCAATAACCTAGTGTCCACGGAGAGGGTGATTCTACAGCAAAAGGTTCTGGTCTAATGATAAATAGCCACAAAGTTTCCCAGAATGAAGAAACATAATTATACTCACATCCATTAGTATTTGGACATCTTCATCAGGCATTTGGTGCCCAAGTTTGTGTAGACCAAGCTTTAGCTCATTAAAATTTATCATATTATCTTCATTAAGGTCTATCTTTTCACACATACCCTTTATACCAGCACCTATTTATACTAAGCTATGACCCGTAGTAAAAATAAATATGTGAGGAAATCACGAGAAGAAAGTCGAATGCAAAAGAGGAACTTGAGGTTTCAGTCAGACTGAGGTATACCCGCACGCGTACACCAAATTACTACCTATATGAAAGCAGAGCGAAATAGCGAGCGGAGAGTGATCGTGCTACTGTAGATCTACAGTGTTGAAAAGTACCCGTGGCTTTTTTGCAAAAAAACCCCTAGATTTTACGAAAATTGGAAATCGGTCTTACTTCTTCGCTGAGTGGAACCTAGCCACTATTTCCGAAAACCCCAAGGACTCCGCTGCAAAAGCGTCACCACATCCTCCTCCTCTCCTTCTCTCTCCCGCGCTCTCGCTCCCGCGTCGCCGCCGCGGTCGCCCCTTTAATCCGGCGAGGTCCGGCCACCTCCGCCGCCGTGCTGCCGCGCAACCGACGCGCCTCGCGGTCCTCTGCCTCCCTACCCCGGCGATTCGGTCCTCCTCGCCTGATGTGGCCGCGCGCGACCCAAACCCGAGGGTTAGGGTTCGGCGACGGCGCCGCTCCGCCGAGCTCTCCCCTGCTTCTCTCGGGCCGCGCTGCCGCACCGAATTGGGCGACGACACCGGCTTCTGGCTGTCCGAGATCGAGCGCCAGCGGGTGTGTGCCTCCTGCGGGATCGAGTCCAGATGGGCGCCGGAGAGCCTCCCCGCCGTAATCCCCTCATCTTCGAGTCCACGGCCGCCGAGCCCGCCTCCAGCTTCCTCTGCGCCTCGGGCTTCTGCTCCGGCTCCTCCGCCTCTCCCTCCTCTCGCGCCGCCGGAATATCGGCAAGCTGCTTGAGGAACTCGACGGCCTCGCCGGCACCACCTCCGTCAAGGTACTGTTGCCGTCCATATCCTCCTTTTGTTCTGAGAATTGTGTCTGTAAATAATGACCTTATATCTATATACATGAACATAAGCCTCCTATCAAGTAATCGATTGCACTTCTGAACCTAGGATAATCAGTAATTCACAAGAGTGTTATTCTTACGAAAAGCTACCTCCCTCCAGTACCACATATCAGTTACCATGTCCATTAATTTGAGAGTAGCATATACTGCTGTAGCATATAGGTGTGGTTTGAATTATATGCCGCTCATCATTTGTTTGCTGCAAGTAAATAATGATCTTGCATTGTTGCACTACAGGACACCTAGGAGACTGGTTCAGAAAAACAGCAATTTGAAGGATGAGGTGCGGTCACTGAAGGTACACTTTTTTTACACCATCCAGATATATGGAAGATAAAAGCTGCTAATAAATTGCAAGATATATAAATTAGTTTTACTTTATATCATTTGCTGCACTATTTTCCCTTTACACAGATGAACTATATTTTTATGTTTCCCACTGACTACTCTCATAATTTACTATTTTCATATATAGTAGTCGGAAAACTATGCTACATGATTAAGGATTGCTTGGAGTGTTCTCTAAGACTTTAATAGGTCAATATATCTAAATATTCCATAGTTTCTGCCATATGATTGCACTGATTTCTAATATATCAATGATTATTAAAAAATTCTATTTTGTTTCTTTTTGTCTACAACTATCCCACTCTAAGAATTTACGGAAATGATGATCATATTGACAACTTATTGCTTTGACTAATGGAAACGAAAGATGATGATATACTCTAGGCTTGCAAGTGATGTTGCCGTGTGCTTCCATCATTCATATTGCTTATTTTATCTAAGAATAGCCCTAATATTATGTTCCATTTTTAAAATTGGCTTACTGTAGGTTACTAGGTAATTATTCTATGACAAATTATTTATTGAGTACTTTCTTTTTTTATTCAAAACACACTGCAGGAACAGGAAATTTGGCTTGCTTGCAATACCACAGTTTGGTCAGGTCGATCTTTTACCCATCTCTTAGGCAGTGACGAAGGGATGGAAGCTATTGGTGTTGAAAGATAAAACAAGGGATTGAAGTTCGCATCAACACTCTAACAAAAAATGTGATCCATCAAGCGCCAAATCTTTTCCATGGATTTTGCTATCAAAGATGTAGCAAAGAAGCACTTTCTTAATCTTCATGCCACCTTCTAGATGACCTTTCTCTGCATATGCCAGACTCAAAATTGCATTGATGTAGTGCCACAGTGGTGCCCCACCTATGATCCACCCTCAGGTATGGCTGAATCACCAGTCCAACATGCCCAGGGCCATGATAACCCCGCAAGCAATCTATGTACTCAACAGAAATATACCAAGGCCATCAATTCCTCAGGTATAACCATGTGCTTTGAGATTTTTTTGCACAGTTATTCTTATCTTTTTGAGGAGGCAGCAGAGAACGAGCCGGAGAGAGCCCATGGATTCATATGTTCTAAGTTGTGTTCTTGGTCTCTTTACAGACAGGTGAAGTATCTTACTATTTTTCTTACTACTGCCGCAAAAAGATTCATTAATCTGTTTTTAAATTGATAGTACATTTTAAAAAATCATTGTGCAATACTGGTGTTAAGATTCATAATAAAATTGCCTGCCAATTAATTCTCTTATAATTTACTGTAATTTCGTGACGGTGATCGTTTTAGAATAGTTATTCCACGAATTCTTCAACGGTAATTTCCATCGGCATTTACCACCAATGCACGAACAATGAAGTTCATCATATGAGTTAATTAAAGGGTACGGCGTGTCGCCGTGCCGAGTTACCTTCTTTTTTTGAGGATTTTTACTGTTCCATACAGAAGTTGCGACGGAGAGTACTCAAGCACAAGTGCTGGTTAGCCTGAAAAGAATAGCTTTGTGTTCTTAATTACTTCCATCATAAAATCATCTAATTTCTATTGCCATGTTAGGTTGAATAGAAGAACTTTGTGATGCTAATTAGTCCGATCAGAAGACCATCTTATTTGCTATTGCCATGTTGATACGATCTCAATTACATCCATTGCAATATTATGTTTTTCAAGAAATGACTGCAATATTATGTACTGGATCTTCTTCCCATTGTTACACAAATATTTGTCTGCAGGTATAAGGAACTCAATTTGTCACCTGATTTATGGTGCAAATTACTCCTGTGTGCTGGAATGTAATTCAATGGTGTACTACTTTTACGGACGGCTGGGTGAGTGTTCTTCTTTATTTAAATGAGGGTACGGCAATATCCAGCCAACTCTTTTAAGTGCATTTTTTTTGTCTTCCAAATATGCTCATTCTACTTTTTGGTGCATTATATGGATGTATTGGTCTTTACGTACTTCTGTACTCTGTCATGTTCCACAATTCCTTGGTTACCGCTGCGATTTCTAGGTTGCCGATTGAACCATCAGGAAAATCAGATCGTCCTAGTGACAGTGTGCCTCAAGGTGATGAAGGCCATGTCTGACCGCCTTCTGAGGTTGCTCCTCGCCATCACCCCCGCTGATAGGGCCATTGAGGTGGTGTTGCACATGTCGCCTTGCTTGCCGCCACTTTGACGGCATTGAAATTTTCGCCGCTGCATTTTTTCCACCGCCATGTCGATCTGCTCGCCACCACTGTGATGTTGTATAGTCTTCCACCACTGCAGCCGCGGCGACGCTTTCTTCAATGTTTGTATATGTTGCATCTACCTTTTCTGGTTGTCCCCTCAACTGAAGGGCGTGTTCATTCTCTGAAAATAGCAATCGTGTGTTGTCTAATTTCAGGTCCTAATGTGAAGTCAGCTATATTCATGCCTCCCTCATTATAACAATATCATGAATCCATATTATCCTCTATTCAGACAATTAGGCAGCAAGAAACTTATATTTAGAGTTGAAAACATACAAACATGAGCTGTCAGTTGAAAACTGCACTTTGTAAACATGAAGATGTGTCTCTGTTATAGTTTGCTATGATAAGATATACTGAATTGCCTTCTCCTGTTTCTCAACTCCCCTGGCACATTTCTTTTTCCTTATAATAAAGTAGTGTTAGATGCTTCTCCAAAGTGTATCCATGAGTGATTTAGTGCAAGCATGGTTATATGCATGCTTCAGATTGCATTTAGGATAAGAGTTTGGGAGAGGCTCTTTTTTGCGAACTAAAATAAATCAGACCCACCACTCCTACTTACAAAATGTATTATACGACTAAAACTATAAAACAAGCTATATTCACATAAATTCTCGCTAAGGGCGCGGCGTGACGCTGCGCAAAATTCCACTAGTTAAACCGTACGTGTGGCAGGCACTAGCTGCACCAATGCGTTTCCTCTCGCGCTCGTGGTGTACGCGTCCATCCGGCCAGCTAATCTATACTTTAATTTGGACCCCAGTGCGAGTAATTAATGGCCCGAGGAGGTTCGTAATGATAACTATCTAGTTGATACCCGGCGCATTGCGGCGGGAATAAAATATGATTTTCTATATGCAAAAAATAGCATGCATTGGGTTGCTTGCCAGAAAAAAAAACTCGTGCATGCGACAATACAATGTGGCGTTCTACTCCCTCCATTCCAGTTTATAGGATGTATTTGGCAAATCTCTGGGACCTAGGTGAATGCGGATTGGGTATGCAAATTCTATCTCCCCAATATTTCACCCAATTAGCAGTCTCATATTTTAATGTCAACATTAATTAGGGAAAGGCCAAACCCAATCAGTTTTCATATTGTTCTTGGGAAAGGCCAAAACACAACATTAACTGCTCTTCATTAATGCTAATTGTGCTTATTCTTGGAAAAACTTGGTTTTGGAATTGCATCCTATAAACCGGAATGGAGGGAGTACGAAAAGTTAGCATGCAAAAAACTATAATCATGATGCATAAAAACCATAAGCCGCACATTACTCGAATCACCACATATAATCTTCAGTTTCCATTGTAAAAATAATACAATTAACATTTTGTGGTAACTCAGTAGTTGTAGCCTTTTAATCAAACAATATTAATGAAAGGCAGATTAGGTTACATATGTGGGAGGGGGCAAGGGAAAAATGCCATGAATACAATTCATTGGAATGATATAGCTTCTCTTACTTTTCCTATTCTACTTACCGTCATTTAACACAGGAGGACTATCTTAGAAAGCCCCAAGAGCTATGGCATATCAGCTCATCCATGCACCCTATTGTCAAACTTAGCAGAGAAAAAATTAAGCAGGCCGATTCACAAAATAAACATGTAATGTAAGCATCTAACAGGGTAAATAAACAAAGTATTGAAAAATCGGAAGAAGGAATGAACAATACCAGTGTAGAGAAAATCCTGACCAGCAGTCTGCAACATGAAAGGAAAAAGCACGCATCGTCATGCATATATATTGGAATTCAATTTGGGCACCCCGAAACTAAAATGGTGTGGATGATGGGTGCATGTCCCTCTTGTTGTCATAAGCCTACAGTGAAAAAATGTAGGCTTTTATAAAAAAGGTTTCGATGATCATATACATACAGTAAAGGCAGCAAGGGAATATGCCACACAGATTTAGATATCAATTCTTTTTTAGATTGGGCTGAAGTTGACAAACCGAACGTGGGAGCTAGCTCGAATTGTGAACATGTGCTGGTGGCCCTCGCACTCGTCCACCGCCTGCAGCTATTCACCTATGTCTGCTACTGTTCTATTGGCTTCAGGCTCGATTTGCCTAATTCTCTTCGGCTAGAGCGACTTGGTATGCGAATCTAGTTTTTTTTTTCTGTGGCCGATGCAATATGGAACCTGTAAAAATTAACTCACGCACAAAGCTAGCTCCTTGACTTGATCGATTGGATCAACTCCTTACTCACCTGATTCCCTGCTCGTGCTTGCCTGCCCAGCGCTGCTACTCGCCACGCAGTGCCCGATTCGTCGACGTCCGGTGCTCATCATCCAGCTTTTGCAAGCCACGGTTACCGTATTTATCCACACAACGTCGCAACAGACGGCCGAATTAGCAGTCGCGGCTACCTGCTAAACACGTGATTAGCTTTCGTGGATCATGCCGCCGACGACGCGGACATGCATCAGATGTGTCCTGGTGCGCCTTGGGACATCAGAGAGAGCGGTGGCGCTGGCGATGGGGAGAATCAGGAGATGGAGGCCCCAAAAGCTGATGGAGGCAGCATCTACTCAATATAAGAGAGGGGAGATTAATGGAGGCGACAGCTACCCAATGCCTTAAATATTTGGGAGGGGAGAAGACGGCATGCATGGGTAACACAGCACGATCGACGACTGTTGGACTACGGAAAATGAACTGCAGTTAGGCCTATGCCAATGGGACTGAGATCCCGTGCCTCCGCTCTGTCAAGGCACAGCGTGCCTCGCGACACAGATCGACCGTCCATCCGCATCTAACGGCCCATATTCGTCAACGCAAAATTGACTCAATCCTCTCGTCTCTTTCCTCCGTTCCTCACGCGCGTGACGCTTTCCAGTACCTCGCGTCGCCTGCAGAGCACCTCGAGCTCCGGCAGGTCCGCGACGAACGCCGGTATCCCGCCGCGGAGATGGTTCCGGAACAGGTTGAGCAGCCTCAAATTTGCGAGTTTGGCCAAACTGGCCGGTATCTCGCCAGCGAGGTCGTTGACGGAGAGGTCGAGAGACTGTAAGCTCGCCATGTCCCCCAGTTCCGGCGGAATCTCCCCGGAGAGCCGGTTCCATAGCAAGAACAGCGTGTCGAGATTCTTGAGCCTCCCGAGCTCCGGCGGAATGGGGCCGGTGAGGTTGCAGCTGCTCATGTCGAGCCGCACGAGGCTGCGCAGGAGGCCGAACTCGGGCGGCACGCCGCCGTCGTACTGGTTGTAGTAGCCGATGTACATCTCCTCGAGGAGGGCGAGCTTGGCGAGGGAGGTGGGGATGGCGCCCGAGAGCGCGTTGCCGTTGAGGCCGAGGTATCGGAGCACGGCGAGGGCGCCGTAGGCCGGCGGGATGGGGCCCGAGAAGTAGTTGCCGCCGAGCTGGAGGTAGCGGAGGGTGTTGACGTGCGGGGTGCCGAAGGGCGGGAGCGGGCCGCTGAGGTTGTTGTTGTAGCAGTCCAGGAGCTCGAGCTTCGGGAAGTGAGGTTGGCGAGGGCGTCGAGGATGGAGAGCTCGGGAGGCAGCGTCCCGGCGTGGAGCGGGAGGGCGGTGAGGTTGATGGCGATGACGATGGAAGTGGCGGGGTCGCAGGTGACGCCGGTGAAGGCGCAGTGGGCTGGCGAGGTGGCCGCGGAGTCCCAGTCTTGGAGGAGCGCCGGCGTCGCCGCGGGGTTGGGGACGAGGGAAGACTTGAGCTTTCCCAGCGCATAGATGTCGCGGTCCGGGGACGCGGTGGCCGGAAGGAGGAGCAGGGGAAGGGACAGGAGTAGGAGGGAAATGAGAGGAGGAGGCATTGTGGCTGCGCCGGGCTGCGCCGGGGCGGCGGCGGCGCTCGCGGTGGGGTGTGTGTGGAGCAGAGGAGTGGAGCGGAGGGACTGAGACGAGAGGATTGAGTCAATTTTGCGTTGACGAATATGGGCCGTTAGATGCGGATGGACGGTCGATCTGTGTCGCGAGGCACGCTGTGCCTTGACAGAGCGGAGGCACGGGATCTCAGTCCATGCCAATGGGGGTATCTAGACACGAAACCATAGGTAAAAATCTGACGTGGCACCCTAATTACTGGTGAAAGAGAGGATGGCCGTATGCAACCAAAGAACCGGCTCTTAGCACCTCACCCAAGATGAAATAAATGCAAAATCCATCCCATGCACCAAGACTTGGTCCTGCCTCTCACGTACACCTCTAGGAGTGGGTTACGCCACAAAGTAATTATGCCACAAACTGATTCGATCCAAAATCTGGTGGATACAACCGATAGAAACAATGCACTGGCAAGTTCGTATCTTAGACATCCGTTTCTTAGCAGGATACAACATTTAGAACCGATGCATTGGCACCGGCCTTAGTCACGCAACAAAAGATTATTAGAAGATCAATAATCTAAGCCACACATTTGCTATCTAAAGGACATAAATAATAGAGATGATTTGGCTGCATGAGATTTAAGCTTGCAAATATTAATTGCACTTAGTGGGAATGACTCTCATAGATATTATAGATATTGTTTATTTTATAATCCATTCAAATTTCGTTGTTCCCTTTCGATCTTTAGACCTTTCCAAGATCCTTAGACCTTTCCACACTCGGCCAGCTAAGCTAGCTCGGAGAGGAGACAAAGCACGCAGACGCGCAACGCAACGTGTACGTAGTAACATACACATGAACCAAGAATACATGTTTTTATACCAAACTTAAAGTCTACATATACGTAATACTTAGCCATGCATGTGTATGTGTGATTTTATTAGAAAGTTTTCAGAGAATGGAGAATGTTTTTTTTGAGCCATGAGGCTGTGCTCCCGAGCTCACCTAGTAGTTTCCAAAACAAACCTTGGATGGTATCTTCTGTCGTCTTTCTTTTCCTACCTTTTGAATATGGTCTTCCCACTAGATACTACTATCTAGGCAGCGATCACAAGGGAGAAAAAGAAAAGTCGTTTGTCTGTCTTCGGCTTTTGTTTGGCACTCACTAACTCACTTGACTGCCCTGCCCTGGCTGGCTGGCTGGCTCACTCACTCGATCACTCGCTCAATGAAGTTCATATAGGAGTAGTAAACAGCATTAAGAATAAGGGTGTGAGAGAGTGAAGGAGACACGGAAGGACGGATAGTCGCATCAGTGGCAGCCTCTGACTTGGTTACTACCTGCAAATTTTTGTGAGAAAATATTGTAGTTTGTGTTGCCACCTTAATTACCAGCTTCATATAAGCCAAATCCCTTTTGGATGAACTAATTAAACCTTGGTTTTCACAGTACATACTAACTAGTATATTTTTATTCTTCGTGATAAGGATAAGTACGCTAATTAGGATGGCCACGGAGAAGAAAAAGAAGAAATTATGGATGACAAACTTGTAGTAGGTGTTAGTGTTTGATGTTCATTGGCAGGCAGGAAGCAACAAACATAGTGATATTATGTTGTTACTTTGCCAGCTTCATATAAGCCAAACCTCGAGTGATGTGCAATTGTCCTCTCCTCTCCTCTCCTCTCATCCAAATCCCTTTTGGATGAACTAGTTAAACCACATACTAGCTAGTATATTTATATGCTTGCTGATAAGGACAAGTACAAGAATTGCGATGGTTCCAGATTAAGAAAATGAAATGACGGATGAGAAACTTATCCTTATCACGGTTGGCGTTCGTGTTTGATGTTCATTGGTAGGCAGGAAGCAACAACCATAGTGCTATTATGTTGTTACTTTGCCTGCTTCATATAAGCCAAACCTCGAGTGATGTGCTATTCTCTCCTCTCTTCTCATTCAAATCCCTTTTGGATGAACTAGTTAAATGGTTCCAGATTAAGAAAATGAAATGACGGATGAGAAACTTATCCTTATCACGGTTGGCGTTCGTGTTTGATGTTCATTGGTAGGCAGGAAGCAACAACCATAGTGCTATTATGTTGTTACTTTGCCTGCTTCATATAAGCCAAACCTCGAGTGATGTGCTATTGTCCTCTCCTCTCTTCTCATCCAAATCCCTTTTGGATGAACTAGTTAAACCACATACTAGCTAGTATATTTATATGCTTGGTGATAAGGATAAGTACAAGAATTGCGATGGTTACAGATTAAGAAAATGAAATGACGGATGAGAAACTTATCCTTATCACGGTTGGCGTTCGTGTTTGATGTTCATTGGTAGGAAGGATGCAACAACCATAGTGCTATTACTTATGTTGGACCCAACACACCCAGGATAATGTTTGTTGTACTTATATAGTTTAGTTGTAATAAGGTAGTACTAGCACGAACCAGCATGAAAACTGACGCAGTTCCATAAGGGGAGGGAAGGGAAGGGAGTGAGAGGTAGAAGAAGACATGGATGGATGGTGGCATTTATAAAGAGGGCCTGGCTCTGGCTGCGGCCACCTTCCCATTCCCAGTTGGTTGGTTGGTTGGTTCATGCGCGCACATGCGACACCGCCGGCTGGCCTACTACTAGCTAGAAATCCGCTCAACAACAACGAACGACCTCACACACCTTCACAACAAGACGAGGAGATGATGTACGTCTACTCGCCGCCGGTCTTCGACCTCGCCTTCTCTGCTGCTCCAGCACCACCGCCACCGCCTCCTTCCTCTTCTACACGAAGGTGAAGGCGACGACGCCATCTACGACTACCTCGTGAGTAGTAGTATCTTCTTCTCGCTTCTCTTTTTCCATCATACATAGTGCATACGTACCACTGGACTTATTTACTAAAGGTGCTCAGATTGCTCTATCTACCACATCCGCCGTCATTTCTTCTCCGGACAAATTCAAGTGCCGCTTTCCACCCACCTTTGATAGAGATATATAGCTTGTTGGAGTCAATCAAATGCAACTCATGCTGGCTAAGGAATGGAGTACATATTACTATTATTATAGAGGGAGGTGTCAACTAGAAGCTCTCATGTCATGTCCTCTCCTTTCCTCTTTTAATATCTCCACACTCCACTAATTAAACATTGCAACTTTAAGCTCATTGTTTTTTCATAATTTATAGCTGCGTACATGCTGCTTCTTTCTGACTGCCATTTTTAGCTATGGCCAAAAAATTGCGTACATGCTGCTGTCCTCGTATAATATAGTTTTCATCAAAATCAATCACAAACACAAACTGTAGGGATGCTACGGTGGTCTAGTGCAACCGGGGGGCCCGATGATTACGCTTTTAGCTACTGCCAAAAATTGCACACATGCTGCTGTCCTGTCCTCATATAGTACCGCCTTCATCAACATCAATCAACAGTTCAACACTGCCATACAAAAATATGAACCGACAAAAATTTCAGATGCATGATTAATGGTACTCCTAGATGGCTGATGGTTTGCCCATCTTCACATGCTGCTTCCTACCTACTCAGAATGGAAAATGAACATCCTTTCAAGAAGGAAAAAAATCACTTTTTTATGGTTTATCACATCAAATTGACGACCGAGTGCCCTCCCTATTTTTATTCAAATATCCTAAATAATAGTTGGTCATGTTCGCTCCAACTTCTCCTTTCCTTTTTGCCTTGAATCTTCTCACTTCAGATCCTTTCAAAGGCATCCTTTGGGCAAACTCAACGATGGACTTTCTCTCGGTAGTATGTGTGGAGTGCACGTGTGGTGCCCGATGTGTTTTGGGGTTATAACGGTTTCCGCCCGGGTTTTCTCTAATTAACAGGCAATTATCTTCTTTTTGATTAATGGATTGAGCCCTAAAGTCTCCTGCTTCAAATAAAAATTCCTTTGAAAGTCACACAAAGGCCAGCAAGGTCACGGGGCTGAGATATTAATAATCCTTTAGCTACCTGCCAAGGGCTGAGGAGATTAAATGCCCGAGTCGCTCCTAGGGTGGGCGGCCTGGCGAAACCCTTGCAGCCGCCTCTCCAATCTCCTCCCCTTCCTGTCGACCTCGCCGCCACCGGAGAAAGCCGACAACCAAATCTTGCCCGACAGATGGTAGCGGGGGGCTAGTCTCCTGTGAGAGCCCTCAGGACTGGCGCGATGCAGCGGCCATGTACGGCGCGCGCATCGGCAAAGTTTGGATGCCGGGGCGGTGGCCCCAGATCTTCTCGATGATGGTTGTGCAGTTGCGGGTGCGTTGGTAGCGTGGCGGCCGGTCGTGGCATCGACAATGGCGACGGTCACACGACGAAGGCTTTTCGATCTCTGATTTGTGGTGATGGTGGACATTATTGGTTCCCGATTTGCGGCGGTGGCGACAGCGATGCATCCCGGCAGCGCGCTCCTATGATTGGTCGTCCCACGCTCGATGCAGGGGTTGGTGATGAGAGAATACCCAACCGGATAGGCCCACGAAATGGAGACGGCCCACAAGACTAGGGTGGCACATGGCCTGCTAACGGTCGCCCCCCTTGATGGGCTTACCTGAAGCATGGTGGGTAAGCTTGAGACAAGGCCGAGTCCAGACGGAGCCCGGACGGAAGGCAGTGGATTGACTTGGAAGGCAAGACGAAAGACTGAGTCAGCTCCTAGTAGGACACTGACCCTGAACCGACACGGGGTTGATCTACAACCCTAAGCCAGCTATGTATATAAGGCCGGCTGGGGCACCCTAGAGGGGACAAGCAATATCGATTCCACCGTAGCCATTGAGCAACTCTGTAGCGATCTAGCAATCAATACAACCAAGCAGAAGTAGGTCTTTACCTCCACCGTGAGTGGCCGGCCCTGGTTACACCGTGCATACCAATCCCGTCGCTGGATTCTCCTAAGTCGCCTACCTCCACACCTCTCGTTAGCCACCCTATGATGGCTGCTGCCGTGACAAGCCCACGAAAGTTGGCGCCCACCATGGGGCCCGCGACCAAAGGAGTTGTGTTTCGATTGGGATCACTTCCCGCGATCGAGCGTCTCGCCGTTGGCCAGATGCTCACCATCAGTAACTTGGACATTGTCCTGGGTGGCGACTTGTACAAGTCGCCACCCGCCCCGCAGACGTGCGGGGAAGTCATCCCCTTCGGGCGGATCAACATCATCGTCAGCTACACCATCTCCATCGAGAAAGTCGGCTCCAGCAACGACACCATCGTGCTCAATGATGATGTAGCCATAGTCGACGATGTCGAGTCCCTCCTTCCTTTCCTTAACGATGGGTTAGGCGACGGATCCGATGACTAGTCTTCCTACGCCAACTCGATCTCCAGCGGGTTCACCAATCATGTAGGAGTTTACATGGCTGGCCCTGGAGATAGTACCTCGAACCGGGTCATACAGGTGAACCCTCTCGTAATACCTGTCACGGCGGACAATGCCGCGGTGCGTGCCGACAAGATCGAGGGTGCCTACCAAGGACTGCTTGCGGAGGCTAAGCACATCACCGCAGAGTAGCAGCAACTTAGCCAATGAGAAGGCGCGCATTGCTAACAAGCACCAGCGCATATCCAACGAGCAGGCTCGCATCCAGAGCCGTCAGGACGAGTTCGATGCGTCTCGAATTTCTGCAGGAAGTCACGTAGGCCGCAGCTTACCAGCGAGAACCAGCTGGATCCAAAGGAGCTCCGGTGTGATGACCCAGTCGAAGGAACCCGGCCACTGGAGCCGGCACAGCGACCGGACCCGGAGCCAACGCAGCAGCTGGACCTGGTGGAGCGCCCCCAGCTTATGGGGCAACCGCGAACAATGGAGCGCTTGTGGCCGGTGGAGCATTCGGGGCCCGTGCGCGAGACACCCCGGAGGTGCCTCCAGGTCACTTTTACACACCGATTGACAACGTGATTGCGGAAATGGCCCTAATCGATAAGATCGAAGCCTTGGGCGAAATCCCTCAGTTGGTCGACCTCCGTCGTGCCTTCTCGCTCGTCAAAACCGTTGTCGTTCTCCAGGCGAACTATTCGAAGTTGACCAACAGGCCGCATTCGCAGCCGATTCGAAGCCGGGTGACCGAAGAGCGGAGTCGCAACGCTAACTCGTCAGATCCACGGCAGGTTGTTGATCAACTAGCCGTCCCGAGTAACGGAGGTCGCCACAGGGTGCAGGGTCAGCCGGCGCGAGCCGACAAGGGATCCGACCAGTGGAACCAAATCGAAGCGGCTCGAGCGGCATTCAATCCAGTGCCAGTGGGCGATGCGTGCGGCCACCTCAACAGTTACCGTGCCGAGGCTCGAGCCTCGGAAGCCAGCACGTCAAGACAGATGGGCCCAAAGTGCTTCGGACCTAATGTACATCGGGAAAGTTTCCCAACGAATTTCAAGGGGCCACGCGCAATCAAGAGCTACAATGCCAGCATGAACCAGACGAGTTGGTTCGATGACTACACCATGGCTATGAACATCGAGAACGTCAGCGACCTGCCGGTTAGGCATTACCTTCCCCTCACGATGGAGGGTTCTACGCGCACCTAGATCGACAACTTTCGGCTAATAGTATCAACTCTTGGGAGGATATGAAGAAGGTGTTCATCTAGAACTTCGAAGGGACGTGAAAGTGACCTGCCACGACCGAGGACCCCAAGCGTTGTGCCCAAGGGGACAACGGGTCGACTCGCCACTGGCTCGGCCATTGGGCCAAGTTAATCAACTCGGCCAAACATATTAGTGCGGAGCAGGCGATATATTCCTTCCAAGAAAATTGCAAGTTTGAACCACTCAAGCAGAAGTTATTGCGTGCCAAGGTCAAAACCATTGGGGAACTCATGTCGATAGCCGGCAGGTACGCCGAGTCTGACTAAACCAAAGATGAGTCAGATGGAGAGGATGACTCCAAGGAGAAGAAGGATGGGAATGGCAAAAACCCACCAAGAACAATGGAAAAGGCCTAGCCCAGAACGAACAACAACAACAACAACAAACGCAAGAACGGTGAAGGTGGCACCGATTTAGTCGCCAACACCAGCTGAGGAGGTCAGCGTGGTTCCAAGAGCCGGCGTGGCGGTGGTTTCCTCCAAAGGCATGCGTACACCCTCGAGGATGTGCTCAAGCAACCATCTAAGATCCGTAGCAACCCGGGCAAGCCATCGGCTCACTCCAGTGAGGATTTCTTCCTCATCAAGCAACTACGCTCGAGCAAGTCGGAGGATAACAGAAAAGTTAAAGATGGTGAGAAACGTGACCCGCCTCCGCAAAAGCAGCAGTACCCGCCATAGGAGGGCCAGTTTCACGTCTTCACCAGTGCTGGCTCCAGGAGGGAGGAGAAGTTGACTCGGTGTTCCATCAATGGCACCGTCCCAGATGTGCCTCAATTGCTCAATTGGTCCGAGAAGTTGATCATCCCGGAAGGCTGGCACTTGTGGTCGCCCCCAAGGTCGCAGATTACAATATCTCCAAAGTACTGATGGATGGTGGTAGCAGCTTCATCATCCGCTACTATGATACGTTCCGTCGGATGAAGATCCCCGAGTCGAAGTGGCAGCCCAAAAAAAATACTTTCCGTGGCATCATGCCAGGGAAGTCGGCTGACCCACTCGGCCGAATCCACCTCGACGTCACCTTTGGTGATAAGGATAACTTCTGCCTAGAGTCGCTCTCCTTCGAGGTGGTCAATTTCAAGAGCCAATATTACACACTCTTTGGGTGGCCTGCCTTGGACAAGTTCATGGCTCGACCGTGCTACACATGCATGAAGATGAAGATGTCGGGTCCCAATGGCGTGATTACTATCATCAATGACAAGGAAAAAACTCATGAGTCCAAGATCGACGTCGCTGCCTTCGCCAACTCTGCCATCGTGGCCAAGGAGCTCGACCGATACAAGGAGCAAGTTGACCCGAACAACATGACGCCCATGAAGAAGCTAACTCTCGAGCCCGGCTTTAGAATCAAGACGGCCAACGATACAAAGCAGATTGACCTCTTCGAGGGCGACTCTTCCAAGCAGGCGAGCATTGGCTCACACATAGATGAGACATAGGAAGGCGCGCTCATAAATTTCCTCTATGAGAATCGAGACATGTTCGCATGGAAGCCGTTTGACATGCTATGTGTACCGAGGGAACTTGCTGAGCACTCACTCAATGTATCCAAAGACGTGAGGCCGGTGCGATAGCCCCTTCGGCGTTTTCATGATGAGAGACGCCGAGCTATTGGTGAAGAAATCACTCGGCTACAAGATTTTGGGTTCATCATTGGGGTCTTCCACCCCGAGTGGCTAGCAAATCCAGTCCTCGTGCTTAAGAAAAAGGGGACTTGTCACATGTGTATAGATTACATAATCCTAAACATGGCATTCCACAATGATCTGTTCGCATTGCCTCGCATCGACCAGGTGATAGATTCCACGGTTGGCTGTGAGCTCCTGTGCTTCCTCGATACCTACTCAGGCTACCATCAGATAAAGATGCTCATAGAGGATCAAGAGAATACTTCCTCCATCATGCCTTTCTACGCCTTCTGCTATGTTTCGATGCCCTTCGTCTTAAAAAATGCTGGAGCAACATACCGGAGATGCATGTAGAAGTGTCTGCACGAGAAAATTGGCCACAATGTTCATGCCTATGTGGATTAAATCGTGGTCCAGTCGAAGTAGAGCGGCGACTTAATCGCCTAATTAACAGAGACATTCGCCAACCTTCGAAAGTACAACATGAATTTGAACCCGAACAAGTGCGTCTTCGGGGTCCTAGCCGGCAAGTTGCTTGGTTTCAACCTTGAGAAGCCCAAGTGCTTGCGAGACGTCCATCGACTCACCGGTTGCATCGCCGACATCAGCCGGATTGCACCAACACGATATTAAGAGCTATTCTTGGTGTCGATGCCGGGTGTAATTGATATCGTCTTGATATTTAATATATTTCCTTTATCGAAAAAAATACCTGCCTGCCAAGGGTTCAAATTACGTTGTCTTTTTGGCCAATTTTAGATGCTCATCTAGTATATCTTCTGCTATCGTGGTAACATGAAGGCATGGAAACGCCTACACTACGATACAATACTCTCCGGTCCCCACGCATGCGATTTAGCTCCGCTTTAGCACAACTATAGTTGATTTGTAGGGCTGCCGCTAATTGGCATAGCCCGCTATTTTAAACTTTGATCAAAACATTTGTCAAATCCTTGGCTTTACCCTGATGTTGTAATTTTTTATTCTCTTTTCCTGAATGAATGAATTTCCCTAATATTTTACTTGATTCGATTCAGTTCAGTATACTTGTGGGAAAACTGATTGAAATCAAGTAGCTTGATTCATTCTAACTGACAGAGATTAAGCATTTGTCATTTTTGCCTTAATTAATTAAGTTAACTTCTCAATTCTTATATATTTTCTTGATGTAAAAAAAAGGGAAACATGGGGCGGCCATCCTTGATACTAGAGTATGACCTTGGAGGAGAAGGTAATTGTTCGAGGCTCCAGAATCCATAACAGAAGAACCGCTGCTTAAACTCAACCCGGTTGCAGCTGCCATCTCGATGATGTCCTGCTGTGAGAATGCAATGGATAACACCATCAATGTTTCAGACATTGTTTTGAGTGAAGTGATGTACGAGTGTGAGAAGGAGCTCATGGAAAAGTCGGCGATCAAAGAGACGATATCTGAACTGCTGGACATCATCCCTATGTTGCAAGTTGAGAAGGTCCCTGGAGAACTCAGGGCATCACCTTTAGCTAGTGAATGCTTACTCGGAAGAGTGTTACCTCTAGATGCCTCAACTCGGCAGATTGGATGAATGGGTTAGTAAGGCCAAATTTCCTAGATTTCCAAGGTATCGACTTCCAGGCAGCATTCGGGCTGAGGAAGAAGTGGGTATGCTGATCTCTCTCTCTCTCTCTCTCTCTCGCACTACACAAATATGGAATTATTATGATGCGGACTGAATTTTGTGTCTCAAGTAAGTACAGAAACCAAACCGATAAGGCATTGCTCTCTCATTGCATTGGACAAACCTCACTTTAGATGTAGATGGTGTGAAGATTAGTGCTTTGCTCAACATGAAAAGGCCGTTAAATAAAGGTACGAATGACACTAACTAGTGATGTGATTTCAGATGTTACTAATTGTACTCGAAGCCACCTTTCCCTTAATGACATGTTCACTGCTTTAGCTGATACAAGGCATATACATACTCAGCACACTAAATGGTATCTACTGTGTTTTCTTCCAAGTTACTTAATTTTTAGATATGCAAGATAGTAGTATATGTTCTCTATTTTTTTTATAGAAAGGGGGCTTGAGAAGAGCCCGGCTTTGTATTAACAAAGCCATCGACCGGCCAGGATAAATGTTCTCTAATTTACATGCCCACATGAAGTACTTCACACTGATATGTGTTTAGTTAGGATAAACATGCAAAGTAAAAAAAAATACGTTGAAAGCATAAGATTACTTACTAGGATTTTACTTTTTGACATAATGTTGGTGCCAATACCCCTCGGCTTCTAACCCTCAGTGACCTCGAAATAAAGGAAAGGAAGCATAGGCTCTCCAGGTACATGATGAAGAGGTTTAAGAGAAACTTTGGTCGAAAGATCAAGGTATAAAAATCTCTCTTTTTTCTGCTAATTTACATGTAATTAAACAAGAAGATGGAAGATCAGAGATGCTGATGAATTCAGGATGGGTGAGTGATAAATGTTCGCAACTCTATGCTTGAAGGAAGTCTATGGCAGACAGCCAGCCAAGAATGTGAGGGAGGTTCGCCAAGATGCTCCGTGGTGACATGCTCAAGCCGAGTAAGTAAAATCATGGGAAGACTGTCGAGGTTGTTGTGAAAATGATGAGGAAGACAAGGTTGTTGCAAGGAATTATGCTACTGCTGAGCTACGAGTAAAGCTTGTCGGCATCTAGAATCTTCTAGGTGAGGCTACGATGGCTCCTGCGTCGCGCCGCGCTGCCCCGTCGGAATTAATTTTAGTCACTACATCAATCTGCTGCTCCTTGTGGAATTTCTATTTCCCACGTTCCTCCATAATAGTAATAATATGATCCTTGTGCTGCAAGAGAGTGGAGAGCCCTTGCTAGGGAGGCGGTTCTCTGTGTACAAAGGCGACTTTTCAAGTCATCAAAGATGCAATTTTCACCTTTGTTTCTAATAAATTTTACACAAAGTCATACTTGTAACAATACTAGGAAACTATCATTGATAAATAGATATATAGATACAATATAGATGCTTTTAAATCTATCAAGGTTCTGAATGCCTGTCTATAGAAAAGGCCATAGTTTTGCAAGGCTTCTTTTGCTTTCAAAGTTGGGTCCCTGAAACTGATATGTCAATTTGTTGTGGCTGAATATGGAAGAGAATAACTCTCTACTTCTTGACAGAAAGCACTTCAGCAACCATCAATAAAAGAGTACGCTGCGCTGGTAATAATACTAATATTGATAGTTACTAAGATTATTACATGGCAAGCAAGAGAGGAGCCTGGGTTTTATTATTACCATCTTCAAGCCTTTGTACAGAGTGCAGCCTCCCAAGCAAGGGCTCTCCACTCTCTTGCAGCAGGAGGATCATATTATTACTAACTGGTACAGCAGAGGAACCCAGGGAAATAGAAATGTCACCCGAAGGAGCGGACTGATGGAGCGACTAAAATTAATTCTGACGGGTGGCGTAGCAAAGCACAGCAACTTTCATCCTAGAAAGCGGTGTGCCTCACCAGAAGCTTGTAGACGCCGACGAGCTTGCTGGCAGCTCAGCAGTAGCTCAAATTCCTCGCATGCAGCCTTTTCTTGCTTCCTTTGCTGGTTTTGCAGCAACCTAGGCGGCCTTCCATGGTCCTACTTCCTCAGCTTGGGTACGTCGCCGTCGTCCATCTTGGCGAACCTTCCCCGCACATTTGGCTGCCTGTCTAGCAGAGCCTTCATTCAAGCATACTACAAGCACAGAATCGAAAACATATATCACTCTTCCATGTTCATGTTGAATTACTTGTGAATTAGTGGATAAAAAGGAAGAGATTTGTATACCTTGATCTTTCTGCCAAAGTTCCTCTAGATCTTCTTCCTGTACCTGGAGGGCTTCTACTTCATTTCCTCACTCTTCAAGTACCGATGGTTACAAGCCTCTCAGCAGATGTGTGCGCATTTCCCGCGTTCCCAAGCCGAGGGGTATTGGCACCAAGATTCAGTAAAAAAAAGAGGTAAAAATCCGAATAAGTAATCTTAGGCTTGTAACATAAAAAAATTAACTTTACATGGTGATCCTACCTAAACACATATCAGGATGACATACCAGCGCAAAATACTTCGTGCAGGTGTGTAAATTTGATAAGATATACTAATATCTTGCATGTCGAAAAATTCAGCAACCTTATAGAAACCACACAGTAGCTAGTGTGCAGAGTAGGTATATGCCTTGTATCAGCTAAAGCATTGACCAGGCCATTAAGGAAAAGGTGGCTTCGGACATAATTGGTAACATTTGAAATCACATCACTAGATAGTGTGCCCTGCATAGCTTTATTTAACGGCCTTTCTCTTGAGCAAATCACTACACTGCGCTCCATCTACATCTACAGTAAGTTTTGTCCAATGACTTTTAGGTTTGTTTTCTGTACTTAGCATCTCTGTTTTTGACAGTGGTGCTCACTGGAGACACAAAAGGTCAGTGCCTGTAATAATAATTCCATATCCATGTAGTGTTTATGTATAGAGGGAGGGAGGGGGAAACCCCTCCCTCCCTCACTGGAGACACAAAAGGCATGAGAAGCGTCCAACGATCTGAGTTCTCTCCCCTCTCCCCTCCCCTCTCGCCCCCCTCTCGCCCCCGCGCGGCGACAGGGGGGAAACCCTAGCGCCGCCGCCGCCGAGTCCTCTCCTCCTTCCTCCCTCCTCCCTCCCCCGCTGCCACCAAGGGCGCGGCCTAGGCAAAGGCTTGGGCGCGGCCGGCGGCGGGGGGGAATTCTCGTCCTCGAGTGAAGATGGAGCCGGCGCGGGTTTGGCTCCTTGATCTTGAGTATGGCGCGGCCGTCGGGCGCCATGGCGACGTCGAGATCTTGCATCTGGACGACGTGGCGGACGACGTGGGTCCCGGCCCTCCACACGCAGATCGGCGTCTCCGGCGGCTCGGCCCTTTGGGCTGCGCTTGGGGTGGATCCAACCGCGACAAGGGCGACGGATCTTGGGTGGCGCTGTTCACCTCCGGGTGGCGTGCCGTGCCCAGCGTCCTGCAATTGTTCGCGCAAGATCTGGAGGTTGTGATGATGGCCGGTGAGAGCCGGGCTCCGATGGGGCCGACGACGGCGGCGCCCGTTGGCGTCGTTTCCTTGATGAAGGTGTCGCCGCTGTGATTCTTCAACCTCCCGTCTAGTTGTTCCGGGGGAAACCCAAGATCTGTTCAAGATCGGACGATGTCGGCACTTCAGTGTCGATTATCCCTCTTGGGGGCATCGTTTTGGAACACGTGATGCCTGGAGTGGTCTTACCGGTGGAGCGGCGTGCCATTTTCCGCGTCGACAATGGTGACTCGGCAGCATGGTGCAGTGGAGTCTCAGCGTGGATGCGTGCAAATGGACGAGGGCAGGGCGGTGGTGCTGTTTGGCGTCATGGTGACGTCGCCGGCTGGCCTTGCAAGGCCATGGCGTTGATCTTTGCCTGAAGATGGGTTCGAGGAAGACGGCGGTAGCGACTTCTATAGCGCGCGCATGCGGTGCGCGTTGAGGGTCTGCTAGACCGGTACTCCGGTTGTAGATGATGCGTGTAGGTGCGAGGTCAAGGCATGCGGCTTTGATCATGGCCACCCCCATCATAGTTTGTTGCTGAGTGGCTGACTTCGGTTTGATCAATGTTGTAACTTGTAAGGTTTGATGAATAATTGCGGATGGCTGTGTGCATCATTTTGATGCAGAGGCCGGGGATCCGCACCCCCTTATCTAAAAAAAAAAAAATGTAGTGTTTATGTATAGAGGGAGGGAGGGAGAGAGAGGGACGGAGAGGGAGAGAGAGACAGAGAGAAAGGATCATATCATACCTGAATGTCTCCTTCGCTGTAAGCCCTCCGTAGCCTGAATGCCGGCTCAAAGTCTAGCCCTTGGAAATCAAGGAAATTCCGCCTCACTAACCCATCATCCAATATGCCGAGTTGAGACATCCAGAGCTAACACTCTTCTGGAGTGAGCATTCACCAGCAAAAGGTGATGCCCTGAGTTCTCCAGGGACCTTCTCAACTTGCAACGTAGGGATGATGTCCAGCAGTTCGGATATCGTCTCTTCGATCGCCGACTTCTCCATGAGCTCCTTCACCCATTCATACATCACTTCACTCAAACCCATGTCTGAAACCTTGATGGTCTCATCCATTTAATTCTCACAGCAGGACATCATCGAGATGGCAGCCGTGACCGGGTTGAGGGTAAGCAGCGGTTCTTCAATTATAGGTTATGGAGCCTTGAATCAGTCCCCTTCTCCTCCAAGGTCATACTCTGGTATCAAGGATGGCTGCCCCATGTTTCCCTTTTTTTTACATCAAAAAAATATATTATAGTTGAGAAGTCAACTTAATTAATTAAGGCTAAATTGACAAATACTTAATCTCTGTCAATTAGAATGAATCAAGCTACTTGATTTCTGTCAGGTTTCGCGCAAGTATAATGAACTAAATTGAATCAAGTAACATACCAGGGCAATTCATTCATTCAGGAAAAGAGAATAAAAAAGTACAATATCAGAGTAAAACCAAGCAATCGACAAATGTTTTGATCAAATTTTAAAATTGCGGGCTATGAAAATTAGCGGCAACCCTACAAATCAGCTATAGCGGAGCTAAATGGCATGAGTGGGGACTGGGGAGTATTTTATTGTAGTTTAGGTGTTTTTGTTCATGCCGTCATGCTACCACCAGAGCAGAGCATATACTAGATGAGCATCTAAAATTGTCCAAAAAGACAACCTAATTTGATCCCTTGGCAGGCAGCTTTTATTCAATGAAGGAAATATATTAATATCAAGACGATATCAATTACACATGGCATCTGCACCAACACGATATTAAGAGCTAGTCAAGACATCAAGGATACACACAACCAATTTATTACAAAATGAAAAGAAAAAACGATCAACAAAACGGCTACAGCAATCTTTAGCGTCAACCAACAATGATATCAACACGAGGGTAACAAGAGAGGTGCTCCGACAACGACACCTTTAAGAAGGAAACGATGCAGGACGTCGACTTTGCTGGATCCAACCACGGAGGGGAGATCATGGGTTTTCACCTGAAGAGAATTCAGAGCAAAGTCCAAGCAATGCCTTAAACAAGGGACCACCGCATGAACGCTGCCATTGCCAGGTTCAACCAATGAAGGTCGGACCTAGAACTTTCTCCCTGGAACTCGAGACCCAACACTCAAGGAGCACCACAAAAGTGAAGCCGCCAAGTGCTACCAGCACTTGCTGATCCATCATCGCACAACAACACACGCACTGGCCTGGTGGGACATAGCCACGCAACTGGAACCATGTGTGCCCAACATGTTGCCGAGCAGCGCCCAGGGACGCTCGACCTCGACACGGATCCCATGACACGTAGAGTCCATAGACCAATCATGTGAGGCACCTTGCACAAGGTCCAAACCCATGCATCGAGCAGGGTAGAGTTGCCAGATCTGTCGTCGCATACGCCTTCATGGGCTATGTTGAGCACTCCAACCCCTGCACCGAGCGTGGGACGACCAATCACAGGAGCGCGCTACCGGGAAGCGTCACCGTCGCCGTCGCCGGAAATCGGGAACCAATAAATTCCACTGTCACTGCAAATCAGAGATCGGAAAGCTTTCGTCTTGTGACCATCGCTGTTGTACCCACAGCCGTAGCAGCACTATCACCACTGAGTAGATCCGGGCCCGCTGCACCGGCGTCCAAACTCTGCCGACGCGCGCACTGGTTAGGGCTCGCGTAGGAGACTAGCCCACCGCCATCGTCCGCCATGCAGGCTTTCCCACCCAGCTTCCTCTGGCGGCGGTGAGGTGGATGGGATGGGGAGGAGATGGGAGCAGCAGTGGCTAGGGTTTTGCCTGGCCGCCCACCCTAGGACTGAGTCAGGCGTTTAATATCCTCAGCCCTTGGCAGGCAACTAAAGGACAACTAATATCTCTGCCCCTGTTACCTGGCTCGCTTTTGTGTGACTTTCAAAGGATGTTTTTTTTAAGAAGGAACCTTCAGGGCTCAATCTATTTATCAAGAAGAAGATAATTACTTGTTAATTAGCGAAAACCCGGGCGGAAAGCATTACAACGCGCCCGAAAATAGATGGGGCACCACACGTGCACTTCAATCCACCGAGTAGAGGCTTTCAGAGCTAACACTCTTCTGGGGTGAGTACTCACCTGCTGAAGGCGAGGCCCTGAGTTCTCCAGGGATGTCCTCGACTTGCAACATATGGATCTTGAGGTCCATTAGCTCGCATATCGTCTCTTTGATTGCCGAGTTCTCCATGAGCTCCTTCTTGCACTCGTACAACACCTCGCTCATACCCATGTCTGATACCTTGATGGTGTCATCCATTGCGTTCTCGCTGCCAGATATCATCGAGATGGCGGCCATGACCGGGGTGGTGCCAGGAATTGGTTCCTCAATTATGGTTTCAGCAGCCTTGAATAGGTCCCCCTCTCATCCCAGGTGATACTCTGATATCAAGGATGGCTGCCCCATGTCTCCCCTTTTTTACATCAAACAAAATATTAGAAGTTGAGAAGTCAACTCAATTAATTACAAATATTGAAATGTGTGGCACCTGGATTGAATCAAGCTACTTAAATTGTGGCAGTTAGAATGAATCATTAGACTAGTATAATGAACTGAATGAAAGATGATCTGTCCAGCTAGCGGGTAGCAAAAGGCCACGGTAGATTAGAAAAACGCTGCCGATGCCAGGTTCTCTTCTCACGCATCATGGCGGCTAAACACATGTAGGTATAGATGTCCTTGAATTTTAAGGAGAAATCACAATGAGGCGAGCCTGCCAAGAGGGCGATTAGCCAGAGCACCAGCACGATTGATGGCAGAACGATATGGGAGGATGTTATTGAACGACTACCGGGTATAGTATGTATGTCTTTGATCATTATTTTGACTGACTTGCATACATATATTAGGGCCCCATGCAAGTTTTGGAGGGATTCTGATGCTCCAGCGCACTTTCGAGCCAAACCCTGATCTGTGGGTCCCTCGTCGTCTATCCCTTTGACCGGCTTCGAAAGGGGTTGACCAATTAAATTTTTTATTTGATTGTGTTAGAGTAAGTCTTAGGAATGTGGAAAGCCAAAATTGAGCCCAAATTCTCACAAGATTCCCTCTGCTGGCGTCAAACTGGGACTTTATCCCTATAAGTGCAGAATCTACCTGCGGGGGTAGTGCTGTCTGTGAAGGGGCTCACACTAGGGAGTTGGCTAGCGGCTCTTTCCATGTTCCACCATATATTAGGGCCACATGGATGTTTTCGTTGGATTCCGGCCTACCCTTTCGCCATTTCGGGCCAAACCCTGATTCGTGGGTCCCGCAACATCTACCCCTTTGACTGGCATCGCATGGGGGTTGACCAATGGACTTTTCTACTTGCTTGTGTTAGGGTAGGTCATAGGAACATGGAAAACCAAAATTGAGCCCAAGTTCTCCCAAGATTACCTCTGGTGGCATCGAAGTGGGAGTTTAACCCTATAAGTTCAGAATATCCATGCGGGGGTAGTGATGTATGTGTAGGGGCTCACACTTGGGAGAGGCCGCTCGGCTCTTTCCATGTTCCACCATACTTGTATACACATATTAGGGCCCCATGCAAGTTTTGGAGGGATTCCGATGCTCCGGCGTGCTGTTTCGGGCAAAACCCTGACCCGTGGGTCCTGCATCGTCTATCCCTTTGACCGGCTTTGAAAGGTAATTGACCAATGGAATTTTCTACTTTCATGTGTTGGGGTAGGTCATAGGAGCATGCAAAACCAAAATTGAGTCCAAGTTCTCGCAAGATTCCCTCCGGTGGCGTCGAAGTGGGAGTTTAGCCTTATAAGTACAGCATCTTCCTCCGGGGGTAGTGTTGTTTGTGAAGGGGCTCACACATGGGAGTTGGCTAGCGGATCTTTCCATGTTCCACCACTCTTGTATAAGTATATTAGGGCCCCATGCAAGTTTTGGAGGGATCCGACGCTCTGGCACGCCTTTTCGGGCCAAACCATGATCCGTGGGTCTCGCGTCATCTAGCCCTTTGACCGGCTTCAAAACTGGGTTTACGAATGGACTTTCTACTTGCTTGTGTTAGCGTAGGTCATCGAAACAAGGAAAACCAAAATTTAGCCCAAGTTCTCACAAGATTCTCTCCGGTGGCGTCGAAGTGGGAGTTTAGCCCTACAAGTGCAGAATCTTCCCGCGGGGGTAGTGGTGTCTGTGAAGTGGCTCACACTTGGGAGTTTCCCATCGGCTCTTTCCTTGTTCCACCACACTTGTATTCATATATTAGGGCCACATGCAAGTTTTGGTGGGATTTCGGCCTTTCCTTCGCTGTTTTGGGCCAAACCCTAAGCCGTGGACCTCGGATCGTCTACCCCTTTGACCTGCGTGGAAAGGGGGGTGGGGGTTGACCAAGGGGGTATAGATAAGTAGCTGATGGCATGCATATATCTACCAAAGACTCCTCATCATCTTATATAGTGTCATCAGGGCATAAGCAACGGGAACGGCATGAAACAGATATGGCGAGAGGCAAAACCTTTTTTATCACTCTTTTTTGCCAATTATCCTACTAAAAACACTTGGCAAAGTTTCCCTATGCGAAAGTCGGGAAAAAGAAAAATTACGCGCCTAAACTTCTGCGTAGTGTCCATTAGGGGACACTCGGCAAAGAGCTACCTCCGTGATGGCGCCGTCTGACGCGGGGGTGGTGGCCACGTGTCCCACTGGTTTGCCAAGAACCAGGCTTTTGCTGATTGTTATTTTAGTATTTGCTGAGTATAGGTTGTTTGCCGAGTGTCTATTTTGACCATACTCGGCATCCATTTGTATTCGCCGAGTGTGCCCTGACCGGTACTTGGCAAACGATCTAGGTGCCGAGTTCCAAAGTAAAAACACTCGACAAACGGCCACATACATGGTAACATTGTGTTTTCTGGTATTGACACTAGCCTTATATACATATATTAGGACCCCATGCAAGTGAGGGAATGTTTCCGATTTTTTCCTGCCAAAAATTTCTGGCCAAAAATTTTCCCGCTCTTTTTTCCCACCAAAATCTCCCGCCAAATTACTTCTGTAGGAAATAGTGTGAGCGCGGGAGAAAATGGGGAAAAAGAAAAAAAAAATTGTTTGCCGAGTGCCATCACATGTGGCACTTGGCAAACACATGCCCGTTAAGTTTGCCGAGTGTGCACTCAGCATAGCTCTCTGCGCCATCTGTTTTCCGTTTGCGCGGCGGCACATGCCACGTGGCGCGCGCTTTTTGCCGAGTGCTGCACTTTGCACACAGCCTTATTTGCCGAGTGCCATTTTTTGCCGATTGTGACGAGCATAAAACACTCGGCATATAGCCCTTTTTGCCGAGTGTTTTTTGGAGGTACTCGGCATATAGGTCGTGTTTGTTGAGTGCCCGATAAATTGCACTCCACAACAAGTGCTTTTAAGGTAGTGGTAGAAGGCGGGATCCGGCCGGACTCAGGGACATCGTGGACTAGGCTGCATCCGCCGTGCCGTACATAGCGTCCCGGAAGCCCACACCATGGGCAGCAGACAACACAAGCAGGGCATCACAAAGGCCCCAAACGTGACCCATTGTCACATCGGCCTCTCCCCCAATAACAAGGCAACATCTTCAAGAAGAGAATGACGCCGTGGCGCCGCCGCCGCCTGGTCCAGCGAACCCGACCTAGGGTTTCCCCGGCACCGGAGAATAGGAAGGCATGGTTGGAACCAAGACCACGCCTTCACCATGGTCCGCATGGGCAGACGCCGAGCAGGGCCTTCACCCTGGTCCTTCACCCGATGCTGCCGGAGCCTGCTGACTGGGGATGAAGGACAGGATGCACTTATGCCTGGACAGCCAGACCAAGTTTTTGGGCTTGGCCCGAGCTTTTGACGGCTCGCCCTGAGTTGGGCTCGGCCCGTGGAGGAATCGGACCAAGCCAAGCCTCTTTTTCCAGCTCGTGAAGGCCTTGGGCCGAGCTTGACTCTGCTCGGTCCAGCTCGTTGGCTCGCTCGGATGCAGCCCATTTAGCAGCATAGATGCCTTTCTTGCCCGTTTGTGTGTTGTTTGAGCCCATCAGCCCCTGTAGAGGCAACCGGTCAATGATAGTGAGGCAGATAGCCTATGTTTTCCACTTTTCCTCGCGCAACCACCAAAATCCAGCCCTTGTCCTGCACCACGCGTCTGCACCGCCCACAGCTCTATCCCGCCACCGCGTTGCTTCGCCACCATAGCACCAACGACCTGGTCCCCTGCGCCGTCTCCCATCGATGCAGGCCACCAAAACCGGCACCATGACGGGCCGCTGACGTCGTGCTCACCGGCTGACCCCACACCGGTCTCTGTCAAGCAAGCGTCGGTCGCGCAGGCTGGCCCCAAACTGCTGCTGCTCTGCTTCCTCCGCCCACACCATGCCGACAAATTTTCTTATTCTGGCGGTCTGCGATGGCCCCAGATGTCGGTGAACTAAGGCTGTTTAGCTCGCCAGCTCACCGAGCTGCACCGAGCTGACACAAAGCTCGCGTCGAGCCTCCATTAGCAGCTCGCTGGAGCAATGAGCTGAGCCAGGCTTGGCCCGAGAATGACGATCTTTTTGCAGGCTCGCACCGAGCCCAGACCGAGCTGGCTCGCCTCCAGCCTTAGATGCACTCGCCGGCCTGAACCACCACCAGAGAGACAAGAAGCTAAATCGGACTCACCCTCGAAGAAGAGGGGCGCTGGCCACTGTTGGATTTTGCGCTTGGATCATAACCCAAAGCCCAACTAGAAAACTCTGAAATTCTCTTTGGCCCATTCATGCATAGCAAGAGTGGGACTAAAGTTTAGTCCCACATTGCTAGTTGGGGGAGAGTTGCACCACCTTATAAGGTGAGCCCCTCTACCACTAGTAAGAGCATGAGAAGAGGAGTGCCTCGGCACGTGGAATGAGCTGAGCCGAGGACAAGGCTATGCAACTTTTTTATATTTTTGCTGGTTGGGAAAAATTAATAAATCATTAATTAGTAATTAACGGACGCGTTAATCACTCAGGCGTTTCTGATTCTTTTGGATTGTGGAACCAAGCCGACTCGGATGTGGGATTGCCCCATGTCTTACCCCGACTCGCAGTATATAGTCTGGCCGATGTCTACCCTAGCCGCTGCCACATCATATGGTTTCGCACCGTTCCAAAGCCTTGCGCCGCCACACAAGCCTCACGCCGCCACGTGGGATTGTCATTGATGACATGGGTGACAACTTGAACGCCAGCTCCAGTGGTTCCGCTCCCGCTGCACCGTATGTGTTTCTGATCTTATTGTTTGAGTTCATGCTTCAGTTTCTATGTCTAGTTGTTGTTGTAGATTCAATCGGTTTGTCTGCTGTTTTAGTAGATCGCATGAGTAGTTTAATTCTTGTTATTCCAGTCATGAATTGTTTATTGTTTTTGCGGATTAGATCATATTGTAACTTGCTAATATTTTCAACAATCCAAATCCTGATTATAGGCAATTTTCTGCACCTGCTATTCTTGCGTCTATGAAGCCGCCTCCTTTCAAGGGCACGCTATATAAGCGGTGGTGCACGAGAGCAGTGTATTGGCATCAGTCCATACAGTGCTATGATGTCTCCAAGGGCAAGCCTGAGGGCGATCTGCTACCTGCACAGCAGGAAGCGTTTGAGTGGATCGATACTCTCTTTAAGGGCGCCCTTCTCAGTATTCTTGACGACTCCATTGTGGACTTGTATATGTCATTTGATAATGGCAAGGACATGTGGGCTACGCTCGAGGCCAAGTTTGGGGCCTCGGACACTAGCAGCGAGTTGTACGTGATGGAGAAATTCTATGACTACAAGATGACTGATGAGCGTTCTGTTGTTCAACAGGCTCATGAGATACAGTCACTCGTAGAGAACTTGAGCACTTTAAATGTGTGTTACCGGACAAGTTTGTTGCCAGAGGCATCATTGCCAGGATTCCACCTTCGTGGAGCAGTTTTGCTACTTCTCTGAAACACAAGAGACAAGAGTTTTCCGTTTCAAATCTCATTGGATCTCTTGATGTGGAAGAGAAGGCGAGAGCAAATGACGCACGTGCTCGAGTTGCTGAGGTAGGTTGTAGTGCCCTTGTGGTACAGAAGAAGAACTACCAGCCTAACAAGCCCAAAAACAACAAGAATAAATCTGAGGGCAAAGGCAAGTTTAACAAGCCATCACACTCTACCACTTCAAGAAGAAGAAGGGATCCTGCCATGTTTGTGGTGATCCGAATCATTGGGTTCTGAGATGCCCCAAACTTCATGGGCTACAGAAGCTTGAGAATAGCGGCAAGACTGCTAATTTTGTCATGGCTGATACTGAGATGAAGGAATCTGGGTACGATATATTCCCTACCATTCTTTTAGTATGTCA
This sequence comes from Poa pratensis, assembly GCA_947311845.1. NCBI lineage: Eukaryota > Viridiplantae > Streptophyta > Magnoliopsida > Poales > Poaceae > Poa > Poa pratensis. The sequence goes on from CAMZMU010000080.1 coordinate 20,989,639, forward strand.
TTCTCCTGAATGGATAATTGACACAGGCGCCAATGTACATGTTTGTGCTGATGCTTCCACGTTTCCTTCTTATCAGGTCATAGGGACTTCTCCCGTGCTGATGGGAAATGGGTCACATGCTACTGTTCATGGTGTTGGTACGGTCGATCTGAAGTTTACTTCGGGGAAGATCGTGCGACTGAAGGGTGTTCATCATGTGCCCTCCATCAATAAAAATCTTGTCAGCGGTTTGCATCTATGTTGAGATGGTTTTAAGCTGGTTTTCGAGTCCAATAAAGTTGTAATCTCTAAGTATGGACAATTTGTTGGAAAAAGGCTATGAGTGCGGAGGCTCGTTCCGCCTGTCTTTGTCAGATATTTGCACTAAAGTTATTAATCATGTTTGCCACGATAATGGGTCTAATGTTTGGCATTCATCACTTTGTCATATTAACTTTGGTTGCATGACACGGTTAGCTAATATGAGTTTAATTCCACAATTCACTACCATCAAAGGTTCCAAGTGTCAATTGTGTGTTCAAGCTAAGCAACCTCGCAAGTCCCATAAGACTGCAGCAGTCAAAGTCCTTTCAAACTTTTCATGCCATTGCTTAGGAGCTTGCTTAAGGCCATACAAAGACTTTAATAACTTGCACACCTTGCCTTCCAGACCGGGTACTATGAAACCATCTGGCTGCTCCATGTAAATTTTCTCATCCAACTCTCCATTAAGGAAATATGTCTTAACGTCCATTTGATGAATGAGAAGACCGTGCGAGGCAGCCAATGAAAGTAGAACTCGAATAGTGGTCAGTCTAGCCACATGTGAGTAAGTATCGAAGAAGTCTTCACCTTGTTTCTGTGTATAACCCTTTGCCACAAGCCTTGCCTTGTACTTTTCAATTGTACCATCGGGCCTAACTTTTTCCTGAACACCCACTTACATTCTACAGGTTTGCACGCATAAGGACGATCAGTGATCTCCCAGGTTCCGTTAGCCAAGATGGAATCCATCTCACAATGGACAGCTTCCTTACAGTAGTCAGCATCAAGAGATGCCTAAGCTTCTGAAATAGTCCTGGGTGTGTCATCCACGAGGTACACAATGAAATCATCACCAAAGGACTTTGCAGTTCTTTGTCTCTTACTCCTTACGGGAGCTTCATTGTCATGCTCCACATGATTCTCAATGTGTTCTGTCGGAATGGTGGTTTCAGGAATTACTGTTAATTCTTGACTAGATGAAGAAGGTATGTCCTGATTAGATGAGCTAGGCATATCCTTTATAGGAAATATGTCCTCAAAGAAAGTCACATCATTCGACTCCATAATTGTACCAACATGCATGTAGGATACCTCAGATTTTACTATCAAAAATCTATAGCCAATGCTATTGAAGAGATAATTCACACAATTGTCCTTTTGCAAATCCCTGAAGAACTATGTTACCTTCGGCGCTCGTCTAAACCAAATCCATGATAGGTATATTCTTATTTACTTCCATAAGCCTATTTGATTGGATTTGCAATACCTGTATTCAAAGAGCAAATAATTAATTTTTAGAAGTCATGTTTTAGTTATCAGATGACATATTTCAAAAGGCACACCAAGCAAAAATCTCTTAGTATAATATTGCAAGTGTACAACATGCAAATGCCCTTCTGCAAAAGCATCCTCATTTCAACATGTAAATAATTGAGATATTCAATACATCATTCTTTCTTGAGATCCACCATTCCAACGATTCAGATGGTTTAAGGATGAGGTGAAAATATAGGAGTACCAAAAAAGATGCAACTGTACATAATGCAGACCAAGTTCAGATTATTTTAGTTCTGTCGTGGGGTTGTCACGGCAAGTGTCCTCATAGGAGAACTTAGTTGTGAGGCCATTGCTACTAGACGAAGCCTTGAAAGGGTGAGTTCGGGAATGAGAGACACGAGTTTACCCAGGTTCGGCCCCTCTATTGAGGGTAAAATCTACTCCTACTGATTACTATTGATGATTCTGAGTCTCGATTACAAGGAGCGATTCTGGCTTCCGATGTCTCGAGAGTTTTAGACTTATCTTCTACGTCCCAGGAACCCCCCCTTATATAGTGGCTGGGTTCCTGGGTTTACAAGAGACTCCGGGTTCTACCCGCAGTCGGAGTCTTATACTGAGTCCTCTAGGTCCTTCGTGGCTTCCAAGTCTGGAAACTTCCATCTTGCGTACGAAGCCGCGCTCAGCGACTCCGCCGAGTCTAGTCTTCGGGCCGAGTCCATCCTCCTGGCCAGGTCTGGTCTCCTGGCCGGGTCTGGTCTCCTGGCCAAGTCTGGTTTTCCGGGTCGTGTCCCAGACAGCTTCCTGGGGGAGCCGACTTTGGGCCTCCTGTCTTCAGCAGAGTCTGGGCCTATGCGCTTCTGGGTCCTATTGATAATATCCCCAACATTAGCCCCCAGGTTAGCTTGGACATGAACTTGGTTCAACTGTCCACGCTAAACTCCTGAAATAAAAATAAACAAATATGTTAAGGTCTTAAGTCCGGGTCATCGTGTCAAACCAGTGGGCTGGCTTTGCCCTGCTGTTCGTGTCAATGGACTCGGCTTAGCCCATGTTGAGTTCATATGCCTCACAGCCCACTCTTCGCTATTTTGCCGAGTCCATCTTTGTGGCTAGTTAAGTAGCTATGTTTGAAGGTCTGATTTACCCATTTTTAGGGTTTTTAATTTGCGTATCAATCAGGATCTCACTGATTGACAGCTGGCTAAATCTGGTGCATTGAATGCCCAAATCTCGGGTTTTGACCTAGGTCAACGCAGCAATTACCGTGTTTTCCGGGGTCCATTTTGCAAATTTTACCGCGGGGGCTTAGGTTTTTACCCTTGCCTATAAATAGTGTGCCAGGGTGAGCCCTTGGCTCATTCTACTCCGTAAGCTGCCACTTCATCTTCAACCTCCAGCACCGCCCGTCCGCAATCTTCAAGCTTCCAGCGCCGTCGTCGCCTGAGCTCCTCCACCATCGCCGGAGTTCACCTCCAGCGTATGCGCGAGAAGAGGATGGCATCCAAGGGCAGAGCTGGCAGAGGGCGAGGGAAGAAGAAGACAACGGACTCGGCTTCTGCTCCAGCTCCGTCTGTTGCCAAGCAAGAGATTAGAGTGGACTGGGCCAAGTCTGTGATGTCCGCGTTGCAGATCAAGGAGAAACAAACAGTTTTTTTGAGATTCTGGGGATTTTGGGAATGGGCCGGGTTTATCCCCACAAAACCCCTCAAATCCCTGAGAAACAAACAGGGCCTAAAGAAGCTAAGCTATATTCTGGGGACCATAGTAAACTGAATATATAGCTGTTGTAAACCATCGTCAAATACATTCAGCTCTGAATATGAAAAGCAAAGCGAAGAAGGCATATGGCAAACAAAGTTGAGGCATCGAATTCGGATCTAGTATGTCATCTCTATTTAGTGCATACTGTCCTCTGTCGCGTTGTCTCTTTAATTCCTTAGGGTCTGCATAGATTCATGCCACGGTTCAGCACTTGAGCAACCCACATAATATTAAAGTTATGATGCCTGGCACCTAACATCTGATGATATACAGATGGAGTGGTATTTTTTATTAAACATGATCACGGCCTGACAGAAAATAAAGTGATAACGCCATGTGATGGTGCTAAAACTGGAACATTGCCTGAAATTTTCTGTATACGGTAGAACACTAACCCCGTTTGAACAATCACTCTGAAATTGTACACATGGTCCTATAAGTGAATATAGTTTTGAGCCCTTTTATCTTTAGAAGCATCAGTTTATATTATCTAGCTGTGTCATTGATATATTTTCTTGTGATGCAGTGCTGGTAGAAGGTAATTATATCGATGCACAAGGGATTTGGTCGCATAAAGGCACGTACAAGCATGGAGTCTTAATTTAGGCGATTGATCAAGCGGCCATCAGCTTTTGCATCGTGTGCACTACTAATGCTGAAGAGAAGTGACCGCTCAGCAGCTTTTGCATCGTGTGCACTACTAATCCCAGATTTGGGGCCTAAGTGCGGAGGATTTGACGGAAGCGCCTGTACTTAGCGCCCCCGATCTAAGAAGAGAAGAAACTTCACCTGGCTTGTGCGGCTCCTGGTTTTCGAGATCGCCGGATCACCGGCCGTCGCGTGCCGGCAAGGGTGCAGAGCGGGGCTGTTGATGACGGCCGCTGGGACGCTGGCGCATGGCAGGGATATGCCGGTCTTCGATCAATCCCGGAGATACCCGATCGTATTTGATCCTCTTTTAATTTCAATCTGTTCCCGCTCCGTATTCAGTTTTGCCTATTCCTGGGAACAACAGCCCCGTAATTGTTTTTTTTTTTTGACATTCATAATTGTTGTGTGTAACGTAACTGCTGCGGGACTCTATCGCTAGCGAAGGAGCGGAATTTTTCGTCCGTCCCGTGCATGGTCCGCCAGTCTTATTTGTTAGATGTCCCTGGTGAAGAGACCCATCCCAAGCCCAAGGATGGTGAGGCAATCATCTTTGGCGATCATGTAACTCGGGGTTTTCGTCCGCCCGGCTCCCTCTTTTTTCGCCAAGTTCTGGCTCACTATGGGCTTCACCCTCAAGATCTGGCTCCCAACTCGATCACTCATCTTAGCAATTTCCAAGTCTTATGTGAGGATTATCTGCAGATGGCACCAAGTCTAGATCTATTTCTCGAGTTCTTTTACTACAATAGGCAGCCAAAAACTTCTCGAGGGCCATTGATACGGTGTGGCAGCATGCCGATCCAGCATAGGGGAGATGGACTTTATCCTCCCATGAAGGAAGCAAGTCATGTTAAGGAATGGTAGAAAACTTTCTTTCACTGCAAGGATACGTCACCCACATGTCAGCCTCGTTTACCGGGTTATAGAGCTGCTCGTCTCACTTGGGATGAAAAAATGAAGGAGTACGCTGAGCCAGACAAAAGAGTTGCCCTGACTCCCATCATCAAGAGGGTTAAAGCCCTTCTGGCTCATGGACTAAAAGCATCAGACCTGACTCGGTGCTGGGTTGGCTGGTTCATCCAGCCACTAAGTATATGGAGCCAGCTGATTTGTGAGTACACAGGCCAGTTGACTGATGATCGGAGGTTTTCAACTGAGGACCAAAGCTTTGACAAAATTGCCAAGATGGCCAAGAAGTTTATTGGTGAGCCTCTAGAAAAAGTCAAAGTTGTTGGACTCAAGCCCTTTTCTACCCAAAATCCAGCTCCGGCTGTAAGTATCTTTATTCTTACTTTGCCCTTTCTGTTACTCTTACTTTCCTGCACCTTTTATAAGACCCAGTTTTTTGCTTTTCAGCCTGACTCTGCTTGGTGGGTGACTGAGTTCGAGCCTCCACTATCTCCCCCAGATGAAGAAGTGCAGGAAGAAGAGGTGGAGGAAGTTGACTCCCTTGGCCGGCTTCATAACGAATATGCTGACGCTAGTTCTTCGCAGGAAATCATTAGTAACACCAACCCAGACAAGGACGAGCCAGCTGTTGATACAACCATAGTTGAAGAGGACCCGGCGCAGCGCAAAAAGAGGACCCGGTCTGCAACTGCAAAGGTGCCATTATCTTGTATGTACACTTCTCCTCTGAGCCCATTTTTACCTTCAAATAAAATGCAGGAGAAAGAGCAATCTGAGTCAAAGAAAAGAAGGACCCGGAGTTCTGGCTCCCCTGAGCTATCTGAAGGTATACCCCTTCAGCCTTCTCCTCGCTGGGTTCGCAAGCCCCAGACTGAGCCTACAGCTTCTCATCCGTTAGCTGGAGCACAGAGGGTGCCACTGGATCAATCATACCATACCGGCTCTCCCTCTTCAGATGCCTCCAACGTGAATATTCTCCCGGATTTTGTGATCAACCCAGGGTGAGTTTTCTATTTTCAAAGTACTTGTTATTGTCGCACCAATCATTTTCTCAATCTCACTCGCTTTATCCTTAACAGGACCAGGGCTGTTCTGAAGAAAATGTCGGGTTCCTCCTCTACCGTGGCTCCAGACCTGGCTATCACTGGCTCTGCTGCCCGGGATGAACTTGCAAGGGACCCGGCTCTGCAGGATCCAAATGTTCCAGAGCCGGCTTCTGCAGATGTCCAGATGGAGCCGGCTACAGAAAAGCCGGCTTCCCCTTCCAAAGATCAAGCCAAAGATGATGATGTGGCTTTTATTTCAGAGTCAAATCCTGCCCAAGACGGAACCTCTACGGTTCTCGCAAAGATTCCAGTTGATGTGAAGCCGGCAAAACAACAAGAAAAGGGGGACCCGGCCTCCCAATTTGATGTAGAGTTGCTTGATGAGATGAGTATCGCTGATCTGTGCAAGGGTTATGAGACCCAGCTTGCACAAAACCAAGAACATGAAGCCGGTCACAGGGAGCGCGAAGCCGGCCTGGTGGTGGCAATATAGAGAAATCATGAGGTACATTCATTCCCTTATCTCTGTACCTGTAGCCCCCAAGCTCTGAGTTTATCACCTCGTGATGACTTTGTGCTTTTCACTTCAACTGTGTAGCCCCCAAGTGCCGGGTTGCATGCCTACAGCAACTCGGAACTTAGTCTTTGTGTTTTTATTTTTCCTAGTTCATAACTTCAAATCGTGTAGCCCCCAAGTGTCGGGTTATCTTTGCCTGCAGCGACTCGGGACTTATCAAACTTTGCATGAATAAAATCTAAGTAGTGTAGCCCCCGAGTGCCGGGTTCGTTGTTTCTCACAACAACTTGGGACTTTCACTTTAATAAGTTTGTAACTTTGCTTTGAAATTAATTCACTGTAGCCCCCAAGCGCCGGGTTCGTTGTTCCCACAGCAACTCGGAGCTTTTGAAAATCTGAGTCTAATCTCCAAATTCTAGGTCTGCAGAAATATGCAGCTGCAGCTGGGCAGGAAATAGCTAGGCTAAGGGAGCTGTTAGCAGCTGAAGCCGGCAAGAGCCAGAAGTTGGAAGAAATGCTATCCAAAGAAGCTGATAGACGCGATAAAGCTGAAGATTTGGTTCATGACTATGAAGCGTCTCTGAACACAGTCACAACCACTTTGGAGAAGTGCCAAGCTGACTTTGCCAAGGGAGAAGAATTATGGAAAGCCAGAGCAGAGGACGCAGAAAAGTTAAAACTTGCTGAAGCCAGATTGGACTCTCTTATGAAGCCGCTGAGCCAGATGACCGCCGCTGCCTTTGCTAAGCCAGATTTCTTCTGCATTTTTTAGACTTGGCAATCTGTGTTGTTGTTTCTGACTTTGCTATTCCCTTGTTTTTTTAGGACCGAAACATGGAAACTGTTTACAAATTCCTGTGATCAAGCTGCAAGCCATGTATACTCTAATCAAGCAACTCTATTTTGGTGGTGCTTCTTGTATCAAGGCTGTGAGGGGCTGGTCCAAGCCACTAACTAGGCTTACTGACATGCTGAAGGAACTATCCACTGTGCCTGAATGGATCCAGGAGTTGAGACTCTCGGCGTGCCGCAAAGGTGCTATGCGTACACTGGATCTGGCTAAGGCATATCATCCTGAACTGAACCTGGAAATTATGGCTGGTGTGTTCCCTGAGACCATGGTTGACAATACACCCTTCACAGAATCTGACTTCGTGAGGATCGATAGGGAGACCCGGCGCCATGCTACCACCATAGCTCATAATCTGGACTTGTCCAAGTTTCAGCCTTGGTACGATGAAAATAATAAGCGTCAGGATCCACTCGTCCAGCTGCCGTTGATCTTCTTCCTCTGGCTTCAACCAAAACTCACCCCGCACCGGCTCTAGTGACCAAACCTAGCTCCACCACTCTAGATATACAGGCTCCAAACAGGGCCATTGTGCAGGATGATGATCCCGAGGAATTTCCCATTGAAGCTTTGCCTCTTCTCTGTTGGACTCCTGAGGAGCTGTAAGATGGTGCTGGTGACGGAGGAGCAGCCGGCAATGAGGGCGCTGAAGCTGCTACCACCAAGGAGACAACTGAAGCTGGCCAGAAAGATCCAGAGGAAACTGGAAAAAACCAAGAGCAAAGGCAGAAGGACGACCTAGCCGGCTCCGCTCAGGAGAAGGTAGTGGACTCGGCAAAATCTATTGCCGGGTCTGAAGCTGCAGAGTAGAGTTTGGCTCTACAAAAGACAATAAATTCGGCTCTATGAGCCTGTAATAAGTTAAAACTTTTTAAGTCTCGTTTGGAAGGTGTGTCTGTACACCTGTTGAATTTGCGTGATGTAATCAATACTTTTTTAAGTTTTATCGCAATTTCTAGCTTTGATGGCCCTTTTGGTTTATCTTTGATTTTTTGTGAAGCCGGCTATCACGTGACTTATTCCAGTGCATCTGGCTCTATTAAGTTTAGGGTCAGCTAAGTCCGCAATGGGCAATCATAGCCGATAAACTTATCAGGTGCACATCTGGGTCACAAGATTGCACGTAGCAATTGACTTACATGCAAGTTTAACCAAGAAATAGAGTTGGACATAGGCCGGATTCGAGGGTTATGAACTGAACTCGTTGAGTTATCAGCCCCCAAGTAACCAATGATCAATGATTAAAAAATAAAGACTCAACCAAACAATGATAAGCATGTGAAGCGACAAAATCTGGGTTCCAGAGATGCCAGCTTTATTCCATTGATCATAATAATAACATAGTGTTTACAATGAACCTATGTGTAATAAGGGCGCAGCTGAGCTATGTTCCAAGGCCTGGGAGTTTCTTCCTCAGATGTGCGAGATTTATTTTCTTCTCGTATGTCAATGAGGTAGTAGGATCTGTTGTTCAGGTTCTTGCTAACAACAAACGGTCCTTCCCATGGTGAACTCAGCTTGTGCATCCCATCCTTCTTCTGTATAAGACGAAGGACTAAGTCACCTTCCTGAAAAGTGCGACTTCAAACTCTACGGCCATGATAGAGGCATAGGTCTTGCTGATATATTGCTGATCTTGAAGCTGCTAGATCGCGGACTTCTTCCAAGGCATCAAGTGAATCTTGACGAGCTGCATCGTTTTCAGTTTCAAAATAAGCAGCCACCCTTGGTGAGTCATGCGCTGGGCAATACGGCTTCTGCACCATACACAAGGAAAAATGGCGTTTAGCCTGTTGACCTGTTGGGAGTAGTCCGTATGCTCCATAAGACAGCTAGTAGCTCCTCAACCCAGGAGCTAGCAGTGCGTTCAAGGGGAACCTGAAGTCTGGGTTTGACTCCGTGCAGTAACTCCTGGTTCGCACGCTCTGCCTGTCCATTAGATTGAGGATGTGCCACTGAAGCCAGATCGAGTTTGATATGATTCTTCTCAAAGTATTTCTGCATCTCTGCCTCAGAACGGTTACTTCCATTGTTGGTGATGATGCCATGTGGATACCCGAAGCAAAAAATAATCTTCTTCAAGAATTTTACTGTTGTTTCCGCATCGCAACTGCTGACGGGCTCTACCTCTACCCACTTGGTGAACTTATCCACTGCAACAAAGAGGTGGGTCTTCTTGCAAGGTGACAACCTTAAGGGTCCAACCATGTCAATTCCCCAGACTGTAAACGGCCAAGTGATTGGTATCATCCTGAGAGCCTGAGCCAGCATATGGTCTTGCTTGGCGTATTTCTGGCATCCTTCACAGGTGCGGACTATCTGTTCTGCGTCTGCTAGAGCTGTAAGTTAGAAAAATCCATGTCTGAAAGCCTTGGCAACTAGGGACTTGGAATTGCATGATGACCACAGTCTCCTGATTGGATCTCATTGAGAATACCTCTGTCTTCCTCCGGAGACACACATCACTGGAAGATTCCTGCAGGACTCCGTTTGTAAAACTCACCATTGATGATGGTGTATGCTTTGGAACGTCTCATAATCTGACGTGCGATGATTTCCTCTTCTGGGAGCTCGCCATGGGTGAGGTAAGCCAGATATGGCTCAGTCCACTCTGGAGTCACATGCAGTGCTGCAACCAACTCAGACTCAGAGTCTGGGTTCGCTATGTCCTATTCTGTGGGAACTTTTATAGACGAACTCAACAACTCATCACGGAAAACTTTGGGTGGAACTGGCTTCTTCTGAGAACCCAAACGAGACAATGCATCGGCTGCTTCATTCTATCATCTATCAATGTGGTCAATCTGGTATCCAACGAAGTGACCTGCCAATGCTGTAACTGCTCGCCTGTAGGCTGCTATGACTGGGTCCTTCGAAACCCAAGTTCATGTGACTTGCTGGGAGAGAAGATCTGAGTCCCCAAAACATCTGATGCGTGTTATGCTCATCTCTTTGGCGATGCGAAGTCCATGAAGTGAAGCCTCATACTCTGCTACATTGTTTGTGTAGTTGAAAGGAATCTGGAACACATAACGAAACTTATCACCTCTGGGCGAAGTCAGCACGACACCAGCTCCTGAGCCTTCCAATTGCTTGGACCCGTCAAAGTGCGTAGTCCAGTACTTGGTTTCTGACTTCTCTAGTGGTGCTTGCAGCTGAGTCCAGTCATTGATGAAGTCAACCAGAGCCTGTGACTTGAGGGCAGTTCTGGGTTCATACTTGATATGATATGGTCCCATCTCAATAACCCACTTGGCAATTCTGCTAGTTGCTTCTCTGTTCTGTATGATATCTGCCAGAGGTGCTGAGCTGACGACGGTGATGGGGTGCTCCTGGAAATAATGCTTTAGTTTGCGACTCGCCATGAATACACCGAAAACCAACTTCTGCCAATGTGGGTATCATTGTTTGAACTCTGTGAGAACTTCACTCTCATAATAAACTGACCTCTGAACTAGGCCTTCCTTCCCTTCCTGAGTCCGCTCCACCACTGCTACTGCACTGACAGCTTTATTCTTTGCTGCGACATATAGTAGCATGGGTTCCTTCTCCTTAGGAGCTGCCAGGATAGGGGACTCGGAAAGCTGCTTCTTGAGAGCCTCCAAAGCATCATCGGCTTCCTTGTCCCAGACGAAGTTGTCTGTCTTCTTCAGGGGCCGGTATAAAGGTATGGCCTTCTCCCCAAGCAGGCTTATGAACCGACTTAGAGCTGCAACACAGCCTGTGAGTTTCTGAACATCTTTGAGGCAAGCCGGGTTTTTTAGATTGTTGATGGCCTGAATTTTTTTGGGTTCGCCTCAATTCCTCTCTCAGAAATAATGAATCCGAGGAGTTTTCCAGCTGGGACTCCGAAAACGCATTCTTTCGGGTTCAGCTTCATCTCATATTTGCGAAGGTTGGCAAACGTCTCCGCTAAGTCAGAAATTAAAGAATCACCTTTTTGGGACTTGACTACAATGTCGTCGAAATAGGCATGCACATTGCGTCCAATCTATTTCTCCAGGCAATTCTGGATGCACCGCTGATAGGTTGCACCTGCGTTCTTTAGGCCAAAGGGCATTGATGTATAACAAAATGCTCCAAAAGGTGTGATGAACGATATTTTCTCCTGGTCTTCTTCCTTCATCTTGATCTGATGATAGCCTGAATATGCGTCCAGGAAACACGGGAGTTCACAGCCAGCTGTCGAATCGATGATCTAGTCAATGCGAGGTAGAGCGAATGGGTCTTTGGGACAAGCCTTGTTCAGGTCTGTGTAATCAATACACATTCTTCAAGTTCCGTTCTCCACTTGGGGTGGAAAAATTCTTGCCTTCAATTAAGATTTCCACCCCAGCTTGTCGAAATCAATGCGTCCATCGATTCTCTTGTTGTAGGTGATGACGATGATGACACCTGCTGCTCCAAGACATAGTCCAGCCATGCCCTGGGCCGGTATGCCAGCCTCTTCTGCTATCACCTTAGGTAGTTTCTGTGCATGGAAGATAACGTAACTATCTCATTTTTCCATAAAGACATATAGCTATATATTAACATAGGAAATTACAGAGGCATGAAAAGAGGCGATCTTGTGGGTACATACCATCTCATGTCTGTTCAAGTTTGTGCTCGTCAAGCGAGTCACAAAAAGAACTCCAACATAGGCTCCTACTGGTAGAAGCTTAACGAGGCGGTTTTTCTCATGGTTGTTGAGACAAACTCTTTGGGCAACTATGATTCTGTCATCATCATCAATGTGATCTTCAGAACTGTCAGAATCGTCATAAATCTCATCAGTTTCATCTTCGTTGTTGCCTCTTTTTCCAGTGGCAACAGTTATCCTGGGATGTGGTGTCATGTTAAACACTAGCAAATCTCCCGCGCCGAGATTGTTCTTCGTGATGTACAGTTGCCATTGTTTGTTGTGCAAGCGGGTCTTGCTAGATCCTTTGTTCACTTGAATGTTGTATGTGCTCTCGAGGCCACGAAACAACACATTCTGATCTCGCACTAACTCGTTAAACACTAGGCGAGCTGTACATGGTACAAACCTGTTCAACAAAAACAGAAAGAATCACATAAATTATATGTTATATTAAGACCACGAAACACAAATAATATGTGTATTTGGAAACCTTGTTTTCTTACCACACACTTGTGTTCACGATACTTTTCTAGCTGAACACTGAATGAGCATGCCTTTATCTGCCATTTGTTAGACAATGAGTACACATTGTTTAACTAAGTATAGTTGCACCAATCATAAGAATCAGAACAAAACAACTAATGAGAACAAAATTATAACTCATTTGTTAGACAATGAGTACACATTGCTTAACTAAGTATACTTTGCAGCATGAAGTAAATTCTATACTATCAAAGAGAATATTAGGCATCTATTAATATGAAACTTTTGCTTTGACTTGAAATGAATTTGAAGCATTTCTTTGAACAACACCAAATCTTTCCACCTCGGATGATTGGATTTTCAACCCCAATTCCCTACGACATCGACCAGCCAAAAGACTACAGGCTAATCTTCAAGGTTACTAGTAAATCTAGTTTCTTGATTGATACCGGGGTACATGGGGATTGAACCAGAACTAGTAAATCTATCTAATCTTTAAGGACCATCTCTTACCTCAGGGACCTGCTGGTGAGTGCAACGGGGAGGGGCGGCCATGCGGTTTCGCAGCGGCGGCGAATCTAGGTATTTGCACGGCCAGCGAGGGAGTGGGGGGGGGGGGGGGCTGTGAGGCTAGGGATTTGCAGCGGCAGCGAATCTACGGATTTGCGAGGGAGTTGGTGAGGGATTTGCAGGGGCGGCGAGGCTAGGGATTTGCAGCGGCGGTGGGGGAGTGGAGGAGGGCGGCGAGGCTAGGGATTTGCAGGGCCAGCGAGGGAGAGGGTGAGGGATTTGCAGCGGCGATGGGGGAGTGGAGGAGGGCGGCGAGGCTAGGGATTTGCAGCGGCGACGGGGGAGTGGAGGAGGGCGGCGAGGCTAGGGATTTGCAGTGGCGGCGGGGGAGTGGAGGAGGGCGGCCAGGCTAGGTATTTGCAGCGGCGGCGGGGGAGTGGAGGAGGTCGGCGAGGCTACAGATTTGTAGGGGCTGCGAGCGAGTGGACGAGGGTTTGAAAGGATGAGAGGCGGCAAATGGGGAAAAATCCCCTCACAAATTTTGGACCCAAAATTTTGACTCCCGCCAAACACAGAGTAGCCGGAGTGTCCGCATATGTTCGTGGAGTCCGGAATAAATTTTTTACTTATAAAATTCAAAATAATCAAAAGTATTGAAGGAAAATAAAAATGCAAGTGTATATATGTCTGTTGGGGGTGAGTGAAGCTCCATTGCAAAAAATAAGGTCATATATCAAAGAGATTATATCATGCCCAAACTTTGGTGATACTTGTCAGGCTTTTCTTCTGAGAGGTTATACTAGTCACCATACAACTTCACTGCAATTGTATCGGAAATTTCGTAATTTACCGACCACACCAATTTGGTACAATATATAACGCACAAATGTGAAGTTTCATATATATATTTCCAAATTGTTTACATATTAAAAGTAATATCGTGTTAGTAAAATCTCGGAACGTTCCCGGACGCTCCGGAAAATAATTGCCTCGATTTTTTAGCATGAAAAAAGAACAGTCCAGAGGAGCAGTTGCGTTGGTGTGACGCGGGAGCAGTTGCTTTACTGCGACGCGGTCATCAGTTGCCTTAGTGGGACGCGGTAGCAATCAGTAACCACAAGGGCGGTACCCAGAGCCTCCGGATCACTAACTATGGCTGCCACGCGTACGTGCTCCATAGCTGCCGATGCCACTGCGACGCGGCCGATGCGGTACATTAGTTCCCAACCGTTTCCTTGTTCATCAATGCTACCATCAAATAAACACGGGCCCACCTGTCAGCGACACGGGGGTAACTGCGTGCGGTTCCATTTTTTGCCCATTCTACTCGTCTTCCACGCCCCGTGCGGTCAGTCTTCTGTGACACAGTCTCTCTCTCGTCTGACGCATCCTCTGTTTTCCCCTTTCGGCAACTGTTCATCGCCTTCTCCTCTGCTTTGCACCCTCCAAATCGCCATGGCCGTCGTCGCCGGAGAAAGCATCACGCGCGAGTTCCCCGTTGATATCCATGGTGGGAAGAAGATCCACATTGTCTACACCCGACAGTGAGCAGGTTAAGAAAACCCTGCTGGAGTACGAGGATTTGCTCCGATGCAAGGTGGGCCGGGATAGATTCGTGGGGCTCGACTTCGAATACAGCAAGGCCGAGGAAAGCCGCAAACGAGTCGCCGTCGTCCAACTCGGCTTGAACAATGAGGTCCTCGTATTCCAGTGGTACGTATATACAAATAGATCTAGTATATATATGTACTCAATCTCTGTGTCTATGTTTATTCGGTTTTAATTTCGCAATGATCAATGTGTTCTGCGGTTTAATTAGTCGATCGATTTCATAATTGGCCATTGCTAGGTTTGGATCGAAGTTTTTGATTTTTACATTTGATTTATTGAGATATTATATATTAATCTGTGTAGAAATTAGTATGCGCGCGCATAGCTAGTTTTCTTCTACATCTATCGCATTTGGTTTATATATAATAATCTTTAGAAATTAGTATGCATATATAGCTAGTTTTTTCTTCATCTCTATAGCATTTGGTTTATTGAATTGCTAGCTATTGATCGATCAATATCTATACTTGATCTGCTGTACGAATTACAAGACCTGTCCGCCGGAGCTGTCCAATTTCCTTCAGAAGAAGAAAATTTATTTTAGTAGCGTCGACATAACAAATGACAGGACGGTCATGCAGAGAACCTGGGGTTTCAAAATCCCAGAAGAGTATCACATCGATCTTCAACACCGCTACCGGAAGAACGGACAATTGAAGACCGGCATGGCCACCATGGCATTCGATATCATCAACGACTACTACGCGGATATGAAGTCCAAGTTCCATCATTCGTTGCACGATTGCTGGGAGGATATCCCACTGCCTCAAGAGAACCTCAACTACGCTGCTGTCGATGGGTTTGTCGCGTACGACCTCAACCGTCAGATCGATGTGATTGCAAAGGGGACGAGTCACCTCCCCGTGGTGCCGAAACGCAAGGGGGCGCGGTGCGAGAGCAGCGGCGACAGCGACGAGGACGACAACAGCGACGAGGACGATGGCTTGAAGGGCAGCGTCGGCGGGAAGGATAGCGGCTTCATGATCGAGGACGGCCCTAGCAGCTGGTCGGGCGGCTCCTCGAAGATCGCCGGTACTGGCTGGGGTGGTGAGTTATCCTCGAAGATCGCCGGTGGCTGGGACAGCTGGGGTGGCGAGTTAGCAGGCTCGAAGGTCGACGGCGGCGATGGTGGCTGGGGTACCGGTGCCGGCTCGAAGATCGCCGACGAAGGTGGCTGGGGTACCGGTGGCGGCTCAAAGATCGCCGACGAAGGTGGCTGGGGTACTGGCTGGACTTGCAAGCACTGATCGATCTCGATCGATTGATCTCTGGCTATATATATGCACTGCATGCGCGCAGCGCGCGGGGCGCTCTGTTTATATACTAGAGTATTTTGTCTTTTGCTGGCCTGTGTATCTATAAGTACCTACTTAATTAGTATGTTAATTAGCGCGCACGTACCGATCTGAATGCATATATTACTTTTGCACATATAGGTTAGTGCCAGTTAATTTTACTGGCCGTCTCAGAAGCTATGTAATTAATGACACGCAGTTGTACTGGCCGTCTGCAATATGTCTGCGCCGGGTGATTTTGCTGGCCGTCTACGATGTGTATCCTATTAGAGACGAGCGTTAATATTCACCGTCCGAGGATAACATTAGAGACGGACACAGAATAACGGCCGTTTGAGGTAGCTCTTCCCAAACGGCTGATAATTTTTTCAATTCAACCGGCTCTAGCTCCCGTCTTTTAAAGTCAAGTCTGTACTAGTGCCATGACACCCCCTAAAAACTGGAGTTCTTTTAATGTAGTAGCAATATGTTTAATTTTTTGTGCATTACATGTGTTAAAAATACATGCAGATGACATTTAAACAATGAAAATTGAGTCTGGCACCCCAACGATTCAATCCTACATCCGCCACTGTAACTGAGTCAACACTTCTGAAGTTTGACCCGATATATGTAAGATAATATCAAAAGCTATGTTATTAAATAAATACATTATGAATATATATATATTATGGTGGATGTACTGATATTAATTTGGTATTGTAAATCTTCATAATTTTTGTATGTATACTTGATCATTCTGATAATATTATTTTTTACTCAATTTATATGCCACTATTTTAGGATGGAGCGGGTATTCCGTGAGGCCAACGGAAGATGCTAGTTGAATGTGGCAGGCTGCTTAAATCAATGTTTAAGATATTTCCTATCGTTAACTTATCGGTCGGTCCAAGAGAACAGATAAATCGGCTTATCGGCCCTATTAATCTATTTTATCCGTCAACTATTTATCGGCCTACTTGTTTGTCAATTCTAGATTCCAGCACTAAAGTATCTTAAATATGCTTTACCAATATATTATATTGGCACTAAAAATTCTAATATACATGTATATTATATTTTATAATACTAAAAATTTCTAAAGATAGATATCATTAATCCCCGGTTTTACCAGTGCAAAATCCGAATATCGGCCGATAAATCGCTTGTCATACTAATAAATCAGCCTAAACGATAAAACACAACTGATGGCTTTATCTTTTCAGTGACCCTCTGGTAAGCGATAAATATGCCGACAAATCGGCTTACCGACCGATATTTTGAACATTGCCTGGAATAAACACGTCGATGCCACCAAAACAGACATTACTACCCGAAAACCATTTGTAACTCCCAAACCGTAGTGATCCAATTTTTTTGAAAAAAGCGAAAAGTTTATTTTTAGGTCTCCAAAGGCTCTGAATAAAATGATACTCCCTCTGGTTCTAAAAGATTGACGCGAAAAGTGAGCTAGCTACGTATAAATTTGTATACACCTTACGACACTTAAATGGGATAAGAGGGAGTACAAGTTTATATACATGTCTAGTGTGTACAGCCAAATTTGTATCGAAATATTTTTTCACACGTCGCCTGCACAAAAAAAGACAAAGGTTGAAAGGAAAATGAGTTATTTTTTAGCTTTCTAGAGCCACGATTTTGTTGTTCTTGTGTAACCTATAGAACGTGTTATCTAGCTATACAGATATATATAGATAACATGTGTATATGTAAATGTAACCTTTTTATAATTTTTTGAACATTAATAGTACTATTTTTAAATTTTAAAATACCGTGATCACTAGACGTCGGGAGGCAAAACACCTCACTCCTACTACACTACCAAACTCGCGAGGGTATTCTCGTCACAGGAGCTCGCATTAGCTCGTCCAA
This sequence comes from Poa pratensis, assembly GCA_947311845.1. Taxonomy (NCBI): domain Eukaryota; kingdom Viridiplantae; phylum Streptophyta; class Magnoliopsida; order Poales; family Poaceae; genus Poa; species Poa pratensis. The sequence continues at coordinate 21,007,292 of CAMZMU010000080.1, forward strand.
AACCTGGCTGGTTTCACGTTCCTCCGATGACATGTGGGCTCCCCATGGAGGTGGACGGGCCAGCAGCACCAGCGCGTGCTTTTTCAGCGGGCCCAGGAGCAGCTGAATATTCGGTCCTTTGCGAGCCTCGGAGTGCTCAACTTCGTGACGTGCGTCTAGCATATTTCCGGGTCCAGAAAATCTGTAGGGTCCCATACCGAACTGCTGCTTAATTCAATTTACTTTCCCTGTTAAAAAAATTAATTTCCTTTCCAGTTGTCAGGATTTATTGCTGGGACGACCCTGGAGAGATGCAAAAATGACCACGCAAGGGCTTTTCCCATTAAACAATGAAGAACCGGGTGTAAATTTACATTTTCCACTAAACTAAAGTTGTAGGTTTTCATAGCCGATGCTTAAGAATTTCTCAGTCCACTTAGATACTCACTCCGTCCATTAAAGAGTTTAATTCCAAAAAAACTTCCAACTTTTCTGGAGGGTCAAACTATTTCAAATTTGACCGAGTCTAGATAAAAATGCAACAATATTTATGAAAATAAATAGCTATATGATAATAATATATTTTATCACGAATCTAACGATACTAGTTTAGTGGCTTAAATGTTGGTGCATTCTTGTATAAACCTTGTCAAACCAATTTTTTTTGACTCTTCAAGAAAGTTGGAAACAAACTCTTTCGCGAAAGGGGAGTATATGCATACCTTTTATATATTGTTTGCTGTATTCATGACCAATGTTTGGTGGAGTTTGGAACAAAAAATACGTCTATTTGTATGATGTACATATCCATGTACCAGATCAGAAAATGACCGCACATCTTATTTGGGACCACCCCTTTCATATGCAGGCATTTTCAGTCGTCAAGTAAGGAAAATCAAATGCCAATGAGTTGCCATCTACCGTGAGTTCTTATATGATCTCAAGCACAATTATTTCAGAACTATATAATCTTGGGAACAAACACGTATGTGAGAGATAAAGAGTGTTCGCAAGGTTTAGTCTGAAATAAAGTATATTCCAAACTTAAGGAAGAAAGAATATAATTGAAAAAACTCCCGCAAGATCCTACAAAAACTCTCTCGTGTGTTCTAGAAAGATGTTTAGGAAGGCAAGCACCGGAGAAATCTAGAACTTGTCACATCCGATATTGTAGAGTTCACATACTCTTTCAACGGAACGACCATCAAGCAGTGGCGGAGATTGGGCCACATCGTTGGGGGGGGAGGGGGGGGGGGGGGCAAATGGGCTGCAGAAGCATGTTGGGCCAGTGTTGGGGGGGGGGGGGGGCAAATAGGCCAAATTCGCTAGTATTTTAGGCAAATGGGCCAGAAATCAGTGGATATTATGCAAATTTTTGCTGGGCTGGCGCCCCCCCCCCCCCCCCCCCCTAGCGTGTGCATAGATCCGCCCCTGCCATCAAGAAGTTATTTATTGCTAAAGAAACGATAAAAAAACCCGACCATTGATGCACACAATTCCAAACACACTAGATAAGAGAGAGCGTCCATGGCATGTTATATCAATTGTCCTTTTAGAAGCATTGTACAATACATACATGTCCAAGATGGCATGTTGTCGTTGTTTTGCGAAGACGGTCTCTCATCTAGATGCATACTTGCATCATTTGGCGGATCTAAGGTCCCTATAGTCTAGGCGGCTGCCCGGCTTGCTGGTGGCGACACAATTTGCAACATCACAATTTCTATAATGCTTTTGTTCTAAAAAAATAGCACTTTAGACATGTTTGTTCTAATTTTTTTCTCTGAATTGCATGTATATAGACGCTATTTAGTGTGTATGCATATTCATTTAAATCCGTATGTAGCTCACATTTGAAATATCCAAAACATTTTATAATTCAATAGTGCATAATGTGTTTTGAGCAATACATGCAACTACATCATTGGAACCTTTGGTATTACTCCCTCCGTTCGGATTTAATTGACACACATTTGGTTGCACATGGATGTATCTAGACACCATACAAGTATAGATACATCCATACTTGCACAAAACCAAGTCAATTAATTTGGAACGGAGGGAGTAGTTTAGTACTTCCTCCGTCCAAAACATGTTTTGTCAAACTTGAGATACTTATTTTTTGACGGAGGGAGTACTTTTTTGCGACTAACTGACTATACTCCATAAAACCACTTGCTCCGTGCTCCACAACAACATCCACCTCTTTACAACTTGGGGTTTCACACCCCAAACCAGAAAAGATAACGCAGTGCCGGTAGATGGCTCGTGCACAAAAAAAGTAGACCAATCAGTACACAACTGCCACTTACCTTTCGCGCTGCACCCATTGCACGGCCGCATGTGCGCCGGCGAAGCGGCGCCACCGCCACATGCACACCGGAAAACTCCAGGGGCAAAAGTACAAAATGCGGTTAAATTCAGCAGCGAAAACCCATTTAAATTTGGTCGTATATCTATTTCTTTCTCCACCACGTCGTCCTCCTTAACGTTCGCATTTCCCACGCGGCCCATCTCTCTCTCTCTCCCCGATTCCCCGCCGCAGCGACCCAAGTCCACCGGTCCCCACCGCCGCCGGCGTCCCGGGGAAGCCCCGCTCCGGCACCCACCTCCCGACCCCGCTGGACGGGCTCTGTGGCGAGCTTCTCGAGCTCCGGCGAGTTGCGCCGGGCTCGGGCAGCTACCGCGAGCTGCGGTTGGCGCAGATCCGTGGCTCTCGTTCCGAATTTCGTGGGCACAGTCCCCAATTGGAGTCGGTCTGAGTTGTTTCCGCGGGTTGGTGGAGAGGTTGGTGACTTGGTGCGCGTGTGTGTGTGGAAGCTGGTGGGCGGCTGCGGTACATGAGCGCCGGGAACCTCGGGCGCTGCTTCGACGTGGTCGGAGAGCTCTCGGCGGCGCGATGATCGAGCAGTTCGTTAATTTCGTCATCCGCCCGCCACGGTAACCGCCTCGCTGTCCTGTCCCCACTCCTCTGCCAAACTTCCGTTTTGTTTGAGCTGCAAATAGGTCGAAGCGTGCTGCTGCTTTTACGATGTTTCGCTCTGTGAGTTAGCTCTGCGATTTTTCTATTAAATCAAGCTTATGGTGAGTTTCAGTGATTACTGGCCTCTCGTAGTAGTCTTACCAATGCTCAGATTGTAAGCAAGCGGCAGGGGAAGCTATGTGCTCAAAATAGGAACAGTTAAAACAAGCGCAGGAGCTAGAGTGTGCTGGTCAAGACTTGATAATGAGAATCGTGTACTATGTCTCTAGTTGATCAAGTAGCTCTTCTAGTCACAAGTTTGTAGTGGCAACTGGCAAAGATAAACTGATCTGAAAGAATAAAATCAATAATTGCAATAAACTCTTACATTTTTGGTAAGACGTGTAGTTGCATCTGGACTGCACTTTCTCGTAAAATAAATTTACACATCTCTCGTTAACTGGAGAGTTGGAAGCTCTTAGAAATTCGATATTCATCAGATGGTTTTATTATCTATGTACTTCTGCAGCTGGTTAACTGGATGCATATTTACAGTGCAGAGTACAATCCAGATCAGTATTTATGGGAGCCAGAGTTTACTCTTGCAGGAAGAAAGTACAAACGACTAGACTTGGAGGCAAGTAAGGGGAGCAATTATCCTGCCTTTTTTCCGTGTTCCTCTTTCCAGTGGAAATACTTTATGCTGATTGTCAACATTTTATATATTGGACTTATTCTTGTGCTTATATGTGGCAGCTTTCCAATGAAAGAAACCAGATCTTAAAATGCAGCCACTATGTTCCTGCCGTCATCCCAGAAAACACTGCCCTTCCATGTGTGATCTACTGCCATGGGAATAGGTATTTGGGTTTTCTTGCTCATGTGTACTCAATGTCCTTTCCATGTGAGATATTACTCACATTCTGACCCAGTGGATGTAGAAGTATACTTTTCTACGTCCTAGTACTGGTTAACACATAAAGCCCAATCACACCATTAGATTTAAGTTACGATTACCTGTGATTTATCCAGATGAATCATGGCATTCATTTTTATTTTCACATGTGGTGTTTACCTTGATTAATCACTAACAATGCTGGCCAACTGATATTTTTTCTTAAACCTAATGCAGTGGGTGCAGAGCAGATGCAAATGAAGCCGCTGTCATACTCCTCCCTTCAAACATCACACTTTTTGCACTTGACTTTGCTGGATCCGGGCTATCAGGGGGAGAGTATGTCAGCCTTGGTTGGCATGAGGTGCATACTCCTTATAAATTTCACACAACATTATTATTGTTTAGTGATTGCAGTGTTCTGACAAAACGTACAACCACCAGAAACAGGATCTCAAGTGTGTGGTGTCTTTTTTGCGAAAGAATAAGGAAGTTTCTTGTATCGGTCTTTGGGGGCGATCTATGGGTGCTGTTACAAGGTATTTTGGTCCATGTGCTTCTACGTTATGGAAAATTGTTCAGTCCACTGTTTTTCTTAGCGCTCTGACGTTTTTGTAAGTATTCAGATACAACATAGTAAATGTACGCATCTTAAGAGTTTCTACATATTGTCGAAATATCCTGGTATTAGACAGTATCTTTATGCACAAAATATAATAATCTAGGTTTTACTAGATGGAATTTTATTTTGATGGTTCATCACAACTTTTTCTGCACTTTGATGCAGCCTGCTGTATGGAGCAGAAGACCCCTCGATTGCTGGCATGGTTTTGGACAGTGCTTTCTCTAACTTGTATGAATTAATGCTGGAGCTTGTGGATGTTTACAAAATCCGTGTTCCTAAGTTCACGGTATGGTTATATTTTGCATAATATTTTGCTTCACTGTTACGAATGAACTGATTATAGGAAAGGTGCACTCTCCCGTAGTTGATAATGTTTTAGCCTTTTAGTTATTCTAATATGGACTACATACGGAGCAAAATGAGTGAATCTACACAGTAAAATATATACATCCGTATGTTGCCATATTGGCATATCTAAAACATCTTATATTATGGTACGGAGGGAGTAGAATATATCAATATAATACGTGCTAGTTGGTGGTTTATGGTGCACTCGTATCCTTTTAGCTATGCTCAATCTAAATGCTGTTTGTACACATGGGAAGTGTTGTATGTGCAACAAGAATTGTACTGTGTATACGTCTAGGAATAATACAAACCTTGCAGGAATTTTTCCAGCTTTGGAAGTCTTCCTACTCGGTTCGGTGTGCATGGCCGTAGTGTTGATATCCTGTAGTTACCAGCTCAATTTAAATCTAGGATGCTAGGGAAGAAATTTTTGAATAAGCTATAGATTGAATTTGTGTACCAACTTACCTGCAGGCAATACATAACATGAACATTTTTTTTATCATTGCTGATGTTCTGTATTTTTTCAGGTTAAAATGGCTGTACAGTACATGCGTCGTGTCATTCAAAGAAGAGCCAAGTTCGACATAATGGATCTCAATGTTGTTCAGGTTTGATTTCTATAATAGTACATTTGTCTTGTTAATTACAAATTACTAGAGAGGCAGATACATTTTAATGACTAATGAGAATGTGATAGGAGCTGTTTAGCGTTGCAACAACTAGATGACACCCCGCACGTTGCAGCGGGGGGCTCTTGTAAATATATTGGAGCGCATGAAAAAAGACAAAACTCTAGAGAAGAAAAGAACAAATGACCGAAACTGGATACTATAGAATTTAGTGATACTTTGAGGCGGTTCACCATTTTACAATGTATAGTGCTATTTCAAAGTATAGGGACTTAACTCCCCTTTTCGATTTTTTTAAAGTATAGTTCAGATACATATTCAGGTCGAGATCCCCATAGGAAGTTTCAATATTCTTTTCCTCACATGAAAAGGCCAACAATAGAGAATGACTAATGCGTGTTCTACACATCCTTTCTAGGGAAAATATATGTGAAAATTAAAGAAGAAAATAGAAGTGTGAGTTAGAAGTAGAATAGAGATTAACATGACATATTGCAATATATATTTGAATACATGAAGTATAGGGGTTTAACTCCCCTTTAAAAAAAGTATAGGTTAGATACGTATTTGAGTCGGGATACCCGTAGGAAGTTTCTGTATTCTTCTCCTCACATGGAAAACACCAATAATAGAGAATGGCTAATGCGTGTGCCATGCATCCTTTCTTAGGATATTATATCTGAAAAGTAAAGAAGAAAATAGAAGTTTGAAGTAGAATACAGATTAACATGACTTATTGCAATATATATTTGAATAAACGAAAGGTCCGTGTTCAAATTTTATCATCCAGAAATCATCATATTGGGCAGGCAAAAGCGAACCGGACAGATAATCATTAAAAAGACAATTGTAGCAAGTACCTGCATGGAGCTAAGGAGGAACATGGATTTGAATGAAACCCCTTTTGGACCGATGGTCCAGGCAGCTTCGAAGCCCTGATGGCAAAGATAACTGGACAACAATGCTTCAATTTTTGCAGTGTATTTTCTTTGATACCGAGTAATTGTAAACCTGCCTGATGCTTCGGTGATACTGAGTAATTGTAAACAGTTAAAACTGAGTAATTGTAACAATGCGCAAGTTATGGAAACCAAACTGAATGAATACAGCAATAACAGCGGTTTAATCAAAGAGAACTAAATGTCCAACTGTAAGGTTAAATGTTTGAGTGTCATTTGCTGAGCCATGGACAAATTCACAACGCTCATAAAATTTACTAGGAATGAAACCACTTCTTCACACTTGTGTACTGGTTGAGTGTACTGGTTGGGAGAAATCAGTCTAAGTGGACTATGAAATACACAGAGGTCAAGACGATGCAGTCCAGAGGCAACTCGTAGAAGGAACTCATCTACCAGGAACTAAGGGCTAAAAGGCAAAATAAGAGGAAAACGACACATGACCATTTTCTGGTAGTTTTGTCACTTGGTGACACTTAACTATAAAAGGCATTCTTAAGAGAGTAGATTAAATGGCAGACCTGTAGCAAGACTCTCAAAAGAGAAGCTTGAAGCAGGACAAACAAGGAGAGAACGGGCAATGGCAAAGGAATAGGAACTCTTAAATGCTGACGCCACTTGCTTGAATGATTTTCGGACGATAGCCTTGGCCACTAATAGTTCTTTGCTGTTACCGCTTCTCTCTTGCTTGTGCTGCTCTGAACTTCTTTTAGAGAGTCTAAGCTACACATTTGCCATCTTATCTACTACTGAAGCTCGTAAGGCCTGCATTTCATAGCAAAGTTGAAACATCATGTGATGGACTACCAAAGATGAGTACTCTATGGTTTTCCCTTCTTTTGCTTTTGCAGCTTTTTATTGGTGGATGAATTTAGTTTGCAAGCGGCCTCTAGATTGTCATTCTTTTCTATCTTGTTTTGACCTTTTGTAGTTCCTAGTATACAATGCTGGTTCCATACCTCTATCCACCAATAGACAAAGTGTGAAGCAACTGCTTTATCTCCTTGCACATTTCATGAGCTTGGATGAATTTAGTTTGCAATCTGCCTCTAGATTGTCATTCTTTTCTATCTTGTTGACCTTTTGTAGTTCCTGGTATACAATGCTGGTTCCATACCTCTATCCACCAATAGACAAAGTGTGAAGCAACTGTCTGTTACACACTTCTTTCTTTGACCAAAGAGTAGAAAAACATACTTAATTGTAAACCTACCTGATGTTGTCCTCTTGAGTGCAAGCCTTCTGTTGTCTTTCCTCTTCATCTGCTTGCCCTTCTGTTGTCTTTCCTCTTCATCTGCTTGAGTCGAAGCACCTTTCACGTTTTTTCTGGAATGGGCTCTAGTGTAACCAGCAGAATGGAAATTCTGTGACAGTTGACTGGCTTAGGACATATATGGCTGTTTTTAGTTCATCAGATCTATGAATATGGATTTTCATTTGGCAAAGTATCTATTTGAATTTTGAAACAGTATAATGGAAGGTTGTGACTCTGCAGTCCGTGGTACATGGTATATACGATAACACAAGCAAAATAGTTTCCCAGAGGCAGTATCTGAGAAAATAATCACCAATCTACTGTATTAGGTAGTGGACAACGGCATTACCTGCTAAAAGAGTCAGGTACCGATTAGCTACTTGGTTGAAAATTATCTCTAGATTCCCGGTTACTAGCAAGTGATTTTTCCGAGCGTTGGAACCTCCTCTTCAATTTACGACTCTTGACATAACCGCTAGTCTGCTAGTTCCTATGATGGCAAAGTGAACCCATTTTAACCCAATATCCATGACCTTACAAGACCTAGGTGTCTTAGCTGTGACCACTGACGTTAAACTATTAGGTGCACTCTTTCAGCTTTATTACTGGGAAATATTGTTTACACAAAATTAGTTGACTAATTGTGATATCCTGTTATACTTTGTATGTTCAAAGTATCAAAGTAGCATGGTTTTCGGTCAAGCGCATCCATATTTTTTTGTTACCTTCTATTTCTGGATACATGACAACCTTTACTATCCTCTCTATTCACCAGTTTGCCCCCAAGACATTTATTCCGGCATTATTTGGACATGCATCGAGTGACATGTTTATTCAGTCCCACCACACTGACCGTATTCACGAGGCGTATGCGGTAAATTGTGCTTGCTTTACATAGGCTGATAACATGAATAGATTGCTTAAACATACAGATCTCTGTGGGGATTGCTGAACATATTTTGTTCATGTATATTTCTCTGCAGGGTGATAAAAATTTGATAAAATTTGATGGCGATCACAACTCCTCGAGGCCCCAATTTTATTACGATTCTGTTTCAATATTCTTCTATAATGTTCTGCGCCCACCTCAATTTCCGTCTTCATGCTCAAATAAGTTAGAGAAGTACTACAACCATGGAGCTGGAACTAACGAGGTAAATTTTCTCTTCATTCCTATAAACGCATCAAAACTTCGGCTTTGTGTTATGGGAATCCCAAAACCGTTCCAAGGAACGTCAATTCACTCGCCTTTTCAGAGCTTATTGTGTGAGATCATAAATGGTCTAAGGGCCGCTGGTACTGATGCAGGAAGTTCATCCGCAGCTGCAACTAGTTTCACGAATGGTGTGGCCAAGCCCCCTTAGTACTAACGTGAACTCATGAGTTACCTCTTGCTATTCACTGACTTCTATTTCATTGTTTCAGCTACAAAATCGGTAGTTGAATTGTTGACAGAGAGAGTCAATCAGTTGTCCGTTAAAAATGACAATGACCTAGTAAGTCCATCAGACCATCAGTGGTAGGTCTGTCTCTTGTACCTGAAATCTGAGGTGATATATGTCCATTTAAATGCAGGATTTCCTTTTGGACGAAAATCATAACCTCACAGAGATGGAAGATAACACCGCCGAGCCCCATATACAGGTAATATTTGACGAGTCTTTTGTTTTATTTCATGCTGGGAGATTGTTTTGCCATTGTTAAATTCAACACTGAATTCTGTAAAATTTCTATCACTACATATGTACATGATGCAACCCCCTATCTGTGATACTAAATTACGTGTGTCACTATAATGAGTCTCACACAAGCGTGATAAACTGACGATTAACATATGGACCCTGTCATTCTGTGATTATTCATTTATTCCTAGATTAGACTACTTTCTGAGAAATGATCCTGTAATCTTACTGATAAGTTCATTACCATTTCAGGATAAAGCGAACAGGCAAAATGAGGAGTGCTGCTCATACACAAGTTCAAACCGAGAGAGTTGGGGAAGATGTTCTTCCTTGGGGGCAGTGAGTGATGGATCATCTGCTGGCGAGCGCCCGGGGGATCCTAACCATAAGCATAAGGTACATTTATTTTAAATGTCTGCCGGTCACTATAAAGATCAAAGAGGCACATCATATATGATAACTTGACGAGGGTTTATTAGTATACAAATTTTCTTTGCAATCGCTTTAAGGCCTTCTCTTCGGCTTATGGCATCAGGAAACCATGAGCTGTTTAGAAGCAAAAATTTATTATGGGCTCAAAATAGGTCGCTTTAAGCCCTTCTCTTCGGCTTATGGCGTTTCTTAATTTACTTGTCGCTTGAACAAATAGCCTGATTTCAAACTAGTGATGTTGCTTTTGCTGATTACGTTATCGAGTTAAGTTAGCAAAATTATATTCCCGAGAGAACAACTTCTGATATTTTCAGATCCCCACATTTGCTCCCAAACAGCAGAGCATGACGCTAAGAGCTCTGGCGACGCCACTGAGACGGATACGAAGGAAGACACTCACTATACCAAAGGAGAGGAAGAATCGGTCTCTATGGAAGAGGCTCAACCAGGAGAGGCATGATATGGGGGAGAGCTTGACCCAGCGTTTTAGGCTCTGCATCCAAGGTCAGGCTCAGCACAAGAGAACAAAGTCGTCTTGACAACTGTGAATACTCGATTTAACCCAGACAGAACTGCTAGGAACACGATGATTCACCGACAGAAATGCACCTTGATTTCTGACTCACGGCGCCGACCCTGCTGTATACTTACCCTACTGAATCTGTGAAGCAAGCCATATGTAACTGTCGTCTTTTTCCGTCATATTGTTCCAGTTTTGGTTTTGTAGATCCCAGGCTTGTAGAAGTGTGACCCCTGGTTTGGGGAAGGAACCCCTGCATTATTATCAGCACCTCAGTAGGCTTTCGAGTTCAAATTGTATTGACATAACACATCACTTGTTCTGTTGTTTGGGAACCTTAGGGGCAAATTGCCCATGTATCGTATCAGGTCTCTAGCTTGAGCCATCTGCGAGTGGTGAAAAATTGTCTTTGAGCAAAACAATCGTTGGCATTCTGATCTGCGTGGGAGAAGAAAGTTTGATCTACTCTGTTTTTTATTCATGCAAGTGTTTTTAGAGGTGGGACGTCAGTGCAGCTGGACAACTGTCACGAATATACAATTACAATTTCATCTCTACTCCAATACATTGTTATCGCATCTACCAGCAGCCAATATACATACTTGAGTTAGATGTGAGAGACCATCTCATATACTGATCTCCGCCTCTGTGGAAGAGGCAACGAGGTGTCTCCAAGCCGCTGCCGTAAGAAGAGTGAGGCCAGCAATACTGCTCCACATGGCATAACGATGTCCCACGCGACACTGAACAGGTCGCCGCGAGGACTCAGGGGTAGAATTCTAGTCCGACAACACAGAGAATAAAACAAATAAGTTCTACTATTAATTAGATGTTTGGCCCATAGTGGACAGCGAAATTAAAAGTTTGGCCAAACGAAAGCTCAAAAATCTGAAACACAGTACGCGTCTGCTTCGGTTCTTCCAGGATGTGACAACCAGCAGGTTTCAGTTCATCCTTCCAGAGAGTTAAAATCTTGAGGTAGTAAACTTGTAGCTTCACTATGGCACATCCCCTCAACGTGCTAAAAGTTTACTGATAAACGGATCAATCACCCCCGGTGCAGAGTACATGGCTGCAAGTTCAGAGATCCATGAGTATTGACTATCACCCGCCCTAATGGTCCTTGGAAACATCACAGGCCTCAGCCAATGATTGCTATAAAAATTCCAAGAAAATAACCGAATGTACATTAAGCAAACGAAGCACAAAACAAGATTGAAGTTGAACAACAATCGTTTGGACAACACCACTTAAATTGAGACACAACTCATACCGCATACAAACAACCCTAAGATCGTTCTTCATGGGCGAACCGCGGACTTACAGTGCTAGAGTAGACTGCTAGCTAGGTTCTAACTTACTGCGCTAACTAAACTCAGTCGATGGAAAGTTTGATGCTAGAAATATGGAAAATATTCACTATTTTGTAGCTGAGTAAGCCAGCCGAGATCGATTAATTAATTAGAGAAATATTACTCCACTAAGTTGAAAGGTTATCAACAAATTTGTTGGATTGAAAGGTTTGAGCAACTGAGGACTTGCTCGTGAGCATGCACACCACATAGTTGATCGTCTATCACCGATGCACCCATAAGATAAACTAAAATAAAGAATACTGATGCAAGTATTGCAATCCGAAAATTTCTATTTCTCTGGTAGTATTAACACTAGAACCATACCATTTACAAAGCTCAGGAAAGATTAAATCAAATTCCTTGCTTGTTACAATCCGTCACACATCAGACGAGGCACTCAGGCAGGCCTCATGGATAGCTAGATTACAAAGATGTGTGGGCAAACAAATCGCTAGCTAGGTTACATAAACTGATGCACACTACACTAATTCCCGTGTCGATCAACGATCATGGAATATTGCGTTTCCATGCCAGCGCTGGAATACTGATCATGGAGAGGTGCCTCCAAACCGCACTCTGAAAAGTCTAAGAGCTCGTCGAGGTTGATGTCCTTCAGCATCTCAAAATCCATGAACGACTCATCGATCGCGTTCACGGCGGAGAATGATCCTTGATCCATGGACGGTGCTAGCATCTCTGCCGGCGCAGCAGCATTCATCACGCCCGAGGCTCCTTGATCTGATGATGGCATAGCGCTGTGTGCTACTCCGAAGTTCATCGTGTTCCCGCCGCCCACGAAGTCTTGATGTGGCCCTGCGTAGTCTTCCACGAGGTAGGGTTGATCTGAGTAGGACGGTGCGTAGTTTCCAACGTTTGCCCACTGGCTCTGGTAGTCTTGATGGGAGTAGGACGGTGCAGCCGGCCTTGCACTGCCGCCACGGTCATCATCTACGGGAGGATCCACCGCTGCCATTGGAGGGAAGTCGACGGCAGATCTCCTGTGCTCCTCGAGTGCTTTGGCTTGCGCGTAATCGTCCGGCTCCCTCTTGGCGTTCTGGCCATGTCCGCTGAACCGGATGCTATACAGCCTCATCAACGACGAGGCGAGATCCACGGGGGCCGTGATCGAATACTCGTGCATCACCCATCCTGTGCTGAAGTCCTTGCCGTCGGGGTAGAAGCTGAGCATATACTTCTTCCAGGTGATCTCCATGCCGCTGTCTGCAACGCGCAGCCTGTCGCCGTCCACGATGGCCTTCTGCCCTTGCCAGCACCCGCCGCCGACGCAGGTCCGTTTCTGCCGCCCACTGCCCTTGTCGTCGATCGGCTGCCCGTTGGCGAAGAAGAAGGCCTCGTCCTCCTTGCGCTTGTGCTTGTCGAGGAGCTCCCACGGCGGCGCGCTCAACGGATCGTCCTCCAAGATGATGCCCTCCAGAGGGAGCTGCTGGCCGAGGATCCGACGGAGCAGGAAGTATTCCACCAGCTCGTCGTCGTCAGGCTGGAACTTGAAGCCCGGCGAGAGGCCGAGGCCGAGTACGTCTTCCGCCTCTTCCATTGCCGGCGCGATCGACTTGCTAGCTAGCTTAGGGTTAGGGTTTGCTGGATGCCTGGATCGAAGTTTGAGGCGCGCGTGTGGTACGTACGTGGTTTCGATCGAACGTGGGGTGGAGTAGTATTTATTAGGATAGTTGCTGGCGAAATTTGATGCTCTGCTGGGTAGTGCACACGACGACGGATTCAGGCTGTTCTTGGTGGAGTCGAATTCCGAATTAGGATAGTTGCTGGCGAAGTTTTCACGTACGTCAACCAGCACACCCTATGTGGCTCCTCGACTCTCATAGACCACGCACGAGGCCCTCCTTAGACGATGCCATTCACTGTCGTGGTCGTGGCTGTGGCCTGTGGGTGCTTCTCCGGTTGTGACCAGCATGCATGTCGACGATGGCGATGGCGATGAAGCCTATCCAAGCCACATAATCAACATCACAGACGATGGAATCGTGGTTGCACCCATCGATAGGATGGAGACGGTGATGGAAAGCATGGCGGTGAGGGGACGGGGCATGGTTGATTTGCTACAGTGGCCAGAGGCAGCGCGATTTTTGCGCTCGACTAGTACACAGGGGCGGAGCCAGGAATTGGACATAGGGGTGGCGAGCCGAAACCTTAAATTTTTTCATAGTATTTGTCACATAGTAAAAACCAATTCGAGAGAAATTTTCCATTTTCACACACGGAATGCCTATGTCTCTATCTGGAGATCAAGGAAAAAAATAGCGTGCTATCAAAAATAGCGTGGCCCTCCTCCGGAAGCTATACAAGATATAGCGTGATATAGCGAAGTTACATATAAAATAGCGTGATGAAAAAGTTATAAGAAATAGCCCAAATATTAAGTATTTCAGCACTAATTTTTTTTTCATAAACAATACATGCATAACCAGGTAACCATATTCAAATGTCAAGGCCAAATCCATGGCACGAATACAAATATGAGGCTTAAAACCATGAAAAATTAATAAACTAAAAGATAAATATTTTAAATTTTAATCATAATCATTGACATCATCTTCAGAATAACTAGAAGAACCACCAGATTGCCGCCATCATCATCACCTAATGTTATTTCCAGACTTTTTGTTAGCGTAGCTATAACGTTACCACATTTAGTGTGGTTTCGAGCGTATAAGACGAAAATAGCGTCGTAGCGTCAACTTTAGGCTAAATATAGCGTAGCCTCTCCAAATACGCTATATCGTGCTATTAACCGGGAAATAGCGTGCTATTTTTTTCGTTGGTGGAGATAGGCAAATTGAATAGAAAATACCACCAAATATAAGATATAAACCACGCAAAGTAATTAGAGATGGTAACCATTAGTGAAATTTATTCGATCCATCAGTCACAATAAAATTTCTTTGGTAAATTGAACCGTTGAAGGAAAGCATAATTTATTGATTATATGCACATCTTTGAAAATTATGTATAATCTAGAATATATGCGCTAGCTATTAGCGACAATGTTCATTCCGTTAATTCCTTCGCATCACTGAGCCATAAGGTGAATATTGGTGTACCTTTTCAAAGTGGGCGCTTGATCATGTAAAATCCATTACCGATGAACTCCACGGTAGGATCAACAGAGGGGTTGGAGCGGTTGGAGACTTGGAGTATCGCCTGGATAAATATGGGTCCTGGTCTGGCCACTCGATGGCGGCTGTCTATTCCTAGCGTCCGGCGACTCGCAGGCACGAGGCTAGCAAGTGGCGACCGCCGCCGCTGTAGGAATTTGGCAGCGCGATAATCGATCTGACGGTGATGACGCAGAGATACAAGGGCCAGGTGGTGGGGGTTGGGGGTCATGGTTGTCAGTACTGATTTGCTATGATGTAAAAAAGGTACTGACTTGCTACGGCAGTGGAAAGAATCGAGCGGCAGAGGCGGCGCGCTTTTGCGTTCCATACGAATCCTAAAAAAGTACCCGTAATTTTGCTTTTTCCCCATAGAACTATCAAATTTGCGTTCCAGTACAAAGCAATCTAGTCCATCGTTTGATTACAGTATTTTCTATTTAATATTTGTCTCTTCCCACATTTTTTCAGACAAACCAAACTTTCATCAATTTTTTTAGATGCATAGATATTACGATAGAGAAAATAACATTGATCAAATTTGGAATATTCACAATTTCCGTCAACATATTTAATGCATTCACCAAACTAATATCGTGAATGTTAAATTGATCATCTTTCACTCATTAAAACTAGCTAGCAACCAGAGCTTAGTTGGAAAACATAGTAAGTATTTTTATTCACTTCGATAGAGAGACGAAGATCTTCTCGCCGTCATTAATTTATGCTATGACCTATTCTTTCATCGTGCCAAGTATATATATTTTCCTTTGTGGTGAAATGCAAATGAATTTAGGTATAATAAATGTCATTTCATGCATAAATAATGCGCGACATAATCTTTATCTTGTGACGATAAAAATATCGTGGCAGTGGACAACACTCTCCCCGGTCGAGCCCCACCGATTAAACGGGGGCCTTTATCGGCACAACGAACCATGAGTGTGAACTCATTGGCGCGGGACATCACCATCTGGCTGCTCATGGTGACGGCTCCCTCTATGGATGACCTCTTCGGAGCGGACGCGGGTGGGTGTTCTAGTCGGGGTGGATCGGGACAAGGATGTGGGAGATGACGTGCTCTATAGGATATCACCTCCACTCGGCAATGATGCGGCCTATCATGGCATAGACAATAACGACGATGCTAGACTAAGTCGGAGGGCATGACCTAGCAAAGATGGTGTAGTACCCGACGTAGGGAGAAGTGTCACCCGTGGAAGGTCAGAAGCACCTTCGTCGGGTAGCCGAAAAGGCGAAAAGTAAACTCCATGTTGTTTAATGTGCTCGATTGGCATTTACATCCATGCTTTTGAGGAAATAATACCTTTCCCCATGCATGGATGTGCATTATGGTAAAAGCATATGAACCAGTACGTTTTCAGATTTGAAATATCAAAACAAACTACAATAACGTGTCACTTGTACAATAATAAATAAGACGGAATAATAAGAGTAATAATGCTAAGTACATGGTTACATGAAATCACGGTTTTGTCATATTCCAACCCATTTTCGGGGGCTATAACATATTTTTCAGGGGTTCTGGGACAATTTCGCGATTGATGACTGCATGCAGACGGTTGACGATACCCTTTTGGCGTGTTCCCGCACTACAATTGAGTCAAAGCTGATTGTCGCGTGTCGAAACACGGACAACAGGGATGTTCAACACCCCCTATTTGTTCGGTAGGATAGCACAAGACACTCCAAATCCGGTTCCCGGGAACAGACACGAACACACACGATTTTACCCAGGTTCGGGCCACGTCGCTGCGTAACACCCTACGTCCTGCTTGTCTGGATTTATCAGTATGGTGTTGGTGTACAAAGGGAGACTAGCTCACTCCTCTATCTCTCCAGGATGACGGGGAGGGCAAGCACTCAGCTTCCCGAGGTGCGCTCTCCTTCTCACCACCAATTATGGGGAGTTCTTCCATAGAGTAGAAGCCATCAACTAGTTTATTCCACTCCCTCTCTACTGTCCTTGGTCCTCCTTGTATACTATAAGGGGATTCCACAACAGTCTCCTTGCATGCGTGCCACCGAGGCTAGTTGATACGTCTCAAACGTATCTGTAATTTTTGATTATTCCATACTTGTTTTATATCAATGCTACATTTTTTTATTATAATTTTATATCATTTTAGGGCATTTTCTTGGACTAACCTATTAACAACATGCCGAGTGCCAGTTCCTGTTTTCTGCTGTCTTTTTGTTTCAGAAAATTTATGAAGGAACTATTCTCCAAAAGATCTGAAAATTCACGGAGGGCATTTATTTATCGTAGAGAAGACGGAGTCCAAAGATCAGCTACAGGGGCCCCCACCAGTGGAGGAGGCGATCCCTGGGCTAGGGTGGGGCCGCGCCCAAGGGCCGCCTGGAGCCCCTGTTGCTCCCCCGACGCCGCCTCTTCGCCTATTTATTCTTCTCGTCCAGAAAACCCTAAAACACCCGAGAATTTCCACGATACGTAACCGAGGCCGCCGTCAACTCGAACCCTAGTCGGGAGGGTTCTGAAGCTCTTCTCGGCACCCTGCCAGAGGGGGAGATCGTCACCGGAGGCATCTACATCGCCATGCCTGCCTCCGGAAGGATGCGCGAGTAGTTAATCCTTGGACTACGGGTTCTTAGCGGTAGCTAGATGGTTATATTTTCTTCTTGTGCTACCATGTTTAGATCTTGTGAGCTGCCGAACATGATTGAGATCACTATTTTGTAATGCTACATGTTGTGTTTGTTGGGATCCGATGAATTGTGAAATTATGATCAGATTGTTCATTACTTGTTATCATGCTTATGTTTTATTTAAGATCTTGCATGCTCTCCTATCCATGTGGTTACTCTGGCCAAGTGATTGTATGTATCTTCAAGAGAGAGATTTTAGTGCTAGATAGTAGGTTCATCCCTCCTGTGTGTCTGGGCTCTAGATGGCAAAAAGACTAAGACCGAGGATGTGTTGTTGCTTCCAGGGGTAAAACATCGGTGTTTATTGCTATATGTTTATAACCACTGCTTATATTATGCACAATGTTTATTGCAATTATCTGTTGCTTGCAACTTAATACTTTCAGGTGACATGCTGGATAGCGATCCTGGGGTGGATTATTAGTCATAGATGCAGCTGAATAGCGGTCTATGTATTTTGATGTAATGCCTAATTAAATATTACAATGAACTATATCTTGTCATGCCCTCACTATTTGTCAATTGTCTAGCTGTAATTTGTTCACCCAACATGTTTACTGTTTTATGGAAAGAAACCACTAGTGAAACTATGCCCCCCGGTCCATTCTTTTACATTGATTATAACTCGTTTACTTTGCTTTTAATCATCATTTGCTCGCTATCCATTTTTACTTTTATTATTGTTTTCCACACCATACGTTTAATCTCTTTGTTTCCAGCAAGACGGGAAGCTTGACAACCTTCCTGAATTCGTTGGGGGCAAAGTTTAGTGTTTGTGTTGAGTGTAGGTCCACGTCAATCTGCTAGCCAGGGTGGATTAGCACCGTGTTGAAGCCTTTCAAGTCGTACTGGTTCGATAACCTTGGTTCTTAACCGAGGGAAAACTTTATCCGCTACACTACATCACCTTCCTCTTGAGGTTCCCAACGTTGGTGGTATTTTCCATCAGCATGTGTGTCGTGTCAGCGTCAAGGTGGCACCTGAGGGTGTCGGTGGCGCCAGCTTGGCGCTGTGCTACCCCGCATGCCGTGTGGCTCGCCTGCACCGAAGGGACGTCGCGTCCTGTCTTGTCAAGCCTGCCAGGGCTTGCCGTGCCCGGCAAGCAACCCTCTGACGCGCAGGGGCTACAGAGTGTGAGCGCCACATCAGGTGTCCCTCTTGCCGAGGTGATGTGTCCTGGTCACCGCCACAGGCAACCGTGGCGTTGACCATTCTTCATGCCTGCTGAAGGCGCTTGCCGAACCAGATTCCCCGCGGTGGCCACCTCGAGATTGGAATGCCTCTTGGGAAAGCGCCTAGGGGGAGCCCCTCGAAGATGTCTGAGGGCGAGGCCCTAGGACATCTTCGAGAAGTTCGGTCGTGGCATAGCTTCCCATTCAGGTGCGCCACAATTCCTCGGGCAGGATGTAGGTCTTGTAGTCCTCCTCGCCTTTCCCATCGTGGGTAGCATGGTGGGTTCTGGGGGTGGGTATATATGTACCTGCCCATAGGTTCATGGTGACGCTTTGTCCCCTTCTGGGCCGCTCGAGCGGCTTCGTGTCTCTTCGTCCCCTGAGGAGGCGACTCGTGGCTCCGGCCCTCCCGGAACCTGCGGTGTGTGCTGGTACCTTACCTTCAGGGACAACGAGGCAATCCACGCGCCCAGCGTCGGTAGTACCCCGGGCACCGTGACACCGACAGTAGACCCCGGGCGTCCCCTGGGCAGCGGGGCGCCCACCTGGCGTGTGGGTCCCGGCTGTGGCGGGTCAGTGATAGCAGGAATCCAACTGCGCGGGTTGGTCCATTTTCCACGGTGAGTACTTGAGTGCCTGCAGGCCCGAGAGGCGACCTTGGTCTGCTTCGATGTGATGACCCTTACCTTCACCTCTTCGCAGGGTTAATGTCGCATAGGTGAGGGAGACAGCGAGGCCCCACGCGCACCTCCAAACTGCACGACGGTTAATGTTTGATAGCGCGTGGGAGGGGGCATCGCCCAGAGCACCTATAAAATAGCACGAAGAGGTGGGAGCCTCTCACTGTCTCACATGCTCGTCCCTTCTTCTTCACCATTTCATGCCGAGAGCTCCCTTTCTCCCATGGCGAATCATGTTCTTTGTGCCGCGTTAGGCGAAGGGGGCCAGCCATGGCTCGGCTCCGTCCTGACACGGGGGAGCTCAATATTTTTGCTGACGTTGGCTTCTTCCCGTGCTCACATGAGTGTGCATGGCGAGTCCCGGGCGAGGAGAAGCCTCCGCTGTTTGCTATACATCTGTAGTGCGGGATTTCACCCCCAGTGCATCCTTTCCTTGGGAAACTCCTCTGCCTTTATAAGATCCAGCTTCATCACCTCACCCCGACTGCATCACACACCTCTCCTGCTTCATCACTCTTTGCGAGGGTTACCTCGGGGTCCACCCTCACCTAGGCCTATGGTGCTCGTTGTTCTGTTTGGCTGGAAGGACTGTCGGGGAGAGGACGACGAAGCGGAATGTGGGGTGGTGAAGATTATCCCGCATCGCTAGGAACACAATGATTCACCGAGACAAATGCACGTTTGATTTCTGACTCATGGCGCCAACCCTGCTGTATAGTTACGAACCTGTGAAGCAAGCCATATGTAACTGTAGTCTTTGTTCCATCATATTGTTCCACGTTGGTCTTGTAGATCCCAAGCTTGTACAACTGTAGTGTGACCCCCCGGTTTGGGAAGAACCGTTGCATTATTGTTAGCAGCTCAGTAGGCTTTCTGAATTCAAATTGTATCGACATAACACATCACTTGTTCTATTGTTTGGGAACCTTACGGTGAATTGCCCATGAATCGTATCGGGTCTCTTGCTTGAGCCATCTGCCAAGCGGTGCAGATTAACCCTCAAAGCGAAACAACAGTTGGCATGCATGGGAGAAGAAAGTTTGATCTACTATGTTCTTACTTTTCTTCTTCGAGAGTACGCAATTGCGTACCTTACTTTTATAGAAGGCGAAGGTATAGGTTACAAGAATCTGCTATGGCTTTAGAACAACACATAGCAAGTGATTACACCACACTCAGGACTCACGCCTAGCTATCTCTCACTCTAAGTTTTGATCACCAACTCCCGCCTTGCTCCATAGCCTTCATTGAAGGAGATATGCCCTAGAGGCAATTAATAAAGATATTTTATTTGTCATATCTCGATTGTTCATAATATGTTTATATCATGCTATAACTATATTAAGCGGAAACATTAATACACGTGTGGTATGTAAACAATCAGGTCCCTAGTAGCCTCTTTACTAGTCCATTGAGATCAATAGATGATCAAGGTTTCCTGTTCATGGACATGGATGTCAATTGATAATGGAGTCATGTCATTAGGAGAATGATGTGATGGACGCACACCCAATATATAGGAGAACGTAGTACTCAAACCTTCGTCCGTGAGATCGTATTTAATCACTATCTCTGGAGGCTGCCTTGATTGCATCAAACGTCACACCTTAAATAGGGTGACAATAAAGGTGACACATATCAGGTATCCGAAGGAGTAGGTTGAGGCGTGTTGGGGATATACCGACTAGGGGTATCACCAACATGGATCAATCCGGCTAGTCCAGGGTGGCCCACAGTGGTGGTAAAGGCTTTGCCTACTGGGCGGCCCAGATAGCTGACGACCAAGGCAGGCGGATGCCGGCAAGGAGGAGGCCCAAGACCGAAGCCCATGAAGCCACCAGGACCAAGACGGAAGGCGGCAGACTTGTTGGCTAGGTTTAGGACTCTGTATGCTTGCCGGATACGTAATCACCTTGTAACCCTAGATCCGGCCGCCTATTGATAGCCCTTCACGTAGTTACCTGCGTGAAAAGTAAATGGGTTAGGTTGAGACTCCAAGTGCAGAGTGTGTAGTAAGTGGAAGACGTGTTTTCCCCACGAGGGGTGACTCGAGGGTTTAATATCGAACTCTCGGGGAATCAGTAGTGAAGATTTATCTTTCCTATCCTTCTTTTGGTTACCTACAAAACAAAGTAAATGTTTTGGTCCTCAACCTCACCTAGTGGTTGTCAAGCACAAGGTGTGAGAATGATATCAAGATAATATGCAATGCAAACAAGAAATAAATATGCAATGGTGGTAAATAAATATGCAAGGATGGTGGTAGCAATGATAAATGATATTTTTGGGTTTTATATGATGAATGCAAGATGTAAAAGTGTTTTTGTATTTTCGGATTTTTAAATGGCAGAAAATGGTAAAGTGGTAAAAGTTGTTGGAAAGGTGTTTCTTATGATTAAAAATGGACCGGGGTTCATGGTTTCACAAATGCACTCTCTCTTTAATAAAGTGGTAGACAATGGAACACTAGAGTTGACATATGAGATTGCAACACAACAGTTTAATGACAAGTTATAATTATATGGGCATCACGTCCTAACATAGAGACCTTTTGGTTATTAGTCTCTCTTATACTCCACCAAGATGCGAACTAAATCATAACACCTCAGTAATTAAGATAACTCAGAGTATAGCAATAAGTATCATGACATGAAGTTAAAATAAGAACATGCTAGATCTAGTCATGGAGGAAGTGGCAATGGTCACACCCACATCTCCGGTAGCATGGTATTTCTTTTTATCCCTAGTGAGGCAACAAAGTAAGGTAGAGATACCCAAGTGGATCGCAGAACTTTCTCTCACGTTCACTGCACTAGCCACCCCCCGTTACTCCAACTAATGCACACGTTCCCCCTCACACGCTCTCATAAACATGCTTGATCATGACAAGTAAATAAGAACGGGGTACATAATATGCATCTACTTTCATAACTGAAACAAAACCATTGCAATCTCAAACATATATTAACTCATAAAAAGATCCACCACAAAGGTATTACATAGATGACCGTAATCATGTTCAGCAGCTCATACGGTACTAATTAGTGAAGCTCAAGAGAGAGAGATACATAAGTTACTTCCACAAACCCATAGTCCAGAGGTGGACTACTCCCTCTTCATCATGGAGACGGTGGAGAAGTCGTTGGAGAAGATGGAGACCACGCCGGCAGCGCCCCGCCGGAGTTTTCCCCCTCCAATCTGCAACTCCAGGTCTCTGTTTCGGTGTTTCTGTGTTTCTGCGGCGCTCCTTCCGAAGGCGTCGGGACTATTTTTATAGTCGGTTTTAGGTCAAACGGAGTCGTGGGGAAAGATCGACGGCAACGGAGCTCCGAGGCCCAATGGGGGTCCCACACGGCCATGTACCTGGCCGCGTGGGCCACCCTCTTTTGGGCCTCGGGCCTCCGCTTGTTCGCTTCCTTCTCCCAAGTCTTCTCCTTCCAAAAATTGACGCTCGTAAATTTCCAGGTCATTTGGACGTCGTTTGGGTCCCTGAAACATTAAAATATGGAAAATAGGGTTTTCTGCCTGCGCAGGGTTAATTCCATAAAAATAGGAAAATCATGAAATATTCCAAAATCATTATAAAACAGTGATATAACCCTTATATGATGCAAATATGACTGGAATATAAGTAAAATAATGCAAAGTTCATGTATGCATTTTACATGCATCAACATCCCCAAGCTTAACCTATACTCGTCCTCGAGTATGAAGGTGATAAAACTAACATGGACTTTGCAATTTAATACTAACAATGGATATCAAAGATGATTACTATTGCTACATAGAGTCAAATGATTCATTCTTAAAAGGAGTAGCAATATGCAAGATAGATTATGAAGTGATATCAAGTATTCAATGCAAGGATGTTCAATGATAATTCACAAAGTGTAACATAAAAGAAAAGTACTATGGACCACATGTATGCATAATGAAAAGAAAGAACATCCTATAATGGTCATAGAGTATTGATGAAAATCTGAATATAAAAGGTGGACACTTTGGAAAGATATATATATGAGTAGAGGTAAAGCATGAATAAATTTCATCTAACTTCTGAACTTCTCTACTTAAGTTAATGATTGTAATGTGGTAATCCTTGGTGTCAAGCTCTCATTCCCCTATCATAGCATCTTGAATGATTAAGTTTAAAGTGAAAGCAAATATGAGTAGTGTGCTTGACAAAGTACAGGTTGAAAGTCTCATGCCCCTTGAATACAAGTACCTACTCCATGTGTTACTCACTTGGGAAACAAAGCAAGTTCAAGTTAAATATCATTGTAAGTAATAATAGTATCATTAAGAGCGTCAACTGGGGTACCTCTTGTCCCAGGATATGGAACAAGCCCATATCAAAATGACAAGACAAACAAACACAATGAACAATCTCAACACCCTTTTTATTTACCATTAATAGCTTTTTATTGTAAGGTGTATCACAGAAGGTTCACCATAGCATGTAAGTAAATTTCCACCATGAATGATGCATGGCTTAGATTAGCGGCCCAGGCGTCTCTCTAACCATTTATACAAACTCATTTAAACTCACTTCATTTCCACATTTATTTCACCCATGGTAAGCATCCATAAACAAAAGTACATGATATCAACTAAATGAAATGAAGTGCATGTTGAAAGCTTGCCATGTGACAGCACATATGAGCTAACTCTCAACCAAAGACATTTGTCAAGCCCACAACATCATAATTTTAATCACAATGGGTCATGTTTTATTTATGCAATGAAAGTAAAGTGTGCATCAAGTTCGAGAGAGCTCTATAACCAACTTTTCCCATAACAATCAACAACATAAGCATTTTCATTCAGAGGTATAGATAACAAATATCATGATAAACATACTCGGAATAGCATAAAGCTAATAGGTAGATATGGTGGACTCACTGGAAAAACTTTGGTTGAAGGTGTTGGAAACAAGTTTTTACTTGTTGGAATTTTTGGGCTAGCAAGAGGGAGAAAGTTGACCATCTAAATGCATGCATGAGTGTCCATAGAACTAACTAATCCATGTTAAACAAAGTAAAGTAACATTCAGCATCAAAACATGAATAAAAGATAGCTCTTGATAAAATACTTGCAAATTATTACTCATTAATAAGCTCATGAATCATGCAACTTTATGTGTCTTTAAAATCAACTCCAACATCCCTTTTCCCAATCTAATAATAGCATCCAACATAAATCAACCCAAATTTCCAGTAGCTTTCTCATATATAAATGATTGTGTATAATGTTGTATGCCTACTCATAAACTCAATTGGATCAAAAAGGTTCAAGTTAAAAGTTCAAAACATGCATCAAACAAAATGGGACAGAATCTGTCCAAAAAACAGCAGCAGCAAAACGTATTTTTCTACCCTACCTAACTTGTCGAAAAATTCCGAACAAATTCATGCATACAGAGGATGAAAAGTTGCAACTACAGTTCAAATATGAGCTCATTCGGAGTTATAGAATAAGAATTAAAAATCATACCGTGCAAAGATTCGTGCAGGAATAAAATCTCCGAATGCTATAAGCAACTTTTTTCAAACCAAAATGAGTAAAACTTGGCACTTTATTAAAAATTCCATAAACTAAACTATAAACTAAGTCTCTTGTTACAGCAAGAGGACACAAAGTAAATTACAAATAAAAACAACCGGGTTGCCTCCCGTAAAGCGCTTTCTTTATAGCCATATAGCTAGGCTTCTTACTTGATAGTTATTGTGGACGAAGCTCATGAGGGAGCTTGAATGATGTGCCCCTCTTCCTTGGGAAGTGTTCCATGCACTTCTTGTGTGGAAACTGAAACTTCACATTCCCTTCTTTTGAATCAATGATAGCACCTATAGTACGAAGAAAAGGTCTTCCAAGAATAATTGGACTAGAGGTTTTATTCCCCATATCCATGATTAGAAAATCAACAGGCACAAATATCATATGTAACTCTACCATAACATCACTTACTTTTCCTAAAGCATGTTTAATGGAATCATCAGCAAGTGCAAGTTCAATAGAGCATTTTTCAAGATTTTTAATTCAAGTATTCATATAGTTCTTTAGATAAAACAGAGACACTAGATCCTAGATCTAATATAGCATGGTGTGTCTCTTTTCCAATGGTTACTAGTACTTTGGGAATCCATATATCCCCAAGCTTAGGTGGTATCATAGCCTCTTGGTTGTACCTAGCAATCTTTTCTTTCAAGACATGATTAGCAATATAAGAACCAAAACCAGCTTGGTTATAGTTGATGGAAGGATCACTTGCAAATTTTTGTAAGATAGATATTAATTCATGCAAGCTACAATTCTCTAAGTCAAGCAATGGTTCCTTGACTTCACTAAGCATTTTAACTTCTTCAACTTTCTTCTCTAACTCAATTAACAGAAGAGATTCATCGTATTCAGTTTCGTTAACTTCTTCTTTTAATCCAACAAGTTGAGACATAAATGGCAACAAATATTCAGGATAGTTCAATAATTCATTAAGAGTTTCCTCCAAAGTAAGAGGAACATTTTCAGCAATATTAATAGAATTCATTCCAACCATAGGTGGTGCTTGTGGTTTCCCTGCAGACATACTCAATAAAGTGGCTTGGTTATCAGCTAGTTTTGACAAGGCTTTGTCTAGTCCTGCAGTTTGGAGTTGTAAGCCTTTAATATCAGAACTAATAGAAGCAACAGACTTATTCAACTCTTGTATCATGGTATTATGACTAGCAACTTGTTCCATAAGAATTTTATTAGCCTCAAAATTATCATTACGTGGTGGCATAGGCTTCCAATTATTATCACTAGCATTAGGATATGGAATAGAAGGACGGTTGTTGGGAACATATGGGGCTTTATTAT
The DNA here is from genome assembly GCA_947311845.1 of Poa pratensis. NCBI lineage: Eukaryota > Viridiplantae > Streptophyta > Magnoliopsida > Poales > Poaceae > Poa > Poa pratensis. The sequence continues at coordinate 21,033,462 of CAMZMU010000080.1, forward strand.
AGGAATTATAATTGTTGTTACCATACCCATTATTACCATAGTTCCTAATGAAGTTAATCAACATTTTCAGGATTATTACCAACTAGTTCTTGCAAAGGCACATTTTCAATATTTTGTTTATTAATGAAAGCAAGAATAGTGTCCATTTTAGATGACAAATCATTTGTTTCTTCTATGGAGTTTACTTTCTTAGATGGATTAGGTGCTCTATCAGTATGCCATTGACTATAGTTTTGCAAAATACTTTCCAATATGTTCTTAGCTTCTACTATAGTTTTTCCCATAAAAGCACCTCCAGCAGCAGAATCAAGAATATTTCTAGACATGTAATTTAGACCATTGTAAAAAGAGTGTAATATGGTCCATTCGTTGACCCCATGTGATGGACAAGTTCTAAGCATAAGTTTAATCCTATCCCAAGCCATAGCAACATGTTCATTTTCATTTTGCCTAAAAGAAAGAATGTTGTTTCTATTTTGCAAAATTTTAACAGGAGGATAGTATTTCTTAATGAAAGCTTCTTTTAAATCATCCCAAGTTTTAATGCTATCAATAGGTAATGAATGCAGCCACTCTTTAGCTTTTCCTCTAAGTGAGAAAGGAAATAACTTCAGTTTTAGAATATCACTTTCCACATTTTTAAATTTCTGCATGTCACATATTTCAACAAAATCATGAAGATGCATAGAGGCATCCTCCATAGCACTACCGCCAAATTGTTCCCTAGTTATCAAGTTCAACAAACTAGGACTTACTTCATAACTATCAGCTTTTATCTCAGGTGTGGCAATGGGCCTAGCAATAAATTGATCATTTGGAGTGTTTGTGTAATCACACAACTTAGTTCTTTCTCCCATTTTAGCAAGTTTTTATGTGTTTTTTTTTTTTTATGCAAAACTGAAAATAAAATGACACTAAATGATGCAAACCGAAATAACAAATGCAACAAAAATGCAAAACTGAAAATAAATATGCAAACCGAACTTAAAAATGCAAGACAATGACAAAACAAGATAAATTGCTTTGAAGGTAAAGATGGATAAGATGATGCTCACGTAGGTGCAACCTCCCCAAGCTTAGGTGTTAGCACAAGTTGGTGATGAAGTTGACTTGGTGAGATATCCTTGGATAAACCCGGCGCCAGAAAACAGAGCTAGTGCAGGGGACCCTTGGATAAACCTTTCAGCAATGATTCCCCGGCAACGGCGCCAGAAAACAGTCTTGATGGCCCTTCACGTAGTTACCTGCGTGAAAAGTAAATGGGTTAGGTTGAGACTCCAAGTGCAGAGTGTGTAGTAAGTGGAAGACGTGTTTTCCCCACGAGGGGTGACTCGAGGGTTTAATATCGAACTCTCGGGGAATCAGTAGTGAAGATTTATCTTTCCTATCCTTCTTTTGGTTACCTACAAAACAAAGTAAATGTTTTGGTCCTCAACCTCACCTAGTGGTTGTCAAGCACAAGGTGTGAGAATGATATCAAGATAATATGCAATGCAAACAAGAAATAAATATGCAATGGTGGTAAATAAATATGCAAGGATGGTGGTAGCAATGATAAATGATATTTTTGGGTTTTATATGATGAATGCAAGATGTAAAAGTGTTTTTGTATTTTCGGATTTTTAAATGGCAGAAAATGGTAAAGTGGTAAAAGTTGTTGGAAAGGTGTTTCTTATGATTAAAAATGGACCGGGGTTCATGGTTTCACAAATGCACTCTCTCTTTAATAAAGTGGTAGACAATGGAACACTAGAGTTGACATATGAGATTGCAACACAACAGTTTAATGACAAGTTATAATTATATGGGCATCACGTCCTAACATAGAGACCTTTTGGTTATTAGTCTCTCTTATACTCCACCAAGATGCGAACTAAATCATAACACCTCAGTAATTAAGATAACTCAGAGTATAGCAATAAGTATCATGACATGAAGTTAAAATAAGAACATGCTAGATCTAGTCATGGAGGAAGTGGCAATGGTCACACCCACATCTCCGGTAGCATGGTATTTCTTTTTATCCCTAGTGAGGCAACAAAGTAAGGTAGAGATACCCAAGTGGATCGCAGAACTTTCTCTCACGTTCACTGCACTAGCCACCCCCCGTTACTCCAACTAATGCACACGTTCCCCCTCACACGCTCTCATAAACATGCTTGATCATGACAAGTAAATAAGAACGGGGTACATAATATGCATCTACTTTCATAACTGAAACAAAACCATTGCAATCTCAAACATATATTAACTCATAAAAAGATCCACCACAAAGGTATTACATAGATGACCGTAATCATGTTCAGCAGCTCATACGGTACTAATTAGTGAAGCTCAAGAGAGAGAGATACATAAGTTACTTCCACAAACCCATAGTCCAGAGGTGGACTACTCCCTCTTCATCATGGAGACGGTGGAGAAGTCGTTGGAGAAGATGGAGACCACGCCGGCAGCGCCCCGCCGGAGTTTTCCCCTCCAATCTGCAACTCCAGGTCTCTGTTTCGGTGTTTCTGTGTTTCTGCGGCGCTCCTTTCCGAAGGGCGTCGGGACTATTTTTATAGTCGGTTTTAGGTCAAGACGGAGTCGTGGGCGAAAAGATCGACGACAACGGAGCTCCGAGGCTCCATATGGTGGGTCCCACGCGGCCCATGTACCTGGCCGCGTGGGCCACCCTCTTTTGGGCCTCGGGCCTCCGCTTGTTCGCTTCCTTCGCTCCCAAGTCTTCTTCCTTCCAAAAATTGACGCTCGTAAATTTCCAGGTCATTTGGACGTCGTTTGGGTCCCTGAAACATTAAAATATGGAAAATAGGGTTTTCTGCCTGCGCAGGGTTAATTCCAAAAAATAGGAAAATCATGAAATATTCCAAAAATCATTATAAAACAGTGATATAACCCTTATATAATGCAAATATGACTGGAATATAAGTAAAATAATGCAAAGTTCCTGTATGCATTTTACATGCATCACCTATATAAGCCGGACCTCGGGACGCCTTTAGGGCATACTCTGACGATTCCACACAACCAACTCATTGTAACCCGACAAAGGCTATTGCCATTATAGTGAGTTATGGCAGCACGTAGGATCTCGCCACCACCGTGAGATCCGAAGCTGGGTAAACTGCCTTGTTCGATCCCGACCTCGACGACGTCCACCTTCTTGCCCTACGTTCACCCTCGGCTAGCAGGACCCCGTCTCCTATCTCAGATGCCGATACGACGACAGTTGGCGCCCACCGTGGGGCCTAAGGCGTCAGGCGTCACGTTCCAGGCGAGAACCCTAGGCGGCATCGGCGAAACCATCGCCGTCGGCCGCGCCATGCGCTACGGCAACAATCACTACATGAGCTGCGACGAGCCTTACATCCCCGCGGACGACTACATTATCGGATGCGGGGTTGTGCCGTTTGGCGGCGTCGATGTATTCATCGGCTACACATCTGAGGCGTATGGTTTGCTGCGAATTTATTCGCCATCCCACCCGCCCTACAATCAGGAAGCTTACGTTCAAGACGGATCTGAGTCCGCCTCCTCCCAGGAGTCCGTAGATTCAGATCTACACTTTGTCGGCATGACAGGACTGGGATCCGACTCCCGGCCTGATCACAATGATCCCGAATCAATCCTCCCTGCTTTGCAGGACGAGGCCATGTCAGATGCCGGATCCAGATCTACTGTTCACGTCAACGTAGACTCTGACTCCGAGGAAGACTCTGCAAGCATGTTTGAGCAACGGATCCAAAGGTGTTTCAATGCACCCGAGCCTCCGCCTTCTGAGGCGGCTACAGGCTCGTCCGTCAACATGCAGCAGGTCTTTGTGGCGGATGTCACCGGTACGCCTTCAGCTCAGGCGGCAGCAACAGATGCCGCCAACGCCGGAGCTCTGGGAACCGATCCACTATTTTCGGAGCCCCCGCCGGCTCCGAAGAAGAGGATTCTGGAGAAAGGCGAGCCCAGCAAGACAGGGAACATGGCGGCATTGGCGAAAATCCTACACACGCCGGTGACCGATAAAACCAATCCAGCCGATTTGAAGAAGCTCTGCAACACTTTGTTGGAGCAAACAGAGTACCTCAAAAGCAAGCAAGCCGAGGTTGAGGGACTGCTCAAAGAAGCCAAGGAAGGAAACGCCAAGATAATCGCCAAGTTAGACCCCAAGCGTAACCTCTTCACCACAACTCCATTGCCCAAGCCGGCAGGATGTGTGGTAGACAAGAAAAGCAGGAAGGGCAGGGATCGATCACCCGACAACTTCAAATCCCCTGCCCAAAGGCTTGGGTTCGAGTGGGCTTCAGCGCTGCAGCGTAAGGACAAGAACGGGGACGTTGTCCTTTGCACCCCTGTCCTCAACGCTGCGGCCGCCTTGGAAATCCTCAACAACGACGACTACGACAAGGACGAGAAGATCTACTACGCCTTGATCCTTGCTCACAAAGCTTTAGAGCAGCAGGCCCGTGCTGATTCTCATGCCGACATGGCGGACGCAAGAGGAGGAAAGCTGGAGTCCAAATCCAACGCCTGCAAGCTTGGCGGCAGCTGGTGGCCAACCCGAGGATCCATCCGGCTCCAGTAGCCATGGGAAGGGGAAGGACCAGAGCAAGGATAAGGAACCACGCAAGTCACCGCCTCCCAAGAGGCACCGTGACGAGGCATCTCGAACCAGCAATAGGCGGGAAGCCTCGCCTCCTCCACCGCCTAAGCGGGATGAAGGCGGAAGGCGGGGAAGCAAACAGTCGCCAAGGAGTGGCGGAAACCGCGACAATGTCCCGCCGCCAAGAATAGGCAGGGACCGCACACCGTCTCCACCGCCAGTGCCCAGGCACGAAGGCGGAAGCCGGGGACACAACAACGAGTCTCGGCATAGCCGGGCAGCGCAGGACGAACCTCATGTTGACAGATCCAACAGGAAGCTCGCTCCAAGTGACGCGCGTCACCGTCTCAATGACATCAAGGCAGAAAAAGAGGACGCCTACCTCGGCCCTGTGTGCTTTGGCTCAGCCATCCGCAACGTTCAGATACCTTGAGACATGACATCTGTGTCAAAAACTCAACAAAGGTACAACGGCGCAGACAAGCCAAACTCATGGCTGTCAGACTACGCGCTGTCCATCGAAATTGCCGGAGGCAATGGCCTTGTCGCCACGCGCTTCCTTCCCCTTATGCTCGAGGGGACAGCCCGAAGCTGGATCGAAAACTTGCCGGAGAAGTCAATTCATAGCTGGCACGACATGGAAAAGGTGTTCACACAACACTTCCAGGGCACATACAAGCGACCAGGTGATGGCCCTTCACGTAGTTCCTCCACAATGGCGCCAGAAAACAGTTGCTAGCTCCTTCGTGTGATTACCTGCGTGAAAAGTAAATGAGTTAGGTTGAGACTCGAAGTGCAGAGTGTATGTAGTAGTGGAAGACAGTTTTCCCCATAAGGGGTGACTCGAGGGTTTAATATCGAACTCTCGGGGAACCAGTATTTCAGTTGTTATCTTCTTATCCTTCTCTTGAGAACCTGCAACAAAATAAATTGTTTTGTGCCCTCAACCTCACCAAGTGGTTGTCAAGCACAAGGTGTGAGAATGATAATAAAATAAATATGCAAACAGTAGTAAATATGCAATGATGGTAAAATAAATATGCAAGGATGATGGTAGTAATGATAAATGATATTTTTGGGGTTTTTATGATGAATGCAAGATGTAAAAGTGTTTTTGTATTTTCGGATTTAAAAATGGCAGCAAACAAAAGTGGTGATAAAAGTGTTGGAAAGATGTTTCTTATGATTAAAAATGGACCGGGGTTCATGGTTTCATAAATGCACTCTCTCTTGATAACGTGGTAGACAATGGAACACTAAAATTAACATGAAAGATGGCAAGAAATGGTTTGACAAGTTATTAATAATATGGTCATCACGTCCTAACATAGAGATCTCAAGTATAAGTTGTTCTCTCTCTTATGCTCCACCAGGATGCGAACTAAATCATACCACCTTAGTAATTAAGATAAATCAGAGCATAGCAATAAGTTCAATGACATGAAGTTAAAATAAGAACATGCTAGATCTAGTCATGGAGATAGTGGCAAAGGTCACATCCACTCTCCGGTAGCATGGTATTTTTGTTTATCCCTAGTGAGGCAACAAAGTAAGGTAGAAAAACCCAAGTGGATCGCAGAACTTTCTCTCACGTTCACTGCACTAGCCACCCCCCGTTACTCCAACTAATGCACACGTTCCCCCTCACACGCTCTCATAAACATGCTTGATCATGACAAGTAAATAAGAACGGGGTACATAATATGCATATACTTTCATAACTGAAACAAAACCATTGCAATCTCAAACATGTATTAACTCATAATAAAGATCCACCACAAAGGAATTACATAGATGACCGTAATCATGTTCAGCAGCTCATACGGTACTAATTAGTGAAGCTCATAGAGAGGAGAGATACATAAGTTACTTCCACAAACCCATAGTCCAGGGGTGGACTACTCCCTCTTCATCATGGTGTCGGTGGAGATGTTGTTGGAGGGGAAGGAGACCACACCGGCAGCGCCCCGCCGGTGTTTCCCCCTCCAATCTTCAGCTCCAGATCTCTGTTTCGTGGTTTCTGTGTTTCTGCGGCGGTCCCTTTCGCGAAAGCCCTGGGGGGTCTATATATAGTCGTTTTTTAGGTCAAGACGAAGCTTCGGGAAGAAAGATCGACGGCAGCGGAGGCCCGAGGGCCAGGATGGGGTACCCCACGCGGCCAAGGAATCTGTCCGCGTGGGCCCACCCCTTTTGGCCTTCTGGTCTCCGTTTCTTCGATTCCTTTGCGCCTACGTTTCGTTCCTTCCAAAAAAAATGATCCCCGTAAAGTTTCAGGTCATTTGGACGTCGTTTGGGTCCCTGAAACATCAAAATATAAATAAAGGGGTTTTCTGACAGCGCAGGGTTAATTCTAGAAAAATGGGGGAGTTGTTAATTATCCCCAAAACTTAATATAAATCATGAATATAACCCTTATATGATGCAAATAACATGGAATAACATGTAATAAAATGTAAAGTTCATGTATGCATTTTACATGCATCACCAGGCACATATACAGATTTGGTTCGCTGTGTGCAGAAGTCGGATGAAACTGCAACAAGCTTCTTGGCATGACGGATCCAAACAAAGGCAAGTTGTGAAAACGTGGACGATAATCAAGCAATCCATGCCTTCACCACTGGCCTCCTGAAGGGTTCGAGTCTCAGACACAAGCTAGTACGCATGCAAGTCAAGGACCTCGGAGCCATGCTGGAAATAGCATCCATGTACGCACAGGCAGATGACGACGCACGCGATGCTGACGGCGCTCATGACATGGTGCCAGGCAGACGAGCAAGTCACAAACGCAAGGCACCCCAGGAAGACAAAGTCGGACCATCAAACGAGGTCGCCGCCGCCTTCGAGGGCAAAGGCGGAAACCGCAAGTGGAAGGGAAAGGGTAAAGAAGGCGGCTCCAGCAAGCAACGCCTGACTTACGAACATGCAAAAGCCTTACCCTACCCAATCCATGCGTCACTGGGAAAGGTTAACCACACAATGGGGGAGTGCCGGTTCATGGATGATGCCAAGAAAGACCCCGAGGTTGGCTGGAAGCCGAAAAAGAGTAAGAAAGCTGAGAAAACAAGGAAGGAAGATGATGATGAGGTAGTCTCCATGTCGGAAGATGAGGACCCTAAGCCGCCAAACAAGGAGAAAAAGTATCCCAAAGTTCATGGCCAACTGGTCTGCTTTTTGGGCACTCCTTCAGCAAAGGAAGAGAAGGTGGAGATGCGCGAGCTCAATGCTACAGTGCCTGATGTTCCTCGGTACTTAGACTGGTCCGAGAAGGCAATCACATGGGATAGGGACGACCACCCGGACCATGTGCCGCATCCCGGCAAGTATGCCCTCGTCGTTGACCCAATTGTCTATAACTTCAGGTTAACCAAGGTGTTGATGGATGGTGGGAGCAGCCTCAACATCATGTATGAGGACACCCTGAAGCGCATGAACTTGATGGAAAGCCAGCTTGATTACAGCAAAGCCAAGTTTCATGGCATTGTCCCGGGAAAGCAAGCCAAGTCAATGGGAAGCATCAAGCTTGAGGTTACTTTTGGTCCTGAGTCAAACTACCGTTCGGAGTATCTCAGGTTTGAAGTAGTCCCCTTCAAGAGTGCTTACCACGCCATCTTTGGACAGCCGGCTTTCGCCAAGTTCATGGCTCGGCTGTGTTACATCTACAGTAAGTTGAAGATGCCGGGACCAAACGGTACCATCACCGTCAATGGCAACTTCAAGAAAGCAAAGGAGTGCGAACGTGGCCATGCCGCCTTCGCCGAGGCCGTCCTTCACGCAGAGGAGTTGGCCATAATGAAGCTAGAAACTGATACGTCCCAGTTGCCGAAAAACGTGAAGACAGCCAAGCCAAAGAAGACTTTCAAGGCCTCCGAGGAAACAAAAAAGGTGGATCTGGTGAAAGGTGATAGCTCTAAGCAAGTCATCATCGGATCCGGCTTAGATGACAAATAGGAAAGCGTGCTCGTCGAGTTTCTCCGTGAGAATGGGGACATCTTTGCATGGTCGTCAGCCGACATGCCAGGTGTACCAAGGGAACTTGCCGAGCACTCTCTTAATGTCTACAAAGGAGCCAAGCCAGTCAAGCAAGGAACAAGACGCTTCGGTGAAGAAAAGAGGAAGGCAATAGGGAAGGAGATCATCAAGTTGCAAGAAGCTAAGTTCATTAGGGAGGTCGTACACACTGATTGATTGGCAAATCCTGTACTGGTTCCAAAACCCAATAAGGAAATGAGAATGTGCATTGATTATACCGGCTTGAATAGGTGCTGTCCTAAGGACCACTTTGCGTTACCACGTATAGATCAAGTCATAGACTCCACAGCCGGCTCCGAGCTGTTGTGCTTTTTGGATGCGTACTCCGGGTACCACCAAATTAAAATGCGCAAATCTGACCAACTCAAAACAGCGTTTACTACGCCCTACGGGACCTTCTGCTACATCACGATGCCCTTCGGCCTAAAAAATGCCGGCGCAACGTATCAGCGATGCATGCAAAGATGCCTTCACGAGCAGATTGGCCGCAATGTTCACGTCTACGTAGACGACATTGCCGTCATGTCTAAAAAAAGGCGGATTTGCTAGACGACTTACGAGAAACCTTAGATAGCCTCCGGGTATATAAGATGAAACTCAACCCGAAGAAATGCGTCTTTGAGGTTCCTGACGGCAAGCTGCTCGGCTTTATCGTTTCCAAACGAGGAATAGAGGTTAACCCGGAAAAAATCAAGGCAATCCTCAACATATCCAGGCCCAAGGACCTGAAGGACGTGTAGAGACTTGCCGGTTCGGCGGCTGCCGTCAGTCGTTTCATTAGCCGCCTTGGAGAAAAGGCAATGCCTCTCTATCGGCTCTTGAAGAAATCCGACAACTTTGAGTGGACAGACGAAGCAGATGCCGCCTTGCAACAACTCAAGGAAGCATTAACGTCTGCCCCAATCTTAGCAGCTCCTCGATCGCAGGAACCAATGATGCTTTACATCGCGGCAACCAACTTAGTTGTCAGCATTGTCCTGGTAGTGGAACGCAAGACGGAAAAATCAGAGATCCTGGAACAGCGTCCGGTTTACTTCATCAGTGAAGTTTTCTCTGCCTCGAAACAGCATTATCCGCATTACCAGAAGCTGGTTTATGGTGTTTTCTACGCCGCCAGAAAGTTACGGCACTACTTCCAGGAACATTCAATCACGGTTGTGAGCAAGGCGCCTCTGGTGATATAACCAATAATACGGATGCTACAGGCCGAGTCGCTGATGGCCCTTCACGTAGTTACCTGCGTGAAAAGTAAATGGGTTAGGTTGAGACTCCAAGTGCAGAGTGTGTAGTAAGTGGAAGACGTGTTTTCCCCACGAGGGGTGACTCGAGGGTTTAATATCGAACTCTCAGGGAATCAGTAGTGAAGATTTATCTTTCCTATCCTTCTTTTGGTTACCTACAAAACAAAGTAAATGTTTGGGTCCTCAACCTCACCTAGTGGTTGTCAAGCACAAGGTGTGAGAATGATATCAAAATAATATGCAATGCAAACAAGAAATAAATATGCAATGGTGGTAAATAAATATAAAATGATGGTGGTAGCAATGATAAATGATATTTTTGGGTTTTATATTGTGAATGCAAGATGTAAAAGTTTTTTTGTATTTTCGGATTTTTAAATGGCAGAAAATGGTAAAGTGGTAACAGTGGTTGGAAAGGTGTTTCTTATGATTAAAAATGGACCGTGGTTCATGGTTTCAGAAATGCACTCTCTCTTTAATAAAGTGGTTGACAATGGAATACTAGAGTTGACATATGAGATTGCAACACAACAGTTTAATGACAAGTTATAATTATATGGGCATCACGTCCTAACATAGAGACCTTTTGGTTATTAGTCTCTCTTATACTCCACCAAGATGCGAACTAAATCATAACACCTCAGTAATTAAGATAACTCAGAGTATAGCAATAAGTATCACGACATGAAGTTAAAATAGGAACATGCTAGATCTAGTCATGGAGTAGTGGCAATGGTCACACCCACATCTCCGGTAGCATGGTATTTCTTTTTATCCCTAGTGAGGCAACAAAGTAAGGTAGAGATACCCAAGTGGATCGCAGAACTTTCTCTCACGTTCACTACACTAGCCACCCCCTGTTACTCCAACTAATGCACACGTTCCCCCTCACACGCTCTCATAAACATGCTTGATCATGACAAGTAAATAAGAACGGGGTACATAATATGCATCTACTTTCATAACTGAAACAAAACCATTGCAATCTCAAACATATATTAACTCATAAAAAGATCCACCACAAAGGTATTACATAGATGACCGTAATCATGTTCAGCAGCTCATACGGTACTAATTAGTGAACCTCAAGAGAGGAGAGATACATAAGTTACTTCCACAAACCTATAGTCCAGAGGTGGACTACTCCCTCTTCATCATGGAGACGGTGGAGAAGTCGTTGGAGAAGGTGGAGACCACACCGGCAGCGCCCCACCGGAGTTTTCCCCCTCCAATCTGCAACTCCAGGTCTCTATTTCGTGGTTTCTGTGTTTCTGCGACGCTCCTTTCCGAAGGGCGTCGGGGACTATTTTTATAGTCGGTTTTAGGTCAAGACGGAGTCGTGGGCGAAAAGATCGACGGCAACGGAGCCTCGAGGCTCCAGATGGTGGGTCCCACATAGCCCATGTACCTGGCCACGTGGGTCACCCTCTTTTGGGCCTCAACTGGGGTACCTCTTGTCCCAGGATATGGAACAAGCCCATATCAAAATGACAAGACAAACAAACACAATGAACAATCTCAACACCCTTTTTATTTACCATTAGATAGCTTTTTATTGTAAGGTGTATCACAGAAGGTTCACCATAGCATGTAAGTAAATTTCCACCATGAATGATGCATGGCTTAGATTAGCGGCCCATGCGTCTCTCTAATCATTTATACAAACTCATTTAAACTCACTTCATTTCCACATTTATTTCACCCATGGTAAGCATCCATAAACAAAAGTACATGATATCAACTAAATGAAATGAAGTGTATGTTGAAAGCTTACCATGTGACAGCACATATGAGCTAACTCTCAACCAAAGACATTTGTCAAGCCCACAACATCATAATTTTAATCACAATGGGTCATATTTTATTTATGCAATGAAAGTAAAGTGTGCATCAAGTTCGAGAGAGCTCTATAACCAACTTTTCCCATAACAATCAACAACATAAGCATTTTCATTCAGAGGTATAGATAACACAAATATCATGATAAACATACTCGGAATAGCATAAAGCTAATAGGTAGATATGGTGGACTCACTGGAAAAACTTTGGTTGAAGGTGTTGGAAACAAGTTTTTACTTGTTGGAATTTTTGGGCTAGCAAGAGGGAGAAAGTTGACCATCTAAATGCATGCATGAGTGTCCATAGAACTAACTAATCCATGTTAAACAAAATAAAATAACATTCAGCATCAAAACTTGAATAAAAGATAGCTCTTGATAAAATACTTGCAAATTATTACTCATTAACAAGTTCATGAATTATGCAACTATATGTGTCTTCTAAAATCAACTCCAACATCTCTTTTCCCAGTCTTATAATAGCATCCAACATAATTCAACCCAAATTTCCAGTATCTCTCTCATATATAAATGATAGTGTGGTGGTCTCACAAAATAAAAATCAAACCAAAACAAACAAAAAGACGCTCCAAATTTATGCGATAAAGTGTTTCGATCGAAAAACAGAAGTTAGACGTGTGCAAACCGAGAGTGTGTAGGTCCAGTGGGGTTGTCTTCACATCCCCAAGCTTATGGTCTTCACCATCCTTGGATAGCTCTTGGTGCATCTCCTCTAATCCCTGTGAAAAAAAATTCAAAACACAATTTCTCCCATTTCTTTTTCTGTGGGGTGCATTAGTAGTGATAAACAAATAGATTTCTTGCTGCATATAATCCTTGAACAAAAAATCATATGAATGTACAGAAAGTGTATAATGTTGTATGCCTACTCATAAACTCAATTGGATCAAAAAGGTTCAAGTTAAAAGTTCAAAACATGCATCAAACAAAATGGGACAGAATCTGTCCAGAAAAACAGCCGCAGCAAAACGTATTTTTCTACCCTACTTAACTTTGTCGAAAAATTCCGAAACAATTCATGCATACATAGGATGACAAGTTGCAACTACAGTTCAAATATGAGCTCATTCGGAGTTACAGAATAAGAATTAAAAATCATACCGTGCACAGATTCGTGCAGGAATAAAATCTCCTAACGCTATAAGCAACTTTTTCAAACCAAAATGAGTAAAACTTGGTACTTTATTAAAAATTCCAGAAACTAAACTAAACACAAAGTCTCTTGTTACAGCAAGAGGACACAAAGAAAATCACAAATAAAAACAACCGGGTTGCCTCCCGTAAAGCGCTTTCTTTATAGCCATATAGCTAGGCTTACTTACTTGATAGTTATTGTGGACGAATCTCATGAGGGAGCTTGAATGATGTGCCCTCTTCCTTGGGAAGTGTTCCATGCACTTCTTGTGTGGAAACTGAAACTTCACATTCCCTTCTTTTGAATCAATGATAGCACCTATAGTACGTAGAAAAGATCTTCCAAGAATAATTGGACAAGAGGTTTTATTCCCCATATCCATGATTAGAAAATCAACAGGTACAAATGTCATATGTAACTCTACCATAACATCACTTACTTTTCCTAAAGCATGTTTAATGGTTATAGTTGATGGAAGGATCACTTACAAATTTTTGTAAGATAGATATTAATTCATGCAAGATACAATTCTCTAAGTCAAGCAATGGTTCCTTGACTTCACTAAGCATTTTAACTTCCTCAACTTTCTTTTCCTTTTTAACCCAAACTTGTTGCTTAACAGGAACTTCTTTCACATGTTTAAATGATTCTTTCACATGTTTAAATGATGAGTCTTTTCTTATTGAATCACTAACACAAACCAGCTTTTCCTCAATTCTATTGAGGTAAACATCCTTTTCAAGAAATTCCTTCTCACATAATCTTAGTTTATGCATGACATTAACTAATTCATTGTTTATCTTGGGAATACTGTTTTCAGAATAAGATACTAGTTGTTCAAAATCCTCTTTACTTGGTAGCTTCTCTAACTTAGTTTCAAATTTATCTTTCGATAATGCAAGTGCTACCGCGGTGTCCTCCAACTTTTTCTTGCTACCCACAAAGCTACCAAAGATTCTTCTAAGTGTCATGGCTGCAGAAGGTGGTGTTGACAACATAAAACTTCCCCCTGTAGCCCCATCTAAAGCATTTTGGTACCAAGGGTCCATTCCATAATAGAAGTAAAGATTTAGCTTTTCATCTTCACAAGGTGTAGGATCTTCATAGTGCATCCTATTAATTCTTACCCAAGCATCTTTTAATGTTTCTCCATGATATTGTTTAAAATTAGAAACCGAATTCAATGGAGGACTCACTCCTTGTTTGTTTCCCAGAACCATGATTGCAAGTTTTTATGTTTTTTTAATTTTTTATGCAAAACTGAAAATAAAATATGCAAACCGAACTTAAAAATGCAAGACAATGACAAAACAAGATAAATTGCTTTGAAGGTAAAGATGGATAAGATGATGCTCACGTAGGTGCAACCTCCCCAAGCTTAGGTGTTAACACAAGTTGGTGATGAAGTTGACTTGGTGAGATATCCTTGGATAAACCCGGCGCCAGAAAACAGAGCTAGTGTAGGGGACCCTTGGATAAACCTTTCAGCAATGATTCCCCGGCAACGGCGCCAGAAAACAGTCTTGATGGCCCTTCACGTAGTTACCTGCGTGAAAAGTAAATGGGTTAGGTTGAGACTCCAAGTGCAGAGTGTGTAGTAAGTGAAAGACGTGTTTTCCCCACGAGGGGTGACTCGAGGGTTTAATATCGAACTCTCGGGGAATCAGTAGTGAAGATTTATCTTTCCTATCCTTCTTTTGGTTACCTACAAAACAAAGTAAATATTTTGGTCCTCAACCTCACCTAGTGGTTGTCAAGCACAAGGTGTGAGAATGATATCAAGATAATATGCAACGCAAACAAGAAATAAATATGCAATGGTGGTAAATAAATATGCAAGGATGTTGGTAGCAATGATAAATGATATTTTTGGGTTTTATATTGTGAATGCAAGATGTAAAAGTGTTTTTGTATTTTCGGATTTTTAAATGGCAGAAAATGGTAAAGTGGTAAAAGTGTTTGGAAAGGTGTTTCTTATGATTAAAAATGGACCGGGGTTCATGGTTTCACAAATGCACTCTCTCTTTAATAAAGTGGTAGACAATGGAATACTAGAGTTGACATATGAGATTGCAACACAACAGTTTAATGACAAGTTATAATTATATGGGCGTCACGTCCAAACATAGAGACCTTTTGGTTATTAGTCTCTCTTGTACTCCACCAAGATGCGAACTAAATCATAACACCTCAGTAATTAAGATAACTCAGAGTATAGCAATAAGTATCATGACATGAAGTTAAAATAAGAACATGCTAGATCTAGTCATGGAGTAGTGGCAATGGTCACACCCACATCACCGGTAGCATGGTATTTCTTTTTATCCCTAGTGAGGCAACAAAGTAAGGTAGAGATACCCAAGTGGATCGCAGAACTTTCTCTCACGTTCACTGCACTAGCCACCCCCCGTTACTCCAACTAATGCACACGTTCCCCCTCACACGCTCTCATAAACATGCTTGGTCATGACAAGTAAATAAGAACGGGGTACATAATATGCATCTACTTTCATAACTGAAACAAACCATTGCAATCTCAAACATATATTAACTCATAAAAGATCCACCACAAAGCTATTACATAGATGACCGTAACCATGTTCAGCCGCTCATACGGTACTAATTAGTGAACCTCAAGAGAGGAGAGATACATAAGTTACTTCCACAAACCTATAGTCCAGAGGTGGACTACTCCCTCTTCATCATGGAGACGGTGGAGAAGTCGTTGGAGAAGGTGGAGACCACACCGGCAGCGCCCCGCCGGAGTTTTCCCCCTCCAATCTGCAACTCCAGGTCTCTGTTTCGTGGTTTCTGTGTTTCAGTGGCGCTCCTTTCCGAAGGGCGTCGGGGACTATTTTTATAGTCGGTTTTAGGTTAAGACGGAGTCGTGGGCGAAAAGATCGACGGCAACGGAGCCTCGAGGCTCCAGATGGTGGGTCCCACATGGCCCATGTACCTGGCCGCGTGGGCCACCCTATTTTGGGCCTCGGGCCTCCGCTTGTTTGCTTCCTTTGCTCCCAAGTCTTCTTTCTTCCAAAAACTGATGCTCATAAATTTCCAGGTCATTTGGACGTCGTTTGGGTCCCTGAAACATTAAAATATAGAAATAGGGTTTTCTGCCTGTGTAGGGTTAATTCCATAAAAATAGGAAAATCATGAAATATTCCAAAAATCATTATAAAACATTGATATAACCCTTATATGATGCAAATATGACCGGAATATAAGTAAAATAATGCAAAGTTCGTGTATGCATTTTACATGCATCAGTCGCCAAGTGGGGCATTGAGCTCGCCGCCTTCGACATCATGTACAAGCCCAGAAATGCCATTAAGTCTCAAGCCTTGGCAGATTTCGTGGTAGATTGGACAGAAGCTATGGACGAAGTACCTCTCCCTGAAGAAGCATATTGGATCATGCACTTTGACGGATCAAAAATGCTTCAGGGCTCGGGGACTGGCATTGTGTTGAGAAACCCGCAAGGAGACAAGCTTAGCTATGTGCTACAAATTCACTTCAAAGCAACAAACAATGTTGCAGAATACGAAGCACTCCTTCACGGCTTACACATCGCCAAGGAACTGGGCGTCCAGCGTGTCCTCTGTTATGGAGATTCAGACTTGGTGGCACAACAGACACGTGGAACCTCGGATGCAAAAAGCAAGACAATGGCGGCATACCGTGCTACCGTTGATGAATTCGCTAAGTGCTTCCTAGGCTACGAGGTCCGCCATATCCCAAGAGCTCAAAACGAGGCGGCAGACACACTTGCCAGATTGGGGTCTGAACGCAAAAAAGTACCAAAAGATGTTTTTTCTAGAGCACCTACACAAGCCGTCAATACAAGGGGCAGACCTCCTTGACCCAGAGTCGGCGGAGCCAGTAGAGGCGGCTAGCTATGCCGTCTACCTGGTGCCGCCGGAGTTGGAGAAGAAGACACCCCGCCCGCAACCGTGGCAGGGAAAGAAGAGGTCGCCGGCGCGGTGTTCGCAGAAGCCGTCGCCGCCGCTGCAGATCCGGATCCAGATGCAGCCATCGCCGCTGCAGCCGTCGCCGTCGCCGATGCTTGCTCAACGTTGTTTGCCATTTGGCACGGAGCGCCGCTCGAGTGTGCTCACCGGAGTTGGGTGCGAGGTGGAGGAGAGCTCGAGAGAGAGGAAGCGGCTGCGGTAATTGCGAATGGAGACGTAAATCCAACCTCGTGGTGCGCTGGGGTATTTAACCCTTCGCGCTGAGATTCGTGCGCGAGTCTGGCGGAGGCACGATCTCCACCACGTGCCCACGATTTGCACGTCGTGGCTGCGGCGTTACTGCCGTCGCCTCGATTCCTGCGCGTAGTGGGGAGATAATCATGACGCATGTCTTAGTTCAAACTGTCGTGAACTACATGGTGTGATCTGTCAATATTTGACGAAACTGGACAAACTGACAAGACCTTGCCTGGGAGATTCCTGACGACAGTCAGGCCGTCTTTCCCATGTTGGCGGCATGGCATCCGACAACTACTAAGTCGGACTGCCGCCTGATTCAACTTCGGAATGCTTCAAGCTCTTGAGCCGTCTACTACAAGAACAAGGCGGATATCGCATATGAAAGAAGACGGCGCCTGGAGAACTTCAACCCTTTCGGGGGCTAATGTTGGGGATATACCGACTAGGGGTATCATCAGCATGGATCAATCCGGCTAGTCCAGGGTGGCCCGCAGTGGTGGTAAAGGCTTTGCCTACCGGGAGGCCCAGATAGCTGACGACCAAGGTAGGCGGATGCCGGCAAGGAGGAGGCCCAAGACCGAAGCCCATGAAGCCACCAGGACCAAGACGGAAGGCGGCAGACTTGCCGGCTAGGTTTAGGACTCTGTATGCTTGCCAGATACGTAATCACCTTGTAACCCTAGGTCCGACCGCCTATATAAGCCGGACCTCGGGACGCCTTTAGGGCATACTCTGACGATTCCACACAACCAACTCATTGTAACCCGACCAAGGCTATTGCCATTATAGTGAGTTATAGCAGCACGTAGGATCTCGCCACCGCCGTGAGATCCGAAGCTGGGTAAACTGCCTTGTTCTATCCCGTCCTCGACAACGTCCACCTTCTTGCCCTACGTTCACCCTCGGCTAGCAGGACCCCGTCTCCTATCTCAGATGCTGATACGATGACAAGGCGTATGATCAAGAGCGGGATTTGCCAATCCACATAGCAGGATAGATACTCTGGGCCCACTCGGTGAGATTGCATCAATGAGCTTGCAAACCTGTGACTAGGTCACGATGATGTAATATCACAGACGAGTAAAGATAGTATTGTCGGTAATGAGATCGAGCTAGGTATCGTGATACCGGAGATCGAGTCTCGGACAAACTAAGTATCGCCAAGCAAAAGGTATGGGACATGACGTTTAAGGTTCAGACGACAAAGATATTCGTGGACGCACAGGGGCTATCATGGGTTTCCAGATCCCGCTGTTAGTCATTGATCGGAGAGATGTCTCGATCATGTCTGGAGTGATCCCGAACCGTAGGGTGGCACACTTAAGGGTAGACGACGGTTTAAATTAGATTGGACACCGAAGAGATAGTAGAGAAGAGCACCGGAATCGTTCCGGGACATATCCGATGGAGTTCGGAGGGCAACGAAAGATGTTTCGGAGGTCGAATAAATTAAATAACATGTATTTAATATTAATTAAAGTAATTAATGATTAAATATATTTTTATTTTTATTCAATTCAAATTTAAATGGCATCCCACCTTAAATGGGCCTTGACCGGAGGTCAAAGGCCCAAAGGGGGGACCGCACCCCAGGAGGGAGGGGCCAGCCGAGCCCATGTGGACCAGCCGCATGGGGCCCACCTAGGTCCGGCGGCTCCCCTTGGATGGCCGCACCATGTGGGAATAGTCCCACATGGCTAAGCCAAGGGGTTTGGCAGCCCTCCTCCTCCTTTAAATAGAGGTGCCCCCATGCCTTGGAAATTCACCCCAATTCTCTCTCTCTCATCCGTTTAGACGTGACTCCGCAATTGGAGCTGCGCACGGGTTGAGGTTTTCTCCACCATATGCACACCGCCGTGCTGCTGGTTCTTCGGTCCAAGTCTTCTACTTCCGCTGCTTCGCTGGATCGGAGTCCGGGGGTCATCGTCTACACCATACGTGTGTAGAGCTACGAGGTGCTGCACTTGCGGCACTTGGAGAGGTTCGTCTGCACGACCTCGGCTGGCTCTTTGCCTCCCATGCTCGGATGTTGTGCAGGCGGTGGTGGTGGTTCCCGGGCCCGATCTGGGCCGTGGGCGGGCCAGATCGGTCGAGGTGCGGCGGCGCGGGTGGCGGCGCCGTCTCCGGCGGCGCGTGGCAGAGGCGTGGATGCCCGCTGGGCCTACGGGCTCGTGGCATCCGCTCCAATCTAGTCGGCCATCTCCCAACTCCCACCCTTCCTGGCCGCCGTTGGTGGAGGACGTCGTGCGGGCTCGCTGGCAAGCAGTGGTGGCTGCTCTGTCGCGCCCCTGTGGATCCCGACGGTGGAGGTTGTGGGCCAGCATGCGGCGGCCATGGCTGGTCGCGGCGCGGCGCGGATGGCAGCTCGGCGCCATCTGCTCGACGCGCTCCCCGCGGTGGCTGACCCGTTGGCGGTGCCTCCCTCCTACAACAACAACATTTGAGGCTCTGCCCCTCTGCGCCGCTATCTTCTCAAGCAACCAGCTTTGCCGTCTCCAGGGTGCCCCTGCTTCGGTGGTCTTCGGAGTCTTTGGGGGTCCTTGTTTATGGGTCGGGGCGAAATCCCCACGCGGCGGCTGCCTGCGCTGTCAACGGCGACGCCCGAGGGTGCCGCTACCTCCTTGGAGGCGTTGGCATGACCCTTGCTGGACCTCCTCCTTGAGCACCGGGGGAAACCCTAGGTCTAGCTTGCCGGATCGGGCAGTGGCGGCGTCTCAACATCGTTCCCTTCTTGTAGGCGCTGCTTGGGTTGCACGTGGTGGCTCTGATGTGGCGGCTGGAGCGCGGCGATGCATGGTTCCAGAGTCGATAGGGCGCGGACCTCCGGGGCGCAATGTAGACCGGCGTCAGCTCCTCCCTGATGATCATTACACCAGTTCTAGCCGGGCTCTGCCCTTCACCTGTCGACTCTCTCTAGGCACATAGGTGTGTGGATCTTTGGCTAGGGCAGTTTTGGAGTGATGGTCCTCCCTGGAGCAGTTGGCAATGGCTACGATTTGGATGGAGGTAGGCTGGGCGATGTCTCATGTTGTATTGTAGTTTGTAGGTTGAGGTACCTCCTCACTTAGTCGTTGTGAGGACCTGTTGTTGGCTGTGTTACTGCATTGTTGGATGCCGGAATCGCTGTACTCAGGACTCTGTCCTTTTCTTCTAATACAAGGACACGCAAAGCTTTTGCGTGTTGGTAAAAAAAATGTCATTTAATGAACGGGGAAACGGCCGATGAAGCCGAATGGGTTAAAGAGGAAGAAAAGGAAAGGCCAACACAACCAAATCCTAATAATATGAACATCACTTCTGCTTCGGTCCTCATATAAGTAGTAACAAACTATAATGCTAAAAAAGTTGCATTCTGGTACAGGACAAAGGATGATGTAAGCATCCAAGAGTTAAAAAACCTACCTGCTTAAGTATATGTTGCTTTTCTCGTGTGCTGATGTGTGTAGCAAAAAGTTGGTAAGATCACCACATTTGAAAGATGTGAGGAACCCCAAAACTTCAAACAATAAAATTTCTATGTTTTACATCTGCACACTTCTAATAGGCCTACACGTGCAGTGACCCTAAAAACGACGCTAGTAACTAAGCTAGTTATGTCATGGCGGATGCACGCCGAAGGGATTGCCAACAAACGGCGGAGGCGAGGAATGACGACAATAGACCAACGATGCGCACCAAGCATGGTTTTTCACCCCATGTGTGTGCATCAGTGTGTGGGTGATCTTATGGATGAGGGGAAGATGATACTGCAAAGTACGGCGTGCGAATACGGTTTCATTTGTGTGGCTATGTCCATGTCAAAACCGTTCGCTCGACGACTATGAGCCTGGTGATCATCGCTTCCTAGCAATGTTTTCAGCAAGTGGGTACAGCTAACACAGGGTGACTTTGTTTTTGGTGGTGCTTTTGAGTAGCAAGTCTCGATCTACGTGGTGAAACCCTAAGTCCGACCTTCATTACTTGGACCTGGCAATGGCGAATTTCTTGCCACTTTCTTGTTGAAGCCATTGTGTGGAGATTTCTCGGACTTTCTCCCGGGTGTGAAAACCCTTGATCTGACTTTGGTATTTAGATTAGGCGACGACTGTGTTTGAGCATTGTTTCCTTCTTGAAAGTTTTGCCGTTATAGAGCCGTATTCGTGGCCAGGGTGTTGTCAATGGTAGTGTTTCTTACTGCTACGAGTTGACTGTGAGTTGTTGATTGCTTTGGCAGGAGCCATGTTTTCCTTTTTCTTTCTTTTTGAAGCTATCTGCATCCTTTATATGTTGAGTACTTAACTAATTTTCTGATGAGTTTAATTAGCGAAATTATCTAACCACATACGTTAAACTAGAAATATCTAGCATACCTGCATATGCATAAAATATAGGTGCATACAAAGAGAGAAATATCACATACGGTTGAGCGGGAAGGTCCCCACAACATTTTTATTGTCGTTGCTCATGGATGTGAAGACGAAATAGGCGAGCTGTCGGCGTAGATGTAGTCAAACGGAAGTGAGCAATCGCGCCGAGTTGCTCCTCAAAAATCTTTTCGCCCTCTCCCGACGCATGACCTCAAGGGACAGGGTTTCAGAGCCCTGCACTCCCGGACGGCCGTGCAACCGGTCGCCACATGATGACCGGTTGGTTCTGGATCCGCACGTACCATTCCCTATAGCTTGGAGAAGCACAGAACGCAAGCGCCGCACGGTGAAAGAAGCAGTGCGTGTGTCAAACATGCACATGCCCGTCAACACGTACGCATAGTTGGTCCACCGTACAAAAATTTAAGCTTACACCAAAATGAACACGAACTCGATTCACGAAAAGTGAAGTGTGAGGCGAGGCGGCGGCGAACGAGTGTGCGGGAACTCCTTCTATGCTCACTCACAATAAAAGCTGGAGAGCTCACCTTATATGCCGCTCGAACTCTAACCAAACCTGCAATGTGTGACTAAAATTTGTCTCACTACCACTTCTACCTGCAACCAACCAAAATTGTTAGGCTAAATGGCCCAAGCCATATAAAATCCAACTTTATGTCTTGACATTATGTTGATTAATATATTTTCTTTATAAGAAACTAAACACGTCCACAGTAATGAAGTCGAGAAAAAAAAGACGGCAACAGCAAGACAACGGTGTGACACCGACTCTTCCAATCTTCCATTCACGGGGCACCCGTGTCATCTCAGCGAAGTCATCGCGATCGCCAAGCTACCCTACCCACCACGCACGCCCCTCGAGCCACCAATCACTCACTAACGTCCGGGGCCCGCTCCTGCATGACCCCACGTGTCAGCGGCGGCGGACCCACATTGGGCCGGCCGATCAGTCGGCCACCGCGTGTCGTGCAGGCGTGCAGCCGACCGCCACGCCACGCCACTCTCGCCATCCTCTGCCTCACCACCAGCACTCCAGCACCAAAAGGGAAAAGCTCCTCTGCCGTCCCTCAGCTTCGCTCGCCTCAGTCTCGAACAATCCACAGCGGAGAAATTTCGCACTTCGGCCACCCCGGTCGGTCGAAGCTCAACGGCGCCGCACCTTTCCCCGCGAGATTCCACCGGCGAACCCGCATCGCCGATCCTCGAAGCGCAGGTGAGTCAATCCCTCTCTCTACTAGCAATCTCTCTCCCCCCCCTTTCCGCGTGGTTGCTCTGTTCGTCTTGCGCGTGCCAGCCTAGGCGACCGCGAGCACCGTAGATGAATGATTCGATGTTACGCGGGGAGAACTGAACTGAAGTACTGAACAGGGTAGGTAGGACAAGATGGGTCTTTTGCCTAGGTCTCCCCCAGGGCTCTTTGGGTTGAATATTTTTATTGCCTTTAATTAAGTACTATCTTGTTGTTTGTTGCCGTGCCCTGCGCATGTGCTGCTCACGTTAATTTCTTTATTTATCATTGTTCTTTTTAGGATTAGTTGATTGATGGTGTAATACTGAAACTCTGTTCCTCTCATGTGAAAAAAGAAGCATTTTCGTGTAGGTTTTTTTTGAATTTTACCATATATATTAAACCAGCAAAGAAAGAGTACATGATTACATTGATTACAAAAACAAAACTAAAAGAGACGAGCAAATCTATGAGATTTTCAAGTCCTTTCTTCTTCCATGACACAATCTTGTACTTTTCTGAAGGTAGCCGTAGAACAACGCCGAAAACACCAAACCACAGACCTGTGAATACCAACGAAGGTTCTCCCCTTTTAATTTTGAGCCGCAATGCCAAGACTTTGTGCACGCACGCAGCCATTAAATTAATCAAGCAACATCGGCAAGAGCACCACCACTGATATTTCAGGGATATATAACCGAACCACTTTGTCGACGTCGTTAGGAGCCGAGAGAACGAATCACCATTGCCGAAGACGTAGTAGCCGGGATAGATATTGCGAGGACAATCCTCCTCGCGGCAACCCTGAGAAACAATCCAAGATTGATCTGGCGAAACAAGATCTGAAGAATCATACCTAGACAAACTTAATCTTCCAAAGCCACCATTGACGTCGGGAAGGAGATCTCGCCGTCGAACGAAGCGCGGAAGATCGCTTATTGCAGACGATGCCATCTCCATTGACAAAGAAGATAACAACCAAAACGAAGCTCTAACATTAAGGACCTTTGTATAGCGTCCTGCGCAGGTCCGAGGTCCCCAGCCCTCCTAGTGCCAGAGCAGCAACTAGAGGAGGCGAGGACCCGTCAATTCTTAGATGAAGGCGACGATGAAGATGCAGATGGCGCCGGCGGCGACGGTTAGGGTTGAAACCCTAGGCCGCCGCCTCTTTCTTTCTTTTCCTTCACGAGAAAAAGAAGCATTTTTGTGTAGTTTTGTTCTCATACTGTCAGAATAGTATGCTACCTGAAGCAGTTGCCATGCTATAGATATGAAACGAAAAAAGTGTTTTTTTTTTCATTTTCAGGTGCTTCTGTTTGGTGTGTATCCAATTGGGGACACCGCGCCCTCGAGAACAAATTGGGGACACCGAGTGAAGTGCCGGCATGGGGGGCGTGTTTGGACGCCATGACTGGAACAAGCGGAGCTCACATGGTTCGAAGCTAGAGGCGAAGATGGTGGAGTCCATGAGGCAGAGAGCTTCGCATGGAACTTCGGTGAAGTCGTTCAATACTATTATCATGAAGTTCCCGAGAATCGACGAGGGCTTGAGGAAATGCAAGACTATCTTCGAGCAATTCGGTGAGCTCTGCTACCACAACCTGTTTGCCCACTAGTCATGTTTCTTAGGGTATCTTTTATCTTCATAGTTAGCAAACTGCCATAGTTATCTCGAGCATGGTTTACAAAGCGTGAAGCGTCCCCAAAGCGATGGGGGGGCGCTTTGGCGCTTAAGCGACGCCTAAGCGGGCGCTTTGGACGCTTAAGCGCCTAAAGCGGGCGTTTTTCCAAAGCGTTGAGGGGGCGCCTTGACGCTTAGGCGTCGCTTAAGCGTCCCAAAGCGGACGCTTTGTAAACCATGATCTCGAGCTCAGTTCTTAATTACTTTGTTCTGAAGCTATAAAGGAAGGGAAGAAGATCAATAAATTATTTATTCCTGAATTCTTGTGTCACTTGTTGTTCTTGTTGATAACTTGCTGAGCTCATGTGATGTTTTCACAATTATACAGACTTGTGTTAACAAGCACAACTAATTTCGGCTTTATCTTGTTTTTTGTGTAACTAACAGATCAAAAACTGTCTTTTTTTTTTTGCTTCCTACCTCTGTCAGATGAAGATTCCAATGGTGAGATAGACAAAGGAGAACTGAAGAATTGTTTTCACAAGCTGGAAATCTCATTCACAGAGGAGGAAATAAGTGATCTCTTTGAAGCTTGTGATCTAAATGAAGATATGGGCATGAAGTTCAATGAGTTCATTGTCTTTCTGTGCCTTGTTTATCTTCTCAATGAGCCGGCTGCATCAGAAGCAGTATCCTTCGTACTTTATATACACTAAAAGGCTGATTCTTCTCTTCTTTTTATCACAAACAAGTAAATATAATAGAATTTTATATGCTGGTTCTGTTGCTTGTTGGCAAACTTTGGAGGATACTGCAGTATTTAACAAAAAGAGAACACCATCTACCACAAACAAAATTATCACCTGATTGGTCTATAAAAATTTGTTAGATTGTATGTCACGAATTTGTACTCACTAGACAATACCTGTTTATATCTCTTACACTAATTCTGTTAAGAGACTTTTCATTTCCTTGACCTGACACACAAGACAAAGATGGGATTTGTTGGATTGTATGTCACGAATTTGTACTCACTAGACAATACCTGTTTATATCTCTTACACTAATTCTGTTAAGAGACTTTTCATTTCCTTGACCTGACACACAGAAGACAAAGATGGGATTGGGAAATCTTGAGTCAACTTTTGAGACCTTGGTTGATGCATTTGTCTTCTTGGATAAGAATAAAGACGGCTACGTCAGTAAGGATGAGATGATTAAAGCAATAAATGAGAGCATACCAGGAGAACGCTCTTCGGGCCGTATTGCCATGAAAAGATTTGGTGAGTTTTCCATTTCTTTGTCACAAGTACTTGCTAGGATTTCGTTTCGCCCCAACCTAATTCATCATTCAATTTTTTGTGGACCACCACATTTTTTTTCACATGATGTGTTCATCAATGAAAGTAAAAATGTTGATGTGGTGAAAAAGAGCTCTTCAAATGAGTTACTTCCCTTTTGTTATTTCCATCGATAGAGACACGCCTACTCAGGAAAATGACTAGGTCTCTATCTTGCATCTTTCTTTCTCTTCATTTTATACTCTTCCCTCAGATGAAGAATATCAAATATGGACAACAAAATGCTGAATACCCCAACTACCCTCCAAATATAGCTAGCCGATGCTTTAACCAATTAACGGCATTAGTTGTGAACAAACTTTGTGCTCTTGAACACCTTGCCTTTTACTCAGTTGCGAGATCGGGTAATTCTGGAGGTTTTCTATATTTTCTTCTGCCCCAAGCCGCTAATGTATATCCATTGTTTTTCACATGGTACTAGAGGAGATGGATTGGGACAAGAATGGGATGGTTACCTTCAAGGAGTTTCTGTTTGCATTCACTCGCTGGGTAGGAATCGGCGAAAACGAGGATGAGGATGAATGAATGATGTGGAAGTGACAGCTGAAGAGTAGCTTATGTTAATTGGTTGCATGGTTGTGTATCTTCTTGTTAATAGAGTGACTCAGCATGATCCTAATAGAATGGCTGACGTGTCTGAACACCTGTATCAACAGTGTCCGTAACAGTTTCATATATTGTGTAGTAAACAAAACACCTGTATTGATTTGGTCTTGCTTACTTGGTGCTTTTCTTGTACAGTGTACAATTTCCTACGAAATATTATTATTATACAGTGTACCTGTATGATAATCAAACATCGTTGAGTTAGGCATTGGTAAACCCATCTTCATTGGCATCCAGAGCCAGCGATGAATCAGACCGCCATGTGCCGGAGAACACTGAGCTTGCCTGCTGGAAATCGGAACCCGAGCTTGACTCCAGGATGTCTGTCTGTTCATCACCGCTCACAGTCACGGCCTTGCCCCAGAATGGGGACACCGATGCCGGCACTGGTGTCGATGGTTTGTTCAGTCTTGTCGAAACCGTCGTTGAGCTCCTCATGGGCCAGGACTGAGGGTGTTCAGTTTATCTGATTCACGCAGCGCACCACTCTGTTGCTGCTCCTCCTCCGTCATCTTCTGGAGACACTTGCCTTGGTGCCTTGGACTACTATTCTCTGAGCTC
The DNA here is from genome assembly GCA_947311845.1 of Poa pratensis. NCBI lineage: Eukaryota > Viridiplantae > Streptophyta > Magnoliopsida > Poales > Poaceae > Poa > Poa pratensis. The sequence goes on from CAMZMU010000080.1 coordinate 21,060,275, forward strand.
TAGTTGACTGTACCTGCAAAAATATCTTGCCAGAGCAGTTAGTGATATTTTTTCCCTACAATTAGAAGGAAAGACATAAGCACACTGCCTAAAAACTCTGCCTAACAAGACCACTTGTGAGACCGTGCTTCCTACGGCAGTTCACTTACAGGTCAGAGACCGAGCCAAGAGCTCATGTGTACTAGTGATTATTGTTAAGACAGGATTTTGTGATCCAAGGAATATACTGTTTGCAAAAGAGTAACTTAGAACTTATCACGGACGGAGCTGAAGCATGAGAAGTTGAGCACCGGTGTCAGCTGACACCTATGATTTTTTGAAACCCTACACTAAATTATATTCTCTCCGTTCCTATATATAAAATGTTTTAGGTTTTTGTCCACATTCACATGTATCTACATGTATAGACATGTGACGTGGGATTATCACGGCAAATCCCATCGGTAAGATACCTAGGTTTCGTGAGAGGGAGAAGATGGCGCCCTGGTAGTTCCAGACGGCTGACATGTAAGGATTTACCCAAGTTCGGCCCCTCATTGTGAGGTAAAGACCTACATCCTGCTTGTCTGATCTGTATTGATTGGATGATTACATGACGGCCGCAATGACGATGGTGGTGGTGAGATCTCGCTAGGGCTCTAGTCTATCTGTTGTGTCTCGTGTCTTTGTTGTGTCCTCTACCTGGCGTTATATAGGTAGCCAGGTAGGGTTTACATGAGTCATATTAGACTACGTCTTGAATTATTTGTCTTGTACTCCAAGATATTGTTGGATGGCTTCTTGGGCTTCGCTGGGCCACCAGGTGGGTCTTCGGCTGGGCCACATCGGGTACGCCAATGGTGGGGTGCCCGGGGTATACCCACGTCAGTAGCTCCCTAGTGTCTAGTCGATTCATAGAATCGGCTAGAGACTAAGAGCAGCATGTCAAGTAGGCGTAGTCGATGTGTCGTGTACGTTGATGACCATGTGATGACTGTATTAACCATGCTTTGAGAGCTGAATAATTTATGAGAAATCCAGTGTAAGAAACCTGATATTAATAAATTGGATGTGGGTGTAAGGAATCCGACTTTAATAAATCTGATGCGATCTATAGAGAAATCAACTTTGAAAAATCTGTTGCGGACTATAGAGAACCCGACTTTGAGAAAACCGGTGCAGGCTATCCAGAACCTGACTTTGAGAAATCCGGTGAGAGCTATAGAGAACCCGACCTTGAGAAATTCGGTGCGGGCTATAGAGAACCCAACTTTTAGAATTACGTAGCACTCGAGCTGATGGCGAGTGCACTCCTGATGGGAGTAGTCGATGAGCTGTCCAAGGAGGTGCTCCACTTGTGCTCAGTCTCCGCGCCCTTGCTGCGTCGTCTGGTGCTTTTGACTCGGTAGTACGTCGTGTGCGCGCCTAGAGCTCCCGATGGGAGTAGCCCTTGAGTGTCTAGTTCATTCGAAGAATCAGGCAGGCACTCATAGTTCGATGTTTCATCATTTGGCTTTTGCCAGAGGAGGCTATTAGTCGAAAGTGCGTCGATTCACACCCTATTTATGTTTGTTTGGGGATCGCCTGCTTAGCGGGCCTAGCACTCTCGACGGATCGGGCTGGCTAATTGCTATAGCGCAAACACCTCGCTAGCTATAGTAGGTTGGGGAAGCTTGACTCAGGCCGCAGAGGTCTTATAGAGCCAAACTCCAGCATCAGTAAATAGGTACCCAACGCGTCCGTCCGGATTTTTCATCATGTCGCAGACACGGAAATGTACAGGGTAAGCACAGCCGGTGCGGGCCCTTGCCCTACTCAACTGATCGATGGGTCTTATTTTCACATCGTAGATGCGGCATCCATGTGTTGTTTGCAGCGGATGCAACCCAGGCTATAGTGGAGGTAAAGTTCTCCTTTGTATGTAAAGTACAGTGTAGGACTGTTTTAATCGACTCATATGAGGATTTATCTTGTCGACGCTGTCGAGTGCCTGTTGGCATGATTAATCTCGGTCGACTCCGGAGAGTACCTACTGAGGTATTTCGTAGGATGAGCGGCAGTGCTCCCGATGGGAGTCGACGCGGCGGACAAGTCGACTTCACGAACGGAGTTGATGAGGCGTGGGTGCGGCCGAAGTAATTGTGTAGGCTGGACGGCGCAGCCCCGAGTGTCGGTTGTGGCCGAGGTAAAACTGCGTATCATTTATGGCGCAGCCCCCAAGTGTCGGGTTCAGAGGCGCGCGGCGTTTTGCCGGAAGGAGTTGACGCGGTGGACGAGTCGACGCAGCGGACCAGAGTCGACACGCGGCGGAGTTGTGCGGCAGAGGGAGTCGATGCGGCGGACCGGAGTCGACGCGGCGGAGTCGTGCAGTGGAGGGAGTCGACGCGATGGCTGCAACGCTCAGCCCCTGAATCCATCTTGTCGAGCCGGCGAGGCGGAGTCGATAATACGGAGTCGATGAAGGCACTGGAGTCGCTTGGCCGGTGCAGCCATGAATTTGTTGTCATTGTTGATGTGGAAGCGCCAGCCCCCGAGGGTACGTGATGCCCTTCCAGGGAGCGGGCTCTCTGTACCAATACCGCCGACGTTGATCGCCGTGTGGTGGTCGAAGAAGTTGTTGCCGAGTCGCGGGCGTTGACGCCAGCGAGTCAACATAGAGGATTCCGAGCCATGAATACCGAGGTTGTCAAGCCATGGACATCGTCGAGGTCGAATCGTGGATGGCGCGACTGTCGAGTCGTCGAAGATGTCTGCAGCGGGTCGGTGACGGTCGTGACTTCCTCATTGACCGCTTGAGCCGGTGGGGATAGTCGCAATTTCTCTTAGCGTCGCGGGCGAGATGGAGTGCGGTAGGGTCGAAGACGGCCGCGTCATCGTCAAAACCGGCTGCAACTCTGACGAGGCTGAAGTCGTCCGCATCGAGCCGAACGTTCGTCGCAGGACTCGAACGCGATCGTGCGCCGAGAAGATGATTGTTGCACCCGACGTGTGTTGCTTCTATTGGAGTAGATGATGCTGGAGTGCGAAGGCACGTGCATCGTTGGGTCCCTCCTTACGAGCGTCGGTTGAAACCGCATTGCGCCAACGCCGGATTAGGATGACTCCAACGGGGCGACGCATCCAGTCCGCGCGCGTCCGTTCCTGTCCGCGGGAGCCAAAAACACGGCTCAACGGGGCGACACAAACAGACCGCAGTCCGTTTTTCTGTCCGCCGCGACTCATTCCTGGCCCAAATTTGGGCTAGGTTTGCGTCGGCCGCGGACGTGACCGGAGCGCTCCTCTGTCCTCCCCTAGTCCGCCCAGGCCCCGCGTGTCATAGACTACAACGGTTAGAGCGGCAAACTACCCCCATTAACTGTGGGCGGTGGAGCTCTTTAAATGGCGCCGGCCGGCCAAACCCTAGAGCACAAAACCTAGCTCTCCTCCCCCCATCCACGGCGGCCACCACCTCCAAGCACAGATCCATAAGCCGGAATGGATCCGCCGCCGCCGCAGCATCTGGTGGACCGTCGGAATGGATCGGGGTAGCTTCTCTCGTCGGATGGTGAGCAGCCCGGCATGGGCCGACATGATTTCGCAGCCGCCGCGACCGCGGCTGTCGGACGATGAGAGAAGGGCGGTGGAGGCCGCGTACTCCGACTCCATCGAGAAGAACGAAGAAGAGTACGCCGCCAGTGTCGCGGCGGGCAGCGCGCCGCCCGAGCCTCCCATTGGCGTGGGGGGCTATGCCCACGCCTTCGAGGAGGAGGCGGCGGAGGCAGCCCACATGTAGCTGAACGCTCAGAGGGCGGCCGCGTTCATGTCCGCCGCGCGCGCCTCTGCCGACACTGCACAGGAGGACGAGATGAAGCGAGTGCGCTACGCTGAGGAGACCGCAAAGCGTGGGGCGAGGCGCAAACGTCACCGGGAGGCAAAGGCGGCGGCGGCCGAAGGAGCAGGCAGCTTCACTTGATGCCAGATCCCCGCCGGCGTGGCCGCCTATGCGTGGCCAATTTTGTAAAGAAGCCGGCGCCGCTTCGTATGTCGTAGCTACGAAACAAGCAAGGAGGGGGAGCCAGCTAGTCTGCTGCTGGCCCCGGCCATGAAGAAGGAAGAGCCAGCAAGTTCGTGGCCAAACGAACTTGCGACTTGAAGTTCATCAAGACCGCAGCCCCTCCTTGATCTTCCCCCTTGCCAGCCATGACGGTGGTTGGTTATTAATTTATTTTAATGTTTTAGTTTAGATTTTAGCACTTAAAATTTAGGGAGATGGATTGCCGGCCGGCGTTCACATTTAACCGACGGCCTGGCTACTCCAAAACCACGTGCGGCCAGCTATATAGTTGCCTCGCCGCGGTCCGCTGCTCATCGTCGCACCGATGGTGAACCGGGATGACGAAGCAGTGGCCGTGCAGGCGGCGCTTGCCGTGCCGGAGGAGGACGCTGCCGTGCCAGAGGAAGAACCTGCCCCGACGTATAATCCGTGCGATCCCTGGTCTCCATGGGAGTCACGACTCGCCGGTGCAGACCCAAGGTGGTTCGCACCACCGTGGGCTCCGGCCGCCGCGAAGCCAGAACCGGCCATGGTGCCGGCGTACGTGCCGAGATCTCCACCGCCCCCACCGCCCGTCGATGTGCCGGCTACTCCACCACCACCACCGGAGGAGGAGGACGACGAGGTGGCCTAGATTTATGTCTTTTTATAATGTAAATCCCCGATGTAATCTTGAATTCCTATTTTAATGAAATATTGGGAGAAAAAAAGATTGGGCGGATTCAATGCTCCGACCCGTTGGGTGCAGTGGCCAGAAAGGAGCGGACATGGGCCGGACACGCGTCTGTTTGCCGACCCAAACGGACAAAGCGCAGACAAAACACGCGTCCGTTTGGGTCGTCCCGTTGGAGTCATCCTTAGTTCCTTCCTTTCGTGACCTGCCTACTTCCGCAGCTTCGCGTTTGTCATGTCCGATTTCCTTGATTTTAGGGACCAGCAGATCGTTGGCGTGACTTGAATTTTTGGTCAAGCTCTCGCCATGTACGCAGATAGAGAAAGTTGGACAGATTAGATGATTAATTAAAATAACTTGGACATAAACTGATTAGCAAGGGTATCCAAATCGCATCCATGCATGCACGCCTGCAGCGGAAGTATGCCAGCATATGCAACAGGTCTGGCTGCTGTTGTTTACGTCTTCAAATCGATCGCGATGCATATACACGCCGTGTTGCCGTAGAAGTCGGAGAAGACGAGCATGGCCGCGGTAGTCGCGGCGCAGTCATACTCGTTGAGTCGTCGTATCCGATCGGATCTGCCTACGTCGTCGAGGAATTGCGGCGCTGCTCCAGTCCCGCCTCGATCTTGTCGATCCAAGAAACCGTGCGTATCGGCAGTACTGATGTCAAGTCCTCGTAATACAATCAGAAGATTAGTACATGCAAAAATAATCTAGAGTAGTAGAAAAGCTAATTGAAGGAAACGGCCGATCGATCCATGCATGCATGCGCATGAGACCATGTGTCTGGCTGGACGCGGACCTCAGGGCATCTTCAACGGGCTGGCGTAAACGGACCAGCCTAGTCCGTTTTTGTCCAAACGGAAATGAGAGGTGCCCCAACGGGCTGGCGCAAAGGGACATGTGTCCGCGTGGACACGTGATTTCTCCCTAAACATGGCCCAACTTTGGTCCAACTTTGGGGCCGGACGGACAACCTCTCGGTCCGCCCTTTGTCCTCCCTTGTCCGCGTCTGGTCCACTGGCCAGCCACACAACCTCATTCTCCCCTCCCCACCCAAACCCTTGTCTTCCCCAAAGCCTCCCACGGCCGCCGCCGCCCTCGCCGCCGACCCAGATGGAGGACCAAGGCAATCCCGTCGCCGCCCTTCTGAAGCCGAAGAGGGAGCGGAAGCCGAAGTCGGGCAAGAGACAATTCCGGAGGGAGAGGACTCGGGAGCGCGCGGCGGAGGCGAAGGCCGCCAAGGAAGCGGCGGAGGAGAAGGAGAGGCGCGCCGCCATCTAGGCCCAAGCCAACGCAGACCTCATAGCCACCCAGGCCGCCGCCCGAGCCGTGCTTCTCCTCAAGGGGAGGTTTTTGAAGGTGCATTTGGTGCGGCCGCCGGCCTCGCCCCCACTGTGGTCGCCTCGGCGGGGAGCTCGGTCTCCTCCGCCAAAGGGAAGCCGCCAAGGTCCTCGTCGCCTAGCCTCTCGACGCCCTCGCCGGCCGCCGTCCATCCCACACCGTCGTGGCTGGGGTCACGTGAGGCGTCGCCGGAGATTACTTCGGTCCTTGTGGCGAAGAGACCCATCGACCTCAACTTGACGCCGAGTGCCGACGACGGGCGGGTGCGTGGCAAGGCGAAGTCCGTGTCAGGCACGGTGAGCATGCCCGATCCCCGTGCACTCCAGTTCGACGACATTCCGCCCACGACGCCGACCAACCCGGCCTACTTCGACACCGACACCGATCATGTCATGCAGGACATGATTTGCGGGGCCGGCATGTTCGACCCAGCCGACGCTGAGACACAAGACCCGACGGCGGGCATGTTCGACCCTGCCGACGACGACACGCAAGACCCCACCGCGACCATGCCCGAGGCTGAGACGGTAGGGGAGACAGAAGAAGCAATGGCATGCTACTTGGAGATGCAGAAGAAGAAGATCGAGATCAAGCAAGAGAGGATCAAGGCCGAGGAGAACCGCGTCAAGCTCGCGCTGCTAGCCGAGGAGAACCGGATCAAGACCGAGGAGAACCGCGTCAAGCTCGCGCTGCTAGCCGAGGAGAAAAGGATCATGATGGCTGACTTGACCATCATGGACCCGGAGCAAAGAGCTTGGATCCTCAAGAAGCAAAAGATGATCCGTGAGCGCGAGGATGCCTGATGTCCTCTCTTCTATTTATCATCTTATTCAAACTAATTTGTATTTTGAACTACGTGTCATTTTGAACATTTGCATGTTGTCGGAGAATGACTCCCACGAAACAGGGATAGTCAAGCTCACGAAGAGAGTTCGTGTAAGGGGCTGAACACGTTGGTCAAACAACCCTCAACCTGCACGGCGACGGTGCTCGTCGAGCAAGTGGAGGGACATCACGACAGAGATGAACACCAGCCCGTACCCAGGTTCACGGCCCTCGTGTGGAGGTAATACCGCTACTCCTGCTTGTCTGTATTGCACTGCTTGTAGAGGTTACAGTACAATGAGCTTGCCGAGGGCTCTCTTTTGGCAATGGTGCATACAAGGAAGGGAAGCAATGGTCTTCTTCTTCCTTGCGCGTAAGTGGCTATGCTGGAATGAGAATGCGATCCCTTGCTACGGTGCACCTTGTCCTCCTTTTATAGGCGCCCCGTGCTCCCTCCTTGCACTCGCACTGTGGTAGGGCTGTCACGTGGCGCAGAAGGTGGAGCGCGGTGCATCGCAGCCCGGTTGTCCATGGACGCGGTCCATGAGCGTAAAGCTGACTCCTGTAGCAGAGTACCCACCGTCCATGCAGGACGGCCAGCTGGGGCCGCAGAGGAACGTGGGGGTGCCCACGGTGACGTTGGCCTTGGAGCGTAGCGCCGGCCGGTCCCCTTATCACCAAAGAGGAAATCCTTGTAGTCCGGAGCGGGTGGCACAGCTTTATTGACCCCTTTAATCACCAAAATGGCAACTGCGGCGTCGTCGTCACCGCGCGCAGGGGCGCGCGTCACTCTGCGGCCGCTGCAGAGCCCATGTGCGCTCTGCAGAGGTTGCTTTGCAGCGAAGCGATCTCCACGAGGGCTTGGACGCCCTGTAGAGAATTCGGCGTTGACCTCTCCCCAGGGGAGATTTCCTTGAAGAGGGGGCAGCAGTGATATGGCCTCCGCAGGCCTCTGCTGCCTCAAATGCCCTCGCGAGGCAATGAGCCTCGCGAGGCTCTCCAGGCCGTAGGCTTGGTCCTTAGCGAAAATTCGCCATCAAGTGTCGAGGGCCGTATAGGACAGGCCCAGCACACCCTGGATTTCACTGGGCCGACAGTAGCCCCCGGGCCCATGATGGGCACGATGTAGTCCAATGGACGCAGGCGAATCGTCATGGGCCCAAAGTGTCCGGCCGGCCTGAGACACGTGCAGGGCAGTTACGCCGCGACGACACGTTCTCCTCGGAGATGATGGGCGTAGTGGGGGGTCCCACCACGTCTCGGTAACTGCTCTGAGGGGAATAAAGCCTGCAGCGCCGGTTCAGGCAGCAGTTACTGCATCATTTGCGCGCCCGTCTCCTTGCTCTTGACGCCTGCGCTCCTGTGTCTCCGACGCTCCCCTTCGCAATCCTGCGGCAATGGCGCCCAAGAAAGCTCCGCGGCCTCGAAAGGCAAGGCCGTGGTGCAGGGCGGCGAACCTGCCGCGGCAGCAGGTCGGCGACTTCGAGCCGGCTCTGACCGGCTTCCGCTTTAAGAAGAAGGCGCAGCTGGAGAAGTGCGTCACATGGCGGCTTCAGCGACCAACGAGCACGGCGCTACGGTGCTTAAGACGGCGGACAACTCCTTCGGCGACTTCTACCCCATCTTCATGCACACCCTATTCGCCGGGCTCGTGCCTCCTTTCTTCCTGGCGGTTCTGGAGCGCTACCAGATCCAGGTCCTTCATCTCCATCCTAACTCCATCCTTGTCCTCGCCATCTTCGCCTACCTCTGCGAGGCATACATCGGCATTCCACCCTCGGTGGACCTCTTCCGCAGCTTCTATGCGCTCCGGTTCACGGCGAACAAGGAGCGGTCAGGGTGCGTGTCCTTCCGCATCACCGAGGGCATGAAGGGCACGTACATCCCCATCGCGCGGAACGGCGAGAACATTGTGACCAATGTGACGAAGAGGGTGGAGGACTTCCGCAAGCGCTGGTTCCTCATGAAGTTCGGCAGCCGGAGCGCCTTCTTTGACCTGCCCGAGGCGCCTCCGATGAAGAGGGCGAGCTGGTCTTCTAAAGCGCTCAAGGGAGCCGCGCTTGGCCCCGTGATGAGGCGCTTGAAGGACCTCCGCGAGGCAGGCCTCACCGGGCAGATGGTGGCCAAGGACTTCGTGAAGCGCCGCATTGCTCCGCTCCAGAGGCACGCGGACGCAATGTGGCTTTACTCCAACCAGAGGGACAAAATGCGCCTGAGCGCAACCCTCTTCACGCAGCAGGAGGTGCGCACCATCATGGAGACACTCTTCACGGCTCCTGATATCCCCAGCCCGGCGATAAGGCGGTCCCGCTCCACAGGATTGACCTTGGGCGCCGCGTCTCGCTCGTGCAGACGATGCCGAAGTTCGACCGGTGGGGCCTGGTGCCCAAGGGACATGCGGGGCCCCGCGAAGATCCTGAGTCGCGGCGCAGGGGGCGCCAGCTGAGGGCGACGAGGAGACGACGGTAACGCCTGTGGAATCCGACGCAGGCGCAACCGGCGCCTCGGGAGGCTCTGCCTCTCAGCGGAGAACTCGAGCACCTCGAAGAGCGCGGCGCCTGAGGTTGAGGCCCACGAGGCTTCCTCAGGCAGCAGCGGCCAGTTCGTGGTCGCTCCCTCGCAGCGTGCCGAGGGGCAAGAGGAGAGCGACGATGACGGAGCTTCATCAGGCCATTGCGAGCCCCGCTCCAAGGCCATTCATGACCGGGCCGCCGGGAGCCCAGCGGGCATCTCCCTCAAGAGGAAAGCCGAGGCCGCTCTCGAGGGGTCCGGCGCCGGAGCCGCACCACCGAGGCCGTGGCGGTCGTCAAACACGGTGTGGGTCGATTCCCGCGCCAAGACATCAGGGTAAGAACCGACTCCCTTTTCTGTTTGGCTTGTTCTTGCGTAGGCTTCCTGCGGAGTTTTTGAGTTTTAGCCTCTCCAGGGGCCCCGAGGTGCCGAAGAGGCGGAGACTTCGGAGGCTTGGAGAGATCCCCAGCGCTGCAGCGGCGCCTGCAGCGTGTACAGTCGACGAGGTGCCTCCCGAGGGCACTGCTTCATCTCCTGAGGCTGCGGCACCGCCTCCTGAGCAGAGGAGCACTGCGAGGAGAAGGAGGGGGAGGCAGAGGTGGCGACGCCTCCACCTATGCGGCCTGACGTCTCCCCCAGCGGCCGGAGGGGACGCGAGGTGGATGCGGCGAGGTTCACGCCGCCGGCGAAGGAGCGTGCCGCGGTGACAGGGGCGTCCGCGGGGGCGTGCGCTGACGTCGAAATGGAGGAGGCCGCCGCGTCATCGCCCCCACCGAGCACGAAACTTGGAGAGGCCACAGCGGACTCTGAGGCCGCTGGGGAGGCGGCCTCAGCTGAGAAGGCCAACCCTGTCCCTGGAGAGGAGAGCGCTCCCCAGGGGCAGAAGAATGACGTGGTTGAAGATGAAGTGCCCCGAACCCCCAGGAGGCCTCCAGCGCGGAGGTGAGGGGGGTTCTCATCAAAGCCCCCTGAAGGCTCCTTGTGTGGACGAAGAGGGGGGCTCGCACCAGAGCCCCCAGGCGCGCCTTGAGGCCACTCGGAGCCCAAGGTTGGACGCTCCGGAATCCTCGGCAGGCGCCGGCATTTCCAGGCCCTCCGGCGAGCCATGGGCCTTAGTTCTGCGGGGGCGGCGCCCCGTTGCAGCCCGCCGTGGGGCTGTCCTCCGCTCGGCGAGGGATTCTCGACGGCTTGAGGCCCAGCTTGCCGAGGAAGATCGCTCCAGGGCGGAGGAGGCGCCGAGCTTGCGCGGGGCTGGGCTTGTCTTCATGAGACCGTGGAGAGCTGCCGCCGGAAGAACGAAGCTGCCCAGGCGCAGCGCGAGGCAGCGCTGCGCTCTGCTGAGGAGATCCGCATCAGCGTGGTCCGCGAGGTCGAGGAGACCCTAGCGGACCTGGGTGCTAGGCGCGAGGCTCTCGAGGCAGACCGAGGCCAAACACCAGGAGCTGGCGGCACGCGAGGCGGCGGTCTCCGCCAAGCACAAAGAGCTTCTAGACCGCGAGGCGGGGATCGTCGCCGAGTCGGAAAATGTGCGGCAGAGTTTGGAGAAATTCCGTGAGAGCTTGAGCATTCGCGAAGACTTGATCGTGCAGCGCGGAGCTGATCTCGACGCCCGCGAGGCCGAGGCGCGCAAACGCGAAGACAGGTTGAGCAGATCGAGAAGGATCAATCCGCGCAGCGGGAGCACCTGGAAGCCCGCGAGAACAAGGTCACTCAAGACGAGGAGTTCTACCAGAAGCGCCTTGCGCTGACCAACGAGAACCTTCGCAAAAAGGAGGAGAAGATGGCGGAAGAGTCTGCGACGAAGGAGAAACTCTTTCGCGACAGCTGTAGAAAAGACTTCGCGGATAAGGCCAAGAAGCAAGAGGATCGCTTCACGAAGAGACGCAAAGAGCTTGAGGCTCGCGTCCAGGACCTTGAGGCCCAGAAGAAGCGATTCGACTCTCGCCTCCAGGCTGCCGCGGAGGCTCGGGCGCGCGCGGAACAGAACTTTGCCTCTTTGATGGCTGACATGAAGGAGTTGACCGCTCAGGTGGGCCCTGTCGTGGAGCGCGCCGAAGAGGCTGAGCATCGCGTGCAGGCGGCACAGGTCTTGACGCAGCAGGGGAGCGCATGTTCCAATCCTTAGTGGCCCGGGGGAATACTCTCGCGGGGCAGCTAGGAGTGGATGCCCTATTGTTCCCGTCCATGGGAACGCTGACGCCGCCACATATCTTGCTACTTCGATCAGCTCTTCTCTGTGCTCGAGGGCCCTGTGGCGGAACTTGGCGACGTTGTTGATGAGGAGTGCCGCAAGCTCTTGACCGTGGCGATCGATCGCGTCTTCGCCAACCTCCAGCGCCTTCACCCCGGCTTCGACTTCGAGTCAGTGACCGAGCCCATCGAGGGAGATCCGCCTGGGAGCTCTCCAACTTGGTTCGAGAAGAAGTCAACGATTACGTCGACCGCTTCAAGAGGGTTGAGGCGGAGCAGGCCGCTGAGGAGGATGAAGGCGCCGAAGAAGAGAAGGCTGAAGAGGACGGCGATGGTGAACCCTCTGCCTAGGCCACTCCTGCAACAAGATGCGCTTGGCGCAATTATCTTTGTTTTAAGACTTGTTTTAATTCACGCTGGCTTGTAAGATACTTTGATCGTATGCAAACATGTGTGTGTGTGCCCCTCGAAGGGTCCTTTATCCCTGTTCCATGTCTTTCTTCGCTCTACGTCGTCAGGACCCATCTCTTTGCGCTATGACACCGCCGCTACGGTATGCCGGAGCGTGACTCGGCAAGGCCGGGGGGTGTTTAAGGCTTGGAGAGGTAAGGGCTCTCGAGTCGCGGTGCTCGAGGGCTCCCCTTTGACGCACAAGCAGTCCATGGAGTGTGAGAGAGAAAAAACCGCTCGAGGGGCGACAGGTGCCCGTGAGAGGGAGAAAAACTTCTGAGGGCGCGAGCGCTAGACTTAGCTTGGCGAGACTTTGGCCTCGTAGAGGGCGTTGGCTTCCCTGATGGTGCGCTCCCTCTAGGGGTCGGAGCGTGACTTCTCGACCTTGGGGAGGACTCTTGTTCCCTGTATTGGTTAGAGAGGCAACCCAAAGCAGGCACATGGTAGTAAACACTCATGCGCGCTTATAGGCTTCCTCATGGTATCTCGCGAGGAGAGTAAGTACCAAGGTCCTTTGGTGAGGTGGCGTGTTTTGGGAGCAAGCCCATGGGCCAGAGCTCTTTGGGGAGGTAACAGGCGTGAGAGCGTGCTCACGTGCTAGAGCTCGGATCCTTTGGATTTTGCGGTGCTGTTGGGGTGCTCTTGAGGCACAGTCACCGTACTCAGCCCCCGCTCGCGAGGTGCGCATGGGGAAGAATATGAGCGCGAAATGAACTAAGATGATGAAAAGTAAAACTCACCACCAAAATATTACATAGCGGCGCCTCAGCGCAATGTTTCATTGAGAAACGAATTGGTTCATTACACTTGGTGTGACCAAGATAAAGTTTTCCATGTCGAGGCATGGGGACCACATTCAGTGGCTGAGACTCTTCACGGCCTGCGGCGGCACGTAATCAGGAGAGCTCAGAGGGGCTGGCCCTCGGGAGGAGAAGCTTTTGTGAAGCTTGGAGGTGAAGTTGTGTGCTTCCCTCTAGAGACAAAAAATGTCTGGCGTGACTATGATCACGGGTAGAACTTGCGTAGATGCGCGATGTTCCATGGATTCTTGACCGGAATGCCGTCCTCCGTTTCGAGGCGTACCGCGCCAGGCCTGGCGATGTGTGAGACCCTGTAGGGGCCTTCCCACATTGGCGAGAGCTTGTGGAGACCTTCCCTGGAGAGGATTCTCCTGAGGACGAGGTCGCCTGTCTCGAGAGTGCGCGGACGTATGTGGCGGCTGTGGTAGCGTCGCAGGTCTTGCTGGTACTTGGCTGCCCTGAGGGCGGCACGGCGGCGCAACCCGTCAAGGAGTAGCAGGTCGTCGCTGTGGAGGTCTGCTTGATCGTCCTCGTTGAAGGCAAGGACCCGTGCGGATCCATGCTTGATCTCTGTGGGGAGGACTGCTTCAGCTCCATACACGAGAGCAAATGGCGTCTCACCAGTGGGCTTCGTGGGGTTCGTGCGGATGGACCAGAGCACGGACGGGAGTTCGTCTATCCAGCCCTTGCCGTAGCCCTTCAGGCGATTGAAGCTTCTTGTCTTGAGGCCCTTGAGGACCTCAGCATTTGCTCGCTCGGCTTGGCCGTTGCTCTGTGGGTGAGCCACCGAGGCGAAGCAGAGCTTGGTGCCGAGGCTCTCGCAGTAGGCCCTGAAGATGCCGCTGGTGAATTGTGAGCCATTGTCGGTGATGATGCGATTAGGCACACCAAAGCGCTAGACCAAGCCTCTGATGAATTTTACTGCCACCCAGTAGCGTTGGGGTGACCCTGGAAGTAGTGGCGCAGCTTCCTGGAGGCGATGAGTAGCGCGAGGAGGAGCTTCTGCTGCACTGGGTACCGCTCGCGAGCATCTCGCAGTACAGTACTGACGAAGTAGACTGGATGTTCGACGAGGGTCGTTGATGGGGCGGCAGCGTCGGCTCCCTCGAGAGGCTCCTCAGGACCTTTGGCGAGGTTTGCATGTGGAGGAGCCTCGGCAGGGGCGCTCGTGGAGGACTCGACTTGAGGCTGTGGGCCTGGCACTGGGTCTGGAGAGACCGTTCCCTCGTCGGGAGGTTCTGGACTTGGTGTGGCAGTGCTTTTCTTGGGGAGAACTGGCTCTTCTCTTTCCACCACCAGGACGGCGCTAGCAGTTTGTGGAGTGGCTGCTAGGTACAGCTTCAGATGCTCGCCTGCCAGGCGCTGCATGTCCTTGAGGCGGCGAGGTGGCTGCATGTCTTCTATAGCCTTGATCTTGTCAGGGTTTGCTTCTATGCCGCGGTGGGACCCGAGGAGCTTGCCTGAAGGCACCCCGAAGACGCACTTGGCGGGGTTTAACTTGATGTTCACCTTGCGCAGGCTGGCGAAGGTTTCCTCGAGATCCTTCAAGAGAGTGTCTCCCTCGCGAGACTTGACCACGATGTCGTCGACATAAGCTTCTGCATTTCTTCCCATCTGAGCCCCCAAGGCGATCCTCATGAGCCTCTGGAAGGTGGCACCGGCGTTTTTTAGGCCAAAGGGCATGCAAGTGTAGCAATACACACCACAAGGGGTGAGAAATGCTGTTTTCTCCTCGTCTTCCTTGGCCATCTTGATCTGGTGATAGCCTGAGAAGGCATCCAGGAAACAGAGGAGATCACAGCCGGCGGTGGAGTCCACAATCTGGTCTATCCTTGGCATGGGGTATGGATCCTTGGGGCAAGCCTTGTTCACGTCTGTGTAGTCGATGCAGAGCCGGCCTCCTCCATTGGGTTTTGGGACAACCACACCGTTGGAGAGCCAAGTGGGGTGGGCAACTTCTCGAATGATGTCTGCTGCTTTCAGCTTCTCTACTTCTTTGATGATGAACGCTTGCTTCTCGGGGGCTTGTTTCCGCGCTTTTTGCTTTACAGGGCGTGCGTCTGGACACACGGCTAAGTGGTGCTCGATCACCTCCCTTGGTACACCGGACATTTCTGACGGAGTCCACGCGAACATGTCAGAATTTGCCCGAAGGAAGGCGACGAGCGCGCTTTCCTATTTGGGAGGCAAGCCAGCGCCTATGGTGACGCTAGCCCCCGAGCCTTCAGCCCCCGAGCCGCAGGTGCTCAGCGACACCTTCTTTGTAGATGCTTGCTCTTGAGTGAACAGTTGTTTCTTCTTCTTGGGCCTCTCGAGAGGCTCCATGTTCTCGTCAGCGGGGAATGCCATGGCAGCGGCCTTGTAGGCGATCTCGACAGCGCGCGTGGCGTCCTGTACGTGACCACGTATGGTGATGGTGCCACCGCTGCCAGGGATCTTGACCATGTTGTAGGCATGGTGCGTGACGGCCATGAACTTCGCGAGGGCGGGGTAGCCGAGGATGGCGTTGTAGGGCAGGCCAATGTGCGCGACGTCGAAGTCAATTAGCTCGGTGCGGTAGTTCTCCTGCGTGCCAAAAGTGACCGCGAGCCTCACTTGCCCCAGAGGCGAGATTGAGCCGCTGGTGACCCCGGTGAAGGGCCTGGAGGGCATGAGCCACTCGTAGGGCACTTGAAGCGTCTCGAAGGTCTCGACAGAGATGACGTTTAGGCCTGCACCCCCATCAATGAGCGTCTTGCCGACGGCGATGTTGTTGATGGTGGGGGTGCACACCAACGGGAGGGTGCCCACAGTCTTTGTAGACTTGGGGTGATCTTTGGCGTCGAAGGCGATGGTGTACTGGGACCACTTGAGGGGGCGGGACGTCTCGACCCCGGGAAGCGCTGCGTTGAGCTCGCGAGCGAACTGCTTGAACTGGTTGTTCGACTTGGGCGCCTGGGATCCGCCGAGGATGCATGCCATGGCACCCTTGGGGGCCTGGTAGCCTCCAGGCTCTTCGTCGGGCAGATTGTTGTTTTTCTCGGCGGCATTCGCCTGAGTTCCCTGAGGCCTCTGGAAGTTGCCCTTGCGTCCACCTTTGCGGTAACCACGGCCTCTGCCGCGGCCACCGCTGCCTCTTCTTGCTCACGCTTCTTGCTCAGTTGCTTGAGGTCATAGCAGTTCTCTGTCGCATGGCCGCGCCTGTTGTGGTAGATGCAGAACGGGCGGTTGTCCACCTCTTTCTTGCCAGCCTCTGGAGAGTCCTCGCGAACATGCTTGGCGTCGGGTTCAGCTGCCAGGACTGCGGTAGGCTTGCGCTTGTCTCGTCACGCCTCTTCTGGGTCTTGGATCCCTCGACAGGGTCGTCTGTCGAGCCCACCTTGACGAAGAGGAGCCCTTCTTGCCTTGGCGCACTTGTCTGCGATGTCGAAGAGCTTCACCACGGAGGAGAGGGTATCATGGATGCCGAGCTTCTCGAGCATCCTATGGTTGGTGACGCCCTCTCTGAAGGCCGCAATGACGTGCGAGTCCGGGATGTTCGGGATCTTGTTGCGGACTTGGCTGAAGCGCTGGATGTACCTGCGGAGGGTCTCGCCAGGCTTCTGGCGCACAGCTCGCAGGTCGTTGTAGGTGAGGGCGCGCTCGTACGTGCCCTTGAAGTTCGCAACGAACTGCTGGCAGAGCTCCTCCCACGAGTCAATGGAGTCCTCGGGAAGGTTCAGGAGCCACGACAAGGCGGAATCCTTGAGAGCGTGGGAGAACCAGTTGGCCATGACCTTGTCGTCTCCCCCCGCAGCTTGGATGGAGGTGGTGTAGAGCTGCAAGAACTCGATGGGGTTGTTCGTGCCGTCGTAGCCCTTGGGTAGGTCAGGCCTGAACTTCTGTGGCCAGACGACGCGCCGCAGGTTGCGGGTGAAGGCCGCGCAACCTGTGGCGTACGAGGCGATGCCACCCTGAAGAGCACGGCGGTTCTGTCGCCCTGCCTGGCCGATTTCCTCCACGATGCGCTTCTGGAGGTCCTTCTGGCGCTCCATTTCCACCCGCGCGTCTGGGGTGTCCGCTGCACGATTTGACAATCGCGCGGCGAAGACGCGTGGGATGCGGCCTTGTGCGCCGCGGCTGGAGGCGGACCTGGCGGAGGCGGCGGCGGAGGTGCGCCATGCGCGGTGGTTCCAGCGCGTCCGGAGTTGTGGTGCACCAGAGAGCGCGACGCCGCAGGAGCAGCGCGCGGTGCCGCCGCGATGTCGACGAGGTGCTGGAGGCGGCCGAGCCAGTTGTCGTGCGCCTCAGCGGTGGGGCGGTAGCGGAAGAGTTCCGCGGCCATGAGCAGCGCGGTGTTTGGGCTGGGCGCTGGACGCCCAAGAGTGGAGGCGCTGTGGCGCTGGGACGGATGCGAGGACTCAGCGTCCTCGCCGTGCCCGTGGTCGACGTCGTCGTCGAAGCGGTCGTCGTGGTGGCCGTCGTCGTCCTCGGGGTGCTCCACACGCGGTTCAGCGGTGTTGCGCCCCGTGGCACGGCTGGCGCGGGGACGGCCGCGAGGGTTGGTGGTGTTGGCAGCGGGCTCGGTGGTGGCCCTGCCTGATGCCCGCCGGGTGGCGCGAGCTGCGCGAGTGTCCGCCATGGTGCAGAGGTCGATGAAGGTTGAAGACGCGCCTCAGCCCCCTACCTGGCGCGCCAATTGTCGGAGAATGACTCCCACGAAACAGGGATAGTCAAGCTCACGAAGAGAGTTCGTGTAAGGGGCTGAACACGTTGGTCAAACAACCCTCAACCTGCACGGCGACGGTGCTCGTCGAGCAAGTGGAGGGACATCACGACAGAGATGAACACCAGCCCGTACCCAGGTTCACGGCCCTCGTGTGGAGGTAATACCGCTACTCCTGCTTGTCTGTATTGCACTGCTTGTAGAGGTTACAGTACAATGAGCTTGCCGAGGGCTCTCTTTTGGCAATGGTGCATACAAGGAAGGGAAGCAATGGTCTTCTTCTTCCTTGCGCGTAAGTGGCTATGCTGGAATGAGAATGCGATCCCTTGCTACGGTGCACCTTGTCCTCCTTTTATAGGCGCCCCGTGCTCCCTCCTTGCACTCGCACTGTGGTAGGGCTGTCACGTGGCGCAGAAGGTGGAGCGCGGTGCATCGCAGCCCGGTTGTCCATGGACGCGGTCCATGAGCGTAAAGCTGACTCCTGTAGCAGAGTACCCACCGTCCATGCAGGACGGCCAGCTGGGGCCGCAGAGGAACGTGGGGGTGCCCACGGTGACGTTGGCCTTGGAGCGTAGCGCCGGCCGGTCCCCTTATCACCAAAGAGGAAATCCTTGTAGTCCGGAGGGTGGCACAGCTTTGTTGACCCTTTAATCACCAAAATGGCAACTGCGGCGTCGTCGTCACCGCGCGCAGGGGCGCGCGTCACTCTGCGGCCGCTGCAGAGCCCATGTGCGCTCTGCAGAGGTTGCTTTGCAGCGAAGCGATCTCCACGAGGGCTTGGGCGCCCTGTAGAGAATTCGGCGTTGACCTCTCCCCAGGGGAGATTTCCTTGAAGAGGGGGCAGCAGTGGAAATGGCCTCCGCAGGCCTCTGCTGCCTCAAATGCCCTCGCGAGGCAATGAGCCTCGCGAGGCTCTCCAGGCCGTAGGCTTGGTCCTTAGCGAAAATTCGCCATCAAGTGTCGAGGGCCGTAGAGGACAGGCCCAGCACACCCTGGATTTTACTGGGCCGACACATGTCTTGGTTGAACTACGTGTCATTTGGATCATTTCTCATGTCATTTTTTATTATTGTTGTCACAAAAATAGACAAATATGGGCAACCACATTTTTTATCACAAAGGGACCATTTTTTGCGCCAGCCCGTTGGAGGCACCCTAACCCCAAACGGACATAGGCCCAAAATGTGTCCGCGGTCCGCCCCCAAACGGACCAAATCGGACACATTTTGGTGTCCGTTTGCGCCAGCCCGTTGGAGGTGCCCTGATGCGGGAATCAGCAGTAGCAATTCGGTCGGCTGGTCGATGAGATTGGATGGTACATGGCTAGCAATGGAACGCTGCCGCTGCGTCATTTTCTCATTTTCTCATTAAACGAAATATTTACTTACAGAGTTCAACAGAAAATAAATTACAAACTATCAATCCAGATTTGCATGCCTTCCTTTAAACTAGGCTTTATTCTATGTCTAATATCACCAACAGAAACTTTGAATGAGTTGAAGCAAGTTTCTTGATCTCTGGTCTCATTATCGAAGATAATCTTGTTCCGATAATTCCAAATACTCCAACATCCAGCAATCATAGCTAGCTTGAAAAATGGATTATGTGATCTGTTTTTTGCCTCAATCAGCATGTCAATAAAACCTCTGTCCGTAGGCCCGTCTTCTCCTAATTTGTCCCAGAATGTTCTACTAAATTCACAACTGAAGAAAAGATGACTCATCGTCTCTCTGCTGCTCTGGTCACATAGTGCGAAGGAAGACGCGTCAAAAAAAAGCAATGGAACGCTGCCGCGTGCGAGCGTACGAACGCACAGCCCAGCCAGATTGGATCGCAGAAGCTGCGCATACGGAACGCCGCCGCCGTAGCAGTTGTTGATGAAGTCGAACGCGTCGAAGTAGATGAGCCGGCCAGATGCGAGTTAGCCGCCGTTGTCAATGAAGATTGGAGCCGCCGAAACCATGAATCCAACGCGCGTTTTTTCCACAGATGACGCCAATTGACTTGGGGTTACGACGACAAATCTTATCGGCAAGATACCTAGGGTTTCATGAGAGGGAGAAGATGGCGCGTTGGTAGTTTCGAACGGCTGACAAGTAAGGATTTACCCAGTTTCGGCCCCTCATTGTGAGGTAAAGACTTACATCCTGCTTGTCTGATATGTATTGATTGGATGATTACATGGCGGCCGCAATGGCGATGGTGGTGGTGAGATCTCGCTAGGGTTCTAATCTATCTGTTATGTCTCGTGTCTTTGTTGTGTCCTCTAAGGGCATCCACAGCGTGCCATATATCGTTGCCAAATGCTCTATTTGGCTTTTGGCAGCAGCTCCATACACTGTGATGGTTGTGCCAAAGCCAAAAGTTTGGGAGTCGACGCAGCTAGAAGAGCTGCTGCCAAATTCATCAAACGAATAGAATATTGTTATCTGCATGCAACATTTCTTCCTCACCGTGGTAGCAAGGGCAGCAAGTTGGCAGTGGACTGAATTAAAAACTGTATGCGTCAGATATGGCAGTAGATTTGGCATCACACCACGTTGTGGAGGATTGGGCAATTTAGCTCCGATTCCAAATATTGCCTACGTAGCATATTTGGCTTTGGCCACATAGTGGCTGCTCTAACTGGCTTTATATAAGTAGTCAGGCAGGGTTTACATGAGTCATAGTACACTACATCTTGGATTCTTTGTCTTGTACTCCAAGATATTGTTGGAAGGCTTCTTGGGTTTTGCTGAGCCACCAGGTGGGTCTTCGGTTGGGCCCTATCGGGTACGCCAATGCCAATGGTGGGGGGCCCGGAGGGTATACCCACGTCAACATGTTTCAGCGTGTTTGTTCACTTATTTGGATCTGCACCTAGTCAACATGTGAGGGACCTAAAACCTCTTATATTTAGGAATGGAGAGAGTAACACTCACGGTTAAGTTTATAACTTGTAGAGATGAAACTATGACCATATTTTTTTATCTTACTCGATAAAATATAGTCATGGTTAACTTTATAGAAATTAATACATATTATAAGAAGGAATAGAGATAACACAATTTGAGTTTGCTCATCCCGTTTTGCCCTGGGGGCCGAGCGAAGCGGAGTCTAAAGTTTGCCCATCCCTTTTTGCCCTGCCAGGATCGTCGAGACGGATTGTTACCGATTTATGATTCCTCCTCTATATATACCTCTTGTAAGCCGTCGGTTGGGATAAATCGCATGTTGTAAATCTCCGGCGTTTGTAACCTCTCCTGATATAGTAAAAGTTTTGTTGGTTGGCGCCCGTAGTTTTTTTTCTCTTCCTCTTTGAAATGGTTTTGCACGTTAAATTCTCGTATCCCTGTGTGTTGATATTGTTTTCGTTTATCGTTTATTTACTTGTCGTTTATAACACAGGGGCCCTCCTCATTCATCAAGGAGGAAGCGAGATATTTAAAAGAAGTATATAGCAACTTGTCTTAGTTGGGGTAGAGAACTAGAGATTGACTCCAATTTGGCAGATGATGCTCCGGAGGGTCAAGTGTGCCGCCTCAATGCATCTGTTACACTCTTTTCACACATTGTAAAGTCAATAGGACATAGAGATACTCTTGGAAATTGACACTTCTAGTCGGACAAGAATCAACTGTTTGAGGCGTGTTTGAGTATCTAGCGTGCATACTTCCGCTAATGACCGAAAAGATTTTTGTTAAGATTTTTGTTGATCTAGTATAAAATTAACCGAAAAGATCAGGTCAAGTCTTACGAGATTGGAAAAGAGAAGCATTCACAAAATCCACCATTTTCCTCTTATTCAACCAATATATATGGTTGCAAACGTGCCACACTAAAGTTATAGTGTATCCGCTAATGACCAAACCGCCACACATCTAATGGACTAATGCTGCTTCTCCCTGTGTGATTACTTCCTTAATTACCAAAACCCGCCTAAGCCTGACAAAAAAAGAAAAGCTCTCGATCACCTAATTCAACGAGGTTCTTCATACGATCTTCCGCCTCTGGACGAGCAGAGGACTCCGCACCTGGTGATTCCCGATCCCGTCGGACCAAACAATGGAGCCGAACGCGTACCCGCCGGCGCCCTCCGGCCTCGGCACGAGGGGAACCTTCTCCGCGACGCTCACCAGGAACTCCTTCTCCTCGCCGACGGCCGTGAACTCCAGCGTGGGCGGCGTCACCGTCACCTGCACCCCCACGGGCTCCACGACGGTGGCCGTGTACGTGCTCCGCGGCGCCGGGCCAACGTTCCTGACCCTGCGCCGCACCGTCGTGGGGCCAGCGAGGCGCGGGAAGGTCATGGATGGGTAGTTGAGGTCCTTGACGGAGGCGGGGGTGTCCGGACACCGGTAGGGCGTCTTGTTGAAGCGCTCCATGGCCGTCGCGTTGTAGCCGAGCGCGCAGAGGAAGTCGAGGTAGTCGGCGATGGAGACGTCGTAGACGAGGCCCGGGTCGAGCGCGCGACCCGGGAACACGTGGCCGGAGCCGTAGCCGAAGGGCGTCCCCGTCTGCATGAACGGGTTGAGGATCGGCCTCCGCTCCGTGTCCAGGTCCGACGCGGTGGTCATGATGGCCGACTTGATGGCGGCGGGGCTCCAGTCCGGGTGGAGGGTCTTGACGAGGCCGGCGATGCCGGCCACGTGCGGGGTCGACATGGACGTGCCGGACATGGTTAGGAAGCCGACGCGGCGCTGGTCCCAGGGGCGGTCGGATGGCGCCGCTAGGCCGCTCCACGCGGCGATAATGCCCACTCCCGGCGCGGTCACGTCTGGCTGCATACGTCGACCACACAAAAGCATTCACCAGTTAGTTACTTGACATGGATACAGAACAGAAGAAAAAAAGAATGATTGAGATTCAGATCAAGCCACCTTTAGGATCTGCGGGTTGAGGATGTTGGGGCCCTGAGACGAGAAAGAGGCCATGACCGGCGCTGGCCTCATGCCGACGACCGTCCTCGCCTTCGTGATGAAGCCAGACGGGAGCCTTAACAGAGACACAAAAGTAATCCACTCAGTAATGCAGCATAGGTCACACCGTAATTATCCACATAAGTACTCCTACATTGCAATAAGAGTGACTTACGGGGCGGATCTGATGTACGCCAAGAGCGCGAGCCCGTCGGTGTAGTTGATGTGCAAGGCCGGGAGAACGTGCGCGTCGGCGATGACGGTGCTCCCGCCGTCCTCGTCGTTGATGAGGACCATCCCGACGCCGCCGGCTCGCCGCACGGTCTCGCCCTTCTCTATCCTGCGGCCGCCTCCTCTCAGGCACACCACGATCTCCCCCTCACCTTCGCCGCGTCCAGGGAATCCAGCACGCACAGCGTACTGCATTGCATCCACACATGAGTTCGAAACAAGATTGTTGAGCTGATGGAGTTCAGTATCATGTGCGTGCGTACGCGTTGTCGGCGGTGTAGTTGGGAGCAACGGCGTCGGTGGCGACGATCATGGGGTAGAATCCCTTCCCCCGCAGCCACCTCTCCGAGAGGCTCTGCCCCTCCGCCCTGGTGTGGTTGAAGACGAGGTAGGCCGGGAAGCCCCTGTCCATGGTGCTGGCGGCGACGGTCACCAGCCACGGCGCGAGGTTGGAGACGGTGGCGAATTCCGGGCCGCTGTTGCCGGCGGAGCACACCACGGTGATGCCGGCCTTGACGGCGTGGAACGACCCGATGGCCACGGCGTCCTCGAGGAATTCCACCTGCTCGCCGCCCACGGACGCCGAGATGATGTGCACGCCGTCGGCGATGGCGGCCTCGAAGGCGGCCAGGACGTCGGCCTCGAAGCATTCCGAGTCGTTCACGGGCGGGTTGAAGCAGACGCGGTACGCCGCCACGCGCGCGAGCGGGGAGCCGCCGCGTGCCGTGCCGTTGCCGTAGCCAAAGGCGTTCACGCCGCGCACCGCCGAGCCGCCCGCCGTGGCCAGCGTGTGCGTGCCGTGGCCGACGTCGTCTCGCGGCGTGTTCAGCTTGTCGTCGACAGGGCCGCCCGCCGCCGACGCGTACCCCTTGTTGAAGTAGCGTGCGCCGATGAGCTTGCTGCATGCAAGGAATCAATCAACAAAAGAACACGTACGTGCTACTATATTCCTGCTGAAACAACAGTCAAGGTACTTACCTGTTGCACTGGAACTTGGGGTCGTGCTCATTCTGGCAGATCCCCTTCCAGGTGTCCGGGATGGGACCCATCTCGCCGTCGTTGAAGCTCAGGGACTCCGGCCACACGCCCGAGTCGAGGTTTCCGATGATCGTGTCCGCGCCGTACCTGGCCATCTCCCACGCCGACCACTGCGGGACCTCGCCCGCCCTCTCGAGGCCCATGAACTCCCACGACCTCGTCGTGTGCATCTTCTTGCCTCTGTTCGGGAACACCGACATCACGTCGGGGCGCTCTGCAGCAGGCACGCACGCGCATCCAGGACATGAGAAAGTTAGGCGCATCAACACGTACAAGAAACTAGAAAAATAAGAAGGCCGCCGTGTCAGCTCACCGGCGATCGCTGCGGCAGCGCCGGGCTCTAGATGGGCGGCGAAGCCATTGATGTTCTTGGTGTAGGAGTAGAAGATGGCGTCTCGGGCCTTCTCTCGGCTGCACGAATCGACCGATCGATCAACCGTGGCACATTCATAACCAAACATGGATACGTAACATCGTACGAACGGGAACGGCGCGCGCGCGTGCATGCACTTACTCGCCTAAGACGGAGCCGAGGAGGTCGTAGTGCAACTCGGTGACCGCCTCCGTCGACACGCCGTGGCCATGTGAGCGGCCGCCGAGGTACACGATGTACCCCGACGACGACGACGACTGCTTCGTCCCGGCGGCGAGCGCGCGCGGCGTGCCCTGCAGCAGCGAGCAGAGGAGGAAGGTGGCTGCTAGTGGGAGGAGAAGCTGGCGCGTGGACCCAGCCGCGGCCTCCATGGCCATGTGCACGTACGAGAGGAACGATCGATCGACCGGTGTGTGACAGGGAGCTCGATCGGGGAGGAGGAAGCTGGCTATATAGGAGGGGCCGAGGGGGAGGAGTGGAGGGTGTGTGAGTGAGGGGTTAAGGCAGGAGGACTCTGTCTTACTTGCTGCTCGTTATTCGCGTCGGCAGTTTCGCTTGATCTGCCCGATGGAGATCGGTTACAAGGAAAACTGCCACCATTTGTGTGCATGAAAGCACTGTAATAACCGATAAAAATGGAGACTAGCAGCTGCACATTAAGTCGACAAAACAGACAAGACAGTTTTTTTTATAGTTAATAGAAGAGGAAGTAAAGAATATGTAATTGAAGAGAATGTCGTGTCTTAATTAATTTAACGATGTGTGGCTCGAAGGGAATAATTCTTAGCCGATTTTACAAATTTATTCATACAGACCAACAAAATTGTTTGAAACAACTTATACATCTAATTAAAAATTCTAATATCGTCTCTGTCGACTTCACTACCAGATTATGGAATTTCGCAGAGGCACTCGGTGAAGGTCCAAAAATACTCGGCAAACTAACTGGTTGCCGGGTGCCAGACTCGGCATGAGGCACTGAACAACTTCTTGCTCGGCAACTGGTTGTTTACTCACAAGGTCAGATATATATTGCAAACAGAATCATTGAAAACTACAAATAAACTGTAAAAGTCGATATACTTAAATCAATCTCCACATGTGAAAAAGACAAAGCTGGTCATTTAAAAAATGTAGCACAAAATGAATCGGATTTTAAATTATTTCATGAATTGTCCCTTTTTCGTGACGCCCGCACCTAGGGCACCATGCCAGATAAAATGACATCTTGGCCAGGACACCATGCCACCCTATTTACCATGCCACATCGACACACTAGGCTAGGGAGCCGTATTTACTACCATGGCGCCTTGGCCAGGGGCGCCATGCAAGTTAAGTGCATAACCGTCCAAGTCGAGGTCTAGGCCTCCCGCTCCGACTTAGACCGTTTCTTAAGTGCATAGCCATCCAAGTCTAGGTCTAGGCCTCCCACTCCGATTTAGACCATTTCTTTCTTATTCTGCGAATCGTGAGCCTCCCCCGGGGTAGCTCATCTCTCCCTCTGCCAAATGTTCCTCTTAATCTATCAGATCTGATCTAATTTTCAGTGTTCCGACGACACATATAAGCCCTTATATTCAATATTTGGATAGTAGCATGTGTATGTATGTGATATCTTCACAATATGTGTGTTTATGTTTTTTCTTTCAGTTTTGCAGGGTGTCTCTTTCATCACATCGTGCGTGGTTTATGGCAAAGGACGGAGTGTTTTTAACCAGCTACACCTGAGGTCTGGTGGGATTCATGATAAGATGAAGTATAACACGCATCATATCTGGAGGAGGACTTCTCCCTTTCATCAAACTCATGTCCCGTTCGACTCCGAAGATGAACCCTTGTGTGATCACATCACTCGTTGGCTGATGGCGCCATGAGACACATACATTTCACCACTGTTGTGGGGAGATGACCGTGACTTAGGATGTTTCAGTGATCCTAACAGTTCCCATGAAATTAAAACATGTGTGTTTGAGCACAATTCTGATGGATGGCTTAAGACTATGGTGGGACTCGTCAGCAAGGAGCCGGGGGTGCCAAGGAAGTCCGCCGGTCCACCTTAATTATGGTCGGATTAGTAAGCACTTAATTTGTGGAGTGCCACGCTTATGCTTTGCCTAAAAGTAAACGGTGGATCAGTATGTCGTGGCATATGTGTGGTATGTAATCAGTCGGGTTAATTTTTTGGATGACACTGGCCTGAACTCTTCCTTTATGTGGCTATGGTTGTTAACTGGTTGGGAGCATGGAGTCAGCTGGGACTCATCGACACTAGCTTATTTGTACCGCCATGTAACTAGTTCTAGTTGTATGTAGTGTCCTCACATTATTGATTTTTCTCTAATTTGTATTTACTATTTCTCATGTGTGCGTGGTTGGACGAGAGGTGTGGCGACTAACATTGGAGTTGAAGCCAATATCGTTGACCCGATGTCCATCTTATCGATCTGAAGTTGTGAGCACTTGCTAGTTGGACGACCAACGCATATGGGTTACAACTAGTAGGATGATCATATCGACCTCCTCCGTATGTCTTGGCTAAAAAAATGATTTCCTACGAGGAGGAGGCCCGCGGTATTTTTGATAGAAGAGGGGAGCAACATCCCCGAAATTGCAAGCATGAGGATTTAAATTCGAGTAGGTGAGAAGAGATCAACCCCTCCCCACCACTAGGCCATGCCTAAAATGATGAAATCTTTTTTAATTCAGTTCATTTGTACTGAACAGTAGAAAAGATCATTCTTATCGTTGTTCACTCTTCACATGCATCACCTCGATTGATCAACCAGTCTAGCCCCCTACCCTAATCAAGAAAGCTATTAATGAATCGACAATTGTTCGCCACAGTTCGGTCGAAGAACTGCCTCTAGCGTTTATGAGCTCCATGGAGCCATGGCTCACCGACCACCATCTCATGTCTCCCATAAAGAAAGATGGCCAAACAGCGGCCACGTGCACTGCATATATCTTACAGTACCTAGCTATCAAAGTGGGCACATGTGCATACAGATACAAATGCTGCTTAGACTAGCTTAGACTTTAGATGGCCTCAGGCTGGGTGGCTACACTTGTATAGTTTTCTTCATCGATTCTACCCTTGATTTGTTGCGGCCCTGGAGACTTTTGCTACTGTCTGAACGAGATTTGAGTAAGTGACATGAGAGTGCTTGTGCTTGGGATGAAACAGCTCCACAAACAGTTCCATTATACGAAACACAGGAACATGGGGTTTGTCATGTGACTTGGACAAACGGCGAAGGATGGATTGTTCGGACTTTGTCGAGAAAATGCACACGGCAAAGTATGTGGGCAAATTTCATACCGGCAATTTTTTATCGTGAGCTTTCCGTTAGGTATGTTTTTTTTTCCCGTTAGGTATGTTAAAATAGAATAGAATCAGATTGATATGGTTAGGATGGTGTCTTGACATGACATGCAAGTTTTATAAGCGTGATTGTACCTAACCTATTATTGTAATTTACTATATACTATTCGATATATAAAGAGGAGATCGAGGCCAAGGCCTCTAAGGGCAAAACATTATTTTTATCGGGCCACACGGCGAAGACTTTGCCGAGAACCTTTTCCACTCGCTAGGTAAAAATATTGTAAAGGTGGCCGTGGGATGTTAACAGCCGCTATAATGAGTCAATCCTTTGCCATGTGTATTATTTGACGCAAGGCAAAAAAAGGTGCGTGTGTATTATTTCGGCGTCCGGCGAAGGTCTTTGCCATGTGATGATTTAGTCGATCTAAAAACTTCATAATTCCGCTTTTCCAAGGTGATATGTGAGGGTATGTGTGTGGTAATGGTGTGCGTGCATATGTAAACTTTGTTATACTCAGCGGTAAAAAAAGAGATAATTCAATACATGTACTTCTTTTTTTTTTCGATAAAGGGCATTTTACAAATACGTGTACTTCTAAAAGGATATATCCAATGTGGGGACTTTACATATTCCCGCGTTACGTAACCCAGTATGTCACACAATGTTATCTCACGGTCACACAGCCGCCGTCTGATTATCTCAGCAGCGGGCGTCAGCCATGAGCGCCGCCTAGTTTTCCTCGAGAGCAGATTAACCACACGAAACCGTCTCCAGGACTACACTCAGATAGATCCTGGTCTCTCGCTCTCGCCCGTAACTACCCACCAGGAGTCCAGGACTGCGATCTGCCAACCACCGGAAGTCCGGAACTCCTCGTGCGTGCGTGCTCGTAGCGAAGATGCTCACTCTCTTGACTTTCTTCTCCTCAGTGGATAATCATCAGAGTCACAGATCACACTGCTGGAAGTATTACCCCGTGCCGATGACTGAGACAAGTGTCGTGCCCACTAATCCATCCATCTCCCGTTCCGAAGCTTCGGATATCATTTTCCATGAGAGGGATGGGGTCAGAGTAGCTGCGGCGCAAGAAGAAATCTTTGCCTGCATTGCCAGGGATTGACTTGACTTGCGCCACCCATCTCTCTCAAATTACCACTTGTCTCATCGTGCCGTGCATACAAGCATCTGTTCCTCCGCCTGCCCTGTCCCCCGCCGTCGTCTTCTTCTTCCTCGGGCCTGCGTTCTTGGATGCGAAAAGCAGGGTAAGCCCTGCCCATCCATGTGGATTGCTAATTTATTTAGGGGGAGAGAGAGGGAGTTCCGGTAGTTGGTTTCCTGCGGTTAATTCTGGCGCCGCTCCCGCACCAGCAAGACTAATCCCATCTCTCCCCTCTCCGTCTTGTTCTTGCTGAGGATGTGCGATATAGCCGAGTTCCCGGTGGGTCTACGAGGTGTTTGGATCTAATCGTGTGAGGCAATTCATCGAATGTTCTCAACTATTGTAGTTAGCATTTTTGGTAGGTCGTTGTCTGATCTCGTTCAGACCCATCGATATGTTTAGTGCTTATGTGGAATTGGGTTGCTGAAATTATCCATGAGGGAATGTGGCTGTGGGGGTAGGGGATGCTGTACTCCGCTAGGCTGGGGGGTTGCCTTTTATGGGCTAAAATCACCCCACCTCGAATTAGCAATTTGTCAGGAAAAAAAGTCCACATGTACTTGTGGGGTAACTTGAGAATTTCTTGATGTGTGCGTGTAGAGTAACTGTTTTTTTTTCCAACTAGTTATTGTTCAGAAGTACTGATAATTTCATCCATTAATCAGGAAGTTCAGCCGAACGTTGACAAATGGGGCAAAAGGACTCCAAGCCTTCCTATAACTCTGCCTTTGATTATGGGAATTCATCGGCGGGGTATAACTCGAGATATTCTGCAAATACACCCTCCGGTTACAGCCCGAGGTATGCTTCTTCTGCCGGTAACAACGTGCAGCAGCCAGAAGCACAAGCCAGGCTGCAGAGGAAGTATTCCAGGATAGGCGACGACTACCGCTCCGTGGGTCAAGTATGTGTTGATGGCCTTTTGTGTCTTTCCCTGGCTCTCTCACTTTCATTCCAACTTTTGATGCATTGTTTTCATCTTGATGTAGCTGAACGGTGTCATTCATCTTGTTCAGTCATCTGATGAAATTTTGGAATGTAAACTACTCCACTTTAATTAGGATTTGTTTCATCTAAAAGTATTTCAATAAGGATAGTGCTTTTAGTACTCTGGTAGAGAAACCATCATCAGCAAAGGAAGTTATCTCTTGCTCAACACAATTATTGCTGCAAGTTTACAGCCATTTCAAAATCTTAAGTCACCTGCATTAATCACGTTCCTTTGAGTTGTGCTACCTTTGGAGATATAAAGTCTTATCTTGTATGATTTGCACCTAGTTCATGCAGTGAATCCATTTCTCATGGGCCTTCTTCTTTTACAATATTACTTACAAGTGGGTAATTTTACTAATGCACTGAATGGTCAATGGTCCTAACACCAAGTACAAATATTTGCTGTACATCTTATTTTACACAGATTTTGGTTCTCTCCTAAAACCTAGCCCATCATATTTGCAGCATTAATTTGAATGACATGGGGATTTTAATTATCTGGTACTGTTCATGTGTACCTTGTTTGACATTGCATCAATCTTAGGCTTTATTTGCTTGAATGAAAGGATTTCATTATCCAAGGTTTCATGATGATAAAATATTTTGTCTAGCAGTTGGATTATATTTTTCCAAAGAATCTGCCTTCTTCTATAAGATGTGACTGCAATTTACTTTCCAATGCATTTTCAGTAGAGACCTTGACGTCTTCAATCAGGCTTATGAACTATTAATCTGACAACTACTGTAGCAATGAAACATCTTAATTGGGTAGTCCCATCAATTCATGTCTTGCTACATCACTTGCCCAAAAAATAAATAGCTCTCGTAATCAGATGGTATTACAGTAGTACTGTCATTTCATGAAACAAGAGTTTGTTAAGTTAAATGTGAAGTGCGTGTATCAGTTTATGCATTTTCCTCAGTTCCTCAACTTCAGATGACATTTATGAGTCCTGCACATACTCTCCCTTTCGACTGTTCTGAACTCAAAACTGAAAGTAATACCTATCACACTGTTACAGGTGACTGAAGCTTTGGCACAAGCGGGCCTTGAATCCTCGAACCTTATTGTAGGAATCGATTTTACAAGAGTAATGAATGGACAGGTAAGCAGCTAACCTTTCCACGTTTTGACTCTAGGTGCCTAATCTTTTTTTTGTTAGTGCTTGCTTTGTGATGCACTGCTTTCTATTATTTACTACTTAGTGGGACACTAGTTAGCTGCCCATATAATTGTGGTTTATTGTCATTGAAGAAAGCCACTTCGTCCATGATGTCAATGGAGTGCCAACTTCTTTATTATAAATCTGTTGTCAAGCGAAACCAAACCACATTATGCAAAGGAATTTCTTTAGATGAAAGGCTAGCAGTGAGGGCATTTGTATTGCATAAAGGATGCACCCCCTGTCGCTTCTGTATGTTATAATCATCTAAGTCAGATCATAATATTTTCATTTAACTTGCTAAGATTTTCCATTTTAGGTAAAATTTCCTATAATCGCCGCTGTCTGCATAATATTGGGAACACTCCAAACCCATATGAGCAAGCCATATCTATTATTGGAAGGACACTTTCGGCTTTTGATGAAGACAACTTGATTCCCTGCTTTGGATTTGGTGATGGTAAGCTTATGGTTCCAATTTTCTTTTCCATTGATCACTTGGTGGATTTTTAATGAAATGTGTAAATGAATGTATTGAATAATGTTTCCCTTTCCTGCTATCAGCATCAACTCATGACCAGGAGGTATTCAGCTTTTATCCAGAGAACCAACCATGCAATGGATTTGAGGAGGCATTAGAAAGATACCGAGAAATCGTTCCAACTCTTCGATTAGCTGGTTTGTTTAAGGAATCACTTAATGTAGATAGTTTGTTCTTACTTTCTGTACATAAAACTGAGAAAGGAACATAATTGCTATTAAAAGTAGAGGATTGGTGAGTTCTGCACAGAATAATGTACTGAAATAATCTGTATTTAAACCTGCAACAGGACCAACGTCTTTCGCTCCAATAATTGAGACAGCAATTGGGATTGCGGACAGCACTGGTGGTCAATATCATGTTCTTCTGATAATTGCTGATGGACAGGTGCATCACTGTTCTACCAAGTTCTGCCCTGAGTCACATGTTCTTTATAACCATTGAATGGTGGTCATGAAAACTCTTGCATAGCCTTGTTTGTATGTCCAGTTTTCGTCTAGCTAAAACATCTGCTGACAGGTTACTCGAAGTGTGGATACACAGTCTGGGCAGTTAAGTCCACAGGAGCGGGATACAATTGATGCTATAGTGAAAGCTAGGTACTTGATTCAGGATTTAAATGTAAAACCTTTATATTTCGCCAAATCAAATTTCCTAAACAAATTACACCAATAACATCTATTTGTAAGAATATTTCAGCCACTTTCCGTTGTCTATTGTTCTTGTTGGAGTGGGTGATGGACCATGGGATATGATGCATAAGTTTGACGACAACATACCTGCTCGCTCATTCGACAACTTCCAGGTGATTGTCCTACAAATTACATCTAACATTCAAATGCTTTTCTGCTTCTCAAAAACAGAGACTTGAATGAATACTTCATGCAGTTTGTGAATTTCACGGACATTATGTCAAAGAGCATAGCAGCTGATAGGAAGGAGGCTGAATTTGCATTGTCAGCATTGATGGAAATCCCTACACAGTATAAAGCAACACTTGATCTCCAACTCCTAGGGTATTCTATGTTTTCATCAACCTCATGCTGAGTCAGTTGGACCAGTTGTTTGACCTTTAGACGATAATATGCCATCTGATCACTTTTTTCAATTCTTCTTCTGTTTCAGGCGTCGCCAAGGAATACCTCCTAGAGTTCCTTTGCCCCACCAACAAGGAATCCTTATTCACGCTCTACTAGCTTTGACCAACAATCTGGCATTTACTCACGGTCTAGTAGCTTTGGCCAACAAACAAGTGGCTTTCAGCAATCAGACAGTTTCAAACAGAGACAGCCTGCAGCTACAAGAAGACCTGACAGTTATTCATCAGAAAGTTCACAACCTGCGGCCACAAGGACACCCGACACTTATGCATCAGA
Source organism: Poa pratensis (assembly GCA_947311845.1). Lineage (NCBI taxonomy): Eukaryota > Viridiplantae > Streptophyta > Magnoliopsida > Poales > Poaceae > Poa > Poa pratensis. The sequence continues at coordinate 21,092,868 of CAMZMU010000080.1, forward strand.
AAGTTCTCTAGACAGCAGACATGTACGTATCCTTTTGTGGTTTACACCATATTCCCACCATTTCATACCCAAATATGAATAAATAAATTAATAAAACTGTGTACTTCAACTTGATTACCTCCTTCCTAATGCTAAGTTTCTGTATATCGACAAAGTTTGTGCTAACTGCATGATCCTCAAGCTAAGCTTGGCATTTTTTTTGCCTGCAGTCATGTGCCATATGTATGGATAAATCAAAGGATCTTGCATTTGGATGTGGACATCAGGTGCAGAAAATTCCTCCTTACTTTCCGGCGAACATTTCTTCACAGTTCTTGTTGTGTATTCTAACTTCTAACATACATGATTCACAGACTTGCAATGACTGTGGGAAAAGTTTGGTGCGCTGCCCTATGTGCCAGCAGCCCATTACCACAAGGATCAGGCTGTACTGAATAAAAACTGATCTCCTATACTTCTGAAGCCTATGGCTTCGCCAGTATTGGAAGAAGTTCAATAGAAAATGTTCTGAATCAGCATTAATTTTACTGTTCTCCATGCTGTACTTGGTGATTTAGCGTTCTTACTGCAGTGTGGTGTCTTCAGTTAGACGGTGCTTTAGGCTCCGGTTGGCGTGCAGAAGGTTTTCCATTTCCCGCCGGGAATATAAGAATGGAGCGATTTCATTAGAATTCCGGTGTTCCAAGCGGGCTCTTGATGTCCTTAATACTTGCTGACCGCAGTTATTGAGCATTGAAGAAAGTCCTGCCCTGAATAATAATGTATATATTGTTTCTGTATTTTTTACATGTTCCCTTTATTTCTCTTGGTAAATAAGACAAACATTAGAAAATTTCAGGATGGACACATTAACATTGTATATTATCATTGTTCAGTTCATTGTGTTTGTTTATAGTCATTTTCCAAGCAAGCTTGAATACAAAGGTCCCTGGACCAGCCTAAGTTTTCTGACTGTAGTCTGAGGTCTTCAGACCAAAGGAAGATGGTGCGTTTTAACTTTTAACTCCTTTATCTAGTGTTAGAAAAGTGCACTGAAAATAATGTACTACTACTTGTTAAAAGAAAAACAGTTTTATTTGTAAATGTAAATAGGATGAAACCGGAATATTTGAGGATCATCGAACCAATTTTATCTCTATCGAGCAGTAGACACAAGTATTCAGTTTGTATGTACTCTAAAAAAAGTATTCAGTTTGTATGTAGTAGTATTCATTTTCCATGAAACAAGCTCAACTATATATAAAAGGCTTGCATTCAGAGATCACTTATGCATCATTAGTAGTTTTGGTTAAACATATAGAAGCAAAGGGGAAGGGAGGGAGAATTTAAGTACATGGCAGAAAAGGAAGGCAGGAAGCACATATATCTGCACGGATCTCAACGCAATCCGTGTACACCACCGCAAGGCGCACACGCACGCCCGGTCCAGGCATGGCGCGGCAGCGACTAGTACTTGTACCCCTCGACGTGTAAGCTCTCGGATGCGGCAGCATCCCCGCCGGCGGCGGCGCCGGCGTACTTGCCCAGCGTGGCCTCGGAGTTGCCCTTGCACCGGGCGAGGAATGTGGCCTGCGCGTCCGCGACGTTCTCTTTCTTGCCCGCCCACTTCTTGAGGGTGCTCGACTGCAGCGCCCGGCCGAAGGAGAAGGTGAGCGTCCACGGCTTGAGCACCGCAAGCTTGTTCATGGCGTTCAGGTTCTCCGTCGCCTGCTCCTCGCTCTGTCCGCCCGACAGGAACACCACCCCGGGCACCGCCGGCGGCACCGTGCGCCGGAGCGCCGCCACGGTGTACTCCGCTATCACCTCCGCCCCAACCTACACAAAAACCATTAGTCGACCGGTCAGCCATGCATGCCAATAAAAACGACATCGCGCGAGGTCAGTAATTTGCAAGAAGAAGGTGAAGACGTGCGTGCCTTGGGGCTGCCGGAGCCGGGGGTGACCATGTTGGGCTTGAGGAGGGTGCCCTCGAGGAGGACCTTGTGGTCATTGAGGGACTTGTAGACGGCGGCGAGGACACGCTCGGTGGCGGCGGCGCAGGCCTTGATGTCGTGGCCACCATCAGTCAGTATCTCTGGCTCGACGATCGGCACGAGCCCGTTCTCCTGGCAGATGAGCGCGTACCGTGCCAGCCCCTCGGCGTTCTGCTTGACGGAGAGCTCGGACGGCAGCCCTCCGGGTCCGATCTTGAGCACGGCGCGCCACTTGGCGAAGCGTGCGCCGGCCTCGTAGTACTTGGCGCAGCGCGCTCCGAGGGAGTCGAGCCCCTGGGTGGTGGTCTCGCCGTCGGTGCCGGCGATGTCGACGGTGCCCTTGTCGACCTTGATGCCCGGCACGACGCCGCCGGCCTTGAGGATGTCCACGAAGGGCGTGCCGTCGGCGGCGCTCTGGTAGAGCGTCTCCTCGAAGAGGATGACGCCCGAGATGTACTGGAGCGCGCCGGGCGCCGTGAAGAGCAGCTCCCGGAGCGCCTGGCGGTTGGACTCCACGTTCTCGACGTTGATGCTGGCGAGGCGCTTGCCGATGGTGCCCGTGGACTCGTCGGCGGCCAGGATGCCCTTCCCCGGCGTCGCGATGTACTTGGCGGTCTTGATCAGCTCATCTGCATGCACACGTGAGCGTCGCAAGGCTAGTTAATAACGTTACACCGGTCGCCAAGAGTGTCTGCGAAAAAACAGAGCTGGAGCAGAGCAAGAACCTGCGTATTTTCCCACGAAGGCAGACATGGCGACAGAAGGTGCAAAATCCAAGCGCTCGGCTGCTCTGCTTACACTTTTTTTCTGAGGTGGGCGGCAGGCTATCTTCTCCTTATAAACCGCGAAAGAGAGAGAGGATATACCGAGACGAATCTGTCAATCCACGGGCCACTCGCTCGCGCAGCGCCCGTCACCCGTTCCCGTTGGGTTGGGGGATAGGGGAGCCGAGCGGCGCCACCCAAACTCCCCGTCCGTTTGCTGGCCATACAAAATCAAATACTAGGAATACAATTTTCGCAGCTAGGAACACATACAAATAGACAACACATATGGAGGGATGATCCAAAAAGCTCAACAAGTGGTGGCGATGTGGACTTTATCCATGCAGGCTGGTGAACGTGGGGACGGGATCGACCTGCTGGTGCCTTTGATACAAAGCTACATACATGTTGAGATGGTGGAGCTACTCCGTAGGACATAGTGCTAAACTGCGTTTAAACGGCGCTTAATTGTGCTCAGCGATTTAATCCTTCAAAGAAGAGAAAAGCGGAGGCAAAACGCTCAATTAGCGCCTAGTTCTTAATAGAACCTTGGCTAGGACACGTGCATCTACATGTAATTCGTTTCCCCACTCTGCCATGGATATCTCAGCTGTGGTCCACACTCCACAATGTAGAGCGACATAGTGAGGTGTCACCACAATGCAATATTTCTGCAGCTCTACAGCAAGATTTATCGATATTTCTGAGGCGCATGCAAACGCCGAGCCTGGTATCAATGTCGCATTTTGCGGTGGAAGATATTCGAACACGATATTTCGGTGCAGTGCAGGGCTTCGATATTATCTATCGTCAAACTTGTGGGAAATCAGGCGATGTAATGTAACAGAAGGCAATACACGATATAAGATCGAAGCCAAGAAATACAGCAACGTTCCTGAATTCACGAACTGTTTTCTCTTTGTTAAAATTTTCATTCCACACAATTTCCATAATTGAGCCCAAGTCTGACCGAGCAGAGTTTCCATGGAAGCGATACTACCAGTAAGTCAGTGGGCACAAGCTCCAGGGTCACCATGATGGGCACTATCTCTATGTCAAAGGCAAAACCAAAACTGTAATGTAACTACACAAGGTTACGATGAATACAGGCTGAGATGGACAGGTGAGAGCAACTGACGGGTGAACTTATCGCCCAAAGCATCTCAGCACTGAGGTCACAAGGGTAGATGACAGGAACTTCATTCCAGCCGACCCACCAGGGAAGTATGAGATAGCATAATATGCTAGCGCAAGGATCTGAAAAAATAGAAGAATTTTATTAGCTTGAAGCTAACACAAGTGACTGAATGCCCGGATCTCCACTGCCATCAGAACCAACGATTCCACTGACTGCAACTTTTAAGAGTTTGATGGCCTATTGACATGCTATGACTCACAGTTCTCTTCAAAGTTGTTCATGTTACTAGCATCAAAGAACAGGAAAAGATAACAGAACAAGAATTTGCAAGGTGTAGCAAAGAAATTCTCACCTGAAGACAAGAGAAGAAAACAGAAAGTATGTAGCTATGGAGCACCATTGACACGTAGATGGTAGCAAACATGCTGCCAATAAATCCAATGGTGGAAGGCAACCTCTGTGGAAAAATTTAAGAAGCTTCAGAAAATGTAGCCAAACACATTTGTCTTAAGAGATATGACAAAGATGAATGATGTATGCTATTCCAGTAAGTTATGAACTGATTAAATCAAGAACCAGGTAAGGTCCATATTAACCGTTGGAACAAAAAAGTATGATGTGTGAGACTACATAAAACCCAAAATAGTTTGACAAATAATGTATGTTATCATAAAAAACAAATCAAGCTTTACACAAAGAGTATATTCAATTATTCACTAGGCATGTCTTTGACGTGAAACATTAAAAACCAATGCACATCCGATCATCTGCAGAGAAGCGCTTAACCAAACCTTTTATGAGGCAGTGAATCACTGAAAATGCATTTTTCAGGTCAACGATTCACAATTGGATGCAAAGTTGATAACATGTCATATCCTACTATATATAAAAGACACTGAGATTGCCGACCGGAGAGCGCTCCGGGTACTGTAGCGTCGCGGAGCTACAGTACCCGGTTGTACTGTTCATTTATACAGTTTTTTCCCTTTTTTGCTCTTTTTTAAAGATTTTTTTTTGTTCTCTCTAAAACATACCTACATATATTAAGGAGACGGAGATCGCCGGCTTCTCCGCGCTCCGACCACTATAGCGTCGTGAAAACTACAGTGCGCGGCCGCCTCCGCGCCGTCGATCGCGAATCGGACGATCCGCGTGTCGTTTATGCAGCCCACCGCACGCGTCGCTCTCCGTCTCTCCCTCGATCCCCTTCTTGCGCCGCCGCCTACGTCTCTCTCCCTCGATCCCCTTTCTGCGCCGCCCCTCCCACCCCTGCCTCGCTCGCTCCGGCACGTCGCCCTCCAAGGTTACCCCGCCATGGAACGCTTCGGTTCCGAGCTGCAACACGGCGTCCACCACGACGCCAGCAACGGAGGAGACCCAGCCTGGAGGAGATGACTCCCTCGCGCCGGTGGCCGGTAGATCCGCCGACAACTTTCGTCGCGCCCTCCACCACGAGCCCGGAAGAAGTGCCCGCGCTCCGTTCATCGCTTCCACCACGCCGGGGGCGACGTGAAGCTCTTCAACCGCTCGACATCCAGGTAAACCCCACCGCTCCCTCTCCAGATACTGATTACGGCGGCCGCCGACTGACTAACCGTCGGTGTTTCTCTTCTATGCGCAGGTGATAGGGATTCACTCATTACATTTTCCTTCATATTGTGTAGATTATACAACTAGGAGTTCTTTATGTACCTACCTACCTTCGAAGTTCCAAATAGTGTGTTTCCACCTTCAAATTCATGTAAAGAGTGAATGTTTTACTATGTATGAATTATCCACATTAGATAGGAGTAATTCATTTTAAGATGACATCCTCTTTCTTTACATATACTTAAGATTTGACAGCTTGCAGTAGTATAGTATTAACATACAATATTTGGTTTTCATGCTCATTTTTTGCTAATTGTCATCATTAAGATGGTCACCTGATTGCTGATTCAATAGTTATTCCCACGTTCTGTATCAACTTCATGGGTAAAAATAGACTGAAAATTGTCGCATCAACCAAGTTTAAATTATGGATAATTAATATGTAGGTTTTGTTGTCTTAAACCAGGGGCGCGATGTGTCAAACTAAAACAAATTAGAGCTACCCCTCCTAATTACAAAAATGTACAATGTGACTAAAACAAAAAGAAAAAGAAAAATATAATCACAAAAATTCTCATCAAGGGCGTGGCGTGCCGACGCGCCGAATTCCACTATATTATTAATGCCTCAAGGACATGTTATGTTACATAAATTTGACCATGTATTTTCTTTTTCTTTTTTACTTTCTTCAAGCTGAGAAGATAGTTTGATCATTCCTAGATGAACACAGGTACAAAATGCCCTCCCGGAAAAATGTTACCAAAATATAACGAAATAATATCTTTGAGGGAACATTTGGATGATAAAACAATCTAATGCGCAGTTCATGGTAAATAGAAGTTATCTGAAGATACAAAAACTCTCAAGTCACTGGCAATGCATTTTTTCAGGTCGATGATTCACAATTGGGTGAAAACTTGATAAAATATCAAAATATCAAGGCCTCAAGGGCATGCTATGTTACATAAAATTTTCACTGCGTATTTTATTTTTTTACTTTCTTCAAGCAAAGAAGATCGTTTGATCATTCCTAGAAGAATACAAGTACAAAATGCTCTCCCCGTAAAATGTTTCCAAATATACCTAAAATATATCTTGAAGGAAAGATCGTTGGATGGCAACAACACTATAATATGAAAAGTTCATGTTAAAATACAAGTTCACTGAAGAAATAAGAAAACAGCAGAGATTGTGTTGGATGGTGCTTCCCAGAAAGGATGCCAAATTGGTGTTTATTCAAGGAATAAGTTCACTGGGAAAAGGAATTGATACCTCTCTGGAAATCATATGAAAGAGCTGATTCTTGGGCCCTTTCAATGCAAAGAACGATCCAATTATGAAGGCACATCCCATTGTGAAACAGATCGCGAACTTTTGAGGCATTATTACCATGACTGGCAGAAATATTGTGAATGCTATGAAAACTAGGAAAATGCCACTGGCCAGGAAAAGACCAAAGTACATGAGAGATTGGCCAGATGGAACACTGCTCGTTGAGGACTGGAAGCTGCCTGGCAGCCCTCGAACACCTTTAGAGACCCTGGACAAATTATAATGGCAGGGCAACATCAGTAAGAATTAAACCTTACGAAGCTCAACTAGATGTTAGGTCCATGGCACGTTTTTAGAGCTAGCATTTGGCTTTCGCATGACTCTAACCAGTTCACCATTTAAGCATGAATTACCATGATGATTTGCGAAAACAGAGATGTCATGATAATCCAAGTAACCCGTCCCCACAAAATCTTGCTCCTAACTGAAGATCCTCAACTACGATTTAAGATCACTGGAGGAAATAAACAGTTGGCCAATGCGCAAGGAGCTCCAATTCTCTTCACATGTAACCAATTAGACCCACCAGCTATCGCGATTCATAAAGGGGCGATCCGAGAAGTGCTACGCTACTGAAAATTTCTTCATGTCGCCCGTAATTAAGCTTAACCGGGGGGTTGGGGAGGACCACCGCACGCAGATTCACTTGCAGAAACCCTAGAAGGAGGGCGGGAGCGAGACAACGAGAGAGGGAGGTTGCTTACACTCCGAAGGTGCCGGCGACGCGGTCGTTGGCGGAGCGGACGGCGGCCTCGATGTCGATCCCGAAGCCCCCGCCGACATCCTCCTCGGCGGAGCGGGCGGCGACGTAGGAGTTCCACTCCGCGAGCAGCGACGGCGGCTGGGAAGTGGCGGCCGCCGACGAGGAGGGCGAGGGCCCGGAGCCGGAGAACCACGCCTGCATCTCGGGCCCACGCCGCCAGAGTAGAGACAGCCTACGCAGACGGCAGATCAGCAGATGTGCCTGTTGTTTAGCTGGGATGCAAACTCAAAGTCCCTTGGACAGGATATTCTGCCTCATGAGTTTAGATGCAGATGCATTCTAAAATACAAAAAAATCCGAAAAAAATTGAGGGTACATTTGAATATTTTATGTCCGCAGATAAAGTTTTGCAAAAATAATTTGTGGCTTATGTAAAAAGGATAAAAATGTCTCATGAAAAGTCATTTTTAGCACCGAAAATAGTCTTTTTTTCATATAGCCCATAAAAATAGACTTTTTTGTGAAAAAATTGTGCGAACATAAAATGTTTGTATCTACATCCAGGAAAAAAATGGGATTTATTTGACATCTACACCTATGAGCCAAAGTGGGTTTCCGAAGTCTCTGCCGCTACATTTGTTATTTTTTATGGAATCCACATTTCATTAAACCACAAGCATAACTAACTCGCCATCCACAATCTATACCTAATAATAAAAGCGCTAAGCCTTCCGCCGTTTGATTTGGTAGGTCATTGAATTTGCCCCTAAAGTTGTAAATAATTATCCACCTGTGCCACCCCGTAAGTCGGAAAAAAAAGTTCCTCTGCGGTCGCCTTCGCTCCATCGCTGTGTTCGTTGCGTATTCGTATGTGCCGTGGGTGTCTCCAATTGATCGTTGGGCATGGCCGGCCCAGTCCGAGACCAACCAAGTTTTCTATGGTCCATTGCAAAGCACGTCCTTATCCTACACGAGCCGCCGCCTGCCAGCAAATCCAAGTATCCAACTTGAGCTCTGATTTGACACGAATCCGCTCAGAGCACGCGCCAATGGGTGGCCGAAGGCAATAGAAAGGACGCAAGACCCTCGACCGACAAGGACGACGAGGACACGGAGCAACCAGCAATGGATCGAGTGGTTCAACTTCGGCGCCGGCCCTACAGTCGATCGAGTACGTATAAGTGCATGCAGACGGCGGCGCGGTGACAGGGCCGAACGGCGGCACCGGTTTTAGCCGCACCACGGCTTGATGGTGGCTTGCATCGCCTCCGCATGGGTGATCGCGGGCGTGCTGTTAGCAATGATGGCCTGCTGCGGCTACCAGGACGCGGCTAACAGAGTCTGCCGGTGCCGGCGAGCGTCCCGGCGGCCGTTGCCGGCTCCGTGATCGTGGTCGTTCAGGTCAATACTGACTACAGCCAGGCGCTTCGCAGCGCGCTCGGGTCCCCGGCCGCAAACTGGCACGGCGGGTTGTTGTAGAACTGCACCCACACGTGGTCAAACTCGAACATCCCCGTGCTGAGCGTGACCGCAAGGGACGCGTCCGGGAACGGGCACTGCGGTGGCGCGGTGAGCATGTACTTCTTCTCGTTGTTGCCAGCGCCGTTGTAGAGCGACGTCAGGTTCCTGGCGAGGTCGTCGTAGTACCTGGACGGGGCCTCCATGTCGAAGTCGATGTCATTCAGCACGGCGTTGCCGAGCGGGCGGGGCGCGGCGGTGCCGGTGCCGCCGAGGAAGACATACGGCCACTGGGCGTTCCTAACCCTCTGCTCCACGACGGTCGACGGGTGCGGTGCGGGATAGTTAGTTCTTTGATTGGAGCTAGCTAATTGCTGGATGCATGTATTTGGTTACGTGCGATATTGGATGGTCAGAAATTCAGATCCCAGCCTAAACGTTATGTTCTTTAAGCAGGAGGGCGTGGGATACTTTTCCGTCCATTGCAAAGCACATGCATATTTACTTATTTAGAACACTGAATTTTGAAATTGTGCCAAAGCAACGGTATGGAGAAAACATGCAGGAAAAATGATTGACTAGGGAACTGACAGGATGTTTCACTTGGTTTGACTAGGAAAAAATGATTAAGTCGCCAACGATATGTATTTCTCATTATTGTTCCTTTTTTTACATCCTTCATGTCTAGGGAACTGACTGGATATTTCACTTGGTTTATACTTGGTATATTATTGGTTTTTTAGGGACGTATGATATAATTTTCTTTCCGTTGCAACGCACGGCCACTTTTGCTAGTCACACTTACATCGTTCCGACGACATCATGCCACAACAGACCATTGCGAGAGTTAGTCGACGCACGTAGTGCCGCAATGGTATGTGCTATTTTATTACAACGACGTCGACAGAAGCTATAAGAAATAGAAGGAAAGTTCAATCTAGCCAACATCCTAGCATCTCTAATGAGAACTCCAATAGGAGAGCGGTCATATAAATTCGTGTTTTTCAGCGCATTCAGAAGAACGTGGAACTCAAATTCGATCACAATGTGCCTCATGCCCCCCAATGAGAAAATTGCACAAAACATCAATGTTTGATGCTAAAATTGCACAAAACACATAATTAAAAAATGTTGTGCAGTTGACCCCGGCCTTCTGGGAATGGCCATTTAAAACTTTTTATGCAACCACAATCATTTTTTGATTACTGAAATAACACAAATAGTCATATTCAAGTGTCAAAATTTACACCAAGTACGTACTTGTATCAATTATATACATGCAAGTTTTCCGTAATTTTCTAAACTTACAAAATATGATTTCAGTGACAAATGTCTAAAAGTGAGTTCATATACGTATCCATCTCTAATTTCTCTCTCACTAGCAAGCAACGTCATCATCCTCATCTCACTCTTCAGATCCTACCATCGTTGTGCTCGGTGTTGATCCGCAAGATCGTGTATCGGTGCTCAGCCTGCGGACTTCCTTGCTCCTCCGACATGCGCCGGAAAATTGCTGGCAACTCCCCATTTTCAAGACCATCGCACGGGGAACTGCTCAGGCCCCAACTTGCTTGCCGCGGAGAGAGGAAGGATAAACATATATATTGCATTGCCAGTGTAAAGGTCAAAGTCTATGGCTTATAGGCAATCTTATCATTTTTGTCCTCAAGGTTTCCCATCCCGATTCATACATCGGGGGATCCTCATCTTCAGAGACCTTAAGACTCATTTCCTTGTAACATTGGAGATGTCCCAAGCACAGGACATGCATGCTCTCGTAGTTGGTTTTTCTGATGACACTCATTCCTAAGAAAGCTTGATGTGTTAAGAAGACAGGGCGTGTTCATGTAAGAAGATATACAATGTTCATGCAAGAACATACCTATAAAGATCTAGATAAATAACTTTTCTCCTCAGATAAATATAGGTCTGCGCATATACGGGAGCGGAGTGGATCAGTCAAAGAGAAGATGTATCTCAACTATCCCAAGGAAAAGTAGGTGGCAGTAGATCACATTCTTAAATACTATCACTGCATAACTTCAAGAAACACACCTGCTTGCAACAACTCCCTCGCTTTTTCCATTTTAGCCTGTGGCGAGATTTCTAAGAAGCAATTTGCGTAAGCCTGTTTCGATTCCTGATACTATTCATACTCCGAAATACGATAGTGGATACTTCAAATATGTAGGCCCTCGGATACATGTCTAGTTATGAAGAAAACCTCCTGTCCTAGCTAATAAGCAAATATTTGTCATTACGGATGACCAAAAATATCCTAAAATGATTATGGATATAAAAAGGCATGGATAGATAAGGGATCTCATCAAGACGCTAAATGTCACGCAACACCGGCATGTACCAAATCAAATATTTGTAGGCCATTGAACCTACATGTAGCATGTGATTTTGTAAATACCAACCAATGTGTTCAAGGTAGAGAGGGGGGAGGAAGGGAGAGAGTACCAACCAATTTGTTCAGGAGAGAGAGAGAGAGAGAGAGAGAGAGAGAGAGAGAGAGAGAGAGAGAGAGAGAGAGAGAGAGAGAGAGAGAGAGAGAGAGAGACTTGCAGAAGACAAGATAATCAATATGGTATTTTAGTGTCAATTGGACCTACTAATCTTGTGTTTTTCTCCTGACTCAACATTTCTCACAAAATTACAAAATAGCACGAATACACATATATGTTTGTGGTCTAGATAACGAGCTCAAGCGAACTCAAGAGTCAAATTTCATGGTAAAATAAACTATTATTCCTCCAACTTGATAGGAGAGAGAACAATTGTCACTCCTAGTGGTTGGGGTGAACGGCTATAAAATATCAAATATGGCCGTATGGGTGACCTTAGAGTTTTTGGTCGACCCTCCAAACTCTAAACGGGTAAAGTTGCGAAAGCTTGACACCGAAGGCCTTAAGACTCATTTTTTTGCTATGTTGGTTATGCTCCCAACATAAGGCATGCTTCGACAATTGGGGTGTGTTTGGTTGAGGGGTATCCCTCAAGTGGCAGGGTAACCACTTTTTCAGTGGATGCCACTCGTTTGGATGGGAGGATGGGAGCGGGCAGAGGCAACCAGATTCCACGAATATTCGGTCGAAACGGTGGCTCCGCTCGTCCGCCCAAATCTCGCGGATGGCGATAACCAGTTCTGGCTCCCGCCGCTAGCCTCACCTTTTTGCGCCGATTCGCTCGCTCACCGCTCGCGACCTCGTCTCTCCTCATTATCCTCTCGTTTCTAAACCAGGGAGGCGGCGACGGCAAGAAATTATGCGGCGCAGGGAGACCAGAGGCGGCGGCGACGGCAGCAGGTAGACCAGAGGCGACGGCCCCTCCATCTCCCGTCTATTTCCTTGGTTCACGCACAGGGATGCTCTCTCCTGACTATCCTCACTCCTTGTGGTGAAGCAGGGGCGGCGGCGGCATAAATCGGCGCGGCGCCCGGAGAACAGAGGCGGAGCTACTCCGGACGGCGGCGGCAGTTACCTCCTTTCCTCTCCCCTCAATTTCCTAGCTCGCCTCTGTATCGGTCGGTGTCGGGGGATTGCCGAGATGCGATGGAAGAGGAGGTCGGGGCGGTGGCCTGGGAGGGGCGGCGAGGCAGTGGCTCAGCTCGCCCCGTCTCTCTCTCTCTCATCTGTGCTCCACCCGGAAGTTGGGACGGTGGCCTGGGATGCTCAGCTCTCGTCTCTCTTTTCTCTGTATTCCATCTTTTTGACACCAATATATCTCTCTGGTTTGCACAGGAAGTACGAGGTGGACGAGCAGATCTCTGTGGAATACTTGTGTGGATTTTGTCACTTCAATTAGTGGTGTAAATTACATCTTCTCAATACAATCCAACATGTTTGATCTGTATTGTATTGTATGCTACGTTGAAGTTTGGACATAGTTGTTGTTGCTCAATTGTTCAAGTTTTGTTGTTTGGTACTTTTTATTGTAGATGGACAACAAGACAAGGATATTGTCGAATTATGATGTTGGACTTTTTATATCAGGTTAATTACTAATTTCAAAATTATGTTGAGGCTTGTTTTTCAGATTATTTTTGTCAGTGAGTTCAATATATTGTGATATATGTTCTGAAACAATCATGTTATAGAGGTAATCTCACCATACCACCTAAGAGGTCACCACAAATAGTCTATCCTCAACCCCCAACCACATATCACCATACCAACCAAACAAAAAAATGGTTCGTCCCATATTCTCAACCAAACAGAAAAAGTGGTTATCCCTAACCAGGTGGTTGGGGATACCCTCATCCCCCAAACCATACCCTCTAAACCAAACACACCCTTGTTCTTTCCAACGATGCTCATTCCCAAGAAAGCTTGATGTGTTAAGTCATTTTGCATAAGAACATATACCGTGTTCATGTATGTCTATCTATTAGCATCTAGCTAGATAGTTTTCAACCCACGTAGTTGTAGGTCCACACATATATGGGAGGGGAGGGAATTAGAAGAATAAATAAAAAGATACCCAAACAACCCCATGGACAAGTTGGTGGTCGTAAAGCAGATTATTTAAGGCTTCCATTACATGACTTCAAGCAGCACATCTGATCGCAGCAACACCATCAATTTTCCATTTTAAGACATGTTGAGAGTTCTATGATGTCTTTTTTTTTTTACTGATATTCCTAATACTATGTGCACTATGAAATAAACTGGAGTATATCATAATTTTTGTAGGCCCTCGCCTCCCAGCCCTTGTCATTTTCCTAACCGTCAAAGCTTGGCAAGTCACAGTATAATCCTGCATGAACCAATGAATACACAAGAAATAAAAGTATCACGTGTTACATCTATATATCTTTAAATTTCTTGTCAACAGACCAAATTGCAACAATGACTTCATGAACATGCTCACTAAGAATCACCAGTTCTGAAACATATTTACTGACGGAAATCTGTAACGGGTGGTACGTCCAGATGAACACACTATCTGAACCATCCTTCTCCCTTGAGATCCCCACCGGCCATAGTATTATATCTTGTATTCATGTGGTATATCTGTCCTCTGTCAGCTCAGGGTCCCACCATGTCCAGTGACATTATGTACCAGATCGCCGTTTCTTTGTTAACGGAACAAGATTTGACCTTTTTTCCTGTACCGCGACCAAACGTCCTGGACTGACGGCTGTCAGCGCATTTAATCTCACCAACGTCTAACGCAGTGTGCTTGCAGTCCAAATATCAGCTCGTGTTGTACACACAATGGTTCAAACAGACCGGCAGAGCTTGATCTAGCCACCCCAAAAAGTACAAAACTGAAACCCGAAATCCGTTACAAGTTAACTACCAACCCTAATAATCCCACATCAAGGGACATAGACGAATCGAGACAAATACGGAACCACATAAATATGCAAATGGATCAAACACCAACACATAATTCTTTGTCAAATACAACTACTGATGGTTCTGGTCAATTATGTAATACATCAAATCTTATCGCATCGACGACGAGATAATGTTCTTACTGTGGCTGGTAACACCACACTTTGTACACTTCCCAGGCTTTCTAGGTTGTTTTGGCTCATTGCCCGCTGGGGACAAGTGGTTCTCTTGTGCCCATTGCACTTGCATATGGTGCAGAATTGGGTCCGTTTGGTTAAGCCTGGAGCAGGCGGTTCCTACGGCGCCCTGTCCCTGCTGGTGGTCGGCCTCCCTGCACTGCGCATCTTCAAGGGTGCTGCTAACCCGGCGAGATTTTCTACCTCCGCCTCGACGCCATCAGCAGTCAACAGTGGGATCATCTCTCTCCCTTCAACCTGTTCATCGTTTGTTTGAGCGGGCCTATCCTCCAGCCCTAAGCCGTCTCTTCTGGCATCGAATGGCGCCATCACAATCATGTTTGCCCTAAATAGCTCTGAAAGTCTTTCATAAGCCTCGACGCTCGCATCACCAAGCCTCACTAACTCCATAGCTTGCATCTACAAGGTCAAATGCCTGTATGTGAACGCTCTGGAGGATCGGTTGTCATTTTGGTAAACTGCTAGATGATCTGGCAGCACATCTCTTGCGTCCCTCGTCCATCTTTTCATCACATGGCTCTCAGGTATTTTGTCGACTCCTAGGTAGTCCATGACCTGTTAATTTTTTTAAAGAGAATGAGATTGTATGTCAAACTTCGGGAAACAAACACCAAACAAAGTTACAACTAACAATTTGAATTCAGTTTCCAGAGTAACCTTCAGCGAGTGGCAGCAAATTATCCCCATGTGCTCGAACATGCCACACTCACATTCGAAGAAATAATCACCCGGACGAATATTGATTTCGAAGACAACCCTGCTCCACTTCTCTCGCTTCTCCGGCTTCATGTACTTAGCCAAGTACACTAGACCTTTTACCTTTTCCTCAATGCGATACGACCCCGCGTGATACAGGTTTTGGCCAAATTGTTCAAACATGGACCGTGTATATATTTTGCTTGCATGCTCTTCAATAGGCAGGTTCACCTTCAGAATAGCTTTAGCCTGCGAGAACAATAGTTCAGTAAAACAGATAGTTAGTTTTACATTAGGTTGAATGCTTGCATTGCGACCACAAACACAAACGACCAAACAAATTTTATTTGGGGTTCGTCACTCACAACTTTCGTGCGCTTCTCTTGGTACCTTTCATCTGCCTCCCTGTCATGCTGCAACCTCATGTAATCAACATCATATTCGCGCTTTCGCTGTGCTGGGTGCTCGTCATTTTAGCACAGAACACACCTTTGAAGTATGGCTTCGCCCACTTGTGCCGAACCTCATATATCTGTGTTAGAAATGAGTGCGTCTGCACTCCGTACTTCTCCATTAGCAGAGACCACGCCTCCTCGAACTCATCAGTTGTAAGCATGTGGTTTACCACTTTGTGGAACTCAAACCTGAATTCATTCTTCTTCCCATACAAAGCACCTAAGCTTTCTTTTGCTTTCTTGAGAACGTGCCATTTACACCAACGGTGCACTGTCCCAGGCAGAACGTTCTTTAAAGCCACCTCCATCGCTCTACAAAGATCTGCACATTACAAAAGCAAAAAATCAGAACATACTTTTGGATGCTAAGCGGTACAAATTTTGTACGACATAAATGCCATCGTGCCGACGGATATAGGTTAATGGCGGCTAACCTGTCAGGATTGTCTTTGGTGCTGTCCCATCCATCATCCTCACGAACTCAGAGAAAACCCACTCAAAACTTTCCGTTTGCTCGTCCCTGAGCAACTCTCCTCCTAGTATGATGCTCTGAAATTGGTTGTTCACCCCGACAAACAAACCGAACGGCATGTCATACAAATTGGTCCTGTAGGTGGTGGCAAAGGTGATCACATCACCAAAGAATTTGTATTGCATACGGCTCGATCCATTTGTCCACATGAGATTCTTTATCCTACTATCTGTGTCAGCCTCCCGATCCGTTGCTCCAATTTCTGCAAACACCTCCATAGTCTTCCTTACGTCGTCGTCTGCCTGCTCCTTGCTAATCCTTCCACATAGATTTTTCAGTGTTCTTTTTGTGAAAGGAACGTTGCCAACTCCAAAGAAACTACCTACGATGATGTACACCTTCCCTATATTTATGTTGTTTTCGCGGAGCTGCCGCACTAAATCATTTGTGTACACATCTATGTGCTTGTGCGAAGGCCAATTTTTTTTCCCCGTAAGTTACTGACAGAGAGTGGTTGTGAGTTACCTGTTGTTCAGTAATATACCACCCACGGTCAGCAGTCCTGAGCAAACGTATCATGACCGGGCACTCGCACCTGCACGAACGGCTGTTCTCTCTTTCTGGCTTCCCCTGCGAACAAAATTGTCGTCATTTTTATAGGCTCATGTTGGCGTCAACAAATTAGATCACGATGTTCATCATGCATCCCATTAAACCTACCGAGCAGCCGCAAACGATTTCTTGCATTGTCTTGGTCCGTTCTGGGTTGAGCCTGCTTTTACCATTCCGGATCCTGAACCCATGCTCCCAGGAATAAAGATTGTAAAAGTTATATGCCTCTCCGAGCGAGTCGAAAGTCATCCCTAGAGCAGGCTCCACAACGTGTTCGCCCATTTTTCTCAGGGTAGATTTTAATGGACCTCTCGAGCGCCCCTAGTCTGGAAGCACAAGGAGTTCGCTCCGCAACATTTCCTCCAACTCTAACCCTGCATTCACATCCAGAAATCAGATATGAACTACTGCTCAATATGATTGCGCACAACCGCCGGACGTGAATCTGGATCCTGGATCGAACCTACACACACTTTTAGCAATGAACTATCAAGGATAGAAACTTTGTAGAGCTTATGAGATTCTCACCTCTTTGTCCACCCAGGCGCTTCAGCATTCACTCAGAACTTGCCGGGCCATCGTCAGCACGATTTCTCTTCAACTGTACTGAGTTCGCCGTTGACTTCACGACGCGCAGCGTCTCTGGTTCTACTCCGCACTCGCCGCTGCTTTCCCCAACCGAGACTGTCGGCTGCTTGCGCGGCCCAGACTGGCCGGCGCTTTCAGCCTCCTGCCCAGCTTCATCGTGCACCATAGCAGAAGCTATACTGTATTCGCAATCATCATGAACCTCAGCTCTATGCTGGCGTGCTATCGCCGCCACATTCACTCTCTGCCCTCCTACACCGCTGCTGGCGACTCCAGCGCCGGCCACCACGCCCACTATACCTTCCTGTCCGAGGACAACGACATAGCCTGGATCGACCCTCCCGGAGTTCGCAGATGAATCCACCATCTCCAGCCTACCAGACGATTTCGTTGGGTCCAAATCAAACATCGCGATCTAAAAAAATCCCCACGAAACAGGGAAAAGGAATACATGTACTGCTGACTGACCTCTCCAGCGGGAACGCCATGAAATCCTTGGGGGGCGATTTGAACCGCCGGCCTCCAATGCTCAGCCGATATGGACGGCAGCGCACGCCTACTCGCCGCTGCCCGTTGCCAGTTCTCCTTTTTTTTGAACACATCCAACATCCACGTATATTCATCGGCAATCCACATACAAAGTACACAGAAAAAGAACAGAGGAAGTACAATACGAGGAGGAGGAGCCAGAGTTGACACCGAGATCCGCAGCTCCGCCGGCGATGAAGACGAAGACCAGCATCCATTCGCACCTTGCCCGTGCCTGGGAAGATTTAGTCCCTTGAGAGACGCCGCCGAGACTGACCGCCGCGCCGCGGCGGTGCTTCAGTCGATGAACACCCGGGGCAGACGCCCCACCGGCACCACCACGCCACTTTGCCACCGCCGTCTTCGTGTCCGCCGCAGGAAGGAGCAGAAGAGCTCGCCCAGCCCTGGGATCCGCCCGCCAGATCCGCCGCCACCGCAGATCTGACGGGGAGCAGAGGGACTCGAGCGCCGCGCCGGGCCTCGAGCTCCAGCAAGTCGAAGAAGATGACGCCAAGCTCCGCAGGAACTCGCCGCCAGAGAAGAACTTCTCGACACCAAACCAACCACCAGCCGCGCCCACCTCTCCAAAGCACCGCCGGCGGGATCCCCACCCTACTCTACCATATGTACAGGCCGGGGCCGGGGATCCCCCACCCTCCCGCCGCCGAAGCAGCAGACGGAGAGGAGGAATCCCGCGGCGCCGCCGGCGCGCACGCGGTGAGTCGACGGGGTCGCCCAAAAAAATCGCCTTTCGCCTCGCTCTCTACAGTGACGGGGAGGAGGGGATTTGGTCCAGGCCCGTTGCCAGTTCTCCGCCGCCGCTCCAGTCGAGACCTCGCCCCTCGTCTTTCTGCTTCGAAGATACGGAATACAATGGTGGGGCCAGCGCATTGCCGCGGACTTGGCGGCCGCCTGATCACCGTGGCGGACAACAAAATGTGTACCACCAGACCATGTTTTTCCCAAAAAACCTGTTCCGCCGGAACAGCGTATCCATCGTCGCAGTGGGTCGTGCCGTTGGTTGGTGCTGCATTTATTTTCTACGTACACGTCTCCGCCCCCAATTTACCATGATTTCTATAATTCGCAGCAGTCTGGCGCCACCTGACAGGACCGAATCCCGACGCACAAATCAATGGTCCAGATACTATGACCATCTGGGCATACGACCCGAATCGCCGCCTCCATTTACTGAGGCCTTTTGAGGACCATAGGGGTGCGCTGTAGCCTGTAGGAAGAAGATAGGGTTTAAGGATGCATGCCAACTGATCTGGGCCATCCGTGATGATCACCGAAAGGGAGGGAGAATAGCTGACGTCTTTAATTTGGCTTACATAACGGAGGAAACAGCTTCAAAGTCAGACTCCGTACTCAGAAGTCGGGTCGATGAGGTCCACAAGAGGTCAAGATCAAGTGATGCATCACCCCATCCCAGTCCATGATCCAAGCGAAGCAGAGGTGTGCAGTTGGTCTCCGTGTGTCGTATTGATCAGGCAGGCGACACCTGGGCAACTATGTTGCGGCAGTCTCCTTAATTCCTTTTTCCTACCAGTGGATCCTATCCTTTTGGTCAATACATAAACTAGGAGTACATTATTTGGTCATACATATTCCACCATGCAATTATAAAATTAAGTGACACAAGCAATACAGATTCCACCAAGAAGTCCATTCAACATAGCTAATGGTTCAAAACAGACTTAGTTTTTCAGTATCTAAGAGACGCGGCTACTTGTGGCAAGAGGACCAGGGCATTAGGAAGTATCATTTGAAGAATTGGGAGACAGTTTGCTCTCCCAAGGATTTGGGTGGTTTAGGGGTCCTAAATCTGGATATTATGAATATTAGCCTGTTGTGTAAGTGGCTTTGGAAGCTGGAAAACGAAAATGGGGTGTGGCAGGATATCTTGAAGAAAAAATATCTTCAAAAAGGAACACTGTCACATGCCACGGATAAGGAGGGTCCCAGTTCTGGTCAGGGCTGATGAAAGTAAAAAAAATATTTTTTACTCCTTCTGTGATAGGGTCCTGGTCTCTGGGAATAAAACTAGCTTTTGGGATGATAATTGGTATAACGGAAAAAAGCATGGCTTTGTTGTTCCCTCGGTTACATAATCTCACCTTTAGAAAAAATGTTAAAGTTGATAAAGTTGTGGCTTCGAGAGGTGGATGCCTTATGTTTAGAAGGTGTCTCTGGGGGGATTTGGCGAATCAGAAAGAGGAGATGTTCAAAATTATCAATAATGTTGAACTTGCAGAAGGTGATAATAGGGTGGCTTGGAGGTTAGGGCAAAAAGGTTTTACAGATAAAAACCTTTACAATGTGATGCAAACCAAGCCGCCTGCTAAAAGTTTTAAGCATTTGTGGTCAGTGAAATTACCTGCTAAGATCAAAACTTTTCTTTAGCTGGTAATGTGGGGGAGAACGTTGACCAAAAGATAACCTGAAGAAGCGTGGTTGGGATGGAAGTGGCCAGTGCATGTTTTGCGCGGCAGATGAGAGTATTGATCATTTGTTTTTCACATGCCCTGTTGCTAGATTTGTGTGGGGTATTTTCCGATGTAGTTCTGATATAAATGATCCTTCAAGTTCTATTGCGAACTTGGGACAATGGATCTATTCTTTTCATGGCCCGGAGCGTGGTGCGATCAAAGTATGCCTCCCTGCTATCTTCTGGTCAATCTGGAAGACACGAAATCGAGCGTGCTTTGATCAGATCATGCCTCGGGATCCTTGTGATATTGTTTTCTTTATTTGTCATTGGATTGAACTTTGGAGTGAATTGCAGAAGGAAAAGCTTCGAAGAATGTTGCGGCGAGGAGTTGAGAAGCTGAAGACCGTGTCGATGGAGGTCTTCAACCGAGCAAAAGGGTGTCGCCAACATGTCCAAGAATTTGCAGTGGATAGCTTTCGTTCGAAACGATTGCGTGTGGAGTCTTCGCTTGGTGTCTTTGTGTTGTAATAAGGGAGCGCCCTGTTTGTGTGCCTTAGACCTGGGGCTGTTGGCTTTGCTGTTGGTTTTAAAAGTTCGTGAAACCCTGGATGATGTAAAAGTCTTAAGTTTTTTTATATGAGGCTGGGGTATATCCCTTTTAGAGCATCTCCAACCAAGGCCCCGAAACCTATCCCAAACGACCGGCGGTCCGCCCGGACAGCGTTTGGGCTGAAATACAAGACCCAAGCGAGGCCCCCAATCTAGCCCAAACGACTGGGCGGTCCGGCAAACCCCAAAGCCAGCCCATATGTGGGGTGGGTTTGGGGCGGCCCGGACGCGTCCGCCACGTCGACCCTGGAATAGCGGACCCACATATTTTTTTCCCTCAATTCGACCTGAACCATCTCTCCTTCCTCCGCGCTGCTCACATCCCGCCCACCTCTCCGCTCCGCCGCCGTTCCCGTCGTATATCCGCCGCCTCCCCGAACCTCCGCCACCTCCCCGCAGTTCAAGACGCTCGCCGGTGCCCCGCCGCCGCAGAAACCAGGCCTGCAGTCTCCGTTTCCGGTACGTTCTACATCGCTCTCCATCTATCTCGCTCTCAAAGTGTTTATCGAATTGCCGGAGCCGGGTTGTGATGACCTTTTTATATTTGTAGCCATGGATTCATCCTCCGACGAAGAGTACGATTACTCCGCCGTAGATGAGTTCATGTACAATGAGTTCATCGATGGGTCTAGCGACGATGACATGTTGCAGGAGGGAGACGAGGAGGCCGCCATGTCGATGATTAGCATTCAAGAAGAATTGGAGAAGAAGGAGGAGCACGTTCTCAACTTCCGGGGATCGATTAAGGGGCGATTACCGTGGCCCGTGATAGGATCAAAGGCTATCGAGACCTATACGACGACTATTTCAAACCAAATCCAGTCTTTCACGAGGGGTTCTTTCGGCGTCGGTTTCGCATGAGCTCATCCCTTTTCCGACGCATACAGGAAGCAGTGACTGAGTATGATGATTACTTCAAAGTTGAAGCATGATTGCTGCGGAAAACTTTCTTTCTCTCCATTGCAGAAATGCACCGCTGCTTTGAGAATGCTAGCCTATGGAAAGGCTGCGGATGCCATCAACGAGTATGTCCGGATGGGAGAGAGTACATGCATTGAGGCTATGGAGCATTTGCATACGTTGTGATCAATGTGTTTGGAGACAAATATCTTAGAGAACCAAATCCCGAGGACACTGAAAGGCTACTGACCCTTGGAGAAGCAAGAAGATTTCCAGGTATGCTAGGCTCAGTTGATTGCATGCATTGGCAATGGAAGAACTGCCCAAAAGGATTGCGTGGGCAGTACCAAGGGCACGGCAAAGAGGCCACAATCGTACTTGAAGCAGTGCCGTCTCAAGACTTGTGGATTTGGCATGCGTTTTTTGGCATGCCCGGTTCTCGCAATGCTTCAGTGCTCTCCCCTGTTCAAGAGGCTCTGTGATGGGGATGCTCGACCATGCAACTACACCGTCAACGGACACGACTACACCATGGGATACTATCTTGCAGATGGTATCTATCCGCAGTGGGCAGCATTTGTGAAGACTATCAGCAATCCAACTGGTCCCAAAAAATGTGGATTTGCAGCTGAACAGGAGGCTGTTAGGAAAGATGTCGAGAGGGCATTTGGTGTGCTGCAAGCTCGTTGGGGTATAGTCCGTGGAGCCGCAATGATGTGGGATCCGGAGATACTATGGCAGGTCATGACTTGTTGTGTAATTTTACACAATATGAATGTGGAGGACGAGAGAGAAGGGGCAGCTCGCACTAATGATTTTGAGAAACCTGGAGAACATGTCCACCTACCTGAACAAGAAGCGGCGCATGTCATGCACTTCCTTGAGATGCACCGACAATTTCGAGATGAATAAGTGCACACCCAACTACTCCATGATCTGGTGGAGCATATGTATGTCTTCATGGGAAAACAGTGAATTTCCCATTTGCATTGATTTGTGCTCTGAATAATGTGAACTATTGTTCGGCTACTTTTATTTTTATTTGTTTACATACAATTATTTGTTGTAATAAGTCGATTTGAACTATTTATTTAGACTTGAAACTAGTTGTATGATCGACGTGCATGGCTTGCATGTATTTGGGTGTCAATATTTGAACATTGTGGTTGTAGAGCACAACTTTTGGAACCTATCCAGTCGTTGTCCGCGGACAGTTTGGGGGCGGATATGGGGGCTCCCACCGGAGATGCTCTTAATCAAAAAAAATAAGACGCAGCTACTAAAAGTGCAAACACTAACTGCTGCCAGCCTGAATTAAATCTTAGTACTCCCTCCGTTCCGGTTTATAAGTCCCGTGCGTATCCCTAGATTGTTAATTCGATTAATATAATATATATTTTATAACACAAAAATTATACCATTAGAAAATAGAACATCTGAATTTTCTAATGGTATGTTTTTCATAATATATTTGTCGTATTATCTTGGTCAAATTCTTGCGAGCGCTGCCGCTAGCCACTCCGGTTTCTCTGCCGCCTCCGCATCTTCCTCCAGCGCCGCCGTTAGCCACCCCGGTTGATCTGTCGCCTCCGCATCTTCATCCGGCGCCGCCACTAGCCACTCCGGCTTCTCTGCCACCTCCGCATCTTCCCCCAGCGCGGCCACGAGCCACTCCGGCGTCTCTGCCGCCTCTGCATCTTCCTCTAGCGCCGCCACAAGCCACTCCGGTTTCTCTGCCACCTCCGCATCTTCCTCCAGTGCCGCAGTTAGCCAATCCGGTTGGACTATCTCCTCCGCATCTTCCTCCAGCGCCGCCGTTAGCCAATCCAGTCGATCTGCCGGCTCCGCGTCTTCTTCCAGCGCCGCCGTTAGCCACTCTTGTTGGTCTGTCGCCTCCATGTCTTCCTCCAGCGCGGCCGTTAGCCACTCCGGTCTCCCCATCGCTGCTTGCTCTGCGTCTAGGGTCAAGACTTTAATGGGCGGCGGCGGCAGGTCGATGCGTCGAGCGCTAGGGATCGAGAAGGAAACTAGGAACTTTTATACACCGAACTGAGTGGCCGCACCGGCCCATTTTACTTACTATACTAGTAGTACGTAGTATATAGGCCGAACGACCAGGCCCATGAAATGCAGCCTCGCCTGCTAGCACTCTAACCTGAAAGGCGATCGCTAACAGAAACAAGCAAGCGCGCGCACTTGGTCGATTTCCGTCTCGTTACGTTACGTGCTTTGCCGATTGTTTTTTAGTCCCACATCGCTACTGCAGGCCAAAACTCTGCGGCTTAAAGGTGACGCTCGGTGCATGTAGTACACCGTGCGGCAAGCACGGTTACAGCACGAACCCAATCTGATTATTACACAAAGCGCAGACGCCAACCTGCGACAGGTATATATCAGTTCATTGTTCCTTGTAACCAGCGTATATACGAGGCCACATGATTTGATACTAACGAACAAATAGTATTCTGTTGCAGGGCGGCCTTTTTTTTGGGGTGGGAAAGCTTGTTTGGGTTTATATCCGTTTACATGTGCTCATTGTGGACAACGTATATGCTCTTGTTTTTAACATCAATTTGCTTAGTTTTGGTCACTTCAGTATACCTACGCAACGTGTGTGGTATATATATGGACTCTCACTTCTTCTCCCAAGCAACAGAGACATGAGATTTCTCTTGAGAAACAATCTTGAGGAGAAGACGAGCGCAAAAGACAAACGTTTGGGGAAGCAAGAGTCAGTCAAGCGCCAATGGGGTGGAAAAATATTCTAACAAGTTCAATGGAATGAACAATGTCTTTCGAACTATCGACTTTAAGAAGAAGAAGCCAGACGCCTGTTTTGTGGATGAAATTGGATACTAGACTCCCTTTTTCTTCTTATTGTTTTCTTCACGCTTTGTTTCTGTTTTTCTTGTTTTTTGTTTATACTAGTTGCCATGTACGTACAACGCATG
Organism: Poa pratensis; assembly: GCA_947311845.1. Classification (NCBI taxonomy): domain Eukaryota; kingdom Viridiplantae; phylum Streptophyta; class Magnoliopsida; order Poales; family Poaceae; genus Poa; species Poa pratensis. The sequence goes on from CAMZMU010000080.1 coordinate 21,117,613, forward strand.
TCTTCACAATTAAATGGGACAATTTACAGTTAGGAAAGGACCGTACCACATTCTACATGGATTACTTGTTTTGGTGCAAGTCAATAGCCGCACAGTGCACTTTTTAACGGTGGAGAGCAATTAAAATATTGTCATTTTTATTTGTGTATTCGATATGAATAATAAGGTCATCTAGAGTGAGGGCTTGAAGCAGACTCAATATGGTGGAGAGAGAGTACACTTTTTAACCTTCTTTTTATGTTGCACGAGTAAATGACAGAAAACCACCACAATTGGGGCTAAGCTGTCTGGTTGCCACCGAAATTGAGCCTAGGACAGAAAACACCGAACTTTGGGCAGGAATGTGACGCGGAGCACTGATTCGCCCGTTTAATCCTGTTAACACGTTTTCTGACTATTTGGTCCCATCTGTCGGGTCTACGTGACAAAATTTGACAGAAAAAACAGACGACGTGTTAAATTTGAAGTGGGGCCCACCTGTCATCATCTCCCACTATTCCTCTCTAATAGGCATTATGTCAAACACCTTGCGCGCGGTGTGAAGCTTCTCGTCGGCCATGGACAGCTAGGGGCGGGCGTGTGGCTGTGTGGGTGTGTTGGCAATCGATGGCTAGGGACGGACGTGTGGAACGCTCTGCTCACCGCCGACGCGCTCGCTAGGCTCGAGGCCGGGCTGCGTCGGCGACCCCAAATCGAGCCGCCGCTGTCCTTGTCCTGCTCCCCTAGCACGCACCACGCACGCGCGCCTCTCCGCGTCACACCACACCCCAGAGACACGGGAAACGTCGGCCGCCCCGACCTCGTTGATTCGCGTCCAGCGCACTGGCCGCGGCCGCATCCATGGTCAACGCTGCGCTCGACCTCCCCGTCGTCGCCTGATGATCCCGAAGAGCAAGTCTTGATGCCTGCACAAATAACGGGATTTAGGTTGAGACTCCAAGTGCAGAGTGTATAGTATAGTGGAAGACAGTTTTCCCCACGAGGGGTGACTCGAGGGTTTAATATCGAACTCTCGGGGAATCTGCAGTGGTAGATTTATCTTCTTATCCTTCTTTTGGTTACCTACAAAACAAGATTAGATGTTTTGGTCCTCAACCTCACCTGTGGTTGTCAAGCACAAGGTGTAAGAATGATATCAGGATAGTTATGCAATGCAAACAAGAAATAAATATGCAATGATGGTGGATGCAATCGTAAATGATATTTTTGGGTTTTTGAATGATGTATGCAAGATGAAAAGTATTTTTGTATTTTCGGATTTAATGATGGCTGAAAATATAAAAGTGGTATATGATGTTGGAAAGGTGTTTCTTATGATTAAAAATGGACTGGGGTTCATGGTTTCACAAATGCACTCTCTCTTTATAAAGTGGTAGACAATGGAACACACAAAGTTAACATATGAGATTGCAACACAGGGTTTGATAACAAGTTACTTAAATATATGGGCATCACGTCCTAACATAGAGATCTTTTGGTTATTAACCTCTCTTATACTCCACCAAGATGCGAACTAAATCATAACACCTCAGTAATTAAGATAACTCAGAGTATAGCAATAAGTATCATGACATGAAGTGAAAATAAGAGCATGCTAGATCTAGTCATGAAGTAGTGGCAATGGTCACACCCACATCTCCGGTAGCATGGTATTTTAGTTTATCCCTAGTGAGGTAACAAAGTAAGGTAAAGATACCAAAGTGGATCGCAGAACTTTCTCTCACGTTCACTGCACTAGCCACCCCCCGTTACTCCAACTAATGCACACGTTCCCCCTCACACGCTCTCATAAACATGCTTGATCAAAACAAGTAGACAAGAACGGGGTACATAATATGCATCTATACTCATAACTGAAACAAACATTGCAATCTCAAACATATATTAACTCATAAAGATCCACCACAAAGGTATTACAACGGTGACCGTAATCATGTTCAGCAGCTCATACGGTACTAATTAGTGAAGCTCAAGAGAGGAGAGATACATAAGTTACTTCCACAAACCCATAGTCCAGAGGTGGACTACTCCCTCTTCATCATGGAGACGGTGGAGAAGTCGATGGAGAAGGTGGAGACCACGCCGGCAGCGCCCCGCCGGAGTTTTCCCCCTCCAATCTGCAGCTCCTGATCTCTGTTTCGGTGTTTCTGTGTTTCTGCGGCGCTCCTTCCAGAGAACGACGGGGGACCTTTTTTATAGGCGTTTTTAGGTCAAGACGAAGGCGGTGGAGCGAAGATCGACGGCAACGGAGCCACGAGGCCCAAACGGGTGGGTCCCACGCGGCCACAGTACCTGGCCACGTGGGCCAGGCCCGTTTGGCCCTCGGGTCTCCGTTTGCTTGCTTCCTTTTTCCGTAGTCCTTCTTCCTTCCAAATATTGACGCCCGTAAATTTCCAGGTGATTTCGTTGACGTTTGGGTCCCTGAAACATTAAAATACAAAACTAGGGTTTTCTGCCTGTGCAGGGTTAATTCCAAATAAATGGGAAAACTATGAAGTATTCCCAAAATCATGATAAAACATTGATATAACCCTTATATGATGCAAATATGATTGGAATATAAGCAATTAAAGTGCAAAGTTCATGTATGCATTTTACATGCATCATCGCCTCCCTCACACGCGCTTTCATCGCCCACCCGCGCCACCTCTGCGAGCTCCGCCAGGCACGGGCGAGCTCCGGCCAGCGCCTCCTCTGCACGCTCCTCTCCCGCCTCTCCGACCCTCGCACTCCGCACCGCCTCCAGCTGGGGAGCTACGCCTTCCTCTGCGTCGTGCGCCTGTCTTCCGCGCGGCCCTCGCCGGCTCTCCCGCAAGCTCGCCGCCATGCATGGCAGTCGCGGTGCTCCATGGGGGACGCGTCCTTGAGCAGGGCCTCGAGAACGGCGGCGGACCGCGGCGGCGACCGGAGCGGCGGCGGTGGTGCTTGGCCAGAATCGAGTGGGGGAGGGAGAATAGGCCGGCCGGCCAGCTTGGTGTGCAGGACCAGACCGGCACGGGCGAGAAGAGGGGAAAAGAAAAAGAAAAAAGAAAAATGGGAAAAAAGAAGAAAATGGTGGCTGACAGTGGGCCGCAAGGCCGCAGCCTAACGGTCGTGAACTGTTCGTCATCTCCTTTGCCACATAGGGCTGATAGTGGGCCAGCTCGGTTAGAAATTGTGTTAAGACCACTAAACTGAAAAATCAGTGCTCCGCGTCACATTCCTACCCCAATGTTCGGTGTTTTCTGTCCCTAGGCTAAATTTCGGTGGCAACCAGACAGCTCAGCCCCAATTGTGGTGGTTTTCTGTCATTTCCTCATGTTGCACTCATCCAACGACAAGCAGTAGAGAAAAGAGGTAGAAGCATCACACATCGAGGTACACTAGAGCGGAGAGAGAGAGTGCGGAAGCGGAGAGGCACAACCGCACAAAACTGGCAAGGATGGACACTGCTCCTGCTCTGCTAGTCTCCAGCTCCTCCTCCTTGTTCTATACTCTGGCACGCCAATGCAAGGTGTTATTTTGTTGTGATCCAAATTCATATGAAGATAATATTGGGTTACGTAGCAGAATTTAAAAATTTCCAGCCTACGTAGCAGCCAGGAACAACTATGAAGGTACAAGCGAGGTTAGTACTGTTTTGTTACCGACACGAAGATGCAGAAGAGTTGTCGATGACGATGTCGATGATGCCTGATGAAGATCCTCATGGCCAAGCCTGGCGGCGAGGATGTTGTCGATCCCTCGTACAGCCTTCTTGATCCAGCAGAGTGAGGGCCAAATGTCTAGGACGTATCGCCCCTCCGAGAACTCGCACACGTACGTCTGTCAAGGTCCAGCAGCGCTTCGCCGTGCCAGAGTTAAGAGCTACAGGTGTATGTATGGTGGAGAGAATCCCAACACATGGGAGAGAGGGAGAGAGATTGGATCTAGATCTAGAGAGCTCTCGGGAGAGATCTCTAGTCTTTTCTCTAGATTGTGTGTCTCCAAGAGGAGAGGGGGTGGGGTTTATATAGTAGATCCAAGGGGTAGAGGGACTTGGGAAAGGGGAAAGCTTTCCCCTAGTCCAAGTAGGTTTGGGCAAAGGGAAAACTCTCCTTGCCTAATTCGGTTTGGGAGGAGTTGGAGTGGGACTCCAACTCCCCCCCACCGCCTCTACCGCCGCCGCCCTGGGGTGGGGCCCGCCCTGGCCACACCCACCTAGGTGGGGTCGGGCCCACCCTAGGCCGGCCGGCCCCTTGGCCGCCGCCTCCCCCCATGGGCCCTTAAGGCCTATTAGGGTTTCGGCTTGGAGGGGGAGCCTCCCCTCCTGGCGCCTTGGCCCACCACCAGTGGTGGTGCGGCTGCCATGTGGGCCCCTAGGGCCCATGTGGTAGCCACCTTTTATTGGCCTTTTTAATTAAATAATGTTCCCCTTTTATTTATTAATTAAATAAATTAATATTTAATTAATTAATATTTTGTCTAATTAATTCTCAGAATTAATTACTTATCATATAAACATATTTACATGATCCGGGACACCCAGTGTCCGTCGACAAAATATACTGGATAATTATTTCCTTCTATATAAACCTTCTTTCTTGATGATCCAATCTCCGAATATAATTCTATCACTCCGGAACCATCCCAGGTGATACTCTTTCTCTACTCCTGACCAAACTACGTATACAGCAGACCTTGACGTCTTAAGTGTGTGACCCCTACAGGTTCGACAACGTATAGCTATAATTGGAAATGCCTATCCAATCACTGGTCAGGGTCAGAACCATGGATGTTCTGAATGACTACTATCGTTGTGCGAAGACACTCTCATGAACCTGTTTGATTAATATGTTTGTTCCCATCACTTCACGATACTCATCAAATACCCATGGCGAGATATGACATTACCGTAAATGATACCTTTCATTTACTATGTCACTTTATCCCTGTTACCAGTATGATGTCATTACTCTTTACCCGTGTTCAATCATCCCATGATATTTACATATCACAACTTTGTCTGCGCAGACTTATTAATAGATGATTTCCTACTAGAGTGGATCCAGTTTGTATCTCTCTGTAACCTAGAGGTGTGATTCCCAGTCTCGAACTACTATGATCACAAACACCTTTGAGGTCACCCAGCAATAGCCGTTTTGATCACCCAGTTACGGCAATGATACTTGACTACGCCAAAGCTTCCCTTCCGGTATATACAATCATAAATTCTCATGGTTTAAGGAATAAATAAGTAACCAATCTTAGACTATACTATTTTCTCCAAAAACTTGATCTCGTAGTATATCATACTTTTGGGTCTTCTCAGTCACAGTGTTAAACTTAACAATGTGCTCTCATTAATAATGACAATAACTTTTGTCCATGGCTGGAAAACATTGCCATCCAGTATTAACGAGTTTGTCCAAGAGACATGACAAAGGGTGAACAGGATTTGATTATATCCTTACACGTGCGTATGTGTTTCCCTATAAATCACATATTTATAGACCATAGCAGTTATAGCATAAAGATATAATTCATTAATCATGAAACATATGTATATTTATTGTCTCTAAGGGCATACATCCAACAGATAAAGGCTAACTTCGGACGGAGCGAAGCGAGGCCCGTCGCCGGGTAGGCTTGGGCCGGCGCAGGTGGAGGTGAGGCATGGACTTAACCGGGGGTGCGAGGTTGCTGGCACCAGAGAAGAAGGTGGTGTGTGTGTCGGGGGGTTAGAGGGATGGCCGGACCGGGGGCGCGGTAGCGGAGCGGGGGAGCAGGCGGTTAGGCTGGCGGCGGCGGCGGGGGATCGACAAAGGTGAAGGTGGTCGGGGAAGAAGAAGATGGAGCTGGGATCGTGGGCCGCGGCCCATGACGGCGCGCGTGCGGACAGAGCCCAATCCACTCCACACAGGTCAACAACTAGGCGCTCCCCGAGCTCGTGTGAATGTGACAATTTTGCGAAGGAAACTTCAAATACTAAATTCTGGGCTTCCCCAGTGGATGCCATATTGCCATGCGGAAGTCACGCTGGGCATTCGGGTCGGGTTATTCGGGTTTTACCAATTTCGGGTTTTCAGAAGTGACACCCGAGATTTGCCCGAAATTTCTGCTACCCGACAATTCAAGTACCCGTAAATTCGGGTTCGGGTTGGGTTTTCCCGATTTGCCCGAAAAAATCAGAAGAAAGGGAAAATAGACATGGAAATAGAGAACGTCGAGCAAGTCAGCAAGATTCGCGTCATCTCGCTTCGTCGGAGAAGATGGTGAGCTCCTCGCGTGGCACAGCGACCAGGGTTGGGCGGCGGTGCGTCGGGGCTTGCCAGATCGGTCGACCTCGCCTGGCGTTGCTGCCCGCCGGTGCGCCGGGGCTTGCCAGATCGGTCGACCTCGCCTGGCGCTGCTGCCCGCCGGCCGGCGAGCGGCGACTGGTAGCACATGCCAAGAAGCAAGGCTGTGGTGCACCAAGACCTGCAGCCAGGCACCGTGGAGGAGCGGTAGGTCCATGCGTACATGCGTATGTGGCGGCGGCGGCGTGTGAATCGTTCTGGACGCAGGTAAAAGAAGCAGCGCTAGGTTTAGAGATGCAAGGTATGTATACTTGGGCTATTGGGTCTGGACGTGGGTGTTTTCTTTGTTGGGCTGTTCGCTGCCTGCTCAATATATTGGGCTGCATGTTTATTTCGGGTTATTCGGGCAGATCGGGTACCGTGACTTCACACCCGAATTTACCAAATAAAATTCGGGTTCTAAAACTGCTACCCGATGTAGTGCTCGGGTTTGTCGGGTTTGGGTAGTTCGGGTTCGGGCTCGGGTTTTTCGGGTTCGGGCTTCGGGTATCGGGTTTTATGCCCACCGTGATGCGGAAGGTGTGTTTGGCTCCCAAGGTCCAGTGCTTACTCCGATTTAAAAAATTCAAAAATCATATTTGTGAGTTTCAAAAAATTCTGAAAGAATTCCGGGTGTAGCAATAGTATATCCCATGAGCACGTAAAATATCGGCTTCAAATACTTTGTATGTCGAGCTATACAAAAATAACAAAATCTGATAAAACTTGGATATTTGAAAATATGAATAGTTAGATCACACTTTTGTTATTTTTGTGTAGCTCAGAATACAATTTTTTTGGTGTTGATATTAGCTACACCCGAAATTTGTTTTAGAATTTTTTGAAACTCAAAAATATGATTTTTGAATTTTTTGTACCGGAGGGAGGGAGCATTTAGATCTCGGGAGGCAAAAATCTCGGCTGTACTGCCATGCCACGCCAGATACTGAGATAGCCCATGCACTATCGCAATCCGAAATCAACTTCTGCTGCTGGGCTCAGCCCATCTCCACTGAGTCCGGCCACACACTCCTCTCTTGCCCTTGCCCTTCCCTTCCCCGGCCGGCGGATGGCCGCCTCCCGCCGGTTCGCGCGGAAGCTTCCCTCCATCATCTCCAAGCATCAGCGCCTCATCTCGCCGGAGATCGAAACCGCGGAGACCCTTCAAGACTCCACCTCCCCAGCCTCAATCCCCCTCGACCCTTCCCTGCCGCTCCTCCCGCTCGCCGTCTCCCACCTCTCGCCGCCGAGCCCGCTCCCGGCGCTCCCCTCCTCCCACGCCTCCTCCCCCGCGTCGCTCCTCCGCCTCCTGCGCCGCGCGCGGCACCACCCGCGCCTTGCGCCGCTCGACCTCCACCTCCTCCTCGCGGCCGCCTCCGCCTCCTCCGCCTTCCGCCCCGACCACGCCCTCACGAGCCTCCTCGCCGCGCGCCTCGCGGCCTCCCGCCGCCTCCCCTCTCTGCGGCGCCTCCTCGAGCTCGTCCTCTCGCGCCCCTGCCCCTGCACCGACGACTCCATCTTCGCCTGCCCCGAGCTGCTCCCCACCTTCCGCAAGGCCATCCTCGCCTTCGCCACCTCCGGCGACATCCCTTCGGCGTCCGACGCCCTCGCGTCCCTCCGGCGCGCCGCGGACTCGCCCCTCCCCGCCGAGTTCTACAACATCATCCTCCACGCGCTCGCCCGGCTCCGCCGCCACGACGACGCCATCCGCTTCTACGGCGAGATGACCTCCGTCCAGCGCGTCGCCCCGGATGCCTACACCTTCAACATACTCATCAACAGCTCCTGCCATGTGGAAGGCGTGGATGCTGCCATGCGGTGGTTTGAGGAGATGCGGCGCCGGACATGTGCGCCTACTGGTGTGAGCTTTAATACTCTCATGCGAGGGTTCTTCAGAGAAAGAAGGTTCAAGGAGGGTATCAAGGTTGCTCACGAGATGCTGCAACTCGGCGTCGGGCTGTCGGTTGCTTCTGTGGAAAATTTGATTGATGGGTTGTGCCATGGTGGCGAGCCTTTGAAGGCGGCAGAGGTATTTGCCGAGTTTTTGGTGGATACGGTGGTGCCGGAAGGGTTTGATTGCTTGGGTCTGGTCGAGTCTTTGTGCCATGTAGGAAGGGTGGACAAAGCAGTAGAAGTGGTGGAGCTGGTATTGGAGAGGAACAGGGCAAGCTGCCTAAGTGTCCCTGCTGGTGTAACGGTTTTGGAGTGCTTGATGAAGGCGGGGAAACTGGATGCTGTGTGCCAGTTGATGGGCAGGATGGCCGGGGAGGGGATTGTCCCGGATACCATTACTTGCAACTGTATCTTTGAGGCGCTTTGTGAAGCTAAGAGGACTTCTGATGCGAACAGGCTGATGATACTGGCCAAGGAGAAGGGTTTTAAGGCAGATGGTGTGACATATAGCATGCTGGTGCAGGGGTTTGGCAGGGAAGGCAGGAAGAAGGAAGGCGAGGCTGTGTTGGATGAAATGCTCGATTTAGGGTTTATACCAAACATTGCAACTTACAATAGGTTTCTTGATGGCTTACATATGCGGAGATCTTTGCAATGACAAGCGACCTTATCAAGGCATGTGTACGCTCCAAACTTTCTTGAGACACACAGAACCATCAAACTGGAAGCGTACCACAGAGCTGGTGCTTATAATTCGTGTCCACAAGGTTGGAAAACATGGGACGAATGGCAGATGAGATCAGCGGTGTTTCAATAAGTTGTGAAGTTCCAAGGTGCCAAATGAGGTATTGTTTTGATTATACCCTTTAATTCCAATAGTAATTTTGGTTCTGTGACTCATTGATTTGTTCATCATCCTACTTGATTTATATTTACTTCGTATGTACTTGGACTCCTAATAAGAGAGAAAAGAATACGTTAGGATCTTCAAGAGTGTTTGTCTTCTCTTTTCAAAAAATTTACCCTTGTAAAATGTAAATTAAACGTGGTACTTACTTTAGGTCTTGTTCTTACAACTCACAACCTCTATCAGTGAGAACATGTATTTTCCTGAATTGATTCAATCAGTATCATCTGTATTAATTTCCTCAAGTTTGTACTACTGTGCTACTGCGTGCTTATATTTCTTTAGGATTGTCGATTTGTAGCCTAAGTTGGTTGGAGTATTCGCCACTTTCCATGGGCAGGTTAATAATTTTCCAAATGCAATCCCACTTTTTAATGATTATGTGACACATTGTGCTGTTTGAACTGTATGGTGTTTAGGTGGACATTTTGCTAATTTTGTTACATTTCTTTGCCAGGTTTAAAGGGCTCACTGTTTGAGTCTTCGGAACACAAAAAAATCATATTTTTGTATCACATTTTTCTAATGTTCTGCAGATAAATTGTTAGTTTGTTACTAAGATCTGTTGGATCGAAACTGCCTCATCCCATCTTGTGATTTAACACCTGCACAGTTATGAGGTTTAATAAATTTGCCAGGGAGCTACCTTAACATTCTAATTCTTATGTTTAGTATCAACTGTTATAGCTCTTTGTTGTCTAACTAATTGGAGTTACAATATTCAGACATAATACTAAGGAAAGATAATAGTAAGGTAGATATACAGAGCTATCTTACTGTATTTTTTCTTATCTGATTTGCTAGGTGCTATATCTCCCTGGTCTGTTTCTGAGTGTTATAATGCTTGGAGACTGTAGAAATGGAAAGACAGTAATATGGCATCTTCCATAGGTTACATCCTTCGGAAGTCTAGCATACGATTGATCACAACACATGATAAGACAAGCCAAGGCATTTATGAAATGTTCAATAAACTCTGTACAAGAAATAAGTTTCCGGCCTTGAACAGAATACTAACTTTAAGCTTCTCAGTAGATGGAAGAAGTGATCCGATGTCTCCCTTTCAACAGAGACATATTTGGGTTGGCAAGGGTGACAAGGTTAGTAATACTGTTTAAGCACTCCGAGAAATGGCTGAGAAGTCAGGGAACTAATATTGCTTGCTACTTCGCCAATTTTGTTAGTAATCAGTCAGTAGAGGCCATCTACTTCATGATATTTCATGGACCATGACCATCGGGAGAATTTTCTTTTTTTAATAATAATATCATGCACCAAATATTTTCTCTATGTCCTTTCAGTAACATTTCTATGAAATATATCAATGACAGTACCAACACCGTTTCTCAAAATACCAGTTGGTTTCCTTAGTGACAGATTCACAGTACACACAGAAACGGTACGTGAGGGGAAGAGAGAGAGGTGATCCTCAAGCGATCATAAAAACCCATCTAGGGTTCCGTCCCCTCGCCGGCGATGCCGCTGGTCAGCTCCGTCTCCGTTGGCCTTAGGGCCTTGGAGGTGTAGCGGATCATGGCCTCTCGTCGGCGGGAGGGTTTCCGTCCTTCGTTTCGGGGTTTTCAGTATCTTCTTCAAGATTGTGAGGCGGCGGCTACTTCTTTAAGTCAGAATAAGGTCCTTCTCGTCCTGTCCTCGCTCCGGTAGTGCGCCTAGCGCTAACGGAGGGCGCGTGGAGGCGTGTGTCCGGCGGATCCCTGGGATCCGGTCCGTTTTCGTGTTCGTTCGTGTGGTTGCAGGTCCAGCTCTTCGATCTACGATTCTCATCATTGGCGATGCTTACTACTTTGGTGGGCTGGTCCCTTGGGGCCTTAGCACGACGACTTCCTGTCTGTCTACTACAACAAACTCTACTACGACAAGCTTTACCCAGCTCTGATGAGGGAGGGGTGAGGATAGCAGCGTGCCTTCGGCTCGCTTTGGTGTTTGTAGTCATCGCTAGGTGGTTTGAAGACCTATTTATAATTTTTTTACTTTTAGAATTCTTTGTACCGTTGTTGATGATCAATAGATCGGTTGGTCTTTCTGCAAAAAAAAAAAATCACAGTACACACCAGTGACTAAGAGAGTAAGAGTAGCTCGACTATTCTATGAGTTGGTACTTGCCTTCCCACTGGAAACCTCGACTAGTCGTGAGTCGTGACTAGTACATGAGTCGGTACCCTGGAGACTACTCTTAATCCTTTTTTTTTGAGAATAACTACTCTTAATCCTTGGTCACACTCAGTCCCACAGTTTTTTCATTGTATTTGCTCTCTAGACTAGTTTTTTTTTTTTTTTTTTTTGAACTTTGCTCTCCAGGCTAGTTAAAGTCTTTGGAGCAATATATGGACTCAGTCCCACAGTTTTTTCATTGTATTTGCTCTCTAGACTAGTTTTTTTTTTTGAACTTTGCTCTCCAGGCTAGTTAAAGTCTTTGGAGCAATATATGGACCATGATAAGATTCTTGCCAAGAAATAGTACATGTTGCTTCTCTTTTGTTTCCATGATATAGTGCTTATTCGTACCAAGCCCGTAAAACTTGTGCTCCCGTTCTCAAATCTATACTTCTTATAAAGCAAAACTCTACTAAGTGCAATTAATATTTTTCTATCTCAACATCCAAGTTGTCCACATCACTTGCTCTTTTAGCCAATCAATTATCCATGTCATCCCACTAACATCCATTAATTATTTTCTATCCCTACATGCAAGCATCCACATCATCGTTTTTTAGCCATCAAATTGTCCACAGCATTTTTTTAAGTTCGAATGATAAGATCACACCATGTGGCTATGTAGTTACACAAGTAACTCATGTGCAAGTAGAACACTGGAATTCGTTTCGCCCGTGAACTTTTTGCCAATTATTTTCAATGATGAAATCATATAGTTGTTATTCGAAATTATGGGCTCTTTTATACGTATTCACTCAAAAAGTTTTTAAAAATATTATGAGGCAATGTGCATGTCATCTTCATGCAAGCCATCCACAATATTTGGTTCTTCAACCCGTTGATATAATCTTATCTATATCAATGAGATACACTCCTAAATCATAACGATTTAAAAAATATAAACCACACATACATTCGGTGTCTAAATTTTTTATCCACTTGACTACCATGATTAATTAAATCTTGCATATTTCTTTAGTCAACTTCAGGTTTCATGTCTTTTATTAAATTTCTTAAGAGATACCCGCTGCAACGTGCGGGGTGTCCTTCTAGTATATATACAAAAGGAAAAACCAACCAATAGCAGATCCAAGAAATCAAAACTGAGATACATGAATACTCATAAACTGAAATATTATGAGTAATTGGTGAAAATGCACTTCCATAATAATGTCATAAATGAAGTAGGTGTACTCCGGCCCACTCCCGAGTCCTATAACCTGGTGTGGTGTGTCGTTCAAGTATGATTACTCTGGGGGATTTGCATTGTACAGGCAGGTGGGGACTGGTTTTTTTTTTGACACAGAATACCCACTTTATAAATCACAACACATCAGTACATTGTTCAACCCTAGAAACATCCGGGATAACTGGAAAAGAAAGATTACAACTAGATCGCACAGAGGCTCGAGCTAAATGATGCGCTACAACATTCAGAGAACGATTGATATGCTTGAAAGAAAGCGAGTCAAAGCCTGACGACAGAGCTTTGATGTCTCGCACCACCATGCCTACATGAGACCTGTCAAAGACAACTGAATCAATTCGCTTAACCATTGTCAAGCAGTCTGACTCAATAATGCAGTTCTTGAAACCATGGTCACGAAGAACCATCAGAGATCGACGAATCGCCAAACCCTCCGCCAGCTCGGGAACGGGAAATTCGTCTAGCCCCTCCGAGCATGACAAAATGTCTTGCCTTCATGATCACGCAGTACTCCTCCCCATCCCATGCGCCGATCCTCCGGAAACAGAGCGGCATCCACACACATGGACAAGACACCTTCAGATGGAGGGGACCAAGAAGAAACCTGATGGACGTCAGCACGCCTAGCCTGTTTTGACTTGAAACAGTGCTGTACCACCATGTCCACATACGAAGCAATCTTGGCTGCCACTCGATCTGGGTGCATTTTGCCCTCATTGTTACGAACATCATTACGAGCTTCCCAGATATGCCAACAAGTGATAGCCAGAACTGTAGTACTGAGAGCATTTTCACGCTCCAGGAAATCAAATATCCACTGTTTTGCATTAGTCATTTGCTTCCGGCATAAACGAAGAGGAAACAGACTCTTCACGGACTCCCAAACTGATCGGGCAAACGGGCAGAACAAGAATAGTGCTCAACCCTCTCAAGTTGCCCACAGAACACGCACATACCATCGGCGGGATGTTTCTATGGACCAACTGATGACCTGTTGGCAGGCAGTCATGCGCCATACGCCACAACACAACTTTCATTTTACCTGGTGCCTGCACAGCCCAGAGAGCCTTCCAGCTCTTCTCCTCGGTGCCGCGGTCAGAGCTGGCTCCCTGCCCCACCTTGCCTCTTCTCTCATAGAAAGATTCAGACCTTGAGAGATTGTATGCCGATCGGACGGTATAAGTACCAAACCTATCTGAAGGCCAAGAAGCAAAGTCTGCCCCCCATTCTTGCTGATCGGAATCTGAACAATCGCCTTTGCCAAGTTGTCATGAAAGTGGAAATTAACCTTGTCACAATCCCACTTCATAGCAGAAACATCCATCAACACACTTACCTTTGCATTTTCAGATAGTGGATTAGCTGGCTGAAACGTCCCTGCAGGAAAGCCAGGAATCCAATTATCTGACATTATATCAACGCTGTCACCATTACCAATTCCCCATCTCAGTCCTTTCTGAAGAATTTGACGCCCAAACAGAATGGACCTCCAAGTGTAAGAAGAGGACTTCGGTTTGTTTGCTGACAGGAAGTCAGAGTCAGGGTAGTAACGACCCTTAAGCACCCTAGCACATAGGGATTCAGGTTGGGTGAGCAACCTCCAACATTGCTTCCCGAGCATGGCTTGGTTAAACAACACAAGATCCTTGAAGCCTAGGCCTCCCATAGATTTCGGAGAGGACAGCCACTCCCAAGACCTCCAATGCATCTTCCTCTTGCCATCCTCGAAACCCCACCAATGATTGGCAATACTAGCTCGCATCTTGTCACAATTATCAACTGGGACTTGAAAGCAACTCATCACGAAGTTTGGAATGGACTGAACCACCGACTTCAGCCACACTTCTTTTCCAAAACGGGAGAGGGGCCTTCCCGAGTTGCTGTTGACACTCTTCCAGACTTTGTCAGAGAGGAACTTGAACGAGGACGTTACCGCCCTTGCAATTTCAGTTGGCATGCCAAGGTAAAAATCCTTTAGAATTTCATTGTCAACACCAATCTGTGTTTTAACCCGCAGCTTGACTGACTCCTGGCAAGACTTTCCGAAGAAAACCGAGGACTTCGCCAGATTTACTCTCTGACCAGATGCCTCACAGTACATGTCCAAGGCTGATTTCAGTGCGTCAACACTTTTGTTATCACTTCGTGCGAAGAAAATACAGTCATCTGCAAAAAGCAAGTGGGATATAGAAGGGCCTTGTCGACCATTGCGTAATCCTTGTAGCTCACCAAGACCCTCCTTTTTCTGCAGTAGACTGGATAAACCCTCCGTACATAAGAGAAACAAAAATGGGCTGATAGGGTCTCCCTGTCGAATACCACGAGATGGCACCACCGGAGAAGTAAGCTCCCCATTAACCCTCACTGCATACCTCGCTGAAGTGACACACCTCATCACTGAATCAATCCACCGAGGAGCAAAACCCAACTTCACTAGGCAGCCATGAAGATACTGCCATTCAATACGGTCGTATGCCTTCATCATATCAACTTTCAAGGCAAAGAAAGGGCTCTTGTTTTTCTGGCGACGAATAGTGTGCAAACATTCATATGCAATGAGAGCACTGTCAGTAATAAGCCGCCCTGGCACAAAAGCACTCTGGTATTCCGAAACAATTTCAGGTAGGAGAACCTTCAATCTATTCGCCACCACTTTAGACGCCATCTTGTATAAGACATTACACAAACTTATTGGTCTAAATTTGGACAAGTGTTTGGCATTGGAAACCTTTGGATTAGGACAATGACTGAGTCACAAAAACCTTCAGGAATATCCACGCCACCAAGAAAGCCTCGAACAGCATCACACACTTCACCCTGAATAAGATCCCAGTGAGTTTGATAAAACAAAGCAGGGAAGCCGTCGGGGCCCGGAGCCTTGGTTGGTCCCATCTGGAACAATGCAGCCTTAATCTCCTCATTGGTATAAGGTTTGCATAACTCAACATTCATCCGATCATCCACCTTACCCGGGATAGCTTCAAGAACTGGATCCATCGAGAGAGAATGATTTGATGAAAACAGGTCCTCATAGAAATGATGAACCATACCTTTGATCCCATTCTGATTATCACATAGAGTGCCATCTTCCTTCACTAGAGCCTTGATCCGATTAGTTTTCTTTCGGGCTGAGGCCTTCGCATGGAAGAACGCCGTGTTGCGGTCACCTTCACGTAACCACTCCACTCTAGACCTTTGTCGAGCCATTATTTCCTCTCTTTCGAAAAGCTCACACAATTGCTTCTCCACATCCTCTCTTCAGCTACCGTAGCAGCATCGACGGGAGTGTTTCGCAAAACTTTGAGTCTTCGTTCGAGCTTAGCAATCTCCCTCCGAACAGATCCGAAAGAGGCCTTACTCCACTTACTCATTGACCCAGCCAGCCTGGAAAGGCTGGACCATGTGTTCTGTAGAGGGTTCGACCCATCCACGCTCGGGGACCAGGCCGATTCCACCATACCAACATAATCCTCGGCCCTCCTCCAAGCAGCCTCGTAGCGGAAGGTGTGTTGAGCCGGGCCAGCCTCTCTGCCCATGGGTTTTGCCACCAGCTGCACAAGCACTGCATAATGATCGGAGGAAGAGGTGATCACATTTTCCACAGAACAATTAGCAAACTTCGTCGAGAAAGCAGAATTTGCTACAGCCCGGTCTAGCCGACAACGAACATTGCACTGAGCATCTTGTCGATTAGTCCAGGTAAACTTGGGACCTGAGAACCCAAGATCCACCAGATTGCATACATCCAGACATCACGAAAAAGCTCCATCTGAGCAACAGATCTCTGACGGGAACCATAGTGCTCGTCTTGGGTAAGAACTTCGTTGAAGTCACCACAACACAGCCACGGCCATCCACTCACGACGCAACCGACGGAGCAAATCCCAGAATTCATGTCTGAGTTCCCGCCTCGGCTCACCATACACGAAGGTAGCACGCCATTCCATCATATCATCCGCAGAAACAGTCACATCAATACAATGAGAGTTGAAACCACGGAGAGTAATAGAGAAAGGTTGCTTCCAAAAAAGCAAGGCCTCCGAGAGACCCACACAACTGACAGCAAAAGAACCTGTGTAACCCAGAGACCACATAAAGTTCTTTACGGGTATCCCACATCTTGGTTTCAGACAAGAAGAGGATCTCAGGTCGGAAAGACTTCACTAACCAGCGAAGTTCACCCACTGTCGCGTCCGACCCTAAGCCGCGACAGTTCCACGCCAATAGACTCATTGCGTCTGGCGGGACTGCGCTGCAGTCTCCGCCTGATCCGCCGATCGAGTAGGTGTAGTGCACTGCTTCTTGTTTGAGTCGGTACTGAGAACATCATCATCAACAATCACAGCTTCAGTTGAGGGTGGGGCAATAGTGCGAGCATCTCCTCTAGCTGGAATCAGACCAGACCCAACTTGAGGACCAACGCACCATCAGTAGCACCGAGCCTTCGCCACCCATACCAATTTTCACTATCACTACCAGATCTCCCCTTTTGTGAGTTGAAACCATATCTGCGACTGCGAGAACTTCCGCTGCCATGCCCACCATTGACATACCGACCACCTTCCAAAGGTCCTCTGAAGTGTACAATCTTCATTGCCTTGGGCTGTGTTTCACTCATAGAATATTCAGACCACCAGCTGCAGTCCAAGGCGTTGATTCCAGAGCAACTAATCTGCATACACCATTACTGATTACCTCAACTTGAGACTGAGGCACCTCAAACTGGAACTCCTCCGCCTGCCCTTGCCACACGTCCTGCTTCATCTCGACTTGGGAAGGCGAGATCGCCGGCCGAGCTGATCCATCCTCTCCATCCTTCAGGACAAGATCGACCTTCTCCCCTCCAAAATCCAGGCCCAACAAGTTTCTGCCTTCCCACGCATCACATCCAGGCACTTCCGTTGATTGCTTGATTTCCGGAGAATACCCAAAGCACGATTTCTGAAGTTGCCCCACTCGGAAAATCCGGGCTCGCCGCACTCGATCCGCACCCCCCAGGGGCCACGAGGCCCTCGGTGGCCGGAGCCGGCGCCATCCCACCGCTATTGTAGCGCCCTGACCCGACTGCTATACATTGATACTGTGTCTCCGGTTATCCGATACCACCAGACACACTATCAAAGCATAATAGAGAGATCAAGACTTGTGGAACAACTGGCACATCACAGACTCTATGACACAAAATCATATAGTTCAACTCTTATATAGAGAAAGATAGCAAATGACAACCAGAGGTCACAGACCCAACATTACAACAAGCGGAAGCAAATTAGGTTGTTCTAAACAACAAGAACCAAATTATGGCCTAAGAGGCCTACAGATAAACATCCAGCGCCAGTTGTTCCGGGATGTCCCAAGCTGCCACCTGGGAACCCCAGACTACTCGTCGACGTCCACAAAGAACCCACCTTCGAGATCGGTGAAGTCCTCCTCTGAAACAAAACAAACGACGTTGAGTTCGACGAACTCGCAAGATTATATATAGAGCTTTAGCTCGATGAGGCTTTCAAAGTTATATGGCTGTTTTGCATAAAGCTGATTTTATTTATGAAAAACATAACTCAAAGGCATCGACTAATCAGAATATTTTTAAAAGAGGTAAGAAGTACTCTTTTCTTTCATCACCTTACTCATCATCAACCACTGTACCTGTTCATCAAAGGCACCTCCCCGAATCACCCTCGAGGAAGCTCACCTTGCAATCTTGAGTGGTACCTCTAGTACCCAGTTTTTAATCATTCCGTTAAAGTTATTCTATGATCTTATCGTCCTTTCCCAAGTTGTCCGTAACCGTGGACACGGCTTTTCGAAAAGATTTAACCCTGCAGGGGTGCACTGTGTTTACCTTCGGTACCGCCCGGCTCATTGCCTACACGTAGCTCTCTTCCGGGGAAAGCCGGCTGATTGGGAACGGTTACAACCTTTACCTTGTTAAAGACTAACCCAGAATCATCAGTGAGGACGGAGCAGCGGATCATCAACACCCTGCCCCGTGGCCACTCATTTTCCTAGACACCACCATCCTCATCCCAGTTCATACCACCATCATCACGCACGCGCAAATGGAAGCTCAAACTAGAGGACCCTGGCTAGTCCCGCTCAAGTTAGTCGGTCGACGAGGGCTCCATATACCCCACCGAATGGAAGCGCGCTCATTCTTGGTTCAAGAGGTAAAGAACTCGCACCTAGGCGGCGAGAACGAGACAAAACACCACTGTACCGAAGTGGCCTCTCATCCCCACCCTTAAGCATCTTATTACCTGTCGCCACAAATTCTCCACCATCATCTGTACATCTCATAACCTGTTTCCAACCATGAAACATCCACCGGACTGCTAAGCATTTAACTAAGCATGGCTAAGCATCAACACTGCATAGTTAATTATTTCAGGCCAACAGTACAATCCTATGGATAATAGGAGGGGAAACAGGTAATTGGCATCGGAATCTTAATGCAACTATAGGATACTCTAATCCAAGCAAATTGACATTTGGAACCGCATGCAATATTATAGTGGAGAAAATATTTGCGGAAAATAGGATAAGATATGCTCAGAGGGGGGATTACGCTTGCCTGGATCAACGTGCTGGTAGTACGGCTCTTCACGATACTGTGGGGGCACTTCCCCTCCTTGATCTACCGATGCACAAACAATACCGGAGAGGAACAATCAGAACCACGGATAACATCGGTGCAATGCGCAAACACATGATGACATGACATTTTAAATCCCCGAGATGAGGATGATTCAAGCTATTCAACTTAAACGGAGTTCGGATGCTTAACGGATGCATCACGAATCTACCGGGGGATTAGGTCATGCAGCATATTTACTCGTTAAATGGAGAGGATGAACCCTATCGTTATCTTGCATATGATTGTCATGCTCATGAGAAGATGCAGGGTTGGGTGATTAAGCGAGAAAAAGTAATACTACACAATGCCTCGAACCAAATGTTGAAGAGAAAGGGAGTCTTTCAGTTTAACTAGGAGGCAGAATTCCATGCCAGCGGTACTACCGCTGGAACAGGCGGTGGTACCGCTAGGGTGTTCATCGTTCGAACCAGCCAGTCAACGGTCGTCTTCTTTCTACACGAAGCCCACGCTCCCGGTACCAGTTGGTACCGCTCGAGGTACCGCTCGAGGTACCGGACAAGGCCTCCGAACGCTGGAAATCGCGGTACCAGTAGCGGCACCAGACCCAGCCTTTCCGCATCAGCGGTACCGGCTGGTACCGCTGGAGGTACCGTTGGTGGTACCGCTCACGCGCCCAGAACACAGTTTTCGGCGGTACCTGCGACGGTACCTGCACCGGTGCTGCTTCAGCAGTGTGTTTGCCAGGGAGCAGCGGTACTACCGCTTATTCCAGCGGTACTACCGCTCCCTGGCAACCTTTACTCAAAACAACGAGTATCGCCGCACCTACTCCGGACCCAAATACGGAGGCTACTAGCTACGGCTAGAGATGAAAATCGAGGAAAAGAAGAGGCTCGGAAGGTTGCTCTGCTCACCCTAAACTCGTGGATGCGCTCGGCGTGGTCGGAGATGGACAGAGGGTGGCGTATTTCCCGCGGCGGTGCTCGGCGGGCAGCGGCGAAGTGGTGGACGACGGCGGCGATTCACAGCGCCTCGGCTCGATTCCCTCGGTGAGGACGGAGAGGACGACAAGGCGGAGCTGGTGGCGGTCCTAGCTCGGCTTGGGGAGCCCTCACCCGACGGCGATGTGGCGGCGAAGCTCGGCAGCCATGGCGCTCGATTTTGTGCTCGGGAAGAAGATGGGGAGCGAGACAGAGGAGCAGGCGGTGCGGAATGGGGAGCAGGTGAGGTCGTGGTGTCGTGGGGGCGTTCTCCTGGTCGAGGAAGGCAGGGCAGAGGGGGCCCGGGCGCGGTCGTGCGCGCGGCATGGCCGTGGCGCCACTGTGGCGACAGGAGGAAGGAGAGAGACGACGCTTTTCCCGAAAACCCCCTGGAGAAATTTGGTTCCTCACGGATAGGTCCTTTTTCCCTTTTCTTTTTAAAACCTTTTTAAAACCAGCACCTTTAGCGATTTAATGAAGGCACTAAACAATTTTCAAAAATTATGAAATAATTTGGGTGGCCTTTTCATATCATGTGGAAGCTCCACAAAAATTGGCGCCTCCAAATAAAATGTTTTGGACAACATTTGTTTAGAGAGGGTGGAAAAATGGCATTTTGCTAATTTTCAAAATGTTGCTCCTTTAACAATTTGGAGCAAGTGCCAAATATCATTTTAGAGCTCTTGGAACCTCATTGACAAATAGTAGATGTCGAAGTACTTTTGTTCTGCAAGTTTGAGTATCTTCATGGTGGTGAGATTTGTTGGAACAAGTTGGGCATTTCACTTTTCAATGTTGCCTAACCAACTAAATGTGTTGTTTAGCAATTTTAAAGGGATGCCATGATGCATGTATGCCATGATGCAAAGAACTGCAATGAAACACAAAAGCGAAAATTTTACTCGAGTTTTTAGGTTTCCGAACTTTGGGCTGTTACAACTCTACCCTCCTTACAGGAATCTCGTCCCGAGATTCTAAGCGTAGGAAAGAGGGAAAGGTTACGACGGTACTACACGATCTTCTCGCTTCAGGTGGCTTCCTTCTTGAAGAGGTTAACCAAAGGCATCATGAAGATCTTCATCGGCTTCTCTTCGAGGTCACTATCAACGTACACCATAGGGGAGAAGGAAACCTCACCGGAAGGATGGATCTTGGTGAATATACCACGATCAAGTACCTCCTAGTAGAATCTTAGAAAGGGGATTTCAAACATCCCTTGGATTGACGGCTAGGAGACACATGCGGGTGACGGGAGATTGATAAGAAGTTTCCAGCTGGTAGACAACTGTTTCCTCAAGATTCAGAATATGAACTTTGCACAAGGCCTTTAATTTCTGAGGGAGAGTGTTGAAACAAGATTCCAACAGTTGAAGAGGTAACTTGTACTAGTCGACTTGAGTAGAACTTTCCTCACGGAGGAGCATTTCAACCCACGGAAAAAGGATCATGAAGAGGGACCGAGAGAACTTTAGAAACTCCGGGAACGTTAGCATCAGGACCATTTCTTGATTTTCTCGGCATCGGAGTCGAGCTTCTTGAGGATCACCAACTATCGTTTCTGATGGAGATTTAGATCTGGTCAGGTGTAGAGATACTTCAGACTCCACATAGATGGATAGGAAGTCCTCGCACGGGATACCAACAGATTACAGGGGCTAGGACCCCAAGAGTTACACTAGAATGTCCAACTCCCAAGGAGGAACGAGATTGCGGAACTCACGGATTAGCAACTTGTCAGGAGACAGCTGCCCTGCTTGAATTACTCACGGCAAAACACCATTGAGTCTCTGCGGGGAAAACCAAAGACGACACGGAATTTCTTGGAATTCTTCTCTTTCTGGAACAATTCAATCAGTGGCTTGGATGCAGACATGGAATTCTCACGGGATGGAGGTAACAACATACCATTCCGAGAATATTCTACACCTGCATGATCGAGTTGAAATGATTCGGAAGAAACCAGACAATTCACTCAGATCCACGGCGACATCTTTCAGCAATTGCACGTGAACCAGGGAAAGTCACTTCTAACTCCGGAACACATACTTTGTGTGGACACAAAGTTAGTTCCAACAATTTTCCAAGGCTAACGCCCAATATCCAATATAAATCTCCTCAACATGGAGAAGATAAGAAGGTAGTTGATGGACTCAACCACAAACTTATCCAGATACTCCAAGACGGTAGACTCATATTTCACCAGAACGAGGCATAAGTATTGGTCAGACTAACACATTCAAGTAGGTAGGTCTGAGTTTGATTTGACGATAGCCCAATTCAAATCAAAGGAGTTGTAGGGTAGTATATCCACAAAGGAGATACCACCTCTCTTCAACACGGACAGACTAGACATCCCTTTAGGAAGGAACTATATCGGGATAGAGCTATTATTTTTTTTAACTCTCCAAGCTGTTTAAGCTCAACCGAATAATTCAGGACATCCAGCACGATTCTCTTGGAGAAGGGAGTTGTTCAGAGGACCAGCTTACTCATAAGCTCAACATCACGGTCAGGTGACAACCTGGCGATACTTCCGGAAAGACCTCCAGAATATCACGATCCACATGTAGGATATCACGACATACCGGTGGATCTTGAGTTCAAGAGAGGATCATGCCTTTCAAGGCACAACGAGGTGGTCTTGGGAGCTTCGGCACGAACCTAGCTCTTTGACCGAGGGAGTGCATCAGAGCCAACTGACTTGGTAGCACTGTCAAACTCAGCTTATTGATTGGCTAACCAATCATGCTAAGGAGGGCAATGGATATCCCTGAATTTCCGCACAGTAAGAACTGCTAAGAATATCCGATAGCCACATCATTGCTCACGACTTATCCTTCTCGAGTAACAAGTCACTAGGAGCACGGAGGGTAACGAGGAGTAAGAGCATCACTTCATTAAGAGGATCATGACACTCAGCACGACCCCTTGATATAAAAGAGTGTGACACTCTAAAGTGGAGCAGAACAAAAACTAAACGAGGCCCTCATTCTGAAGATTACAATTCTTGGACCAGGTCCGAGAAGTGGACAAGGTACGGGAGTTTGTTTCTCCTAACAAAACGAATTGGAAAGTCTTGACGGATCAAGAGGGTGACTTGCATCGGAACACCCAATGCACGGTAAGACTTTACTGTCAACTGACCGACAAAGGTCAAAGAGCAGATCAGAGTAAGAAACATGCTCAGGAGAAATCCTAAGATGTTGAAGATGCACCGGTTATTACTCAATTGTGATAACCCTGCCCCAAAAGGGAGAGATTCAGCAGAGTCAAACAAAACTGTAGTAAGATTGTTGTTGATTCGTAGCTCACCCATAAGGACGCCGGGATCTTCTTCTTCAGCTTGCTCAGCAGAGACGTGGTTCAGGCGACCACGCACAATAGGTCCAGTCTTGCCAGCTGGAGTAGCAGGGGATCGTGCAGATGTTCCCGTGATCGATGCCTTCTGGGGGTACTCCCTGGAGTAGTGGCCAGCTTGGCCACAAGCGTAGCAAGTGAATCTTGGTGGAGCATTTAGCATGGACGATACCCACTCCTGCCAACCCCAAGTGTCGAAGTAGTGGGGCGCGTGGTGGCATACTGAGCAATCTTCTCATGGGCATCCTTTACTGCCTCCACTATGAACTCCATGGAACAATTAGCCGGAACATGATCATTTCCTTCGCATAGGTAGCAGGTGGTGCTAGCGGTTGGGCACTTGCCAATTGGATGCGCGTTGAAACAGTGCGGGCAACTGCCGGGGCATTGACTCGCCTGATGTCCACCCCTTCCGCACTGACTACATGCCTTTCCTTGTGGTGGTCCATTCTTTCTGGGGTACTTAAGGGGGCACTTCCAGGACGGATGTCCATGCTCCTTACAAGTGTCACACCGACGTTTGTTTCTAGCTTTCTTGGGCAAATCTTTAGATGTATGAGATTCCTGCCGAACAATGGGTGTCCAGTGGGTTCCTGGGGTGGCTTCGATTTGATGGAGCGGAGGACGTTGTGCCATTCTGTAGATTTGACAAGGACGCAGTTAGTATCCACCTTGATAGGGTTGAGACATTAGCATTAGCGTACTCAAGTACTCAGACTAGGGACGATAATGCTTTGTGCAACAACGAACAAGGAACCAACAAGATGGGACTTGGGTCGAAGATCAGCATCATGCACCAGTAGCGTGAGATTCAAATGGCTAAGAAACCACGTGATTCAACCCACACTATCCGGCACAATCCGGGACCTTATGTTCAAGTCCTTGGGTTAAAACCCAAAGAAAGAAGCAATGATTAGATTTGGTAGAAACATCTGAGTTGATTTGG
Source organism: Poa pratensis (assembly GCA_947311845.1). Lineage (NCBI taxonomy): Eukaryota > Viridiplantae > Streptophyta > Magnoliopsida > Poales > Poaceae > Poa > Poa pratensis. Next base: position 21,141,972 of record CAMZMU010000080.1, read on the forward strand.
GATTGCAACGCAGCGGGAGCAACGTGACACATAACACTAAAGGTCGAACCCAACCCGTTTCTAATCATTTTGAAGTAACAGATGAGAAGTAAAACCTTTAAACTCAAATCGAGGTAAGATTGCTCCGAGATTAGAGGGTAACCAGATAAGGAGTAAAAAGAATCCTAAGATGGTTTTCACAACTCATTTTTAGGTTAAAAATATTTTCACAAACACTAGACTCAACATCGACCAGTAGAAGGGTTTCCTACAGGCAGTACTGCTCTGATACCAACTTGTGGCGCCCTGACTCGACTGCTATACATTGATACTGTGTCTCCGGTTATCCGATACCACCAGACACACTATCAAAGCATAATAGAGAGATCAAGACTTGTGGAACAACTGGCACATCACAGACTCTACGACACAAATCATATAGTTCAACTCTTATATAGAGAAAGATAGCAAATGACAACCAGAGGTCACAGACCCAACATTACAACAAGCGGAAGCAAATTAGGTTGTTCTAAACAACAAGAACCAAATTATGGCCTAAGAGGCATCCAGCGCCAGCTGTTCCGGGATGTCCCAAGCTGCCACCTGGGAACCCCAGACTACTCGTCGACGTCCACAAAGAACCCACCTTCGAGATCGGTGAAGTCCTCCTCTGAAACAAAACAAACGACGTTGAGTTCGACGAACTCGCAAGATTATATATAGAGCTTTAGCTCGATGAGGCTTTCAAAGTTATATGGCTGTTTTGCATAAAGCTGATTTTATTTATGAAAAACATAACTCAAAGGCATCGACTAATCAGAATATTTTTAAAAGAGGTAAGAAGTACTCTTTTCTTTCATCACCTTACTCATCATCAACCACTGTACCTGTTCATCAAAGGCACCTCCCCGAATCACCCTCGAGGAAGCTCACCTTGCAATCTTGAGTGGTACCTCTAGTACCCAGTTTTTAATCATTCCGTTAAAGTTATTCTATGATCTTATCGTCCTTTCCCAAGTTGTCCGTAACCGTGGACACGGCTTTTCGAAAAGATTTAACCCTGCAGGGGTGCACTGTGTTTACATTCGGTACCGCCCGGCTCATTGCCTACACGTAGCTCTCTTCCGGGGAAAGCCGGCTGATTGGGAACGGTTACAACCTTTACCTTGTTAAAGACTAACCCAGGATCATCAGTGAGGACGGAGCAGCGGATCATCAACACCCTGCCCCGTGGCCACTCATTTTCCTAGACACCACCATCCTCATCCCAGTTCATACCACCATCATCACGCACGCGCAAATGGAAGCTCAAACTAGAGGACCCTGGCTAGTCCCGCTCAAGTTAGTCGGTCGACGAGGGCTCCATATACCCCACCGAATGGAAGCGCGCTCATTCTTGGTTCAAGAGGTAAAGAACTCGCACCTAGGCGGCGAGAACGAGACAAAACACCACTGTACCGAAGTGGCCTCTCATCCCCACCCTTAAGCATCTTATTACCTGTCGCCACAAATTCTCCACCATCATCTGTACATCTCATAACCTGTTTCCAACCATGAAACATCCACCGGACTGCTAAGCATTTAACTAAGCATGGCTAAGCATCAACACTGCATAGTTAATTATTTCAGGCCAACAGTACAATCCTATGGATAATAGGAGGGGAAACATGTAATTGGCATCGGAATCTTAATGCAACTATAGGATACTCTAATCCAAGCAAATTGACATTTGGAACCGCATGCAATATTATAGTGGAGAAAATATTTGCGGAAAATAGGATAAGATATGCTCAGAGGGGGGATTACGCTTGCCTGGATCAACGTGCTGGTAGTACGGCTCTTCACGATACTGTGGGGGCACTTCCCCTCCTTGATCTACCGATGCACAAACAATACCGGAGAGGAACAATCAGAACCACGGATAACATCGGTGCAATGCGCAAACACATGATGACATGACATTTTAAATCCCCGAGATGAGGATGATTCAAGCTATTCAACTTAAACGGAGTTCGGATGCTTAACGGATGCATCACGAATCTACCGGGGGATTAGGTCATGCAGCATATTTACTCGTTAAATGGAGAGGATGAACCCTATCGTTATCTTGCATATGATTGTCATGCTCATGAGAAGATGCAGGGTTGGGTGATTAAGCGAGAAAAAGTAATACTACACAATGCCTCGAACCAAATGTTGAAGAGAAAGGGAGTCTTTCAGTTTAACTGGGAGGCAGAATTCCATGCTAGCGGTACTACCGCTGGAACAGGCGGTGGTACCGCTAGGGTGTTCATCGTTCGAACCAGCCAGTCAACGGTCGTCTTCTTTCTGCACGAAGCCCACGCTCCCGGTACCAGTTGGTACCGCTCGAGGTACCGCTCGAGGTACCGGACAAGGCCTCCGAACGCTGGAAATCGCGGTACCAGTAGCGGCACCAGACCCAGCCTTTCCGCATCAGCGGTACCGGCTGGTACCGCTGGAGGTACCGTTGGTGGTACCGCTCACGCGCCCAGAACACAGTTTTCGGCGGTACCTGCGACGGTACCTGCACCGGTGCTGCTTCAGCAGTGTGTTTGCCAGGGAGCAGCGGTACTACCGCTTATTCCAGCGGTACTGCCGCTCCCTGGCAACCTTTACTCAAAACAACGAGTATCGCCGCACCTACTCCGGACCCAAATACGGAGGCTACTAGCTACGGCTAGAGATGAAAATCGAGGAAAAGAAGAGGCTTGGAAGGTTGCTCTGCTCACCCTAAACTCGTGGATGCGCTCGGCGTGGTCGGAGATGGACAGAGGGTGGCGTGTTTCCCGCGGCGGTGCTCGGCGGGCAGCGGCGAAGTGGTGGACGGCGGCGGCGATTCACAGCGCCTCGGCTCGATTCCCTCGGTGAGGACGGAGAGGACGACAAGGCGGAGCTGGTGGCGGTCCTAGCTCGGCTTGGGGAGCCCTCACCCGACGGCGATGTGGCGGCGAAGCTCGGCGGCCATGGCGCTCGATTTTGTGCTCGGGAAGAAGATGGGGAGCGAGACAGAGGAGCAGGCGGTGCGGAATGGGGAGCAGGTGAGGTCGTGGTGTCGTGGGGGCGTTCTCCTGGTCGAGGAAGGCAGGGCAGAGGGGGCCCGGGCGCGGTCGTGCGCGCGACATGGCAGTGGCGCCACTGTGGCGACAGGAGGAAGGAGAGAGACGGCGCTTTTCCCGAAAACCCCCTGGAGAAATTTGGTTCCTCATGGATAGGTCCTTTTTCCCTTTTCTTTTTAAAACCTTTTTAAAACCAGCACCTTTAGCGATTTAATGAAGGCACTAAACAATTTTCAAAAATTATGAAATAATTTGGGTGGCCTTTTCATATCATGTGGAAGCTCCACAAAAATTGGCGCATCCAAATAAAATGTTTTGGACAACATTTGTTTAGAGAGGGTGGAAAAATGGCATTTTGCTAATTTTCAAAATGTTGCTCCTTTAACAATTTGGAGCAAGTGCCAAATATCATTTTAGAGCTCTTGGAACCTCATTGACAAATAGTAGATGTCGAAGTACTTTTGTTCTGCAAGTTTGAGTATCTTCATGGTGGTGAGATTTGTTGGAACAAGTTGGGCATTTCACTTTTCAATGTTGCCAAACCAACTAAATGTGTTGTTTAGCAATTTTAAAGGGATGCCATGATGCATGTATGCCATGATGCAAAGAACTGCAATGAAACACAAAAGCGAAAATTTTACTCGAGTTTTTAGGTTTCCGAACTTTGGGCTGTTACAGCTATCACGTGGCCACCAGGTCGCCCCAGGAGACGATCCCCGTGAGACACGACTGAGATCGAAACAGCTTACCACCGTTGACAAAAGAACAGCGGCGGCATCAAACTTGAGATAAACAGAGGGGGGAAACGAAGGGGGAAAAGAAGGTGTGAATGGAAAGAAGGCCGAGGAGGAGAAACAGCAGGAGGAATCAGACGTGGTGATGAAATTGGAAGGTAAAATCTGGGGAGGAAGATGAGATCAGAAAATCGCCATCACCGGCAAGTCGCCAAACAGGGCAGTATTGGAAGAGTTGAGCTGTAGAGAGAGGGGACTTGTGTGTAGGTGGGGACTGGTTGGTGCCACATAGGGTGGCCTTGGATATTGGCTTACTGTGGAGAAGGAGCACGCGAAAGGGAACTAGAAGGGAGCTCATATACGTTGTCCACAATGAGCATATAAGACCAATATATACATTTCTTTTGTGAATTTAGCATTAAGCATACACATGTAAACGGATACAAACCCAAACTAGCTTTTCCTGGCTCTACCAAAAAAGGCCGCCCTGCAACATAATACTGTTTATTCGTTAGTTTCAAATTATGGGACGTCATCATAGCTGGTTCCAAGGAACGAATATGTCAGTGCATATACCTGCCACAGGTTGGCGTCTGCGCTTTCTTGTAATATCAGATTGGGTTCGTGCTGTAACCGTGCTTGCCGCACGGTGTACTACATGCACCGAGCGTCACCTTTTAAGCCGCTGAGTTTTGGCCTGCAGTAGCGATGTGGGACTAAAAAACAATCGGCAAAGCACATAATAACGAGAGGGAATCGACCAAGTGCGCGCGCTTGTTTCTGTTGCCGATTGCCTTTGACGTTAGCTCGCCCGCCGCTCGATCATCCCGCGCATCTTCCACGAGCCGCGCGCATCGTTCCTCACGCTGCGGCTCGTGCGCGGCATGCTGGGTCGAACGGCGTCACCTAGGTCTGCGATCAACGAGGGTCGGGCCGGAGCACCTTGGCTGGCTTGAGACACTTCTCTCATGGAGTTTGTGAAAGGCAGAGGGGTAAAGTTTGTGAAATTGCACCTTCCCTCATGGTCATGGAGTTTGCGAAAGGCAGATGGGTAAAGTTTGGGAAGGTGGCCGAGGCTCTTGGCTCTACATGAACACCGATGGATTTCTGATATTAGAGGCGCACCCAGCGTTCAGGCCATAATTGGAATCATTACTTTGTGGAACCTGATTCAGCACCGCGGGCCTCTCTCTACTGAACAAGACTCGATCCTTCATCTGGCGTCTTTCTGCAAATGGACGATACTTCGCCTCTTCAGCTTATAAACAAGCCTTCTTCTTGAGAAAAATTCAAACTGGTTATGCGCGGGTGCTGTGGAGAAATTGGGCGCGAAGCTCTTCTGTTGGCTACCATTGCAAAATCGCTGCTGGACAGCGGAGAGACTGCAAGGAGGGGAACTTGCGCACCTGCCTTTCTGCACCCTGTGCGATAAAGAACTGGAGACGATGGATCATCTCATTATTAAGCCTCTGCCTTGAGGGCCGGTGCTGGTCACGGAGGTGACTGCGGTGCTCCGTTGAAGATGGCGGCGGCGCGGTCCGTTGGAAGAGGATGGCCCAGGTGGACCAGCTAACCGGTGGGGTGCGAGCAACCGTGCCGAGCGAAGGCTTGTTCCTGCCTTGGCCGGAGCCGGCAGCGACGGCGCCCGCGGGTGTCTCCTTCATGAAGGTGGTACGTGGTACTACGCTCGCCTCCACCATGTCCGTGCTCCGGGGGAAACCTTCGATTCGGGTTTCCGATCGAACGATGGTGGCGGCTTGTCTGTCATGTCCCTCCTGAGGGCATCGTTCATGGAGTTGGACTCAGCTGGAGGGACCAGTGGGGAATTGGCGGTGGTGTGTTTGTGCTCTCGTCACGACGCTCGAGCTCCTACGGAAGGGCTGGAGGCTCTCCTCTGAAGACGGCTAATGGCCGGGCTAGTGCCGGGATGCCTCCCGGGTGTCAGACTCGGCTTCGTGATGCCCTTCGATTATGCTGTTGGCGGTTGGTAAATCCTCGGCGGCGCATGACCCTTTGTCCGGGTGTGGACTCGGCAATGTGTTGCCCTTCGGCCGCTCTAGCACCATCGTGGCTAATCTCGGCTGACTGAAGCTCTTCGTCTATGGCGGTGATGCTCCTTGTGCGCTAGCGTCCAACTCTAGTCGGAAGACGATGGGCGTTGAAGGCTCTCCCTGCGGGGTTGTTTGCTTAGTGTCTTGTTTCTGTTTCATGTTGTTCTCCTGTTTCCCCTGTAACTTCTGTAATTCGCCGGCATTTGTTCCGGTTTCCTCTTAATGAAAAAGAGAGCAGTGCTCGCTGCCTTCCGTAAAAAAAAATGTCCGTTTGCGCGTGAATTCTGGTTCCGCTTCGGCACCACAAATGGTTTCACTGATATTATGCCGGCTGGGCATTAATAGCAGAGGGCTACAACCGTGACTTTCAATGACAAATAGCTTGATGAAAAAGTCGAAACCGTCACGGATCAGTCATGATTGTCCTAGTGAAACTCCTAGTTTAGTGGTTCTAGCGACTATATAGCCTCATTTGGAATAGAAGTAATGGAAAATTTAGGCACAACAAAAGGATTTGAAGACGCAACCTCACGCTCCTGCCGAGGTCGCCGCTGTCGCTCACTCCACCGCGACACTAACATCACCGCAACCTCACGCTACAGCTCTGCCTCCTCTCCAGCTCTGCCTCATCTCCTCGGCGGCGTTGCCCACTCAATAACTCCCGCCTCAACATCGACGGCGTCCTCACACAATTTTATTCCTTATGTCCGAGTCAACGTCTTCCTTGTGCTTACAACTTTGTTATTCCTCCAATGTCTCACATATTCTAATCTATCTAACTCTCCTATCTTATTTATCCATGGAAGAAACACTAATTGCTTTGGGGATGGACAGCAACTTCTCCTCGGTCATGTTAGGGCTACACATTTTCTCCTTTTCCCTCACGGTCTTCTTTGCTCATTTACTCAATGCAAATATTTATACAAGTAGTTGTTACCTCTATCATGCAACTCATGCCATAACCTGATTGACTACTTATTTAATATGTGACTCATCTACCTCTTAACAAATTTGAGCATGCATATAGTTTTTCTTATGCGTCTTAACTCATCCACCATGCATGTACTATTAGATTTTACGGAAAATTTCAAAGTCCAATTTGACTTCTATGACATGTGCAAGGAATTTAACCCAACATGGCTAGTAGAGGAAAGAGAGACAGACATATAGGGTGATCTTATTTGTTCCTCCTTATAGCATGCGAAAAGAGAGCAACAACATGTGATAGTGTATTTGGCTCCCGAGCACCAGTACGTGATCCACCTATTTTTTTAAAATTGAAAAACTATTTACGAGTTTTTAAAAAGTGAAAGAAATCTCAGGTGTATCCAATGATATATCCCACAAACTTGCAAAAAAATTAACTTTAAATACTTTGTATTCTACACTACACAAAAATGATAAAATATACAAAAAAATGGAGATTTGAAAATATGTATATTCAGATCCACACTTTTGTCATTTTTCTGTAGCCCATAATACAAAGTTTTGAAGTTGAAGTTTTACAGGTTTGTGGAATGCACCATTGGCTACATCCAGTAATTGTTTCAAAGAAATTGGAAACTCGTAAATATTTTGATCGCTTTTTTAAAATAGCATGATCACTGGATCTAGGGAGCACGAAATCTCCTCTCAACAACATGTTCGTTCATTCACTCGATCGTCTTGGCACGCCACTCGCGTGCACGTCAAGTTTAATATCATGTGTATTGATATTATCAAATTTATTTGGAATAAATTGCTACTGATCGGGGAAACCTCTTTGTTCACTTATTTATTCCAGAAATCTTTGGTCCCCGAAAAAACTGAAAAGTATCAGGAACACGAAGACTTGTGGAGGGAGACATGCTAGGCGACGATCCATGGGGGGTGCACCACCCACTCGCTAGGTGGCTCCTAGCACACCTAATTGGCGTGTGGGCCCTAGCTTTCGCTGCCCGCCAACGCCTTTTTGGCTAGGGACTCCCTCAAAAGCAATATTGGCAAATAAATATTCACAGATTTTTGCGGTACCCATTTGTAAAAGGTCGGACTTTATTTCTCTTTCACTTCGTAAGCAAGTCGTATTGGATATATATCAGGTTAAGGATAAACAGATTGTGAACCAATGTACTATGTACTCATTCTTTCAAAGACAACTCGCTTTTTTTACTGAACTTTGTAAGTAAGTCGTATTGGATATATATCGGGTTAAGGATAGCCGACTATCATGAAAATTGTTTTGGTATGTCAAATCGTCGGCACCTTTGGGACTCCTAGCGGCAGGCGGGGACTGGATGTGCACTGATAATCAGACGCTATATTGAAATGATCAGGAGTAAAACAGAAATACACAATGACGGCAGAATGACCTTTATTATTTATCTGACAACGTGCTCAACAGCGCATCTTGGACGTTTGATTACAAAGCACTAGCATGACAAGATATCATACAAAAGGGGTCGGGTTGAGATGCAGCTCGTTTCTGTGTGTAATCCTGACATCTTCCTAGGAAGACCTCCTTGAGAACACCATGGTCCCAATATATTTGCAGAATCTGATCTCTAAACATGACCACACCAAGGCCTGCAAACTGCCATATAAAGATCTTGTTAATGGCAGATTTGAGGCGCACCATGTGACAAAATATAAAGTAGCATCCTTAAAATAACTGTTTTTAAGGTTTATGCTCCTTGAGAGTGGTTTAATTTGCATGTTTACTAATTAGATGAAACAACAAACTGACCCTGGTTCGGAGAATAAAAGATGGGGAAGTACCTAATTACATAGCCATCTCTGCTTGTAAAGCTGCCAGCTCATCATCTTCGGTTTTACTAGCAGAGGGCCGACTCGACTGCTGACCAGCAGGTACACGCACTGGAGCAGTGGTAGGAGCATTTGTCATAGGTGCCAGTAGCTCTGCCTCCAATTCCTCCCCCTCCAAATCCGCAAGTTCAGCTTCAAGTTCATCCTATCCAATACAATAAAAGGTTAGATTTATACATCTGAGAGATAGAAAGACAGAAACAGGGAGACATACTTCATCGAAATCACTTGCTGCTCCAATAGGCGCAGATAGTAGATCCTGGATCTGCCTCATGTTCTCCGTATTGTCATTAATTTCATCCATGGTCTTGTCAACGTCATCAATATTTCTGGAAAAGAAGCATATGCATGCGATAAGACTTGAGAAACAAATAGAGTTATAAACCATATCTGCAGACCAAGCAATCATGGGTGCTGAATCAGAATCAGTCATGCAGAGGCCGGGAGTATCCTCCTTTACGGAAAGGAGAAGACACAATTGCTAAAATAAAAGAAGCAAAAGAGATGCAAAAGTATTTCATTCCTATGGCTCCTAGTTTCAGTTATTATTTACAATAAGAGCTATTACATAACAATATAATTGTAACACTTAACACTCTAATTATATTGACCAGCTTTTAGAGCACTCTTACCACAAAAATAAAGAATTATCGATCTTAGAAGTATGCGGTGTTGCAGTGCCAGCATTGCAGAATCCTACAACTAACATTCATTTGTTGTTTATGCAAAAACTGGGAGCATAGGAAGCTATATGTATTCGCAGCGTTCGGTAGAACTTTAATCCGAAAACAACATATTGTTCTAACTTCTACGGAGTACCATACAAGCTATTTTAAGAACTTCTACCCAAGTAGATTGCACTGCAACTCCTTAAGCATTTATTATTTCACGCCCTATAGTAAAAAAAACTTATGTTGACATTGTTAAGTCACTAGACCTGCTTTGCTGTACCAACTAAATCGATAATCAATAGGTTAGATGAAAATCGCAGGAAAGTACAAAATACAATGATCTGAAGTCCAATCTAATACATGATGCTACCTAATCTTATCCAGCAGGTGTGGCATATTATCCAAGTATATAGCAAGAGAAAGTAGTGGTTTAGAAAGGAAAATTAAGAAAAAATAATAAAACACGAGATATTTGACCATAAATACATACGTCGATTTTTGCATAGCTTTCATTGCTGATGCTCCGGTTCTCAATGCATCTACTGTCTCTGTTGTAGCTTTTGCACCTTCCAGCATTATCATCTACAATGGAGAAAAAAGACGCAGAAAGTAAATCAGACTATCCGAGTAATAAGACCAAGAAGGAAAACCAAAGTAAATTGCCCTTTGAGACATCACCTGATCATGTATCCTTAACTGGAAATTCCCAAGCTGCTCGACCTGTTGCTCATAAAGTCTTTTCCTCTTCAAGCACTGTATTGCAGCTGTTTACAAATAAAAATGTTAACTATTAATGAATCCATTCTTCGCACCAGAATTCATTAGCTTCAGCAGAACAAAAACTCATGCCATTTGGTGACATTCAAGGATCCAGCAAGAGAACCCTTGTGGCTGAATAGAAGAACGAAAGACGACTATGTGTTTTAAGAAATATCAAGAGCAAACATGGAATTGTTGATAGGAATAATATTTTCTAGGTAGGTAATTAGCAGCACAACAGTCAACAGGAATATGTGATGCATTTCTAAGAAATAATTGAAAATTGAGTAACAAAGCACAAGAGGAAAACTCAACCCGTCTCGATAGAAATTACAATGTTTGTCTAATAAGAAAAGAGGGCCATAGACCACAGGAGAAAAGCGCCCAGCCATTCTTTTAGAAGTAACCGTAAAATAATAGTATGTTAATACAAAAGGATTATAGGTGTGTTTCATCCCCAAAGAAGAACTTCCTTCGTACGATTAATCATCTGATGTCTTTAATAAATTATGGTTAACTAGTAAGGCATGAGGTAACTAAGCATGAAGACTGGCTCCAAATAACCTAACAGTAGCAAACTAGAAAAATAAAAGGCAAAATAGCAGGATAACAGCACAAGACGGCATGAATGCAATTAAATGCAGCCCCAAAAGAATGAAAGAACAGATAGTTTTCGGGTATTTATCCTGAAAGATTAATGAATTTCTTGGAGCTGGCATAAGATACCTTTTTTGTTCTTGGCTTTGGTGAACGCCTTGGCCTTCTCAACCTCAAGATTCGCCTTCTTCATAAGCAAATTTTCCTTCTTTTCTAACATTTCGAGAGTCTGAAGCATATTAAGAAAGTTAGTTTGCAGATACAAACTGTAGTAAAATAACAACATTACCCCTATTACATGTCATGTGACAATACTTTATTCTAAAGGAATGCAAGTTACATTAAAACTTATCCAGGTACCATTGAGTAGTCAAGATAACCATATATGAGTTATACAGAGTAGAATTCCACTTGACTGATATACAGACATTTTTTTTCGAAATTGAGATATTCAGACATTTGAATTTAATCCTTCACCATGCATCGAATGATCCAGAGGGGTTTCAGGATGAGGACAACTAAGAAGACGACAGTTATGTACATAGAACTCCCTTGACCTTTTTTCTACCTTTCTTGTTTTGGAAGTGAGTGATTTCAGCAGTGAAAAGGGACCCACTGAAAGCATGTCAAAAAAACAGAGTTTCTATGTATAGTTTATAGCATCATCAACCTTCCACACTATTTCATCGATCAAAACCATGCAGCCTAGCAGCATCATGTGAGGACATAGTTTTCCTTTCTTTATGTCAGCCACTGACCACATAAGTGTGCCACCCATCATCCTAATACTAATCACAAAGTTAAGGCGTATCCTTGTTTCGCTTCTTATAAAACCTTCGTAATCCGTCAGCCCACCCAGTACCAGTACGGCAGCATCCCAGAAATAACACACCTACATCTAGATTGCAGCTCACATTTAATGAGAAGTTATACAACTAATCTGATCCACATCCACATATGCACAGAGCCTATGAACTAGGTCGCCAGCTGATTAACTTTCTACCGTGAAATACCCTAGTACCATACTACGGTGTCAAGTGGCAACCACCAAAGAGTATATAAACTATATTATCCAATCGGGCGAGGGGGTCAATGGACTATCGAATCCAATTCACCTCGCTGAGCTTGTCGATGGAGGCCAGCGCGGAGGCCTGGCTCTGCTCCTTGGACTTCCCGAACACCCTGCCGAACACCCCCGACATGGCTGGCCGCCGGCCTGCCGGATCGCGCTCTGATCGGGTTGAATCTGCGATAGAGAGAGCGGAAAAAAACGGGAGAAGGGGTCAAAATCGAGCGGCGGTTTCGATCGGGGGAGTCGAACGGCTGGGTGGATGGATGGGTAGATACGTAGGAAGTGGAGCGGTGCCCTTTTGCTCGCGGGCGGCGTCTTGTGGCGGTGGCTTCGTCGGCGGGGCTCGTGGTCGGGAGTCGACCTGGTGAGGGGAGAAGAAGGGGTAAAGCGGGACGCGGAGTTGTCGTTACCGGCCTCGGAAGGAAGGAAGGAAGACGGTATTGGTATCGGTCAGGGAGTACTACGTGTTTGGACGGGTCGGGCCAGGACGCTATCCTGCGCTAGGACGCTAGGGCCCGAGGGTCTGCAGAAAGTTATGCTACACGCCGTGAGACCGTGAGAAAGCTACTATTCAAATGAAATTCCGTTGATCCTGTGCGGCAAATTTGATAAAATTCGTCTAATAATGTCCTAAACATGAACATAAAATTGAATATGCGTGTTGTTTGGAAAATCAAAATTCCTCCTATAATTTATTGCTTCCTCTGCCTTGTCTCTCACAACAAAATCTTAACTACGGATAATTTGAGTAAAAGATAGTCGGTTGTTAATTTTATCCTGTCTTTTCTGCAATGAAGCTGAATCCCGCAGTCACTTACTTTTTACTGTAGTTGTATTGTTGCTGCTGCAATTTAGGTTAGCTTCTACACTTTTCACAATGGATGATCTTGCTCTCGGAAGGTGCGAGGGATCCGAATGAGAGGATTGATTGGTGCGGTGAAACTGCTAGCGAGAAGCGAACGAAGTTGTGTATAGTCTGTGATGCCCAGGATGATGAATGGGAAGCCACGACCCAAGAATTTGTGAAGACCCTTGAGGCTGCTCAAATGGAGATGGTCGAGGATGGAGGCAACTGATCTCTGTCTCAACAAAACTTGATGGTCTTTGTATAGTTGATTCTGGTCATGTTCGGTTGACTCAACCTTAGCCTTTGTTCTTTAGTCACCTGCTTTTGCAGTAGCGTTAAAATCTAGGGCAAGTATTTCTGCTATTACTCGAGAGATTATTAAACCTGGATGATTGTAAAAGACTCATAAAGTTTTGTTTTATGGAATGGAGCTGGGGCTTCACCCTTTTCCTCTAAAGAACAAATCTAAAAAACAGAAATTGAATATTAAACGGCAACAAGATTAGGAACCAATCGTGGGAATAGAGAATCACAACATCGATGTACATCTTTTTCGTGTATAGTTTATCTCGAATCAAAATATCATTGACGGTCGTGGAGGGCAGCTGCGAAACAAAAATATTGTCTAGGACTTTGACGATATGAGGTGTGGTCTAAGTTGTTACGTGAAAACAAAAGAAATAAATTAGCACTCCCTCCGTTCCAAAATATTTGATGCATATTTTCTTAATACAGATATTTCACATCTACATACATACGTATTTAGATAAATCTGTTTTAATTATTTTGGGACAGAGTAGGAAGCATATATCGTTGCAGAGCCTTGATGATTTCTGCCTCGCATGAATGTCATGATGGATTACCTGGCCAAGGGTTCCATCGTCTATGTCAAAAACCATTAGTGGTAATCCTTCAAACCCAAGACAACCACGTATGAGAACCTGTCTGTGGTAGGATGGTTAGGAGGGTAGTTGTATCCCAACCACCAGAGTTCAAACCCTAGGTTTGACACTGGGAATATTGTTCAGTGGGAGGCGACGTTCCCGTCGAAAGCGAGGTGCCTGTGGTGACTTCGTCAATCTCAAGACTCGACCAGCCAGCTCAGTATATCGGAGGTGCTCATTGGGGTAGGGTGTGCGCGTGTGCGTTCATAGGGGTGAGTGTGTACACGTTTATGTGAGCATTTGCGTTTGTACTATGTTTCGCAAAAAAAAAGACAAACACATATTATTTTTGGAATTAATATTTTCGTGCATTATTTGAAAAATTGCTACAAAATAAAATGATACAGTAGTACATTTTTTAAAAGAAATCCGGTCTGTGTCTATGAAGAAGGGACTCTGTTTGGAAATGCAGCTCTCGCCAAGTCGGCTGCTATATCTCTACTCCTATAAAAACCACAGTCGGTGACGATGGTGTGCCTGCCATCTTTCATTCAGAATCGTTCGATTTATATCTAACGGATATGAACATCCACATTACATATTTGCAGATAACCCCTTGTGTTCCTATCTCTCCCCACCTCATCCAACCAACTGAAAATGGCAAAAGCCCATCAGAAAAAACAAAAAGCTCGATTAAATCTAAACTGTTTCTGGTGGAATTATTGAGAAATGTGATGACTAATGATACCTTTGCTTTATTTAATATCCTTGTAAGGGTGAAAATAAATAATGACCGTGACAACGCACGGGCAATCAACTAGTTTCCGAAGAAAAAAGAGAGGTCGGCTGCTGTTTCCTGTCCCGTGAGCGGCATGATCCAGATCCAAGGGACGACATCGCGTATGCCTATGCCGGTTTCGACCTCATTCTAGCCCTTCCGCCTCTCCCCAAATCTCAAACCTTCCCCGCCCCCTTTCCGGCGGCCCCCAAAACCCTAGCCCGCCCGGCCGCCGCCCCACCGATCTCCCCGCCATGGACGACAGCCTCTACGACGAGTTCGGCAACTACATCGGCCCGGAGCTCGCCGACTCCGACGCCGATGACTCCGACGCCGCCGCCTCCCCGTCGCCCTCGCAGTCCCGCTCCCCCTCCCCGGCGCGCTCCCCGTCGGGCTCCCCCAGCGCCCGCCGCCTCATGGACGTCGACGGCGACGACTACGCCGACGCCTCCCAGGGCGCCATCGTCCTCGCCGAGGACAAGAAGTACTACCCCACCGCCGAGGAGGTCTACGGCCCGGGCGTCGAGGCGCTGGTCATGGACGAGGACGAGCAGGCGCTCGAGAAGCCCATCGTCGCGCCGCCGCGCGACGTCAAGTTCGAGGTCGGCACCCGCGCGGGCGAGACCTCCACCTACGCCTCCACCGACTTCGTCAAAGGCCTCGCCTCCAACCCGCTGCTGGTCCGCAACGTCGCGCTCGTCGGCCACCTGCAGCACGGCAAGACGGTGTTCATGGACATGCTCGTGGAGCAGACCCACGACGTGGACACCTTCGACTCCGAGGGCGAGCGCCACGTGCGCTTCACCGACACCCGGGTCGACGAGCAGGAGCGCAGGGTCTCCATCAAGGCTGTGCCCATGTCCCTCGTGCTCGAGGGCGGCAACGGCAAGTCGTATCTCTGCAATATCATGGACACGCCTGGGCATGTCAATTTTTCCGACGAGATGACTGCTGCGCTCCGGCTGGCCGATGGGGCTGTGCTTGTTGTCGACGCTGCTGAGGGGTCATGGTAATTCACTCACCCTATTGGTTTTACTCCATCTCTGCTATATGACGGGTTAACCTCTCAAAGTAGGATTATTAAACTGGAATTTGTGTGACTTTTGGTTATGTTATGTAAGGTTATGGCTATGGCAATTGCATTTGTCTGAAGGAGGGATATGGTCTGCTCAACACAATTCATTTGGACATAGCTTTGCTAGGGAGACATCTTTATAGCTGTTCTATTGTTTTTTTTTTTTTGCTTTGGTAGAAGATAGAAGTGCAATTGAAGCTTCTAAAGCGTTGACAATTCAGTAGAGTTAATACTACAAGGTAGCATCTTAAAATATTTTGTTTGTTCTTGAAACTACCAGCATCCTTTTATCATTGGCTCTGTTGTGTTCTCTTAATAGATGGAACACACATTATCATAAATTGGAATAAAGTAGTAAAGGGCTTGACGAGCAAAACATTGTCACGCAGTTAGTGCCACCCTCACTTTCTGTTCTAAGCTTGTTCTTCTTGTATTAGCTAAAACCAGCTCGAAGGTGAGCTTATATAAATGATCTTATCCTGCAAATCTATGACCTTCCATACAGTTTTTGCTTAAATAAAAACTACAAATCTGCAACATGCACTAGAGGTATATAAGTTGGTTGTGTAGAGTTTTTTCTTCTGCCAAGAATAGTAGCTTGGCTGCATGCGTACAAGGATTTCCAGAATTAAAGTGCTGAAGTTATGTTTCTTTTTTTACTCATCAAGATTTTTGTTATATTTTACCTGCATTGATGAACAGGTAAACACGGAGAGGGCGATTCGTCATGCAATCCAAGAAAGACTTCCCATCGTCGTTGTGATTAACAAGGTACAATACCAGTTTTCTTCTTCTGATGCAGTTTCAACTTTCAAGCTGAAGCTGACGTTTGCTCCCATTGCTTTATTACAGGTTGACAGACTGATAACAGAGCTAAAGCTGCCCCCAAATGACGCATATTTCAAGCTAAGGCATACACTGGACACAATCAATGATCTAATCTCATCTTGTTCTACCACAGTAGGTGGCACTCAACTGGTAGATCCTGCTGCTGGAAATGTTTGTTTTGCGAGTGGTTCTGCTGGCTGGTCTTTTACCTTGCAATCTTTTGCTCATCTTTATTTAAAGATTCATGGGATACCTTTGACCATGAGAAATTTGCATCTCGTCTATGGGGAGATTTGTATTATGACCATAAGTCTCGAACCTTCAAAAAGAAGCCACCGGCTGCAGGAGCTAATAGATCATTCATTGAGTTCATCCTTGAGCCTCTGTACAAAATCTATAGTCAGGTTGTCGGAGAGCAAAAGAGAGGTGTCGAATCAACTCTCGCTGATTTGGGTGTGACACTGAGCAATGCAGCTTATAAACTTAATGTTATGCCTTTGCTGAGACTTGCTTGCCGCTCAATTTTTGGCACTGCTACTGGCTTTACAGACATGTTAGTGAAAAACATCCCTAATGTGAAAGATGCTGCAGCAAGGAAGATAGAACACATATACACTGGTCAACAAGATTCATCCATTGTGGATGCAATGAAGAAATGTGATTCTCAAGGCCCCCTTATGGTCAATATTACAAAACTGTATCCCAAGTCTGACTGTAGCGTCTTTGATGCCTTTGGACGAGTTTATAGTGGCACAATACAGACTGGTCAGACTGTCCGGGTCCTTGGAGAAGGCTATTCTCCGGATGATGAAGAGGATATGACTGTCAAAGAGGTCACCAAGTTGTGGTCTATCAGGCACGGTACCGTGTTCCAGTACCTAAAGCTCTGCTGGTTCTTGGGTTCTTATTGAAGGCGTGGATGCATCAATAATGAAAACTGCAACCATATGTCCTATGAACATGGATGAAGATGTCTACATATTTAGACCACTACGTTTCAATACCTTACCTGTTGTAAAAATAGCAGCTGAGCCTCTTAACCCAAGTGAGCTACCTAAATGGTGGAAGGTCTTCGTAAAATCAGCAAGAGCTATCCTCTTGCGATTACTAAGGTAGAAGAGTCTGGAGAACACACTATTCTTGGGACTGGTGAGCTATACCTTGATTGTATAATGAAGGACCTCAGAGAGCTTTACTCTGAGGTAGAAGTGAAGGTATAAACAATGCACTTATTTTTTCCTTCTTTTTTAAAGCTGTTTTTTACTTCGTTACCTTGTTGTACACAGGTTGCAGATCCAGTTGTGACATTTTGTGAAACAGTTGTTGATACATCTTCTATGAAATGTTTTGCTGAAACACCCAACAAGAGGAACAAAATTACCATGGTTAGATTTCGTTTTTGGCTTTCTTGTGCCCTTCGTTCTTCATGATGGTAAACAAACATACACGGTTAACTAATTGTGGTTTTTATGTCTGTGACACAACCTGCAGTTAGCTGAACCATTAGAGAAGGGCTTGGCAGAAGATATTGAGAATGGCCTTGTTAGCCTTGACTCAAGGCAGAAAGAAGTCACCGACTTCTTTCGCCAACGCTACCAGTGGGATGTGCTTGCAGCAAGGTCAATATGGGCTTTTGGACCTGACAAGCAGGTAAGATGGCAAACTGCTCACTGACCTATCAGTTCGCTTGTAGCAAACTTGATCTTATCGGTTGGGTTCTCCCATCTATTATCAGAGTTGTATGAATCCCGCCAGCCTACTGATTACATGTCTCCAGTTGACGTTGAGTTGGTCACGTGCCACAAACTTTCCACCAGATCATCAGTTTTACCGTTTCATCCATTTTATATTTCCATTATTTTGTTGACTGAACATATCTTTCTTTGACATACAGGGTCCTAACATTCTACTGGATGATTCTCTTTCGGTTGAGGTGGATAAGAACTTGCTAAATGCAGTCAAAGACTCAATTGTTCAAGGGTAGGGCACTGTTGTTCTGTTGATTCATAATTCATTGGATCTTTGTCAGTGCCTTTCTTAATCATTTTATTTATTGCCCTAAACACAGGTTTCAGTGGGGTGCTAGAGAAGGCCCATTGTGTGATGAACCAATCAGGAATGTGAAGTTCAAGATCTTAAATGCAAACATTGCTCCAGAACCATTGCACCGTGGTGGTGGTCAAATAATCCCCACAGCCCGTCGGGTGGTCTACTCAGCATTTCTGATGGCTAATCCTCGTCTTATGGAGCCTGTTTATTACATTGAGGTTAGTCATGGACTCATGGTTTTGAAAATAAACTTATCATTGCTATCTAGAAACATGTGTACGGATTTTGTATTTCCTTAATTTTTGTTGGTATTTTGGTTTGATGACCTGATCTAACAAATGTGCAGATCCAAACTCCAATTGACTGTGTCTCTGCTATATATACGGTCCTGTCACGGCGACGTGGTCATGTGACAGCCGATGTACCCAAGCCAGGCACTCCAGTGTATGTTGTTAAGGTAGGAAACATGTTTTTTCTCTGAATCCAGCCCTACTTTTTTACCTTATGTAAGACCTGTACGACTCTTGCTGATGGTATCATTTTCTTCATATTTGTCAGGCATTTTACCTGTCATAGAGTCTTTTGGGTTTGAGACAGATCTTAGATACCATACACAGGGACAAGCCTTTGTGTGTCAGTGTTTGATCACTGGGCTATTGTTCCTGGCGACCCTCTTGACAAGAGCATTGTCCTCCGGCCTCTGAACCAGCACCTATACAGCACCTTGCCCGTGAGTTCATGGTAAAGACCAGGCGAAGGAAGGTAAGACATACATCTAGATACCGAACAAACATACAGTAATAGCCTCTCTTAAACTGATTGTAGAATTAACGTATGTACACCCATTTTCCAGGGCATGAGTGAGGATGTTAGCATCAACAAGTTCTTTGACGAGGCTATGATGAATGAGCTGGCGCAACAGGCTGCAGATCTTCACTTGCAGATGATGTAGTTCGAAGAATGGAAGCCCCAGTTGCCTCCTCTGTTTGGATCTCATCATGACATGATCTTCAGGTGATGGCAGTGGTCCATTGTCCTTTTGCACTGGAAACCGATCAAGTTCTTTCATGGGGCTATTTGATCTTCAAAGAGATGCAAAATGGCCACACTTGTTGCACGTGGATCTGCTGCGTTGTGATTTTTGTGTATTATTGTAACAGATCATCAGACACCGAGTACCGATGTCGTTATGTATGTACTATTGCTCTAACATCTATGCCATCTAACCATTTAGTGTAAAGCGTAAAGCCATCGAGAGCTGAGACTACTTTTGACATTTGATAGGCGATGGATGGCATTCTCCAGCGATGATGATGGCATTGCTGGTTTGATCCGTTCTTTGTTTCCTTCCTACAACCATTGTAGCGTTGAGCACCTTATTTCAGTTTCTGGAGGATAATTATGTTTTCTTGCCGTGCCTGTTTGTTCTGTGATTTTTATCCGGAGGGATTAGTGCATGTAATGTGCCTTTTTTGGTAAACTCTTGCGAGCTGGTGTATGTATCACTGTGGTACTGTTGGTTCTCAGTTGCATTTTGCAACACATGATCTTAGGCATGTTAGATTTCAGAGGTATGTGTTTGGTTTGCACTGGCGTCGCGCTTTAATATCGATATGGGTACTGTGCCATAGACTCGATTATATTTTGCTTAATTTTGAAGCATATATTTAGTTAGTCAGATTTTCATGGTAACTCTACTCTGTTTAAGCTTGCTTAGTTGTGGCAAAAGTTTAAGCTCTGTACCAAACATGTTGTTTGACATGCCTTATAGTTTTCCAAACGTGGAAATAAAAAACCCAACGACTTCTCCCGTCCTTTTCGGCTTTTCCTCCCGTTCACAGAAATTCGCCAACCAAAAAATAATTTCCCTCCAAAACCCGCATCTCCCGTCGTCTTCTTCCCCACCATTTCGAACTACCAAAACCCTAGCCCCCATCCAAAGCTCCCCGCTCCAATGGACACCAGCGGCGGCCCGGTCTTCCAGTCGCCAGCGACGGAGGACGAGACGATGGCGCGGAAGCGCTCCCGCCGCGTGAGCTTCGCGGACACCACCGCCGTGCACGTGTTCGACCGCGACGAGGACTTCGAGACGCCCCCGGAGGAGCGCCCCGCCTCCCCCTCCCCATCCCCGGGAAGGCCCCTCGCGGCGGAGGGCGATGAGACGGAGGGAGAGGAGGAGGAGTTCGTGCGCCCGCCGTTCGGGTTCATGGGGGATGTCGATCTCGGTTCCGCCTCCCCCGCCAGCGCCGCCGGATCCTTCTCCTCCTTCGACGGAGGTAACCTCCGCCTTCTGGTGTGAATTGCTGTAGCTCGTTTGATTTTATTTCCGGCCCACATCTCTAGCTTCTTAGAAGTGCTGCATATTGGTTGATTTGGGCATTAATTTTGAGGCTCAGATTGTTGCATTTATCGAGCCAAATTTTAGCTTAATGATGTTTATTTATATGTGGCCTCCACCTCAGTTTAATTGCTGAGTTCAATGGTTTATGGTAGAGCTGGCCTTGGGTCTTCAATTGGGGAAAAGAGGTTACCCTTGTTGCCCAGTCATGTTCATTTTCGTAAGTTTCAGAGAGTGTTGGGATGTGTTAGATTTCCTTTTGAGGTTTTGTGATTTAGTTCAAATTATTTTGGATTCTATTCCAAATCCTCACTGTCCAAACATACAATTAATTGTAACTTTAATACTCGATTGAATCTGGACAGTGAGGACAGTGAAGATTTGGATTAGAATTAATTTAGAGCTCGTTTTTACTTCAATCGAGATTTCACTGTCCAAACATCATTTTGCATGTCACTTCGATCTAGTTGATCCAGCAGTGCACAGAAAGTGACTGCTGACTGATAGACTGCTGAATTCATATACAAATACATATTTGTATTGTATATTTGCATTGCTTAATATAGTAAGCACCAGATATTGTTAGTGTCTGCTCAGTAAGATCTTCAAATCACACATTGTTGATGCATTTGAAGTTACATGTTAGTAGTTTCACTATGTCCTTTCCCCCTTAAAATGTTTCTTTGATGTGTGGTATTTTACACCTATCCATGTCTCAAATGTAGCCCTTATGTCTTCGTTATTCATTAGCTAGTGTGCTGGATTATTCTGCGTATAGTGTTATATTTTCTTAGATGCTTGTTGTCTTGACAGATGGCAACTTCTTTGGGGTTGTGTCAACAAGCTTTATTCAATCGGGGCGACCATCAGATTCTGGAATATCGGAGGATGATTACCATGATTTAACTTTAGATTCTCGCACATTCTCTATGCATTTCAACAATGTTATTCCTCCTGATGACTGTTCAGCACACTCAGCTGGAAGTCTAATGATACTCAATTCGGGGTCTAGAACACCACTAAAGGAATTGAAGGGATCAGAGTCTGTAAAATCAAGTTGTGGCCGGGATGGATTGACTGACATGAGTTTGTGTGCAGAAAACCCTGAACGTTATGATTACACCAAGTTGTCACCCACATTGAACAATTTACTGCAAGAGGTCCAGGAGCCAGAATCTCCCAAAGATGGAGCTAACTTTGTAACGGCTGATCATGCTTTGCAACTGCTTTCATCTGAGCCAAAACACAGGGAAGAAAATTCATATATTGGCAATGGTGTGTCTTCTGGTGAGCTGCATACTGTTAGTACTCTTGAGGAGCGCATTACCATGTGCAATCCAGTATGTAGTACCCCTGACCCGACCCAAGAAGACAATGCAATGATAGTTAATATCCATGAAAAAACTCAAATCAGGTATTTGACAATTTTATTTTGTTTGTCATTTTCTATTCAGAAGGCAGCCATGCATTATATCACTGCCACTCATTGATATATGACAGCCAAATTGTGCAATTAAAAGTATCTAAACATTATTAGGTTGTCCTACTTACCAATTTTGGTTTAATTTGGTCTGAAAGATTTTTCTTGTGCCAATATAGCTATGTATTGGTTAGAAGTAGTAAAAGAGTGTGGAGGCACGTAAGGTTTCATGAATGCATTTCATAGCACGCGATGTGCCATGTTGCTAGCAGCTTTGGTTACTTGGTTAAGAACTGTTTGCAGCACGAGGTATGCTGTTGTTACCTATGGCTCTTGGTTTAAGTGAGCGAGTACAATAAGCATGTTCGGTTACCTGCTAAATTAACGTGTAAACTTATTGCCTAGAGTGAATAACAGTCAATTTTTATGTAATTAGGATCTTGTTGGGATTCGGTCTGATGGCATTTTGTTTTTATGTGCTAAAACTTAAATCTTCTTGAGAAACTAAACATGCAAACATAATGATTTATGGAATGTCTTTATGATGTTTTGTACTTTTGGAGATTCCTTAATAACCTCTTGGGTAGCACCTGAAGACTGAACTTGTCCCCTTGGCCTACTGATCGTCATGCTGGTCATTCAATTTAATGTGTTATCTAGCATCCTGTAAACATCCTTCATATACATAGTTGGGGCTAGTTACTTATACTACAGTAGGGCTGTTGAATATAAGCTAAAGTCATTTACAATTTTTTGTTTTTAATGTTTCTCATAATTTCTTTATCAAGACATGGTCCAACATTGATGATTATTTGACACTTACATGGTTTCTGGATTTGCTTAGTTTGCAGGAGAACTGCAACAATAACCATATAGCTGTTCACCCTGATGTTAATAGAACTGTAGAAACTGCTGCATTGCTCTCTCCAGCTCCACCATATGGATCCTTGATGAGTAATATTGACTTGCAACCTCCTCTATTAGATCAACCATTGTCAAAAGATGAACCACCTGGAGCAAATCAAATTGCAAGTGCTTGCATTTTGTCTAGTGCAGTTCCTACCTTTCCAGTGAGGGATGCTGAGCAGCTGCACCAGCAAAATCAAATTATGAATTCAGAAACTGTTCTACATACTCCGAGAACACTAGTTCAGCCGCTGCAAATTACACAAGGATCTATATCTTCCCTACGCTCCAAAAGGCAGCAGCTCTTCACTCCTACTGCTTATTCCACTAGTAACGCGGTAGGTCAGGAGGCATGCTCTTTGGGGAGTGAGTTCATGAAACATGGTAAGAGAATTTCAGCTCTGAAGTTCAGGCTTCATGAATCACCTGCAACTCATAATCGTCAATTACCGATGGTTGAGAGGAATGAGCTTGTTTTTGAACCACATGACATATTGAGCAAAGCTGAAGAACATGGCTCCGCTGTGCCAGTTTCATATTCTGTTACACCACAAAGCCTGAAGAAAACTGGTCAGGCATCTATTCTAGGTGCTTCTCCGAGGCAGGAGCTGCATGAGGCCACTGAGGTTCAAGATACTTTGTGTGATGTCTTTGCTTTGGGTAGCCTACCTAATCCTGAACGCAATTCTCATATGGATTTAAATGGTAGTGGAAGAAAAAGGAGCAACGAAGAAAATGGCTGTGCTGAACATCCGTTGCCTGAAAAAAGAGCGAAGGGACCAAGAAGCCCAATAACATCACGGTATCAGCTTCCGTGTGTATCATTGTCTTCTCGTATGGCAGAAGAAAATCAGAGTGGGGCTCATTATAGTGGACAATCATTAAGTGATGATTGGAATAAGGTAAGACTAAGAATTTCCATTATAAAATGTATGTCAGAAGAAAATCAGAGTGGGGCTCATCCGCTTATGATAGTGGACAATCATTACGTGATGATTAAAATAAGATACGACCAAAAATTGCCAGTTTAAAATGTATTCAAACATTCAAAGCCATTCGTGTTTCTTGTTCTTTAAAAGGGTTTGAAACTTTGAACTTTGGATTTACTAGTCTCTATATGAATCTAGATGTTGTCCTCCTGCAGGTAGTATTGACTGTTTCTAATTCGATGAAGCAAATGCAGATATGCCCAGCATCTATTAGTAAGCTTAACCCACAACAGGTATGCAAATTTGCCCTGGTTACTGGTCAGTCAGTTATTTTGTCTTCTTGTCCATTCACTTTGAGCACTTAGAGAGTGTAAACCTGTTTACACTGCCACATGAGAATCTAGCGAACTGTAAAAATAATTCTTTTGTTCTATAGATCCTTGCATCACGCTTATCTTATTTTCCCCGAATCTCGATTATTCCTTAGATTTTAGTTGAGAAAATAGACCGTACTGATCTTTAGGATCAAACCTTGTCTCCACGTAGCTGTTAGGATCTTGTAAGTTATATGATTCATGTGTCTGAAATGCAATATCTATTAATTCTCAAGAGTATTTGAGGTAGCAGTATCTTGTGTAATAAACACACAATGTGGCCTGAAAAGGTAATCCAGGATTACCGTTGTTCAAACATTGTTTGGTTGTTTCAAATTATCTATTTCTATTCTCAAATCCGGAAGCTGGAAACTCCTGAGTGAATTCCTCTCTCAACCACTTTTGCCGGACTTCTAGAGACCAGTGTGATAGTATACTTGCCTGTTTGGAGCTTGAGTATAGTTGCTAATTGATGTTCAGAATATATAGTTCTCTGAACCTCTTTTGTGAACTTCTTTTATCTGCGAGTTTATTTATTCCTATTATGTGTTCAGTTTGATATTTCAATCTTATGATCTAGCATTCAAAATGCCTTGTGGAGTTCTACAGAGTGCTTGTTTTTTATCTTACATATTTTCTGTTTTTTTTTATAATGAAGCTTGATATGTTAAGAGATATGCTGGGGAAGATTCACGTGGCTAGAAAATATAAGAGACTTGCTGCTTCTGTGGTATGCTATCATCATTTAATTGTCATGTCGTCTGTCACTGTTTGAACATCTTCCACTTATCTGATGTGTTTGTTTTCTGAACTCAGAGGATTCAAGATTCCAGACTAGCTGAGGCGAGATCTCTCCATGACAAGCTTTTATATGAAAAGGCAAAACTGCAAATAAATCGTGTTATATTAGATAAACTGCAAGTAGGAATCTCTTCGTCCTCCTTTCAGCCCTTTTGATGGCTTATACTCCCTCCTTTCTGGTTTACAATGCCCCACACGCATTTTGGGATTTACTGTCACCATCAATTAGACTAATAGTATATGAGTGTTAGGGCATTAAAATTATACCGCTGGAAAGTATTTTCGAATGCAGCTTTGAAGATATGTACTTCTTATGGCATATAACTGATATTTTATTGATCAAATTTGATGATCAAAGTTAGACTCAAAATGCGTGCGGCCTTGTAAACCTGAAAGGAGGCAGTAAGGTGCAGTAAGCTTACTCATGTTCCTCTTTGGTGCAGAACAAGGCACAGTTATGTGAAGTTGGAATTCAAGAATGCCGCTATCTGAAATCCAAGATTTCACAGCTTCGTCGTCCCACAGCGGATGCTACACAGGTGAAAGGCGATCCTCTTCATGCAGGAACTTCGATCGATGTCTGTGACGGACAGGTACAGCACTGTGTTCTACTGTACCTCGCATAATTATGGTCATATCTGTAGTTTTATTGCCCTGCTTCTTTTGTGTTGCATATCTATATATCATACTGTCGGGCATTCCTTTCAAATAATCATATTTGCTTCATTTGCAAACGCTGTAAGAGTCAGTAAACAGGACAACTGCGAAAGATCTGACATTCAACTACATATATTCTTTTGTTTAGTTGCTGTCATGTTTTGTGTAGCTGATCTATTACATCAGTAGCAATGCTTCTTGCTGTAACAGTGCTACTACTGCTTCAGCTGCTCTTACTTCCACGTCTCTCATTTGTTCTAATTCTAGTTTATCCTTTCTTTTCCATAAACTCAGTTGCTTCTACCATTCCATTATCTATTTATATACTTTGCATTTGCTAAAATATATTACTTACATATATTTGTATATTCACTCACACATGCTATTATGGGGAACATATGTTGTCTTTCCCCAGGAAGGTCATGCTAGGATAACTGAAAAGAAGCTTGTACTCAGCATGATTCAACAAAAGGTGGAGAACCTTAAGAATTCGCTTGAACATTTTGCAACACTAAAGGTGATATCGGCGAAGTCATAAGGGTTGCCGAAGAGCATTTGGAGATGAGAAATCAGTGTCAGATCATCAGACAGCAAGCATCGGTATTTGTGCATGCCTTTGATCTAACGTATATACTTTTTCTCCCTTCAGTGACTTACATTTATTTTTTGTTTTTCAGCTCTGGGTGTTGAGTGACATTGTTAAAAGGGAAAATAAGCGTGATGTCATTCTCAACTATCGCAATTTGCTGTTCCAAAGGTACAATTTTTTATAATGACCTCCCTTTTGCATAGTGTGCAACCTTGCCTATACACTGGAACATTAAACTGCGAGGTTACCTGTTCAGACCAATTACTGGCTTTAACTCCCTCAATGGGCTTCAAACCTTAAACTGGTTTTTTCGGGTAGTGATGAACCTGCATGGACTTGCCAAATGGGAAGTTGCTGCTCATGTATCTACTGTGTTTTGAAAGGACATCTCTGTGCAATGTAAAGCCTGTTTTGATGGCGTCTAACACTACAACTTCCTGCCGTTCTTGTACCTGCTGGTGACCGCCTGCATTGCAAAATCAATTGTTAGCAACAAGCTAACAATGGAAGACAACCTTTCCTTGTTGTCATGTGGCTGTATCTTACTTGTTTGGTTACTGTGCCTTTGGCAGGATCATCTTGAACATCAGCGATATGTCAACCATATTTGTGAATTACTCACTGATGGGAACCAAAATAGAACAGGTGAGATGAGGAAACTTATA
The DNA here is from genome assembly GCA_947311845.1 of Poa pratensis. Classification (NCBI taxonomy): domain Eukaryota; kingdom Viridiplantae; phylum Streptophyta; class Magnoliopsida; order Poales; family Poaceae; genus Poa; species Poa pratensis. The sequence goes on from CAMZMU010000080.1 coordinate 21,168,857, forward strand.
TTTTCTTCTTATGTATTTAAGAATCTCCTGACCTTGTACTCCTTGCCAGGCATTCCCAAATTTGAATGCTCCAGTGGCATTCAATTTTGTTTTCAAAGCTGAAAACCAAAGACTTGGTGACTTACGATCCTTGCAGAAGAAGACAATGGTGAGTTTGCCTTTACTTTGAAAGTTCTTAGATGTGAGACAATTTGGATGAATTCTTTTGGGTGAAGTTAAAATAATCCTAGAATATGACATCCGAAATATATTTGTGTGCCATAAGCAGACACTGGAGGGCAATAAGGCATTGCCTTTTATATCCACATACAACATACACATATTACCACATTTGCATATGGATTTGTTGTTTCAGAATGTTATTATAGACAAGTATTGTCTGTAGTTCTGTGTTTATGCCTATATCACTTCAGTTGTATCAGTTTGAGTATTAAGACACTTAACTTTTAGTTTTGGAAGAAAACGAGATTCAGGGGTAAGACTTATTCCCCTACACTTTTTAAATAAAGGTAAAAGTGGGACTCAAACCTAGTTGAGTGATTTCACAACCATGTGTGCACTCGAAAACAACTGTTATGTCTTAGAAGTTGCAATGCAAAATTCAGTCTAATGAGCCACATGTATTTGTGCAGGAAACAAGTTTGCTTCTGGGTAATCTTATTGATGTCCTAGAAGAAATTAAGGATGCTAAATGGGAGTTATTGAATCTGACCTCTGCAGAATTTTGTGTGGATTCCCAGACAGGTCTCCTCTCTATCCCTTCTTTTGTATTTTCAAAATAGTGACGTGTTCGTATCATAGTGCGTATCTCATAAACTTATCTTATTGACATGTTACAGCACTCCTGAAAAAAGATAAGTTCCATATCTATAATAATCATGACAACATGTGCACATGCACAACTATTTTCAGACAAACCTTCAACGATTAGGCTGTTAACTGTTATTTCTTTTTATGGAAAGGAGGTAAGCAGATAATGCATAGGCTAGGATGTAAGCAAAACTACTGTCTAGTGTTAACTAGTAGAGAAGTATGGAGATGTTAGCATGCTTTGATTGCTGAAGGTACACCGTACACCTGGAAATGAGGAAAACTTTGTTTGATCTAGAAAACAGTTACGGTTTATTATCGATCACAGTGGATTTACTCATTTGCATATGCAAGTATTTAATGTGATAAAAATAAAAAAAGGCATATGAAAAAAAATAGTGGCATGATAACAATTGTGAGTTTGAGCGGTCTTGTAGAGCACCACACCCTTCTGTAAGTTCACATATAGAAGTATCTATGATAAACTCTGTCGTAGATCAATTCTTCCATATCTATAATGCACTCATAAGCTGACGATTGTGTAATCATTACAAATCTGTACCATTTCAAGCAGGGCAACTCATCTTCAGTCTTCGCTTCATCAGTTACACGACCAAGAGGAGGGTTGCTTTCACCATTGACATGACAGACTTGAGCCGGTCAGTCCATCGAAACCAGAGCTTCTTATATCTACACATCTCTACTCTATTTGCTTACAATGCTACCTCGCTTAATTTGGAACAGCGCGGTCTACCCTTCTGAGCCATCCGAGCTGCCAATCAAGGTGTGCCAAGCTCAGACAACGCTGTCACAGCCAAGCCTGGACAAGCTGACGGCGTCCATAAGGGACCTCCAGCCAGGGCGCGTGATGATCCCCAGGTTATGCCAGATGGTGTCCCGGCTAGTTGATACGTTGCCAAGCTGACCTTTTCCTGTCAGGCTGCTGCCAAGTGCAGCTGTGCATGAAATCTAATGGGATAGCACCACGTTCTGTAGACACCGCTCTCAGATCTGAACAATCGAGTGGTTTTTTTGTCTTTTGCAACTGGAGTAACCTAGTGCTCCTGACCCAACTCGCTGTTTAAGCATCTGATCCGAAAAGTTTTCCGTTCTCAGAACTAATGAGCAGATGTATGTGAGGATTTGTTGCGAATGCTGAATAGCTGAAGTAATGGCACCTGACTTGCTGCCAAGTGAAGCCGCCGTGTTCCCTAAGAGAACTACTACTTTCGTCCCATAATATAAAGAAGATGTTATTACAACGAAAATGCGGTGGATAACCTAGCGACGACCCTCCTTGACATGTCCATACTATGTGAAAATTGGATGTTTTTTGATTTTTGATTTTGTGATGCATGTGATCTTGCTTATTATGAATGAATTATATGATATTGTGATGCACATGCGGTTCTAGTGCCAAAAGAGAAGATCAACAAGAAGTTGACATGAAACTATTAGTGCAACCTCACGTCTTGATTATGTCATTCATAACCAATTGAGTGCAAGATGATTTAGTACATGCAACTGTCATGATTTAGTACAAGATCAAGAAGTCACTAAATCAGATCAACATTTCAAGTATAAGATGGCATAGTTTTAGTAGATGAACAATTACATGTCATAATTGAACAGAGGACAACCTGGAAGATGACAAAATAATTCAGTTAAAGATCAACATGTTAACTCATCAGGTGTAGTGCATGAAACTGATAAGATTCAGGATTATTCAGTACATGAAACTGTCAAGTGCATGAAACTTCGTACATAAATCTACAAGGCTGTCATCTGAACTCATCAAACATGTAGATTTTCTTATGCTTCTTGACCACATGTCCACTTATGCCTTCATCATGTTGTAATTTTGCTGCCTTCTTCTGTTCAGCAAGTGCCTTCTTTGCCTCAGCCTGCTCTGCTCCTTTAGCTGCAGCTTTGTGCTTTGATTTTTTTGCTATTGAGCAAGTGCCTTCATTGCCTATGCCTGTTTTTTTCTCCTTATCTTGTTGCTGTGTAGCTTTCTTTGCTGCGACGGCCTCTCTTTTTGCAGCTGATTCCACTTCTTTCTTCCCCTGGGCTTTACTTTTCTTTGTTGTTTGCTCTGCATTTTTCTGCCAAGCTTGTTGACTTTTGGCTTCAGCTTCTTCTGCTTTTTTCTTCGCAGATTCATTAATTGCTTCTAGTGCTGCATCCCTTCTTGTAGCCATCTTCATTTTTAACAACTTCATCGTCAGGTTAGCATCCTTTGTGGCTGTTGTTGAAGTAGTTGCAACATATTCCTTTGCAACATTAGTGATGATACCTAAATCAGGTATAGTTCCTGCGGTCTCAACTCTAGGAGGTCACCTCAACCGATGTATCCTCTCAAGCATACTAGGTCCATAGTTATGCTGCATATTTAATATCTCACTGATTATTCCAGCATAAGAAATACTTAGAAGTGTAAATATAACAAATAAATGAATAGATGCTAACCTGAGCTACAGATGATTCTTCTTCATCCGATTTCACTTGGTTTGGTTCTGAGTGCACTTGGCGAGCTACTTGGTTTGTTCTTGTGTGACACGTCATGTTTCCTCATCATAACATCATCAGGTATTTCCCTTGGCCTCCTCATTGGCGGTTTTGGTAGAATGCCAGCCTTTTTCAGTCCACATCCTGCTTTGTTGTGCCCATCTTCGTGAAAATAATGACAAGTGATCATGGTTCCATGTTTGATTTTCTTGGCACCATTTTTTTGTTTGGATCTCATATGGTTGTTTTATTTTCCTCTTATTTGTGATTCTGCCTACTATTTTGTCATAGAGTGGTAGTTATTAATCAGACACTTGAGTAGTCTTCTCCCACTCACTCATATCTGTCCAAGGCTTGATGATGGGTTGAAAAATTCTACTTTAGCATGGGGCTACCAATTCCTCTGTTGATCATCTCTCATGTATGTAGAATGCAATTGCATGGTGATATGTGACGAAATAGGCTTTCACCCCGCTTTATAAATAAAGCCACACGGCCGAACCAATACACGTGATGAGGTGACCCTCTTACAAAGCAGATCAAAGATAGACAAAGAAAAACAGGAAACCTAAACTTGCCACCGATGACATCAGCACGAAACCGAAAAGACCAGAGCTCCACGACAATGCCCTCAAGAGGGGAACGATGCCTCGCGCCGCCATTGTCGAGACTGAGTCAAAGGTTTTCACCCGGAGCTTTGACGCGGTGAAGGTAGCCACAACGGCGCCCCCAAGAGGGTAACGACACCCACAGGCACCGCCGCCGTTAACACCGAAGCGCCGGGCTTTCGCCCGGAAAAACCTTCACCACCCCTAGTAGTTCGGACCGCACACCGTCACCGAGTCCAGCTTCCAGAGCACGATCTGGGAGATGCCTTTGTCGAAACGCTGCCACCTCCAGGGTCTCCTGCCACCCGCTTTTTGCCATCCACATGGCCAAGAAGCGAAGTCATCACCACTGTCACGTCGCCTGCCGTTGAGCCACCCGCGCAGTCCACCTTCCGAGGCCACCGCCTCGGCGTCCAGGATCGCTAGCCCACGATGCAGCCGACCACCAGCACGACAAACCAGCGGAACGGACGGGAGAGGACGAGCCAGCCAACCGGCTCTCGGACAGTGCATGTCAAACTAGCAGGACGCACCCGCCTGTCGAACACGCAGAGCCCATACTGGGGCTGCTAGGCGGCTGCCGGATCTAGGCCTGTCTAGCCCGGATCCAGCGCCCCAACCAACATGGTCAGGGGATGGGCTTAAGGCCGGAAGCCCCAGAAACCGAACGACCCGCAGGCCCAGCCAGCCCGAACCAGGCCCGAAGGGCCCAGATCTGGGCCGAGGCCGGGCCCGCCATCGCCGGCCAGCTCCACCCCGCAGCCGTCCGAGTGCCGTGCCAGCCTGGTCCTCGCCATCGCAGGCTCCGGTGGTCGCCGCCGCCGTGCCGAAGTGCACCCGCCGGCCAAGATCCAGGGCGGACGGGCTCAGGCTACCATGGCCGCAGCGGCCACGAGCGCCGCCCCCCACGCCGCCTCCGCGCGCAAGAGGTCGCCCCTGGCGCCGCGCGCCGGCCGTCGCGACGCCAGGCCCCGCCGAGCATCACCGCCGCCAAGGAGGACGCCGCCCCGCCGGGAACTCCTCACTGTGGGTAGAAGAAGACCCGCCGCCGCCAGCACCGCACGGGATTTTCCCGGCGGCACGCGCCGGCGGCGGCAGGGGAGGGGAGAGGGAGGAGGGTCGAGGCCAGCGGTGGCTAGGGTTGCCGCCCCTGGTCGCACGAGAGCGACCAAGGAGTGGGTCGCCTTTCGCGAGGGGTGATCTTTTCTCGCTATACAATCTTACGTCTGGTGGGGATTATGAGGCGAGGCTCGCATGGTGATATGTATATCATCTGCAACTCTCTGCTTTGATGTCCACAATGTAGATCTTGGTGTAGTCGTCAACCTGGAAGATGCCATCACCTGCTCCAGAAACCATGCATGTATATCGATCTAACAACTCATTATTCTTGTGTAGTCTTTTCCTTATCTTTGGGAAATAGTGCCATGCTAAGTTCTGCCTCAATTATTTTGTTGTAATATCTGATCATGAGCTGGTTTTGATCCTGTCAATCATATATCTCAAGTGCATATCCCTTGCTTCATAATATACCTAAGTAATGTATTGCGCGAAAAGAACATGTATTTTCATAAACAAGACAACACACTCATATATTCATGCAATAGTAACATGACACAATTGCAATAGAGACAACACATTCAGATCATAGAAATATGTCATTTACTTGTTGAAAACCTCAGAATTGTTGTTGAGAAGGATGCCACCCTTGGAATAATCTCTTTGAAATCTCCTGGCCCAAGTGTTTGGTGGGAGATGCTTAAGCCAGACAAAAGCTTTTACGCTGATGGCGTTCAGTTCTTCCATGTTTGCTTCCCATATAGCAGATGTATTGCTCCTTGCACACTTCCACAACTGGTTCTTTAGAACATCTCCTTTGTGGATTTATTGATAATTTTGCCAAATTTTCCTCACATGGTGCTTGTGTTCTGCATCGGTTGATGTTCTCTCACACCTTTGATGAGGCCCTACACAATGCCAAAGATTGTGGTTAAATAGAATATACAACCATGCTTATTTGATCATGGTTAAATAAAGACACAAAGTAAATATGTCAATTACCTTTTGCTTGTCTGACATTATAGTCCATGTCAAAGTTTTAATATTATCTGTTTAGGTATGAAAGGAATTATTTCCAAGCTTCTATATGTTCTGAGCCTCCACAACCACAAATGCAATAGGGTAGATACATTCATTGGGATCCATCTGAATAGTTATGAGGAGAACTCCCCCATACTTGGTATTCATATGGCACCCATCTAGACAAATGAATGGCCTACAAGCTTGCATGAAACTCCTCTAGCAAGCATCTAGTGAGAAAAAAAAATCAAACTTGCCTTCATGTACAACCAAATAAATAGTGCTCCCAGGGTTTATTTCTTTAATTCCTTTGCATAGTCCCACATGTTGTTGTTATGCTCTAACTCATATCCCCCAGTTACTTTCTTAACAAGTCTTTTAGCCCTTCTAAGCTTGCTCCTATATAATGCCATGATTCAAGTCTTTGCACCAGTCTGGAAAAAATCTTCAAGTTCATGTTCTCCGCTGCTTTGAAAGAGTCAACATACTAGTGAGCAACAAATGGAACAGCGAATGCCCTCACATTCCATTTCTTTGTGCAAGTATTCTCAGCAATGTGCTTCTTGATCATGAAACACTGTACTCTTTTGTCAAAAGGTGCCCATAGATACCAAGGACATGCACCCTTACTTGGCACACAATTAATCTTCTCTTATCATTTGGGTGCATCTTTATGTCCACTCTTGAGTGATAGCTGCACCCCCTGATTGCCTTCCTCAATAAATCAAAATACTGGAATGTTTCACCAACTTCAAGCTTCAGACTATTCAAGTCCTTTTGAGTGAAAGATTTAAAGTTCATTCTCACTGGTTCTTCATCTAAATTTGGCAAATAAATGTCATCCTCTTCACATGGATCATCATGTTCTATGTGGAGTGCGTTACCTTCGGAATCATCACAAAAATCTATAGAATGCAATCCTCATCATTTTCGGATTTTGTTGATCCACCTGCTTGTTCTTCATCCATGTCCAAAACCCTGCAAGATTTTCTAGCTCCGAACTCAAAACGAAATGGATGTTGATGCTCCCAGGTTGTGGTGATGAGGGTTTGTACTCCTCATCGGACTCTTTCACACTCTCTGAAACTTCCATCTCAAGTTGCATTCCATCATGTGCTTGTTCATGCTCTTGTTCATCTGAGATCGGTGCTATTGTTTGCAATGGCCTCATAGGACTAAGCACATATGGCAGTGATGCCATTGGAAAGTGAACCACATCATCATAGACCACCTTCATCCTACCAATGTACTTCACCAATGGCAGGTCTTCATCACAAGATAAATGAAAAAACGCGTAAGATGTAGGATTTGATGCTTCCGTTATGGTCAAGAAACAACTCCTGAAAATGATTCCCATTTCTAACATGTGACAATATGTTCTGTTTCGTTGTGTTAACCTCTTTCTTAATCTCTCTAAGAACATTCTTATAAATTGTCAGACCAGGAACACACCGGTACACAGTTATCGTCTCGTCACACTCATACCCTATCTTCTCAATTAAACTCTGAATCACAACATGTGTCCAGTTATTACTGTCACAATAATCATACTAGATTGACGCACCACCACAATAATCCATATGCTTGCCATTTCTAGTGAAAAAGCACCATGATACACCGTCACGGAGAAGTGATTACTGAGTTGACCTACAATAATGGAAATTGACAACATAAAACACATATGTAAATCATGCCTTTTTCCTCAAAATTACATATGTAAAAGAGTGCATCTTGATGGAAAACAATGTCGATATGCGTAGCGCCCAATTATTTATACAAATTAATAGCCATGATAAATCAGTATCTTATGCCCAAATCAAACAAAATATTAGATACTACCTTTGTCCACTTATATAAGACTTATTGGTACGGCCCACCAAAACGTCTTATATCAGTGAACAGAGGTAGTACTCATAAACTTTGTCAAATCACAAATTTCATAGCCCTGGCCACGGTGGCACGATCCGCTGCATAAACCCCCAATTAACCCGTAACTCTCCGGAGCCAACACCCCTCTCCCGTCGCCGTTACTAGGGTAAACCGTGAAAAAAGGCAGGGCATCCTCTAAAACGGCTCTGATGGGGACATGCCGATTCTTCGAACGAGGCTCGATGTCGATGTCCGACCAAAACAAGGATCGCCTCGAGGGATAGGACCAACAAGTGAAACAACACAGTGACATGGGAGATGTGACGAATGAGATGGATGCGTTCACACATTACCCCTATATTAAAAGAGGAGCCAAATCCTCCCCCTCTCCGCGCTCCAGCGCACTCGGGGACTGTTCATCCGCGAAAGACACAGTGCCGAGCGGCTCCGCGCCGTCGATCGTCGATCGGACGTTCCATCTGCCTTTTCTCCACAGGAGGGACCTATACGTGATTTTGCGAAAACTCAGGGACGTTATTGCAAAAACATCCCATAAATCTTCTCCCCGTGCTCTTCTCCTTCCTCTGGACGGAACCCTAGCCGCACGGCCCCCGCCGCGGCGCCGCCGTCTCCGGCCTTCCCAGTGCGAACCGAAGAAGCCAAAAGCTCCGCCGTCCTCTACTCTTCTTCCCCGTTGAATTTCACGAGCCGGGATGGCCTGAAGCGAGCGAATCGCGTGTTCTTCTCCAAGTCCGGCCGCCGGGTTTGGATGAAATTTCCGACGCCGTCGGCGACCATTACTTGGCGGCGCCGCCACGTTTTGGTAGCGCGCATCCGCGCGCGTCGAACGCGCAAACTCGCGCGACCCCTCCCGCGCTCAAGTCGTCGATCCCGTGTTCAACATCAACAGAGTCGTGCTGCCATTGCTGACGTCAGCATGACGTCACGGTGGGACCGGCCTGTCAGGTTTTACTCTTTTCGGAAATGATTTTGGAAATTAATAAAACTCTGACATGTGGGACCAGCTTATTTAAAAGAATTCCAGAAAAAATGATTAATGTTGTAAATCAATAACTTTTGATCTGTTTACCAGAAAAATATGTTCAACATATCAAAATGTTAAAAAAATAAATCCTATCGGTTTATGTCAAAATTAATACATGTTTGAACAATTCAAATTGGTAGATATTTGGAAATGTCCTAAACATATTTTCTCTAATTATGAAATTTATTTAGACAATTTCCAAAAAAAATGATTAATGTTGTAAAATCAATAACTTTAAATCTGTCCTCCTCACAAAAAATATGAATAATATATCAAGATGCTCAGCAAAATAAATGCTAAAATAATTAATGTTATAAAATCAATAACTTTTAATCTGTTTACCAGAAAAATGTGTTCAATATATCAAAATGTTCATAAAACTAAATCCAATCGGTTTATGCCAAAATTAGTACATTTTTGAACAATTCAATTTGGTAGATATTTGGAAATGTCCTAAACATATTATCTATAATTATGTAATTTATTTAGACAAATTCCAGAAAAAATGATTAATGCTTTAAAATCAATAACTTTAAATCTGTCCACCACACAAAAAATATGAATGATATATCAAAATGCTCAGCAAAATAAATGCTAACTATTTACGTCAAAATAAAATTAATACATTTTTGAACAATTCAATTTGGTAGATATTTGGAAATGTCCTAAACATATTTTCTCTAATTATGGAATTTATTTAGACAATTTCCAAAAACAAAATTTATTAATGCTTTAAAATCAATAACTTTAAATCTTTACACCACAAAAAAAAATATGAATGATATATCAAAATGCTCAGCAAAATAAATGCTAACTATTTACAGCAAAATACCTCCATATATAAAGATTAAGAAAAAATTTCATTGAGATCGCGGCGTGACGCTGCGCTGAATTCAATTTCTTTAACAACTACGGTTTAGCTAATATCACTACTGTACAAATCGACACAACCAAAACCTACTTACAAAGTATATTATCCATTAAAACAAACAAACATACAATATATTAAATTTATCACGAAGGGCGCAGCGTGCCGTCGCGCCGATTTCAACTAGTTGGGTTTAATGCAAAGCCACAATGGCACAACACCCGCACCTGAGCCACGCCATACGCACAGATGTCACACACGTGGCGATTAGAACGGTCAATGTTATGACAGCTAAGCCAAATATGTAGCAATATCGTGTCGTATTGAATTGCTTAAGCAATCTCAGTGACTGTAATTTGGATATTCCTAAGCTGAGTGAACAAAGTAAGACACCGTGTCAAACTTAGTTACTTCAGATGAACTTTTCTCATTACCTATATATATTAAGTTGGAGAGATTTTAGGCTCTCACAGCGAGCCAGCGCGACGCGGGCACTGTTTCGCCGGATTTTTTGCAAAAGGCACTCATATTTGCGTAAAATCATCATTTGGACCTCCCAGTACAGGTCAACTCGAATGGAAGGACCTGTCTCTAATTTCATGAATGTTCAGGTTCTTTTTGGTTAGAAAACCACCACAACCCCCCGTCCTCCTCTCTCTCACGCGCGGCCGAAAGTCGCCGGCGACGCCGACGCGGCACGCCGCCGCAGCACACCTTCCCGTTCAGATCGATGCACATGGGCGGCTCCGCCGTCGCTTACTCTACGTGCTCATCGAGTCTCGGCTGCCGGAGAGGCGTATACGTCTCAGAATCGAAGCCGCGGCACTCGGCGTCCGCCGCCGCGAAACTGCTCGCCGCCGGCGACTCCGGTGGCCATAGGGTTCGAAGCGCCGCCTGTTCGCTTCCCCTTGACGCCCGCGTGCGGATCCCTGCATTCCCAGCCCCGCGCGCGTCCGCTCTTTCTCGAGCGCGAGCTTGGCCGTCGCGCCCGCCGCCGGCGAGCACCGTCACTGCTGACGCAAGCGCGGGCCTGCTGTCGGTTTTTTTCCCTTAAACATTTCCATAATTATCCGAAACCTGACATGTGGAGCCCAACTGACTGTTATTTAATAAATATACAGAAAAAATGTTTAAATTTGTAAAAATCATATCTTTAAAACTGTAATTCAAAAAAATACAAACAATCTACCAACAAATACAGAAAAAAAATGAGAACTTTACATATTTTTAAAATTTATAGAACTTTTAAATAATGTTACAAACTTTCAGAAAATAAATAATGTTGTATATAAAAAATATCACAAAAAAAAGCTCACTACTTACGGTATATGATATAATTTCAAACTTACATATTTTCAAAATTTAAAAGACTTTTAAATCTCACCGACTTCATCTTCACCGAGCGCCGCCTGCAGGGACGCCACGTTCGCGCCGGAATCGTCCGCGCCGCGCTCGGCACCCACGGCCACATCCACACGTCGCCAGCGACGTTCCGGCGACCTAGAAGCGGCGGCGCCACCACTCCTAGGTAGCCCGCGTCGAATCGCATCCACCGCGTCCAGTCGCAGGCCCTAGCTTGCCGTGATTCGATGCCGGCGTCGAAGTCGCCGCCGCGGCAGCTCCGCCACTGGTGACGTCATCATGACATCACAGTGGCTTGGGCTGCCAAGACGGGCTGCTTGCTGGGCTGGGCTACCCACTGGGCGCCTGGCTCGACCTTTTCCCCCCCTCTTTTTTCTGTTTTGTTTTCCTATTTTCCAAAACTTTTGAAACTTTCCAAATTCAGCTCCAAATCAATTCATCTCAATTTCTAAACAAAAATGTAAAAAATCAAAATAAACATTTCAAATAATTTGGAGCCTTTCCAAAATTTAATAAAATATGGATTTTATAATTTCCTCCCAAACTCAAATAAATTCCAGGAAAAACAATATGAATAATATAATTCAATGTGAAAAATATAAATATAATTAATTACTCCAAAATTCTAATTACTTCAAGATACCCTAATCGATAAATTCCATTACAATGAATACGACGTGTCATACATGACAATATTTCATTTATGGTTGGAAGATTTCACGAAAGTTTTCCCACATATGTTTGTGTCCTCGGTCTTACAAATCATATGTCAATTTAAGATTCTTAGCTATTCTGCTTAGGACCACCAAGTTACCACAATCTTACAACAAAAAATGTTATTTAACTAAGTGCAGATTTAATATTTGTACTATGGAATTATGATGTAGTCATAATAGCCTGACTGAAATGAAAGTTTCCACTTCGATTTATTTTCCTTAGAAGCTTCATTCATTTTTTCCAAGGCATGTTCTCTTATATATTTGCATGAAGTTCCAATAAAGATTACAAAAAAATCTCATTATACCGTCTGAAAAGGCATTTTTTATGAGATTTCACTCATATACAAATTTGAGTTCATCAACACTTGAATATAATTTACAAATTCTTATACACCCATATGTGTTTGAACAGATTGATTTGATGCTCCAAGATGATCCACCTACTAAGATTTTGGCCATATTATCTTCTGCACTCACTGTGCTAGACTATGAGGGATCATGATATTCTTTTCCTCTTCAGCACCGCCTCAAATTTACATCTACAGAAACATGTTATGTTTCATAATACTAACCGTTAAATGACATGATATTGAAGAATAGTTGAAGTGAAAGAAAAACATATTATTACGTTCAATATCACCACACATACGCGGCATCGTCAATTTACCTAGTGAATTATTAAATCACGCTACTTTTGCCTAATTTCAATCCTATCTCTCGAATTCAAATTCAGTTCCTTTCGTCCTCCACATTCCGGTTCATAGGCCGGGGGGATCTCGCTTCATCAGACACAAGCGGCCCAGCTAGCTCGCAGTTCCACCCCGACGATTGACGAAAACAACCCTCGCCTCGCCACCATGGGCGACGGCGCCGCCTCCTTCCCTGCCGTCGGCCACCGCAGCGAGGACCGAATCAGCGCCCTCCACGAGGACCTCCTCCGCCAAATCATCACCCGCCACCCCGTCACGGACGTCGCCCGCACCGCCGCCCTCGCTTCCCGCTGGCGCCACCTCTGGCGCTCCACCCCGATCGTCCTCCGCGATCACGATCTCCCCGAGGCCGCTCGCGCCGCCATCGTTGCCCGAGTCCTCGCCGAGAATCCTGGACCGTTCCGCTCCATCTGCCTCACCGGCTGCAGGATCGCCTCCCTGGACCTTGAGCTCGCCGAGTGGCCACGTCTCCTCGCCGCCAAGGGCACCCAGGAACTATTCCTCTGCAACACGCCCACGGGGGAGCAGCCCACCCCCTTGCGCCTTCCTGCTGACATCCTCCGCTGCGCCTCGCTCCAGTGCTTCTCCCTGGGCTTCTGGACGTTCCCTGACGACCTCCCCCGCGTCGCCGACGCCTTTCCCATCCTCCGGATACTCGCTTGATACCAGGACCTCGAGTACTTGCTCGCTGCCTGCCCCGCTCTGGAAACCCTCGCGCTCGTCCTGAATGGTAGTCCCGAGCGAGTCTATCTAAGCAGCCAAAGCCTCCGGTGGGCTGACCTGCAGGGTGGAGGAGTTCGCCGTGGTGGAGGTCCCGCTCTTGGAGTGGTTCGTCTTCTTGGAGATGCCGCATGGCGGAGCTGATCGTGTGACGGTCAAGATTGTTTGCGCACCCAACCTGCGGGCTCTCGGCTACCTGGAACCAAGAATTCACAGGCTGCAAATCGGTGACAACACCATCAAAGTACCTTTCTATCTCTCTGTAAACATGACACATCTATCACGACCTTTTTCTAAGATCATAGAGCACTTAATGAGTATGATTTTTTTTTTTTTTTGAAAGGAGCTCGTGTACAGATCAAGAACTGAAAGAACAACACACACGAGAAGCAAGATCCACACCTCGCACGAAGAACACAGAACCACCACACACACCACGCACCCAAGCCGACGCCTCAGACCAACCTTGTTGAAGTGCTGCAAGAATCATCTGGCGCAAGCACCAGAATCTGGCCGGTGAACGAACATCAGCTCCAAGACGTAGCCATGGCGCCGTCGCTGTCTCACGCCGGAGACCAGAACGAGAGCACCAACCTTCTTCCACGAAGCCCACCGCATCCATCGACGAAGGAGCAGAACTCACCTGCAAGCTCCAGCAGATTTTAGGCAAAAGCATGATGAGTATGATTTCTATTGTTCTGATTCACCCTATTTCAGCCTGACACAAGGGCTAGCCCAAGCACTGTGGTTCCGGGCGTCAAAATATTGGCCATGAAGGTGAATTTTGGTGTCCTATTTGAGGTCAAGATGCTGGTCAGCTTTCTAAGATGTTTTCCCAACATTGACACACTGCACATCCAGGTTCGCACTAGTTCATCATCCAGTAATCTTACAAGCTATTGTTAGCAGCATGAGCCATATGTAACTGAACTATGCACTCATTGGTACGAATTTTTGCAGTCTGTCGTATCTGATCAGTCAGTCACTGCCCATGAACCCACTGCAGAGCACCTTCCTAAGTTCTGGCAGGAAGTCAGTCCAGTTGAATGCTTGAGATCGAACGTGAAGAGGGTGGTTATCCACAATTTTCAAGGGGATCAAAACGAATTTGAATTCCTCAAGTTCATGGCCATGAATGCCCAGGAGCTGCAGTCTTTACTGGTTGTGTCGCCTGACGGAAGTTTCACTTTGGCGGACAAGGTGAACGAGATGAAAAACAAATTGGGGTGTCCACAGTTTCGACCATGGGCTGCTAGAGGATTGCTGGGGTCGCCTAAACCGTGGAATCTTTCAACCTTTGAGAAAATATCTGATCTCACAGTCGACGACCCTTTTTACTGATGAATTAATGGTTGGCTGTATGTTTGGCAGATTTCAATTTACCATGGGTATATGTAAGAGTGGAAGCTAGCAGAACTACCAGAAGGACTTGTGTTATTTATCATGTGTTATCTAATGGCTGTGTGTTGGTGATATAACAACCATTTGCTTCTGAAATATAGTGTGGTTGTTTTGTATCATGTCTTAGGTGTTATTTTTTGCGCTTATCTAGAATGTCACCTTAATTTGTTCATCATCGTCAGATGGTTGTGCATCGTGGTGGGCAGGATCAGGAATTATTCTTTTTGGAGTATAGGAGCTCTGGTTGATACCTCGTGCCGGATGATATCTCGGCCAGTTAATGCATTATCATGCTGATCTTTGTCTTCTGATTGCCAAGTTGAGGAAAAATCTTTTGGTCGCTTTCGTGGTTCTTGAAGTATCTGATAGGGTTGTCCTCTCTCGCCGCTATCTTTTTGTCCTTCCAGTTAATGAATTATTATTTCTTACACGGAGCGCTAATCAGTTTAGTGGAATTTCTCTGTGTGTCCAGATCGTCTTCCTGTTCATTCTCTGATATTTTCAGATGATTTTTTTGTGTGTGTGGATCTGCTTCTAATCAAGGTGCTCAAACCCTTGTAGCCTATCTGAAAAACCCCAAATTGGAGTAAAGCTGCTATACTTTTTTTAGTTAAGGCAACCATCTTGCTGAAAAAATTGCAGTACATCTATTTTCTGTGCCGCGGATATGGGCCTGAACACGATTCATCTAGGTCATCTTCTTGTCCTTCCTGTAAAAAATAGGGCTGCTGCTTATTCTTTCCTTATTGGTAAGTTCAAGGCGAATTTAAGCGGTTACAAAGCAAAAAATTATTTCGTGCTGGCAGACTTTAGTTAAATATGTTTTTGCTTCTATTCCTATATACTAGTACATGTCAACCATCTTTTTTAAATAATAAAATCATATCCAGATTAACTTCTATTGATAACAAATTTTGGTGCAGGGAATTCAATATAACCAATTCTCTGAACCCCTTTGTCTAAGAGCTTGGAATGCTATTTGCAAACATTTGAAAGAAGGGGGTTTAGGTAGAAGAGTTCTTCATTGCATGAAAAAATCTCTTGTTGCTATGTCTGCTTGGAGAATTGTTAACGAGGCTTCCTCTTTTCTTTCTGCTGTTATAAAAGCTAAATAATTTTCTAATAATGCTTTTTTTGCGAGACCTCGTACTGCTATTTGTAGGCCAACTCTTATGTACCTAAATCTGCCTTTGCTAATGGTAACTCCAGTCTTGGTTTATTAATGTTATGCCAGATATGAAGTCTCGTCATTTGCAAATTGCTAATGATAATTCCAGTCTTGGTAAATTACCCAGCCACGTAACCAGTGCCCTAGTTTTACTAAAGATCTGCTGTCTGAGTCATCAATGAACTGGGTTATTCTAGAAAATTCCAATACTTTTGATGAATCCCTTTTCTAACAAAATCTTGTAGATCCCTATTATTGATGCAGCTTTTGATGAGGAAATCTGCTGGAAACATGCCCCAAGTTAACAATGCACCACCAAGAGTGGATACAAAGTTTTTATGCTGGACGTGTTTCTGGAATTGATGTTCCAAATCCGATGGTATTGTACCACGTTCTGTGAATACCATGCTTATTTCACAATCGAGTGAACTTTTCTTTTTCGCAAGTGGAGTAACCTAGTGCTCGTAGTTTGAGCATCTCAGCCGCAAAGTTTATCTGTTGTTTGAACTAATGAGCAGCTGTATGTGAGGATATCTTTGCATGCTGCTGGAATCTGAAAAATGTGCAATTTTAGCACAGTATTACTGAAATATTTTCCTCCGAGTTTTATGGAGTAGTTGGCTATATGTTTTCATTATGCAAGTCATTTGGGAATCACTGACCGTTCTACTTCAAGTTCACGCTGTTCAGTTTGTAGGCATGTGTTCTCTTGAGATAAGGAAAAAATTCAACTTACCATGAGTATATGTAAGATTGGAAGCCAGCGGAAGTACTGAACAAGTAGTGTTGTTTATCATCTGTTTTGTAATGTCCACGTGTTGGTTCTGAATAATGTGCACCTGTTTTGTAGCATGTCTCAGGTGTCATTTTCTTTGCTTTGCTTCTGTAGACTGTCACCTCTCATTTACTTGTTTTCATCAGATGATTAAAGTATGCATAGATATGTTGACCAGTATTGCTGGTGTCCCCTAAGGTGGGTAATGTTGGGAGCATCTAAACAATTGGCCAGGATAAGAAATTGTTCTTTTTGGAATGTAGGAGCTTTCGCGGCCATAATCATGATGGCAAAGGCTATAGGTATCTCTACTTGTGATTCCGTGACGGATGATATCTTGGGCAGTTTAAGATTGCTCAGCTGAGGAAATCTTTTCGTCGCTTTTCTGTCTCGAGGTTTCCGATAAGGTTGTCCTCTCTTGCCATATCTTTTTTGTCATTGTAGTTAATGAATTGTTGCTTTACAACCAGGTTACTCTAACGCCAACCATATCAGTGGAATATCTCTGGGTCCAAATGGCCCTCCTATTTATTCTCTGATGTTTGCAGATGATTTAAATTTTTGTGGGTCTGCTTCTAATCGAGATGCTCACACCATTGTGCAGGTATTAAACCAATTCTGCAGCCTATCTGGTCAAACCCCAAATTGTAGTAAATCTGCCATCCTCTTGTCCTTCCTAGGAAAAATGTAGTTGCTGCTTATTCTTTCCTTTGATATTAAGGAACCAAACAATTTATCTCTTGCTGACAGAGTTACTTTAATTAATTTATTTTCGCTTCTATTCCTGTCTACTACGAGGTGTCAAGCATCTTATTAAATTACAGTGGGAAAATCATATTATCCAGATTAACTTCTAGTGTTAGATAGTTTTGGTGGACACGAATTCGATACAAACCAATTATTCAAACCCAACTTATCATATAGCTTGGAATTACATTTACAACCTACTACTCCCTCCGTTCCAAATTAATTGACATGCATTTGTCTAGTAGCGAATGTATAGGTACATCCGTATTTAGACAAAGCCAAGTCAATTAATTTGGAACGGAGGGAGTATAACGTAAGGGGTTCAGGCATAAGAGATCTTTATCGCTTGAACAAGTCTCTTATTGCTATGCTGTTTCCAGAATCATTTTGTTTTCTGCTGTTTTAAAAGCTGAATATTTCTCTCATACTGAAACGACCACCCTGATGTTTATATTGCAAAATAATTCTCGGATTATTTGGAAATTCATGAATGGTTATCTTTCAACAAAAAAGTTCTGTCATGCAGGTCATTTATGCCTCTGCCTTTATCATCTCCCTGCAGCTTTGGTGTTGAACAGTCTCCTACTCCTCTTCCGGTGTATCCCCCTCTTCTTTGCCTGCAGGGCTGCAGGTCCGAGGGCGTACTGTGATGCAGATCATAACCCTTCCGTGGGCTGGGGGTTCTTCTTGGACATCGGTGCTCAAGGCCACTGCTTGCTGACCTTTTCAGTGCTACATCTGCAGAATCAGATAAGGCCTTCGAGATTCAGAGATGCTCCGACAAAGTAGCTCATGCTCTCGCAAAAGGAGATTCTACATAAATGCTGATAATATGTTCTTAACATGCCGATCTGTAGCTCTGAACCTGTACTCATAGAACAAGTTGTACCGTGCAAATGGGGTAACCTGGTGCTCATAATCCTCATATGGGTCTTTGAGCACCCAGAGTTTCATGTTTTTCTTTCTGAAAGGGGAGAAACCCTAGCTTCTGTATCAATAGATGCACATAACTATTTTTATTAAAAAGGTGCCAAGTATTATTCTTATTACATCTCATATATTTCATAAGGTTGATACAAAAACAACCACCGGAAAAGTAAAAACATGACGACTTTATACATGGCGTACGATTACTGGACAGACAACCAGCCCACCTATCCCATAGAAACCGTCTCCATACGGTTGAACCAATACTCCTTGTGTCCCTGCTCCTCTGCCGGGTACAGATCAGTGCACAGTTACACGAACAACTTCCAAAAAAAACT
Organism: Poa pratensis; assembly: GCA_947311845.1. Taxonomy (NCBI): domain Eukaryota; kingdom Viridiplantae; phylum Streptophyta; class Magnoliopsida; order Poales; family Poaceae; genus Poa; species Poa pratensis. The sequence continues at coordinate 21,187,511 of CAMZMU010000080.1, forward strand.
CTACTTCGGTTCAAAATAAGTTTATTGCGTGCGTTCCACATAGCCTAAACTAAAGGGGGCGCCTTAGTCGACTGAGAACTAGTCGACTGACGTCATCAGCAAGCTGTACTGGTCACCCGCCCACGAAAGCGACATGCATGCATGTAGATCAAACCATCCATCAATCAAAAGACTACACCGTTGGGTGGGCTGAACCTGGATAAAAACCGGTGTGTTGTCTGTTCAAGTTCTGCTCCATCGCCGGACACGACGTTGAAGCTCCTTGCGCCCCTTCACCGAACCAAATCGTAGGGGAACACTTCGGTTTCTCCGGTGTCCGCGTTTCAACACGCGACATCTGACGCGCCAGGTAGGGGACGCACGAGCTCTCGCTTCGTCAAGAAAGGGCGATGGCGATGCCCAGGGCCGACGCTTGCCATGGGGGAGGAACCTCACAATTTGTTTCTAGCTTTTACCTAGGGTTAGTGGTAGCTTCGTGAAATTACTACCGCCACGGCTTTGAGCTTTCGCCCCTTTTTCAATCTTGGGTCGACTTTGTATGGTTTTGTTGACCGGTTTTACCTCACTTTTAGTAATATTAGGCGGTTTACATCAATTGATGTAGAGCCAAGAGTTATCCTCGTTTTTATGAAACAAATTGTGCCATATTTGCAGTTGCTCAATGGTACTAAATCATATTTACATGTAAAAATGGCTATTTTTTGCATCATATCGCTGCACTTTTTCGGTTTATATGACAATGTGCAGAAGTTAATTTAACGGCTTAGATAAATGAATCACATGAAAAGAAATGCCAAGCAAACAATGTACGTAAGTTAATTCATTTTAAGCATAGCTCATGGTGATTTTTTTATTTTTGAGAATGTCTAATTGAATTCGGGTAGATATAGAGAGAAAGAGGGATAAAATATCTGCTACTCCAGATCTGTCTGGAGTCTGGACCCCGCCTCTCCATTTCGACCAAAATCAAACTAATCCTCGCCTCGCCGCCATGGCCGACGGCGCCGCCCCCCTCCCCTCCACCCCCGGCGGCGTGAACCGCCTCAGCGCCCTCCACGACGACCTCCTCCACGAAATCATCACCCGCCTCCCCGTTATCGAAGGCGTCCGCACCGCCTTCTTCGGCACGCGCTGGCGCCACCTCTGGAGGTCCGCCCCGCTCGTCCTCGACGACAATGACCTCCCCGAGCCCGCGCGCGATGCCCTTGTCCCCCGAATCCTCCGCGAGCACTGGGGCCCCTTCCTCTCCGTCCGCCTCGCCGACTGCAGGCTCGCCTCCCTGGACCGTGAGCTCCCCGACTGGCCGCGCCACCTCGTGGACAAGCACACCCAGCAACTCTTTCTCGCCAACAATTTCAACCAGGACCAGCCCATACCCAACGCCTTGCCGCGCCTCCCCGCAGACATCCTCCGCTGCGGCTCGCTCCAGGAGCTCTTATTGTCCTGCTGGGAGTTCCCCGTCGACCTCTCCCGCGGCGCCGGTATCTCGCTTCCCCACCTCCGGCGCCTCGACTTGGTAATGATTATCGCAAGCGCCCAAGACCTCGAGGACCTGATCGCTTCCTGCCCCGTTCTCAAGACCCTAAAGCTCATCACGGCCGACGAGAATAGACCAAAGCACATCCGTCTCCGCAGCCAAAGCCTCCAGTGCGCGCACGTTGGGCTGTTCGGGGTGGAGGAGTTCGCGGTAGTGAACGCACCGCTCCTGGAGCGGCTCGTCTTGTTTCTGCCGGTTAATGGTGGCGTCAGGGTCAAGATTGGTTGTGCAGCCAGCCTGCGGGTGCTCGGCCGCCTGGATACAAGAGCTCACAGGCTTCATATCGGTGACAACGCGATCGAGGTACGGCTATCTCTCCAGCTCTCTCTCTCTCTCAACTTGAAATTGTTCCATTCACGGTTTCAAAAAAAAAATTGTTCCATTCACCATGTTCTCCTCTGTGATCATAAAGCAGTCAATGAGTTACTATCATACTATTGCTATTTTGGTGGTGCACCTCATTGTAGTCTCCCAAAATTATTCCATCCACATACATTGATCCATCCATCATGATCTTTTTCCTATTATCATAGAACACGTGTGTAATGATGTCTACCGTCCTTGGTGAACCGCATTGCAGCTTAACACAATGACGAGCACAAGCACTATGATTCCAAGTGTCAAGATATTGGCGGTAACGGTGAATTTTGGCGTCTTCTGGGAGGTCAAGATGCTGGCCAGCTTCCTCAGATGCTTTCCCAACATTGACACGCTACACATCAAGGTAGCTGCTAGTTCCTTCAGTCAGTTGATCATTTGTCAATGGCAGCATGATCCATATATGTAACTGAACTGTTTACGCATTGTATGCATTTGCAGTCTGCCCTGCACGATCCATCAGTAGCTGCCAATGAACCTAGTGGGGAGCATCATGCCATCTGGCAGGAGGTCAGCCAGGTTGAATGCTTGAGATCACACGTCAAGAAAATGGTTATCCACGAATTCCAAGGGGTTCAAAATGAATTCGAATTTCTTAAGTTCATCGCCATGAATGCCCAGGAGCTGCAGTCTTTGCATGTTGTGTTGCAAGAAGAAAACATTTCTTCGACTGACATGGTGGATGGGATAAAAGGCAAAATGCAAAGTCTACGGTTTCAAACAGGGATCTCTGGAGTGCTGCTGGTGTTGCCTAAAGAGGCCCTTATTTCGATCTTGCAGAAGGCAACCGATCTTACTTTCGATGACCCTTTACGCTTCTGAATGCATGGTTAACTCACCATATGTTTACATGGTTGATTCATTCCTTTTTGGGAATCGCTGACTGTTCTCTGCAAGATCATGTTGTTTAGTCTGTTAGGCATGCCTTCTCTTGAGATATGGCTGATTTCAACTACCATGAGTATGCAAGAATTGAAGCTAGCAGAAGTACCCAAAAGACTAGTACTATTTTTCGTTTGTTATCTAGTATCCGTGTGTTGGTGATATGACAGTTCTGTGCTTCTGACTATAGTGTGCCTTTTTTGTAGCATGTCTTGGGTGTCATTTCCTTTGCTTATGTAGGATGTTTCCTCTGTGAATTTCGTTCATTATCATCTGATGATCAGGGTATACCGAGCCTCTTTGATATGTTGCCCCGTCAGGATTTGTTCCTTTTTTTTGTTACAACTCCCGCAGACAGGATCAGAGTGACAACTGCTTGTGATCCCGGGCCGATGCTTGATTTTACATCAGAAGTTTATCTTCTGTAAGTTCAACTTTCAAAGGTCAAGCCCTTCCTGAACAATCAACTTGCTATTCTGTCGCAAGTAAACCCGGCGCTCGTAATCCTCCTGGATGTTTGTGCATCCTGACGCGCTGTGGTAAGGATAGTTCAGTGCTGTAGTAAGTTCAGTAATGTATGCATCGATTTTTTTTCTGAACAAATCGTACCTGACGCGCTGCTAAGTGAAACTGTTGTAATGGTGGCAAATGTGCACGAAGCGAATATAGTTCCAGACTTTGAGAAGCCCTTTTACCCGTGCGTGTGCACTGGTATGTGCTTCAGCTAGCTAACGGATATGCTTAACTCTTGTCATATGCAAATTGCTAATGGTAGCTCCAGTTTGTGGACTGAACCTTGGTGTCTTGATTGGACGAATTTACCTGATCATCTTTGTTCACAGCCAGGAAAACAATGCCCTAGTTTCATGAATGATCTGTGGGTTGACCAATCAAGGTCCTCTATGCCTCTGCTGCTATTATCTCTTCTAGCTCTGGTGTTTAAAAGTGTGTACTGTATTAATCCCCTGCTAGTGTGTATCTATCTCTTCTTACTTTGATGCAGCTTATAACCATTCGGTGGCAGCAGAGGTGGCTCGGCTGGGAGTTCTTCACCGTCCCTCTAATCGTACTGTCTTTGTTCAGGCTACCTCTTCTGCTCTTCAGCACAGAACTCTGGTTCTGCAGAATCAGATAAGGCCTTCAAGATTCAGAGATCCTCCGACAAAGTACCTCCTGCACTCGCCAAAAGAGATAGTATTACAGATCGGTCTGATTCCTCTTGTAATTTTCTCTCAGGTGCTGATAACATGTTCTCGACATATACCGATCTGTAATTCTGAACTTGTACTGACAAGTTGTGCCGTGCAAATGGAGTAGCCTGGTGCTCATATGGGTGTTTGAGCATCCCAACCGCAAGGTTTCATGTTCGTTTAGCTAATAAACTGCTGTAAGTTCACTAGTGTGCGTAAGTAAATCTTTGAACGGATTGAGAGTCTACTGAAGCGGGGGCCCTGAGAGTATAAAAGGCTGCATTTTCGTCGTTTTCAGGAAGCCCCAGCGTTTTTTTTATTGGGAAGTTAACGAGTAGCGGAGATGCTCTAACACTGGCAAATCGACGGAGCAAATCAGTTCGCCCTTTTATCCGTGTCTGTGCACTGTATGTGTTGTGTTTTGCTAATTGGCAATTGCCAGAAATTTGTGCAAGTCTCCTTCACATAGAATTGCTCACTGCTAATCTTGCCGGTCGAAAAAGAGTGAAAATTTCTGGCACCGACCTGTGCTTTTTATTTAAAAAATCGAAAATCATATTTATGAGTTTGAAAAAATGGATGTAGCCAATGGTGTTATTATCAAAAGTGCAAAATACCATTTCAAATACTTTGAATTCCGAACTAGACAAAAATGACAAAAGTGTGGATCCGAATATGCATATTTTTAAATCTATAACTTTGTTAGATTTTTTCATTTTTGTGTAGCCCGTAATACAAATAATTTTGCATTGCGAATTTCAGTGCTCATAGATATATCATTAGCTATGTCCAGATTTTTTAGAATTTTTTGAAACCTGTAAATATAATTTTTAAATACTTTAAAATGGAGGGAGGACTAAAACTCGGGAGTAAAAGATACTTTCCGGTCGAAAAATGTCTAGTTTGAAAAACCTTCATCAGAAAAAGAACAAAGCAACTCGCGATGATATCCTTGGGCACCACCACTGGGGCGCCCGACCTAGCCGCCAGCGGGACTCCACCCAAGCCTTCCTTGCCACTGACGACAATCGCATTGGCGACGCCCTCTCATCCCAAAGGAGGTGTCAAAAAGCGGTGGTGTGCTGAGGAGCAGAGGGATCATTGGGACGTGCGGGGAGGGCCTGTCATGCCTACAGAGGTACGGTCGACCGACATCGTGCATTCGTGCGTGAGCTTCCCATGGATTGGCACAATTTGCGTCTTCTAGCTGAGCTACGGAGCGTGGCGGGTGTGGATTACCTGGTTCAGGTCGGCGAGGTGGTGTTTTTCGCAGCATGAGGTGCTTCTCAGGAATGCCACCTGTTTTACTTGGTGGTCTGCGTTGTAGGTTCATCGCGCAATGTGTTCAGTTCTGCAAGTCTTTTTCTTGAGAAGAGGAGGAGATCACGAAAGCCTTGCCCCGACCTCGGGTTAGAGCCGACGATGGCTACATCTTTGGGCGTCGCTTACCTTCTTGTGTAGCTAGTGCGGCGAGGTTGTCGTCTTGGTCGACACGTCTTAGCGGATGCGGTTGGACTTTACGTCAGGGCGGCGACCCTGGATGCTGCGACGGTCGTGGCCTACGGTCGATTTGTATATTTAGTTTGGGCTGCAGGCGGCTGGGTCCTAGAAGGTGTTGTAGCTCGACCACAAGCGGTGGTATGCCGGGATGGTGGTCCCAGAAGGTGTTGTGGTCTGCGTTGGGCATGGCGCATTAGCTGGATGTCGGGGTGGTGGCCCCAAAAGTTTGGCAGTGTTGAGGACATCGAGCTCGTTTCGTCTGGGCGATGAGGTCACTTTGACGTAGTTCTTCTGGAGGTTCGACTTCTTCACCTACGCTGGAGCGTCCTTTGCCTACTCCTTCCATAATAGTTACGACGTCCTCTCTTCGGCATTTGTGGGAGGCTGACTGGTCTCGGCGAGTGTCTTGTTCGTTGTATAGTCGTTGTGTTTGGTCTTGTCAATGCGGTCGGGTGTTTGTTGGGACCTGTCCATGGTTGTATGGGTTTTCGCCCTGTTTTTCCGTTGATTAACTGGCAACTTTGTTCTTAATTAACGTAACTTATGAAAGATGCAAAATTTTGACATGGTTTTGAAAAGAAAAAAGTCTAGTTTTAGCAGAATGTTACTGCATTTTTCGTTTATTTATACCGGCAGTGTTCAGAAGTTAATTCTGCGGCTTAAACAAATCACTGACACTAAAAACACATGAACCAAAGAATGGCTTTCCCTTCATTTTCAGCCAATCCGGAGCGAGCTAAGGCAGATTAATTTTTAATCGAATCCGGGTAAATATATATAGAGAGAAATTCCAGTCCATTTCGACCAAAATCAAACCAAACCCTGGCCTCGCCACCATGGCAGACGGCGCCGCCTCCACCCCCGGCGGCGTGGACCGCCTCGGCGCCCTCCACGACGACCTCCTCCACGAAATCATCACCCGCCTCCCCGTCACCGATGCGCCCGCACCGCCGCCCTCGCTTCCCGCTGGCGCCACTTCTGGCGCTCCACCCTGCTCGTCCTCCGCGACCACGACCTCCCCGAGCCGGCGCGCGATGCCCTAGTCCCCCGAATCCTCCGCGAGCACCGTGGCCCCTTCCTCTCCGTCCGCATCACCGACTGCAGGCTCGCCTCTCTGGACCGCGAGCTCTCCGACTGGCCGCTCCGCCTCGCCGACAAGCGCACCCAGAGACTCGTCCTCAACAACCGTTTCACTCTCACCCGGAACCAGCCCTGCCCAGCCCGCCGCGCCTCCGCGCAGACATCCTCCGGTGCGGCTGGCTCCAGAAGCTCTTCCTGGGCTTCTGGGAGTTCCCCGTCGACCTCTGCCGGGGCGCCGACATCTTACTTCCCCGGCTCCGGCGCCTCGACTTGGTAATGATTATCGCAAACGACCAAGACCTCGAGGACCTGATCACTGCCTGCCCCGTTCTGAAGACCCTATCGCTCAGCACGGCCAACACGAATAGAGTCAAGCACATCCGTCTCCGCAGCCGAAGCCTCCGGAGCGCGTTCGTTGGGTCGTTCGCAGTGAAGGAATTCGCGGTGGTGGACGCGCCGCTCCTGGAGCGGCTGATCTTGTTTCTGCCAAGTAATGGCGTAAGGGTCAAGATTGGTTGTGCAGCCAACCTGCGGGTGCTCGGCCACCTGAATACAAGAGTTCATAGGCTCCAGATCGGTGACAACGCGATCGAGGTACGGCCATACGGAAATCTCTCTCTCTCAACATGAAATTATTCCATGCATCCAAATTGATTTATTCATCATGTTCTCCTCTGTGATCATAAAACAGTCAATGAGTTATGACTTATGATACTATAGCTTTTTGGTGCACCTCATTGCAGTCTGCCAAAATTAGTCCACCCACATACACTTGATCCATCCATCATATTTTTTCTATGATCAAGAACAATTGATGAGTAATGATGTCTACCTGCCTTGCTGGACCGCATTGCAGCTTAATACAATGACGAGCACAAGCACTGTGATTCCAAGTGTCAAGATATTGGCGGTGATGGTGAATTTTGGCGTCCCCTGGGAGGTCAAGATGCTGGCCAGCTTCCTCAGATGCTTTCCCAACATTGACACACTGCACATCGAGGTAGCTGCTAGTTACTAAAGTCAGTCAATCATTTGTCAATGGCAGCATGATCCATATATTTAATTGACTGTTTACGCATTGGTACGCATTTGCAGTCTGCCCTGCACGATCACAGTGGGGAGAATCATGCCAGCTTCTGGCAGGAGATCAGTCCGGTTGAATGCTTGAGATCACACGTCAAGAAAATGGTTATCCACAATTTCCGAGGGCTTCAAAACGAATTCGAATTCCTCAAGTTCGTCGCCATGAATGCCCAGGAGCTGCAGTCTTTGCGTCTTATGTTGAAGAAGAAAACATTTCTTCGACTGACTGAAGGATGAGATAAAAGGCAAATTGCGAGTCTACGGTTTCGATCAAGGATCTCTATGGTGGTGCTGGTGTATCCTAGAGTGGCCTCTATGTCGATCCTGCTGAAAGCAACCGGTCTTAATTTCGATGAAATTTTGACTATTGAATGCAGGGTTAACTCACCATATGTTTACATGGTCGATCCATACCATTTTGGGAATCGCTGACTGTTCTCTGTGAGGTCGTGTTGTTTAGTCTGTAGCTGCCTTCTCTTGAGATATGGCTGATTTCAACTACCATGCATATGCAAGAGTTGAAGCTAGCAGAAGTACCCAAAAGACTATCTCCGTACTATTTTTCATGTTTTCTCAGATATCCGTGTGTGAAATATGACAATTTTGTGCTTCTGAGTATAGTGTGCCTTTTCTGTAGTATCTGTTGTATGTCATTTGCTTATACTGTATAGGATGTTACCTCTGTCGATTTCGTTCATGATCTTCTGATGATCAGGTTTACCGAGCCTGTTTGATATGTTACCCCGTCAGGATTTGTTCTTTTTTAATGTTACAACTTTGGCAGACAAGATCACGGCGACAATGCTTGATTGTACATCAGAAGTTTATCTTCTGTAAGCTCAACTTTCAAAGCTGTTCCTGAACAATCAACTTGCTACTCTGTCCCAGGTGAACCTGGCGCTCGTAATCCTCCGGGATGTTTGTGCATCGTGAGTTCGTGACCCTCTGTGCTAAGGCGAATTCACTGTTGTATTATATTCAGTAATGTATGCAAGGAACCCTTTTCTGAAGGAATGGCACCTGACGCGCTACCAAGTGAACCTGCTGTAATGCTGGCTAATGTGAATGAAGCAAATATAGTTCCAGTCTTGAGATGCCCTTTTACCCGTGCCTGTGCACTGCTATGTGTTATGGGTTCCGCTAGCTAACAGATACGCATAACTCGTTGTCATTTGCAAATTCCTAATGGCAGCTTCAGTTTGTGGTCTGAACCTTGGTGTCCTGATTGGAAGAATTTACGCTCCTGTTTTGCAGCATGTCTTAGGTGTCATTTGCTTTGCTTCTGTCAATTTTTTTCATTACTCTGATGACCAGGGTATTCGAGCTTGCTTGATGATGTTACCACCCCTTCTCTGTTCAGCATAGTGACGAGGATCAGGATTTGTTTCTTTCTCCTTGAGATCCCGTGCCGGATGGTATCCCGACCAGCAGGAGTGCAGGACACTAGGAGCTTTTAAACTCCTGCATTTGAACAACATCAAATATACACATTACAAGCACTGTATTAGAGCCGATATACATGACTTGGTCTTCTATTGCAACAAGCTCTTTACTGGGAGGATCCGGGAATCCTGTTCCCACATAGAAAAAGTGGGCATGGGTTCATAATTTGTCACTTTTGTTTAATTCATTTCTTCATTTTCATAGTTCTTTACCCTTTTTGTTTCATTTCCAGTAACACCATTGATCACCATTGTGAAAGAAGCGGGGTGAGCGGGGACTTCAAGGATCTGAAATACTCCGGCATTATAAATGAAATAGCTTTCTAGATACATTTATTTATTTTTCTTTCCATTTTTGTTAACTATTTTTCTTTGTTTTTATTTCATGTTTTTACTTTCTTTATTTTAGGGTTGTACTGTTTTATTTAAGAAAACGTTTATTATTACTATTCACTTAACAAACAAGCTTTTTATGAATAATATTTTGTCTTGAAAATTGATATTTTTTGACCTGATGAAAATGTTCCATTGACCGGGAATATGTATCTTTTCGTATGGAATTTAACAATCATTTTCTCGAAGGAGAATTACATGACATATATGAAGATATTTCATGGATCATCAAGTATATCTCACGAAAATAGAGTACTTTGTCAAATTTTTGGTTGAAGTAGATTGAATATTTTACTTGAGATACATTGATATTTTATTTGACAATATGATGACATTTCGTAGACATCAGACGATAAATCGATTATTTAGTAATAGAGAGCATATTTTATTTGACAACCAAGAAATCTTCCATAAAAATGTAAACATATCTCAAGATAAAGGTTTTTAACACGTGTGGCATTATCGATTATGTCTCAGCTGACTGATTTTTTTCTTAAATCTCAGTCACCTCAGAAAAGTGCAACTGCAGTTTAAAAAATGTGTAATTAAATTGTGGTTGCACATTTCTGAAAAGTGACTACAACTTAAGAAAAAACATTGACGACTTAGCAAATCCAAAATAAAAATATTTAAAAATGCAAAAAACTAGAAAGTTGGACATGCTAAAATGGACCTGCACTTGTACTTTTACTCTAAACTTATTATTTGTTATTTTTGATCTTTTCCCGTCAATAAATAAATAAAGTCTATTGTAGAATAAACAGGAATCTGTTTAAGAATCTGTGATGCTTCTTTCAAGAGTAATATTAAGTGTGGGGGAAGTCAAAACAAAATTAAGTGTGGTGGCATAGTCACCGTCACCCCCATCCATCCCCTTCTGTGTTAGGCTGCGCAGAGGAACCCCGATCTGATCCGTAATCTGCGAGGACAGTGGCGGCGATGGAGACAGACGCGGCGAGGACGAGGCGGATCACCAAGAACGAGAGGCAGCCGGAGGAAAACGTGCACGCGAACAACAACAGCAGCGGCATCAGTGAGGCGAAGAAGCAGCGCAGTTGGGACTACGAGGAGGTGAATCCTGACCGCTATCGTTCCAAATTCATGTTTCACTGGAAGCATATGTGCAATTTCGAGGACATCACCACCAGGGAGCCTATGAGCCACACCGACATCGACAAACCCTACAACGCAATGATGCTGCCATGCCTGGAGATCTACTCATGGAAGGTCACCGACCTCAGGGGCGGATTACAGTGGCCCCTGGACATTTTTGGCTTCGTTGCTCTCCGTGACTCGCTGGATCACAAGCGCAACTTCATCTTCAACCGTGACAGGGATGATCCTCAGCAGCTCACTGCGGCGGGTTCCTCTCTGGAGCTGACAGGACCTGTCCGTGCAGTTCAGTTGTGTATGCACATTGAAGCCGAGTTCGAACTCAGAGTCAGGGGTGAAACGCCGTCAGAGGATAGGATTCTAAGCATTGATTTCTGGGCATATGATCCTATCCGTAAATCCCACAAGAGAGGGGCTTCTAGGACATCGACCATGGATGCCAAGTTCTCCACGATGGTGCTCACATTTTCCCATCTTGCAAAGGCTGTAGAGGCAACTATACAGGTCAAGATCGTTGAAGGCTCGTGTAACTTCTGTGGGAGGTTTGTCGCGCAGATGGGTGATATTGATGAGGAAGTGGTGCTTATTGATACTACCATGGACCGGCCGGTGCCTGTTAAAGGTGATGGTGACATTCAGCTGTCCCGGCGGGTGGTTGTGGTGGATGGGGGCGGCGTGCTGCAGCTCGGAGTGAAAGCTTCGCGAGGCCAATTCCTGTCGGAAGGTTGTGATAATAATGAGTTTAATGTTGCTGCTGCTGAAGACAAGCTCCAGTTCACTGCAAAAGAGGCTAGAACATCAAGTGGTACGTTTGATGTTGGGTTCGCAAAGATGTCAGTTACTGTATTTTGGTCACTTATTCCAATTGTTTAGTTCGAGAGTAGTAATATTCCGGTCTATGTAGTGCTATATCGGTTGAATGCTTGCAGCGTGTTAAAAAATGCTTCCTCCTGCAAAAACAAAGGGGTAATTAACGTGTAAACGGGTTTGCTCAAAAAAGGAAAAGAACAGAAATGGGACATTCCAGGCTGGTGTGCATGGTTAGTTCACAATATGTTTACATGGTTGATCCACTCCTTTTTTGGAAATTGCTATCTGTTCTCTGCAATATGTGGTTTATTTTGTAGGCATGCCTTCTCTTGAGATATGGCTGATTTCAACTAGCATTAATATGTAAGAGTTGCAGCTAGCATAAGTACCCGAAAGACTAGTTTCATGTGTTGGTATTATAACAGCCATGTGCTTCTGAAAATAGAGTGCCTGGTGTCACATGCTTTGCTTCTGAGAATTTTGTTCATTATCATCAGATGATCATCAGGGTATACGCACTGACCTTGTTTGACAGGACAAAATGCTTGTGATCCCGTGTTGCATGATACCTCGGCTAGTAAACTTCTTCTCATTGTCCATCAGAAGCTGATCTTCTGTAACTGTAAGTACAACTCTCAGCTGAAGCCCTGCGTTAACATTGACTGGGTATTGTGTTTCTTTAGGGTGACTGGCTATTCTGTTGCAAGTGACCGTAAATCGTAACCCTCCTTGGTTTTTGTGCATCCCGGACACAAAGTTACATGTTATACTTTAAGCTAATGAACTGTTTTACTCATGTTTGCAAGGAATTCCTTTCTGCACAAGTGGCACCTGACGTGCTGGCAAGTGAAGCTGCAGTGATGCTGGCAAATGGGAACACAACAAATATAGTTCTCTGGCCGTTGTGCACTAAACGGGAAATTACGTGTGATAAACGGGTTTGCTCAAAAAAGGAAAAGAACAAGGGGCGCTAAACGGGACATTCCAGGCCGGTGTGCACTGGATCGCTGGTGTCAAAAAAGGAAAAAAACATAGAAGGGTTGGTGGCCCAGCTAGCCTCGCTGCTTCACTTAAAACCGTGGCCTCGCTTCTCCAATTCGAACCCTCGCCTCAACGCCATGGGTGACGGCGTCGCCTCCTTCACTACCGCCGGCTATGACGGCTTCGCCACCTTCTCCAACGCCGTCTACCGTGGGGAGGACCGCATTAGCATCCTCCACGATGACCTCCTCAGTGTCATCATCTCCCGCCTCCCCGTCACGGATGCCGCCCGCACCGCTGTCCTCGCCTCTCGCTGGCGCCACATCTGGCGCTCCACCCCGCTCATCCTGCGCGATGCTGACCTCCCCGAGCACTCCCGTGCTGCCGCCGTTGCCCGAATTCTCGAAGACCACCCAGGGCCCTTCGCACTGTCGTCCTCCTCCACTGCGAGTTCGCCTACCGGGACTCTGAGCTTGCCGAATGGGCGCGCCTCTCGTTGCCAAGGGCACCCAAAAATTCAACTTCTTCAACAAGACCACTGGCCCAACCGTGTGCGCCTTCCCGCCGACATAATCCACTGCGCCTCGCTCCATTCTCTCTTCCTGCACTCGTGGACGTTCCCCGCTGACCTCTTACGTGGCGCCGACATCATTCTTCCCCAGCTCCGGCTTCTCAGCATGATAAGGATGGACATGAGCAACCAGGATTTCGAGTACTTCATCGCTGCATGCCCCATTCTGGAGACCCTTATGATAGGCAGGAATAAACCCAAGAGCGTGCATGTCCGCAGCAAAAGCCTCCTATGCGTGTTTGTTGGGATGTGTGGATTGGAGGAGTTTGCCGTGGTAGAAGCACCGCTCTTGAAGCGGCTCATCTTATTGCAGCCGCCTTATGGTGTGAGGATCAAGATTGCTTGTGCACCCAACCTGCGGGTGCTCGGCTACCTGGAGCCAAAATTTCAGAAGCTGCATATCGAGGTACAGCTACCACTCCTTCTCGCACACAACTTGGATACTATTCGGTCCACATTGATTTATTCATCATATTCTCTTCTATTATCATAAAGAATGCCACTAACTTATGATACTATCGCTTTTGATGGACCTGATTGCAGCTCTCAAAATTATTCCATCCACAGTTGATCCACCGATCATGTTGTTTTGCTATGACCATAGAACACTTCATGAGTAATGATTCGATATGTCTCGTTGCAGCCTGGCTTAATGGCCATCAAGATACTAGCCTTGAAGGTGAATTTTGGTGTCCCAGGGGAGGTCAAGACTATGGCCAGCTTCCTCAGATGCTTTTCTAGTGTTGACACACTGCATATCGAGGTAGGTCCCAATTCCTTTGGTAAGTCGATGATTTGGCAATGGTATCATACCGGTTATAAGCAACATGCTCCATATATGAATTTGCAGTCTACCCTGCACGCTCAACCTGCAACTGCCTATGAAGCCACTGGGGAGCTCCATGCCGAGTTATGGCAGGAGGTCAGTTCGGTGAAATGTTTGAGATCACACGTCAAGAGGATGGTTATCCACGTGTTCCGAGGGGATCAAAACGAATTTGAATTTATCAAGTTCATTGCTATGAATGCCCACGAGCTGCAATACTTGCAGGTTGTGGGGCATGAAGAAACTTTTTCTTCGACAGACATGGCGGATGTCATAAAAGGAAAATTGCAGTGTCTAGAATTTCGAACAGGGATATCTGCAGTGATGCTGGTGTCGCCCAAAGAGGACATTACTACAAACCTTAAGAGAATACCTGATCTTTATAGGGATGATCCCTTTCGCTGCAGAGTTCATGGTTAATTCGCCGTATGTTCACATAATTGATCTGCGCCTTTTGTGGAGTCACCGATTGTTCTGTGCGAGATCATGTTGAAAAAATTCTTAGGCATATGCCTTTTCTTGGGACATGTCTGATTTCAGTTACCGTGAGTATATGTTCGAGTTTTATTTTGAAGTGATCATTATATGTAAGATCTGAAACTGGCAGAAGTACCCGAAAGATTATGCACCTGTTTTGTAGCATGTCTAAGTTGTCATCTTTTTCGCTTTGCATACCCGGAATTTCACTTGTGTTAGTTTTGTCATTATCACGAGACGATCTTAGTATATAGTGGTTGGTTTGCAAGTTATCCCATGTCGTGCATCATATTCACTTATCAAGATTTATGTCTTGAATGTAAGAGCTTACAAGGCTAGAATCATGGTGGCTAGCTAAGCCCTATGGTTATAGGTAGCTCTGCTTGCAATCCATGTCGGGCCGGATTCAATTTGGCAACGGGGCCCCATTCCCTGATAACCGGTGGTTAATTCACCTATTAGGGGACGGTTTTGGTGCAGATTACTCCCTATGGGGCTATTATCAGTGTAAAAACAATCCCAGCGGTTAAAGCGGGGTCGGGGCTGGTACACCACTATCCATATCCGACATACACGGTACCCACTAGACCACATGACATGTGGGGCCAGAATAAAAGAGAGAGTGAGAGGCATGTATATATACACCAGAAAACCTTAATTGTGGTTGTGTGCCAATTTGAACCAATATTATGTGTGGTGTGTGCCCATTTGAACCAGATCATCTTATTTTGTTATGTGTGAATTTCGATCATTTGATTGTATATTATTTGTGGCTGTGTACCCTTTTTCTCTATTTGTATTGTTGTCATTTATTTACTCGATTTGCTGGGGAAGTGCTGTCCAAATTTTCGTAAACAATGGGTATGATTATCCGCTGGTTATCCGATAACCCGATGGGGATGGGAGAATAGTTGTCCCGTGGCAGTTAATGGGGATGGGGATGGAGATTTTTTTATTGTATGGGGATGGTTATGGTTAGGCAATAACCGGTGGTTAGTGTCCCCGTTGCCAAATTGAGGCCGAATGGCTAGGTGATATGATGATACACTATTTGGCGTGATATTGGGAGTATTTTGGTTCAGTTGTGTTTTAATTTGGATTCACATTTTTGAAAAAAAGTATGAATTAAATTGTTACCGAAGTGATACAAATATTAAAGTACGAATAAATATGATATAAAATATACTTGAAATAGTGTCTTGTAATTTGTAAAATAATATTTGTTGTGAGTGGAATGTAGGGGATCTACTAGGTATACCAGATTTTGAAGGATTTGGGAGCTAAGTTTTGGGAATTTCCAATTTTTTTGAGGGAAAGTTTTGGGGATTTGTTAGAAATGCTCTATGGAGATAGAAAAAAAACTCCAGATTAGCGAGCGCTTGGTGGGCCGCGAGAACCCTCGCCTCGCTACCATGGCCGACGGCGCCGTCTCCCCCCTCTCCACCGCCGGCGACGACGGCGAGGGCGGAATCAGCGCCCTCCACGACGACATCCTCCTTCACATCATCGCCCGCCTCCCCTTCACGGACGCCGCCCGAACCTCCGTCCTCGCCTCCCGCTGGCGCCACCTCTGGCGCTCCACCCCGCTCGTCCTCGACGATGCCCACCTCCCCGAGCCCGCGCGTGCAGCCGCCGCCGTCTGCCGAGTCCTCGCCGACCACCCGGGCCCCTTCCACACCGTCCGCCTCCGCCACTGCAGGTTCGCCTCCCTGTACTGTAATCTCCCTGATTGGCCGCGCCTCCTCGCCGCCAAGGGCACCCAGGAACTCGCCCTCTTCAACAAGCCCACTCACGCCCCGCCCCACCTTCCGGCTTACATCCTCCGCTGCGCCTCGCTGCAGTGCCTCTCCCTGGCCTTCTGGAGGTTCCCCGCCGACCTCTCCGCGGCGCCGGCATCATTCTTCCCCACCTCCGGATGCTCCACTTGACAAGTATTGACATTACTGAATCGGACCTGGACTACCTGCTGGCTGTCAGCCCCGTTCTGCACACACTTACGCTCGCCCGCATGAAGAACAGACGCGTCCACCTCCGCAGCAAAGCCTCCGGTGGCTTCTCGTTGGGCTGTCCATGGTGGAGGACTTCGCGGTGGTGGACGCGCCACTCTTGGAGAGCCTCATCTTGTTGGAGGCGCCTATGGCTGAAGGTGACCGTGCAAGGGTCAAGATAGTCTCTGCACCCAACCTGCGGGTTCTCGGCTACCTGGACCCAAGAGTTCACAAGCTGCAGATCGGTGGCAATGTGATCAGGGTATGGCTACCTGTCTCAACATATGAGATTATTCCATATTCATCGATCCATCCATTATGTTTTTTTGATGATTATAGTGATGATGTCTAACTGTCTTGGGGCATATATGGTGGCCTTGCAGTCTGACACAATGGCGAGTCGAAACGTTGTGCTTCCAGGTCTCAAGATATTCGCCTTGAGCGTGAATTTCCGTGTCTTCTGGGAGGTCAAGATGCTGGCCAGCTTCCTCAGATGCTTTCCCAACATCGACACACTGCATATCAAGGTTTCTACCTATTCCTTCAGTCAGTCAGTTATTTTTTGTTTTTCAGTGGTGTGATAGTTCATAATCAACTGTCAGCGGTGTGACCCATATATGCAACTGAACTGTTCATGACCTGGTATGAATTTGCAGTCTGCGCTGCATGATCCATCTGCATGTCGCTACGGAGTCACTGGGGAGCAGCATGCTGACTTGTGGCAAAGGGTAAGCGCAGTTAAGTGCTTGAGATCACACCTGAAGAGGGTGGTTTTCCACAAATTCGAGGGCATCCAAACGAATTCGAATTCCTCAAGTTCATCGAGAGGGATGCGCATGAGCTGGAATCTTTGCTGATTGTGCCGCTGGAAGAAAGTTTTGCTTCAGCCATCAAGGTGAATGAGATGATAGACAAGTTGGGGTGTCCACAGTTTCGAGCATGGGCCTCTAAAGTGCTGCTGGTGTCGCCTAAAGTGGACATTGCTTCCAACTTGCAGAAAACATCCGACCTTACCATCGACGACCCTTTTTGTTATTGAACACTTAGTTAATTCGCTATATGTTTACATGATTGTTCCGAGCATTTTTGGGAAATCGTCGACTGTTGTACCGCAAAATCACATTGCTTAAGTTTCAATTTTCATCTACCATGAGTACATTTAAGCATCTAAGCTGGCAGAACTACCGAAAAGGCTACATAATGTTATCTAACGTCCTGTATTGTATAATTAACAAAGAGAAAATGTTGTTCTGAAATTTGAACTACTGCTGCAAAATGACACTGTTTATGTTTGGAGGCATGCATTTTCTTGCTGATTTCAACTACTATTAGTACTTTATAGGTAGGTTTCAAGTTTCAGCAACCAAGAGTACATTTAAGTGTCTAAGCTAGTAGAGCTGCTGAATATACTACTAGCTGTATTATTTATCATGTTTGGTAATTAATGTCCCTGTAGTATATTCTATTCATTAGTGATATAGATAACACCTATTTGGTTTTGAAACCTGAATATAGTAGACCTGCTTGTGCCATTATCTTTGCCTTGCTTGGGTTCTTAAGTTTGTAGGTATTCTTAAGTTTCAAGTTTCATCTACCATGAGTACATGTAAGCATCTAAGCTGGCAGAACTACAGAAAAGACTAGTGTTATGTATCATGTTATCTAACGTCCTATATTATACAACAATAAATATGTTGTTCGGAGATTTGAACCAATCCTGCAAAATAACATTGTTTTATGCTTGGAGGCATGCATTCTCTTGCAAATTTCAACACTATTAGCATATATGTAGGTTTCAAGTTTCAGCTACACAGAGTACATTTAAGTGTGTAAGCTAGCAGGACTGCTGAATATACAAGTTGTATTATTTATCATGTGATGTAATTAATGTCCTGTATTATCATTTATTAATCAGTGATATAGTTATCACCTATGTGGTTTTGAAATCTGAATATAGTAGACCTGCTTTGTAGCATATGCCCGGTGCCATTATCTTTGCTTTGATTTGGTTCTGTAGAGTGTCACCTCTGTCAGTTTCATTCATTATAAGCTTTGATTGACGATATTATCTGGTCCTGTGCGCCTTCTTGTTCTTATACAACATCTATTCCACTCCTTGTGTAATAAAGCACGGAAGCCCCCCTGGAGTCACTACGGCAGCACAATGAAATCCCAGGGTTTTGCAGTGAAAAACATGTCTGGCCGCAACAGGATGGACACAGAAGGCAACTACTTGCAGAAGTTGAACACAATGCTAGACAATCTTTTACTGGTTAAAAGAAGTATATTGCTACACTGATTACTTGGGTGAGTACGATCATTTCAAACGTATACTCACTGTTCAGATTTGTTACAATCTTAGCACCATAGGCCATCGTTCTGATTTATTAGAATAAAAATATTTTATTTTAACAAAAACGTTGATATGGCCGAGTTGTTCTAAGGCGCCAGATTAAGGTTCTGGTCCGAAAGGGCGTGGGTTCAAATCCCACTGTGAACAGTTTATCTTTTTTTTCATCTCCTATTCATTATCCAGTTTTTTTTGTTACACTGCAATTGTTTTTAATCTTTTGATCTTGTATAATCCGAGGATTCTTTTTACTCGTAATGTGATGGTTATCCTGGTGTCTTGGCATGCATGCAATTCTGTCATTGCAAAATGACTGATTTCCATTAGATACAGAATGAACATCCAGAATCGTCGACAGCAAAAAGAATGCAATTTTCTTTGTCGACGGAAACAGAGGATCCAAAACGAAGGAGGAAAAGAAAATTCTCCTTTCCCTGCACACTGCACACCACCAACGAACAAACTGAAACAAGAAGGCCCCTAACACCGGAGACGCCGGCGGCCGTCGGTTAGCCGACTCGCCGCGCGTGCGCACGAGAACGTATGGTATGAACGTGTGGTGTGGGCGCGCTCGTCACGCGCCGTGCTTCTTCCCCATCTCGTGGAGGCCGGCGCCGACGCTGCCGCGGTGGAGCCTGCACCGGAACGACCCGGCGTGCGTCGTCGGCGAGCAGAGGCACGCCCGCGGGCTCGCCAGCAGCAGCGAGTGCTTCGGCGCCTGCGACGACGCCGCCGGCGTCTTCACCATCACCGCATGCGCCTCCCCGCCGACGCCCTTGCCCGTGCCGGCGTGGACGACGTGGAGGTGGTGGGGCTTCTTCTCCGGCATGGCGATCTTCTTCACCACCACCACCGGCCTGTGCAACTGCTCCTCCATGCCGATGACGGCGACGGCGGCGGAGATCTTGGCCGGCCTGGATCGATCGACCTCTACCTGATCAAACCAATAACATGTTACAAATTACTGCCAACGTCCAGAGTCTGGACCGAAACCTATTCACACAATCCAAAAAGAAATCTCAAGAGATTAATCTATGTTTTCTCAAGAAATGGAAAGATGCAAATGATGAAGTCGTGAGAGTTCAATTAGTTACCTCTGCCGAATGAAACACTAATGTGCAGTTAATTGTGGATCCTTATGTCAGCCTAAGTTAGATTACTCTACGGGTTGTAGTGGTATAAGCAGTAACAAAGTGGGGAGGGAGGTAAGAAAAGGGGTGCTCTATCAATGCATTGGCCTATTTAAAGCCACGTAACAGCTACACAAGCTATTTTTATCACCTATCCATAATTCGTTGGCGCCACTTACGGATCGGATATATCCATATCCGAGCACAGTCCAATATAAGGAGTCAGGGAGACTATTTTTGGTTGGAGTGATTTCGCTACAGATATGTGTGGGTACTGGGTACCCATCCTCATTGTTCCCCATGATCCGACCAAGTAGAACACATCTCCCTTTGGATGAAACCAACAGGGTCTCAGACAAGAGTAGTATCTATGGCTTCATCGAAAACTATAAACCAAAATCCAAAAAAAAAATGCATCTTAGACCCAGCATCATCATTCACTGGAAACTTCACAAGCAACATCCAACTTAAACCTGGCAGCCTCTGCACACAAAACATGTGATATATCAGGAAAGAAAACCTTTTCTAGAGTATTAGAATTTGGCCCAATAGTCCCTCCAATTTGAAGTGATCAAGCCACCACTGTCAGGCAAGTGTAGCTTAACTAATTAGATAGTGATTTCGCTGCATACATGTGGGATACGCAAAATGTATCTTAACTATTTTGGCAGTGATTTCACTATTTATTTGTAGCATAGTTATTAGGAAGAAGTTTCCTACGACTGCACTATTGGAAAAATGTACAAATTCTGCAATTTCCAGAGTGCTCAGTTCACGCCGACGGTAATCTTACTCCACAAAGAAGGCAACGGACAAAATGATCTTTCTCTCGCCCCATAAAGTGTGGCGTTTGGTGAAGCACAACCTTTTCAACGATTTTGCGCTTCGGTTAAACCTGGCGAATTGTCAGATGAAAGCGTCTGTTTAATTTCGAATAGTTCAACTTATCATCCATCAGATTAGCAAATGCAGGACAATTATTAACATACAGTACACCAAGACGCCCATCGATCTCTCCAACTTCAAGCACGTAATGAATTGAAAGAATGTACGTACACACACTCTATACATCACATAATGTTAGAAAGAGAAGTTTGAATTACACCATTTGTTTATGTTGTCCTGGTAGTGCAGAGGCGTGGAGTTGCCCCCCTCGTCCCCCGCGTCGTCTCCCCGAGAGAGACGGCCGGGGACTCCCCACTTCTCTCTCCAGCGCCCCCCTCCTCCTGCTCCCTCCTCGAACAGAACTAGCAAGATTTAGGGACCTCGCTCTTGAACTTGCATGTCTTTTTTTTCAAGAACACGCAAGAGGATTGCGTGTCTTCTGTATTAAGATAGCAGAGAGTTTTTCCAAGAACGAGCCAGGGTGATCACAAACGATTTCCCGCTCCAAACCCAAACGAAAACAAGGGTAACTACTCATTGCTTTGTAGGTCCACTCCACATAGCTTCGCCTTCCTCCATAGCGCCCATTCCTCTCTGATTTTGCTGCAGACAGTCCATGGCAGTGATGCAATCTTGTCGAAAACTCTGCTGTTTCTTTCCAGCCACAAGCATCTCGCCACAAGGGTGATCAAGGCGTTCAGATCCTTCTTCCTTTGTCTCGGCACTGCTGCAGAAATCAGGCCCCACCAATCTGCCAACACTGTCTGATTTGTCGGTGTGAAACGGTGAAGTCGAAGGGGGAGCAACATCGTATACAAAACTTCCGGCGAGAAAGAGCACCTCAGCGTCAGATGTTCTGCCGTTTCCTGTTCCTGACAACAGAGTGGATAGGCGGCCGGATGATCGAGGCCGCGATGTGCCAACCTGTCCGCGGTCCATAGCATGCCACACAACGTGAACCACATGTCTGATTTGTCTTATTTGTCATAACATAATAAGTATATTTATTTTTATTTTAAGAAATCGATCGAGTGAACAACTCCTTCCGTTACTTATTATAAGGTGTATTAGGTTTCTAAAAATTCAAAATTGACTATCTTTGACCAAGATTTTAGAAAATATTATTACACTACCAAATCATTATCATTAGATTCATTTTGAAATAATTTTTCATATATTACTTTCTTTGTATTTTAGATGTTTATAGTTTTTCCTTAAAATCTTGGTCAAAGGAAGTTAAGTTTGACTTTTTCAGAAACCTAATACACCTTATAACAAGGAATAGAGTGAGTACTAACTTGTAATTTAGTGGAGACGGTTAAGACTGAACATTCACCTAGACATGGAGCTACACTTATCCATAACCAGACACTAGACTGTACTTTGGATTGTCAGTTTTGTTCAGACATGCGTTACTATTAGTAGGCTACCATACGCTCGTACTCCTCGCATGAGCTTACTAGATGTGTTATTTCAAGATCGTCCCATAGGACAACATCTTCGGTCATAAAGCCAGACATAAATTAAGATATAATAAACCTGCCTATCATATAACTATGAGAATTGAGCCCAACCAAATAGCTCCCAACCTTCACTTATCTCACAATTATAAAACTAGAGAAAGTACTTATGTAGAGTCTCGGGACTACTCAACTAAAGGTGAACCATTCACACATGAGTCTTCCCAAAATATATTTTTAAACCTTTTTCTAGTCACCCTGACACCAAACTACCATAATAAAAGGTTAATCACCATCAAGGTCTCCTAAAAGTGGGAGCCACACGCACCAATTTAAGCATGAGACAGAACCTGATATTTTTTTATTTACTTCTTTGTCTGCCAAGTGCCTTCAATAGTTCCTAATTTCGATTACGATTTGCACAACAAGGCTTGATTCATGGTCTTCACATCCAAGATACGAAGTACACAACTTTTTTATGTGCATACAGTTGGCCAATTAACAAAATGATACTACTTCGTATCATTAATATCCTGCCAAAGCATCCTGGCTCCAAAATAGTTCATTCTCTTAACCATTGCTTTCAAAAGTAAGCATATATAATTACATACAATTTGAACAAGCATTGGTAAACACATTTATATCTCCAATAGATCATATTACCTTCCTACCCCCCACTGACTTTTTCACTATTTCTCTTCTATTGGCTTCCACTAAGAATTAACCAACCACTTGACATAAACAGGAATCACAAATGTGTAGAGAGAAGCTTACCAACACTTCAAGTGAAAAAAGTTGCTCCTTGCTAGAATCTCCAAGAACATAAATTTCACTTTTCTGAAAATGTATTTAAGTCCAAGGATTTTAACCTGTAGAAGGTTAGATCAGGAGATCTCATCCCGGAGGAATGCGTAATACACGTTAGCGATTCCAAGAAATGAGATAAGATCGGCGCCACCATTGTCAGCTTCCACCGTCTCTAGCTACCATTCGATGTCGTGGCAATGGTATTAACTCTATATGGGACATGTATGGTTCCCGCTTCTTTAATTCATATAGTTGTGAGTAGCCATCTCGTCTCCGGCCGGCCCTATATATAAGTGCACACTGCCGCTGAGCTGGGCCGGAGAGCAGAGAGCAGCAGCCTCCAGGCTGTGTCCCTAAAAACAGCTAGTCGAGGCAAGGAGAGATCTATCTAGTCTAGAGAGATGAAGCCTTCTTCCTTCGTCACTGCTATAGCAGCAGTGCTGGTACTCATAGCCGCACAACATGCCTCCCTCGCCGCCGGCAGAGGCCCCAGGGTCATCATCGTACGTCGGCGCCGGCATGTCCGGTACATTCGTGATCTCCATCCTTGCATGCATATTAAGCGTAGTTATACATATGATCTATCGATCCATATATGCATGCACACGAAGAAGATGTAAATGGGTGTTCTGCATGCATGAGTACGTTCGTGCAGGGATCTCGGCGGGGAAGAGGCTGTGGGACGCCGGGGTGAGGG
The DNA here is from genome assembly GCA_947311845.1 of Poa pratensis. NCBI lineage: Eukaryota > Viridiplantae > Streptophyta > Magnoliopsida > Poales > Poaceae > Poa > Poa pratensis. Next base: position 21,211,091 of record CAMZMU010000080.1, read on the forward strand.
ATCTGATCATCCTGGAGGCGACGGACCGCGTGGGCGGGCGGATGCACAAGCACAACCTCGGCGGCGTCAACGTAGAGATCGGCGCCAACTGGGTGGAGGGCGTCACCGGGGACAAGATCAACCCCATCTTGCCCATGGCCAATGACACGCTCAAGCTCAGGAACTTTTACTCCGACTTCGACGGCGTCGTCAGCAACGTCTACAAGGAGAAGTACGTAAGAGATACTATATGCTGCCAAACAACTTGCCAAACTGATAATCAATCAACAACTTTGCAAGCATATATATATGCAGCATTCATAAGACAGACAATATTATGCCTGCTGCATGGATGAACATGAACTGATGAGCATATGTGCACGGGCCTCTATAATATGCGCGTGAGAACGAAGCACCTAACTATTTTTGCCGCCTAATGATTAACGATGTCAAAAAGAGGGTCCGAACTATTCATGAACAGTCAGAGTCATATAGTACATGGAGTGATGGAGGACTTCGTGAGAACGAGAAGTTTACAAAAGAAAGTACAACCGATGGATTTCCCGATCGAGTACAAACACACATAGATTTCATAAGTAGTACTTACAACCGATTGGTCCAGAACCTGAACGTACGTTGTACTAGGACAAATGAACGAAGTGGTAATTAATTCCATGAACAAAGTACACACGCGTACGGCCGGTCCTCGATCTTACCTTAATCTCGTGCTTGCTTTGTAAAAACTAGCGGCGGCCTGTACGAGGAGGAGTACGTGCAGAAGAAAATGGACCATGCAGACGAAGTGGAAGAACTGGGCGGCAAACTCGCGGCACAGATGGATCCCAGTGGCCGCGACGACATCTCCATCTTGACAATGCAACGCATATTCAATCAGTAAGTATCCGATTACACACTTGTTAATCTTGGCATAACTTAATGCGTTTGTTTTGGGCTCTAGATTAATCGTTCATCGTCTCGACACCTATGTTTAATTTTGCAGCCAGCCGAACGGGCCAGCGACGCCGGTGGACATGGTGCTAGACTACTTCAGGTACGACTACGAGTTCGCCGAGCCGCCCTGCGCCACCAGCCTGCAGAACACCGAGCCCACGGCCACGTTCGCCGACTTCGGGGAAGACGCGCACTTCGTCGCTGACCAGCGTGGATTTGAGACCCTCGTGTATCACATCGCCTGACAGTACCTGAGTACGGACAACGCCGGGAACATTGTAGATCCCAGGTTAAAACTCAACAAGGTACTCCACGTGATTTTTGAAGGAAAAAAAAGCTTATAATCACACTTTTCGATTTTCCCAGAACAAACAATTTTTTTAATTTACCTACTAACAAATATAAACACAAGGGTGGTGAAGTGATATTGATAGTAAAATCTCATGATTTTTATAACTTCAACTACTAACAAATACAAAAAAAATTAATTTTGTAAAGCATAAATCGACCATTTCATCTAAGCTGAGAAGTATTATATTTTTATATTATAAATTACGAAGTAAACTTTTCACATTTATTTTGATTAAACAAAATTATTTCTTTTAGAAACACCGATTACAATATAGGCACATACACTCCACCCCCCCTCCCAACCCCCCCCCCCCCCCCCCCCCCCCCCACACACACACACACACACACACACACACACACGCACAAACACACCCCATAGTCACCATAGTCACCATCACCAAATGTCCAAATACACATAGTTGGTACTGAAAACTGGAGGATCATCAAAACTAACAAAAGGACCACAGCGACCTCGCTACTCCTACCAGAAGGATAATTTATAGCACTATGCAAAGAGTGGACAAATGGAGGCCGAGCTCCTTGGAGCCCTTTCTTTCCAAAATTTTGAAAATCTAAAAAATCTGAAAAAAAAACATGAATGTAGACAATGTTGTATTCTATCAACGTGTAAAATCTTTTAGAAACTCCGATTACAGTGTTGGTGCACAGAACTGTTTTTTTTTAGAAAAGGGGAAAGCCCCAGCCTCTGCATCAAAGTGATGCATGCGGCTTTTATTATATTATTGAAATTCAAGTCATATTACAAGATTACATCATGGATCGCACAAAGTTGCAACATGAATCAACCATCTAAATAGAAATGACAACACAAATTGACTCTGCATCAATATGTTATCCTCATATCAGAACGCCAGCTGTACTGGTTGTATAAATCCCGCGCGACCAATTCCAGCTGGTTGCACCCAAAATCCATGGCGGCTCGCTTCTCCGTTGACTGTAGGAAGGACCACATACGGATCCAGTGGGTAGCCATTGGAATAACCTGCATAAAAGTTGTAGTTTTTGCTCTGTTAAAGATATAGTCATTGCGTATGTTCCAGATGGCCCAAAGTAAAGCACAAACTCCAACTCTGATTTGAGCTTTATCATTCTTAGGTATACCCGTTAGCCAATTACCAAACAAATTCGGTATGCTATTTGGGGGATTAATATTAAAGGCCATAAATACAATACGCCAAATCATTTTTGCAAATGGACAAGATATGAACAAATGCTGAATTGTTTCCTCATGATCACAAAAGCAACATTTTTTACAACCATCCCAATTTCGCTTCGCTAAATTGTCCTTTGTCAGAACCTCCTTTCGATATAAGAACCACATAAAGATCTTTATCTTTAGTGGCACTTTCATTTTCCAAATATATTTTCGGAGAAACCCAGTATGACCACTCATGAAATCAAGATAGAGGGATTTGACCGTAAAAACTCCATTATTAGTGAGGTTCCATCTAAAAACATCTGGTTGATTCGTGAGCTGGACATCCATCAACCGATTGACTAAATGTAGCCATCTTGTCCATTTGTTTCCGGTCAACGCTCTCCTAAACCCTATGTTTAGGGGAGGTGCATTAGACAAAACCGATGCCACCGAAACTTCTTTTCGGTGGACAATATTATAAAGAGAAGGATATTGATTGGATAAAGGCTTATCCCCCCAACCACGTATCTTCCCAAAAGCGCGTTTTTTCTCCATTCCCAATAGAGAAATGACCCCTATCAAAGAAAGTGTCCTTTACTTTCATAAGACCCTTCCAAAATGGGGAATCGGTGGGTCTAGCTTTTACTTGTGATAAGGATTTTGAATGTAAGTATTTATTATGAATCAACTCATGCCAAACCCCATCCTCGGATAAAAGCTTAAAAAGCCACTTGCTTAATAAGCATTTATTCTTAATATCTAACACCTCTATCCCTAGCCCACCTTGATCCTTCGGTCTGCATATGATGTTCCATTTAGTAAGTCTATACTTTCTTTTATGGCCATCACTCTGCCAGAAGAACCTAGAGCGAAAGAAGTCCATTCTCTTCCGAACCCCTATGGGTACTTCAAAGAATGATAACATGAACATGGGTAGGCTAGTGAGGACTGAGTTTATCAAAATTAACCTGTCTCCATATGATAAAAGCTTGCCGACCCAACTAGCAAGCTTTTTCTCAAAACGGTCCTCTATCGGTTTCCATTCACCATTTTTCAGCTTTCTGAAGTGAATTGGAATTCCCAAATATCTGAAAGGATAGGACCCAGACTCACAACCGAACAGATTTCTATAATCCTCTTCAACATCCTTTGCTTTTCCAAAGCAAAATAGCTCACTTTTATGGAAATTAATTTTTAAGCCCGACAACTGTTCGAACATACACAAAATAAGTTCCATGTTTAGGGCCTTGTCCAAATCATGTTCCATAAAAATAATTGGTGCACAGAACTGTTATATTTAAGAAACTGTGAGTTGACTAATAATCATCAGAACTGTTATATTTTCTATTCTAGTGGCCTAGTCTGAATAAGAGTCTTCTCGTTTCAGCTATGAGTTGCACGCCAAAGGAGAAAAAAAAATAGTTCCCCCCCCCCCGGCCCCCGCCCCCCTAGACTGTATAGCGATATCCCACCACCATTATCCATATATAGGTGCTAAGAGGTGTCATATCAATAACAAATACGTTTCATTTAGTTTTGCATCAGATACTTAATTATCAAGCTTAGCATGGGTGCTAAGGTTTTTTAATCTTAACTCTAGCGTCTGCTGTGCGTCTTGGGATGTGAATGCTCCCAGGAATGCAGAATGGCTTAGTCCCCCTATCAATCGATCACGTAGTCCGTAATTCTGTAATTTCTTCCAAATTTCATGCGACTGAAAATTGTGAAATCTGATGAATTGCGTCGAATCGTTTGTGTAAAAACTTGTTGTCAAACAAGATTGTCATAATCCATCGTCACCCTGCCAAACAAATACTCCTACTAATTAAGGTACTCCTAAGGAAAATTGATCATGTTGCATGCGATAAAGGTGCTACGAAGACAAGTTTAGGTACCACAATACTTAGACGTTTCGACCAGCTAATGCGTATGCAAATCTGGAATGCAAAAGAAAATAATTTTGTAAAGCATAAATCGACCATTTGATCTAACCTGAGAAGTATTATATTTTTATATTATAAATTACGAAGTAAACTTTTCACATTGATTTTGATTAAACAAAAATTATTTCTTTTAGAAACACCGATTACAATATAGGCGCATACCCCCCCCCCCCCCCCCCCCGCCCGCCCCACACACACACACACACACACCACAATCACCATCACCAAATGTCCAAATACACATAGTTGCTACTGGAAACTAGAATAACAAAAGGACCACAACAACCTTGCTACTCCTACCAGAAGGATAATTTATAGGCACTATGCAAAGAGTGGACAAATGGAGGCCGAGCTGAGCCCTTTCTTTTAAAATTTTGAAAATCTAAAAAATCTGAAGGAAAAAACAAGAATGTCGACAATATTGTATTCTATCAACGTGTAAAATCTTTTAGAAACTCCGATTACAGTGTTGGTGCACACCGTCACCAAATGCACATGCTCACTAAAGACTGGTGTTGTCAGTTGTGGACCATCGAAACTAAAGAAATGACTACAACAACCTCGCTATCGAGGTATATGTGACTCGAAGGATAATTCATCCAGTATGCATAGCTATGCATGCCGATAAAATTTTGCAACATTTATAATTTTGGTCTAGGAGAGTGTTAGACTGAGATTAAATCAGAGTTGATATTACAAATCTGTTCATGCATGTAAAAAAGTTCATGGTAATGTTCATCTTAAGAGTACAAATTAAAAAAAAAGGTTCACGGTAATGTAACAATTTGTTCACCTACTGCAAAAATAGGTTCCTGATGTTGGCTCAACTGTTTTTTCTTATGCCGACTGATACTTAAGAAACTATGCGTTGACTAATAATCATCAGAATCAGAACTGTCATATTTTCTAATCTAGTGGCCTAGTCTGAATAAGAGTCTTCTCGTTTCAGCTATAAGTTGCACGCTAAAGGAGAAAAAAAAATTAGTTTCTCCCTCCATTTAACCCGCCTAGACTGTTTAGCGATATCCCACCACCATTATCCATAGATGCTAAGAGGTGTGTCCTATCAATAAAAAATATGCTTCATTTAGTTTAGCATCGGATACTTAATTATCAAGCTTAGCATGGGTGCTAAGGTTTTTAATCTTAACTCTAGCGTCTGCTGTGCGTCTTGGGATGTGAATGCTCCTAGGAATGCACAATGGCTTAGTCCCCCTATCAATCGATCATGTAGTCTGTAATTCTGTAATTTCTTCCAAATTTCATGCGACTGAAAATTGTGAAATCTGATGAATTGCGTCGAATCGTTTGTGTACAAACTTGTTGTCAAACAAGATTGTCATAATCCATCACCCTGCCAAACAAATACTCCTACTAATTAAGGTAAGGAAAATTGATCATGTTGCATGCGATAAAGGTGCTACAAAGACAAGTTTAGGGGTTTTTTTTTTCTCGAAAAGGCAAGACAAGTTTAGGTACCACAATAGTTAGACGTTTCGTCCAGCTAATGCCTATGCAAATCTGGAATGCAATTTATTTTGTGTTACAGTAGTGGGACTCACTCTAGAGTCCAGATAAGGGGTGCGCATGCATTGGCTGACCAGTGACCACCCCTCATTAATTCTGGCCTCCATCACTTCTAAAATATGAAACTGAGATGAATTGTACCAAAATTGATCTCCGGCCATGTCAGCATATCGTACAACACTGGTAAAAAAATACCACAATTAATCTCTAACTATATTTGGGATAACTTTTGATGCAGGTGGTCCGGGAGATCTCGTACAACCGGAGACAGGGGCGGATCCAGGATTTGAACATAGGGGGGGCCAAGATCGAAGAAGACATTGACCATGAAAGCGTTACAATAGAAAAATATGACATGATCTCGACTCAACCTTGTTTTAGGATTGCGACTAATGACTCTATATTTTGATTAGAAGTATGCATATCAATCGTATCTACAGTAGGTTGCTCTGTAATCTGGGTCTCCTTGGTTGGATATGTATTTTCATCCGTAGAGTTGGATGTCTAACCAAACCAACCGGTTTGAAATAATTACTAATTGACTATGTCTTACTCTTCATGATAAGTAGTTTTACTAGTACAACATAATTGGCAACTAGCACATAAAATTAGTAAGTAGTAATTCTTGGATTCGATAATCAAATTAGCACGCATCAACAACTGTATATAAAAATAATACCCCCTCCGTTACATAATATAATACTCCCTCCGTCGCAAAAAAAGTGTCTCAAGTTTGTCCAAAAGTGAATGTATCTAGACATATTTCATGTATAGATACATCCATTTTTTAGGAAACTTGAGACACTTATTTTTGTACGGAGGGAGTACATTTTAGATATATCTCAAGATTGATCAGGCTAAATTCGTCTACACATACATGAATCAAGAAAAATTGAAAAAAGGTTACATTTAGGAACAGAGGTAGTACCTTTGAGCGACCAGGATAGAAATTATGCGTGGCGACGGGGCGCGCGGACAGCGGCAGGTAGTAGTACTCGTCGTCCACAATTGAGACTTGAGAGAGATGTAAAGCGGGAATTATCGCAGCTTCGGTAATCACCGACGCTTGAATCCGTGTGACCTTGACCGTGTCCCTGGCGGCGGCGAATATGATGCTCAATCGCTACGGAACGGCGGAACGCTGTGCGGCTGGGCATACCATCGATACCTAGTCGAACTAGTAGTACATGCGATGCGATCAATGGATCAAATTGTGTTTTGTCAAGGCTAGTACGTATGTGGCCTTTGGTGCTGGCTAACTGATTTGGGCTTGGCCCATTTATATCAGCACGAGCTGGTCTAGTTTTTAGGACTTACTTATAATTACACCTCGCTCGCTAATTGCCGGAGAGACTTGCGTATACTACTAGTCCCCGCTGTACATCCTTGAGGGGGCCGAAGCATGGGGTGGCCTGGCCACCGCTCGCCCCCCCCTGGATCCGCCACTGACCGGAGAGGCGTGGTGGTGAGCACAGAGGACAACTCATCGTACAGGGCGGACTACGTGATCGTGTCCACGAGCCTAGGAGTCCTGCGGAGCGATCTCATACAGTTCAAGCCTCAGCTGCCCGTAAGCTAGTTTCTTCTTGGATCGAGAACCTTTGACACTTTTTTTTGAGTTTTAAACCTTTGACACTGATAGTCATTTTCGTGTGTTAAACTGTGCATGCATCGAGCAGGCATGGAAGATCATCGCCATCTACCGGTTTGACATGGCCGTGTACACCAAGATCTTCCTCAGGTTCCCCAGGAAGTTCTGGCCGACCGGCGACGGGAAGCAGTTCTTCGTCTACGCCAGCTCCAGGCGAGGCTACTACGGGATGTGGCAGTCGTTCGAGGAGGAGTACCCTGGTGCCAACGTGCTGCTGGTGACCGTGACGGACGTGGAGTCCCGGCGGATCGAGCAACAGCCGGACAACACGACGATGGCGGAGGCGGTGGCGGTGCTCCGGCGGATGTTCCCCGGCGAGGACGTGCCCGACGCGACAGACATCTACGTGCCCAGGTGGTGGTCCAACCGCTTCTTCAAGGGCTCCTACTCCAACTGGCCCATCGGCGTCAATCGCTACGAATACGACCAGCTTCGGGTAGCCACACGCACACTGTAGTTGAACTGAAGTGTCATCGAGATCTCAACTACCCCGGTGGTACCTGAAATACACATCACGGCCAGTTCTGACGCGCGTACATAAATTTGCTTACTGCAGGCGCCGGTGGGGCGGGTCTACTTCACGGGGGAGCACACCAGCGAGCACTACAATGGCTATGTCCATGGAGCCTACCTTGCAGGTCTTGGTCGAGTCTTCTTCCAGCCCATATCAGTGTGACTGTCATGCCTTCTCCCGCTAATTAACTGAGGATACGCATTGTGATTTTTAGGTATAGATTCTGCCGACATCCTGATGAACAAAATCGTCAACAACGTGGAGTTCAAAGTCCGCGACAAGTACGACGACCAGACCGCGGACGTATGTGTATATATAACTCGTCAACGATCGGCATCTCTTAACTGGTGTCTGCAGCAAACTTGATTTGCAGCTCTTTTCTGAAAAATACACTGGTTTTACTTGTCACTGCAGGCCAAGTGAGTGAAAAGTTGAGATGCCATTCGCCAGTCTCTGCTCTCGGAGGAATAAACTAGGTGCCACTGCTTCCGTGGAAGGATTTAATTCAGGCCAAATAATGTGGCGTTCCTGCTTTCATCCATGTCTACTCTTCTGAACTGCCAAGTTATTGTGATGTAAACTTTTTCATTTATATCGATTAAACGACCGTGGTCTGTGAGGTCTATGATAAAAAAATCTACTTCACCTACTTATATATTTTACAAATTGAGTATGCACTGTTTCAAATAATCCAATAAAAAGTAGAGTTACGGTGAGGTCACCAAGTTGCCAAGAATGAAACGATTGGTCAACAACTTGAAAACTGCAAAAATATTGGTCACCAAGTTGTGTATTAACAACACATCGGTCATTCCATCATAGCAGCCGTTAAGTCGCTGACGGCCGACCGACTAGAGAGATGGGACTGACCAAAATGGAAGAATTTGCCCCCTTTGCTGTTGTCAAGACGAGACGGCTTGCCACCTTCTCTTCCAATACCGCTACTCCCTTCACATTAGGAACATGGTTAAAGATTGACTACATTCCCCACAATTTCGACCTAACCTCTTGGCTAGCCGTTGATAATGTTGAGAAATGGTGGACCGGAATCGCTATATCCCATGGTGGGCGGCGGAAAGGGTTGGCCTCCCTTCGCATGCTTGTCGCTTGGGAGCTTTGGAACAAGCGCAACACTAGAACCTTCAAAAACGCTAGCACTATGCCTACGGTCATCTTCGCCAAGATTAAGTCAGAAGCTAGGCTTTGGGGCCACCGCGGGGGGGCTAAACATTTGTGTTTCTTAATGTCGGGAGAGTAGGCTTTTATGTCGCCTGGGTTGTAAGACTAAAACTTTTTCTAACTCCTTATTTAATGAATTAAGGCAAGTCTTTTGTATTTCTTTCGAAAAAGAAAACATGGACCAATCAGGTCTCTTCTTATGATCGAGCCCACCCACTTTCATTCTAATGATGTCATGTTTTCCATAAGCTTTCATACGAATTTCTTACATTGGTCCCACAAGAGAGCCTACCACAAAGACAACGGTACGATGTAACAAAGTATCAGGACCCTAGAAGCTCTGATCCACGTAGATGTGAGCTTGTGAAGTGCAACTTCTCACCTGGCCAATTTGAAACCACCACTTTAAGCTTCACAATTATCAAACCAAAGTTCCTATACTCATTCATTTCTCATATCTTCTTAATCGAGCTGCATGCTTAGGTTGAGTAAGAGACAAAAATTTAGAGGATAAATGTGTATCCCTCCAACAGAGATCACATAACAATCAATGTTTTACATCCTCAATACCATGCCCAAGCCGCTCTAGCTACTGATGAAAGCAAGATTTTCTGGATTTTATTACTGCCTTTTTCCGAAACTACCCATGAACTGCCACAAATGTTGGCAACAGTTGAAGCATGTGGCATCGCAAGCGGACGGCGACAGATCACCCCCCCCCCCCCCCCCCCCCCCCCCCCCCCCGGTTGGGCTCTTTAAACGCATTGCATTGATGCAATGAGCAATCTACTGATACTCTGTACAGAGGTTAGCTTGCACCTAGAAATTTGCAGCACGCAAAAAAGTAGTTGCATTAAAAAGGGTACCGTTTCTTGACGTAAGATCCTTTTCAACTTCAGAAGGAGATCCTTCAATCTATTCGAGGTATTGGACATGATATTTTTTGTGACCTTCTTTTGTTGCTTGGTGCTCTTTAACCAGGCAATCCCCAACAAAACCTGCACACTGCAGGTGTTTGGTTTCGCCGGTACGTTCTCCATATGATACTTTAGCTGGAGCTGTTAGGAACCATTGTAATCAACATTAATTATTATGCATACCAGTTCAGCAAAAACAATTGACAGTACAAGCACACATAATACCACTTCAGTTTATAAGTTTTAGTTCAGAGTTAAGGCTATCAACTAAGTTGTTCAGAATGGTCAGAAACTCTCGACAATGGTCGAATATGTACCAGAACATAGAAGAACAAATATGGAAAGTGTATCTTACGCTAAAGTAGTCCCCAAGTATTTGGAGTGCCATCACCTCTTCAATGGCCCAGCCATCTTGGTTCACTAGGGCATACTTCTGCTGAGTGGTGCTTGCTTCTCCTCCAGAACGAGACAATGCTTTGTCAATTTTGTAGTTGATTTGACGCGGGTATATATTTCTGTTTACAAGTTCCCATTCTGTTGACGAGTAGTCCATATATCCAGTCTTTTGCATCACTTTGTGTTCCAACTGACCTCCAGAAAACATCTCCATCAAGGAGTCCACCTGAAAATACAGATATCATAGGAAATTCCGAAACAGATTATTTAGAGTGAAAACACATTGTGACAAGCCCATGTGAAGATAAAAGTGACACTCACGTCCACAGAAAGAACTGACGAGAATGTTTCAGACATTTCAAGATCTTCATGGCTAAATAAGGACCCGCATTCTTCGCCCTGGAGTCCTTTGAGTTAAGATTCCTCAATTATCTCCGCCTTCTGTTCTGGACCCGGTGACCGCATTTTCCAAATCCCCATAATTATTCTGTCAGATAAAGGGTTCTCGTTGTGATATATTCATTGACAAAGTAGATAGCTTAGTAGGTAATAGCCTGGGAAGAATTCGCATACACTAACTACAGATTTATAATCAGTAGAAAGTTGAAATTTATTCTTACTCCATTTGCTTATATGTATAATATGAGGCACTGTGTGGTTCCTAAAAATGGCCCAGTTTTAAGTGCTCATATTTGAGGTTTGGGGAATTCGAAACAAGAGGTCTTCAACAAGGCCGAGCCAAGGTCAAGGCCCTTATACCTATCGTAATGCAAACTCTTGTTTAATATTAATAGGAAAAAATCCCCGTCAAATTCAATTTAAGTGCTAGGCATGAGCCAAGGCCGACATCCTTCGGTTCGAATCCCTCAAAACATAAAATATAAAAAATGTATGTTTTGCAAGCATATATTATAGGGTTAATTATCAGGGTGCCCTCAGTTGTCTCCATGTACTCACTTTTGCCCTCAGTTGCAAATGGTGCTCTGTTTTGCCCCTAGTCCGTGCGCAAGAACTCGTTCCGTGACTCTTGCCGTCTCCGTCAGGTCAGCTTGTAGGACCTAGAAGAACTGGTATTTGACTCGACACTTGCTCAGTTGACCAGACCATTGCTGGCTTGTGGGACCCATGAGAGAACCGTTGCGCGGCGCTTGCCGGAGATACTCCGGCGGTCAGCTCGTGCGGTGGCCGAAGGTGGCACACGGCGGCAGAACAAACCAGAGAGATATGGAGCGGGCGAATAGGTCCTGGAGAATTCTCAGCTCACCAGGAGCATGTAGGGATGGCCAGATAGCTCGGGGAAGCTTGGAAGGCGAAGAATTTATCCGCGGAGCATGGCGGCCGGACTTGAAGGAGAAGGCTCGATTCTGACCGGCCCTACACGAACCAGTGCCACTGAGTGCTTCCCCTAATCCTCCTCTTCCTCCACTCTCAAGCATGCGAGCCGGAATGGACCGAGACGTCGGGATCGACGCCATCTTTCTCGCCTCCGGCCGCCGGCCGCCATGCTCGATTCGCCTCTCCTGACATCCCCTGACCTCTCCGTCCACTTTATCACGCTCCAAGTGAGCCTCTGGTGCTAAATGGCAAGGTTTGATGCGCGAGGGGAGGCTTCTTCGACGACCACGAGCGAGCAGCACTGACGGACTTTTGTTGAACACGTTGGGGGCATGCTCTGGACACGCCTATAGCGGCATTCGCGCGTTCCGGTCGATTTTACAATAATTAGGAAACAAAAGTTATATTTCTATGCGCCAAATTGAATTTTCTTCAAGTTTCTAGTTATACGTTTTTTTTGCTAGTTTGGAACTTGCTCTATTGATGTTTTGTGAAAAATAGGTCTGGTCCAAATGGCATTGTCAAATTAGAGTTGGTAAATGATTTTTTCAGACGGTGAATACTTGTCAACTAGGTAGAGTATTGTAATAGATGTCATTTATAGAAGATTTCCCTTTTTTTGATTTTTTTAAATTAGTTGTGCCTCACCCTAACCCTAAACCATGACCGTAAACCCTAACCCCAAACCTAAACCTAACCATACCTCTCTTCCAACAAAAAGCGCCAAAGATCGCTAAAGAAAGTACATATTGTGGATCTAAAAGTTAATTTTTCAAAAATTCAAGAGCAAAATTTACGACATTTGTAGTTCAAATCGGACCCACTCCCAGCGAAATCGGCAGGAACTTCTTTGAAATATGAGAGATACCTAGAAATGTTTTTGTATTCAAACCCAAGGTCAAATGTACTTATAAAGTGGTCTATTATTTTTTATACCTTTGGGTGTTCCGCTTTCAGGGAATCATTTTGGCAGTTGCTTCCCAAAAAAGCCATTTTCGACACTCAGAAAATGGAAAATGGATTTTTGGTAAAAAGAAAATAAAAAATCCCTTCTTCAACGCCATTCTACATCCAATATACACGAGTGTGTGAAATATGGCCTCATTTCAACAAACTATGTCATGGTTAAGGCCATGACCTAGCTCATTTGAGTCGAAAGTCATACATCTTTGTACCTCGTAGCTCATTTTTGAGAAGGGTTTTTCGCAAACACCTTCATAACCCATGTTTATTTTTTTATATAGGTTGTAGGTCACATAAGAGGAAGCCACGCGAAGGTTTTTCCTTTTTTTTGTTTTTTTTTGAATTAGTTGTGCCTAACCCTATCCCTAAGCCATTTCGACATTCAGAAAATGAAAAATGGGTTTTTGGTAAAATGAAAATGAAAAATCCTTTCTTCAACATTGTTCTCCATCCAAGATTACACGAGTGTGTGAAATATGGCCTCATTTTGACAAACTATGTCATGGTTAAGGCCATGACCTAGCTCATTTGAGTCAAAAGTCATACATCTTTGTACCTCGTAGCTCATTTTATAGAAGGGTTTTTCGCAAACACTTTCATAACCCAGGTTTATTATTTTACATAGGTTGCAGGTCACAACGCCATGTGAAGGTTTTCCCTTTTTTTTTGAATTAGTTGTGCCTAACCCTAGGCCTAAACCGTGACCGTAAACCCTAACTCGAACCTAATCCTAACCATACCTACTTCCAACAAAAAGCACCAAAGATCTCTAAAGAAAGTACATATTGTAGATCTAAAAGTGATTTTTGCAACAAAAAAAATACGAGCAAATTTTTGACACTTGTAGTTCAAATCGATCCCACTTCCAACGAAATTGGCAGGAACTTCTGTACAATATAAGAGATACCTAGGAATGTTTTTATATTCAAACACATGGTCATATGTACTTATAAAGTGGTCTATTATGTTTTATACTTTGGGGTATTCTTCTTTCGGGGAGCCGTTTTGGTAGTTGCTTCACAAAAAAAGCAGTTTTGACACTAAAAAATGAAAAACGGGTTTTTAGTGCCATTGGTAGTTGCTTCACAAAAAAAGCAGTTTTGACACTAAAAAATGAAAAACGGGTTTTTAGTGCCAAACCCCCCATTTTTGTACCTACTTCAAAACCCTAACAAAACCCTAATAACCCCGTTGACCACATAACCCAGTTGACTCTCTCATAACCCCGTCGAGGACTAAACTGGGAAAACCCAACCCATTTCTGAAACGCCAGGGCTTTCCTGTAAAATCGTCCCTTTCCAGAAGCTCCAGGTTTTTTTTTGTAAAACCTTCCTTTCTTCTTCCCCGCATCCATGGTCAACCGACGCCCTCGTCGATCCAGCATGAGCGGGGACGTGCTTGCAGTCGCGTTCGAGCGGAGAAGCGGGAGCGGGGACGAGCTAGCGATGCGCTCATGGCGGCGCCGCTTGCTAATGGTCACCGAAGGTGACCCGGTGACGGCGTTTGGCGGCGGCGGCACGACGACGAAGGAGACCAAAAGGAAGAGGGAGAAGAGGTCTGGGAGGACCACAGGCGCACCGTGAGCACGATAGTGTTGTCTGCAAGCTCCGGAGAGGTCGGACGTTGGCAAATCGAGCATGGCGGCCGGCGGCCGGAGGTGACGAAGATGGCGTCGATCCCGACGTATCAGTCCATCCCGGCTCAAGTGCTTCAACATGGAGGAAGAGGAAGACTAGGCGAAGCTCACAGTGGCACTGAATCGAGCAGGGGCAGCCGGAATCGTCGAGCATGTGAGCAAGAAGAAGACCTCCATGACATCGTCCACATTTATTTTTTTCAGAAGTTATTTTCTCAAAATATTAAATCTCTGACATGTGGGTCCCCTGTCAGAAATTTAAACATTTCAAAAAAATGTTATCTGCAATTATCAAATATACATGTCGGTCCCACTTGTCAAGAATTAACGGAATGGACTTCAGACTGGCCGTTTGGCCTCGCCATAGTAGCTGCGCACGAAGAAAGGGCAAAACTGAGCACCATTCACAGATAGGGGCAAAACTGAGTAGATGGAGGCCTCTGAGGGCAATTCGATAAATAGCCCTTATTTATAAAATAATAACTACGTTCAATTGTGTAAACAAATTTATTCTTTTATAGTTTTTCGTCATTATCAGGCCAAGATAGCTTCAGGCTTGCAGACTGCAAACCAAAGCCCAAGCCACATCAGACCAGCTTACCTATGAACTAGTCATCTCTTGATATTCACAAAATAATATCTTTATTTATTTATTTTCTTTAAAATTTGGATCTGAAGTTATTAAGAATAAAATATATGTTTGGGCTAGATGCTTCACTGGACCTCAAAAATATACAAATGGAAGGTACCTTTGAGCATCATTGAACGAAAAAAAGGACTGAAAACGGAACTTGAATCTTCCATGATTATCTGTTCCCTTGGCACCATGTTTTGCTTCTGACCCTCTATCCTTTCTCAGGATGAACATCAAGGGTGGGTTGCCAATTGACAGTGTAGGAGGGATAGCCTGGATATCATCAACGTCTTCCCACAAAAAGAAAAACTTTGTCTTGTGACCAAATATATTAGAGTAGAATCCAATTATTCTTGGAGAAAAAAAGAGGCGCCCCTATAAATAAAAGAGTGGGTTCGCTATGAATAGACGACACAAAATAAAGAAAATACAAAATAGTGGCAAATGTCAAATGAGTCAAAATGAATGCAAAACTTCATGTACAGGTCTTCTTCCATTTGATGTTGAACTCAATAATTATTACATCAGACAACTTATGAAATCTTTGACGCAATTCAAATAATAGCATCTTGCGCATAAGAAAACAATCAGAAAAATAATACCTGTAATGGCATCTTCCATTTTAGATGACAGGTGAAATCATCGATGAGAAACTCTTCTGGAGGGAGGTTAAAGAGCTTTCGGAATGCTGAATTTGTTTGTGCTGACCGCAGATTTATCTAGACATTATGTCATATATAATTTCAGAAATAAATATATGATGAATAAAAAGTCAAACAAAAAGTTGTTCGAGTTCTTACCTTCTTACCGACTTCTTTCCCCATCTTTGACAGGTAATTCATAACAACTTCAGTTCCTCTTGTGTTGTTCAAAAAGATTCTTATGTATAGCTTAGGGTTACTGGCTGGATCACACTTTCCATCAAGAGGAACCCATACGTCAGTTAAATCTGACAAACTGTTCTTCAGAAAGTTCACTTCAGCGTGGCCAACAGGATCTCCATCCGATCGATTAGAATCATAAATATCCACATCCATCCTTGATGGTGGGTCATCCATCGCATCAAATTCGAATATCTCTAGAAATTCAAGCATCAAACGGGTCAGCAACATTTATGTATATGAGAAGGTCAGTTAATGCAATATTGTAGAATAAAGGGTTTGGCTGCTCTTCACAGCTGAGGACAAAACCGGAAAAACGGCATCGATAAATAAACTAACCATTCCATTTCGGATCAGACGTGTGGAATGCAATTGAGCTTGTTTTATTCTTCGCATTGCAGGTAAAAACAGCATATAGATCAAATAAGCCAACTGAACCAGCAGTTATTATACCAGTGCCCTCAATAAGGGCAACAGTCAGTATCCAACCGTCTCCATGAGCTTTGATTCCATGATCACTACCTAGTACAGGAAGAAAAAAAGGCCAACAATGCTTAACTGAATCTGAAATATCAGAACATATATGTAGGACCAAAAATTTCAAAATATATATATGTAGAAGAAATGTTCATTGGTTGCAGTTGCAGTAGAAGACAATTCACCTCGTCTCGGTTTGGAACAGCACTTTTAGTCTACAGCATATACCAGAGAATAACATTAATCTAATCAAGAACATACATATTCATTAGCACCAGTTTCAGAGATGGAGAAGACAGAGTGAGATGGGCTGGTAGAGGGACTGGGAATTTCCAGGTCTCAGGGAGTTTTCCCTCAGAAATTCATTTGGAAAACGAAAATTCCGCTGAAGGTGAGAATCTTCATGTGGCTTGTGGTGAAAAACTCCATTCTAACGAAGGACAACCTGAAAAGGCGAGGTTGGACAGGGAGTAAACAATGCCACTTTTGCTTGTGCAATGAAACTGTGGATCACCTCCTGTTCCAGTGTGCGATTGCGAGGTTGGTTTGGCAGACGGTGGCTTGCGCGCTCGGGTTTGGTCGAACGCCTGTTAGTGCTAGTGACTTTACTGGAGCTTGGATTGATTATTTTCCACGTCCCCAAAGGATCTTAATCTTTGGGGGATGTGCAGATGTTTGCTGGACTCTGTGGAAGTCACGAAATGACGCTTGCTTTGAAAAAAAGTTCCCTGATGACCCTGCTTCAGTGATTTATAGGCTTTGTAACATTCTTAATGCTTGGGTCGTGTTGCAGAAAAGTCAAGATCGAGGAAAAATTGAAGATGGAGTGAAGCAAATCAAGTTGGTGCTGAGGGAGATCTTTTCTGTGGCGCATGGATGGGCACCGTTGATTCCAAGGATTGCGAACTGAAGTTCACTGTGGATGGGAAGGCTTTTTGTCTGGCTGTTCCTGGTCTGTAATAAGCAAAGTTTAGGATTCTGGCGCAGTGGTTGCCTTTCTGTGTGTAAACCTGGGGGTTTGCTGGAGCTGGTTTTGGCCTAGGACCAAACAGCTTGGTAATCCTCTGTTTTGCTTTTCGTTTGTTTCTGTTACTTTGTAAACTGGTGGTTTCGGAAATAGACGAGGGGGGCTCGTTGTTTAAAAAAAAAAAACACCAGTTTCAGAGTAGATAACATAGTGACTCTCGAGATATCTACCTCTTTGTTTCCATGCATTCAAGAAGCGCTTTATTACTTTCTAGATATTCTGTCCCTGAAGGATCAACACATCACAAACCACAACCTCTCCCACTAATTAACTAAGAGGCATTGTGAATTCAGGTATGGATTCTGCTGACATCCTGATGAACAGAATCTTCAACAACGTGGAGTTCAAAGTCCGCGGCAAGTACGACGACCGGACTGCGGAGATATATATGCATATAAATCGTCAAGGCTCGATCTCTTTAACTGGTATCTGCAGCAAACATGTACATTTTCAGTTCTTTTCTGAAAAATACACTGGTTTTGCTTGTCACTGCAGGCCAAGTGAGTGCACAGTTGAGATGCCATTTGCCAGACTCTGCTCACGAAGGAATAAACTAGGTGTCATTGCTTCCGTGGAAGGATTTAATTCAGGCCAAATAATGTGGCGTTCCTGCTTTCGTCCAAGTCTTATTGTGATGTAAATTTTCAATTGATCGAATAGACACCAGTCGTCTTTGAGGATTCAAGTTCGCCTCCTTATATATTTTACTAATTAAGTTTGCACACTTTCAAACATACCAAAAAAAGAGGCATTTGTGCGCCCAGAAGCCTACGGACTTCCTGCGGAGGTTGGGTCTTTTCCTCATATTTAAAAGGTTCTTCATTCTCAAAAGATTCATTTTTCGGTGTCAAACCCTTGTGAATTTAGATCCACAAGGGGATAACTACCATGCAGAAGATAGCCAGACGACATGGCTACAACGGATTGGGTAGACATAGACTGAGAAGAGAGAATGATTAGGGATATATTGGATTGATTGTTCTTACTTGTCTAAAAGCGTGGATACATGTCATCCTTATACAATGGATGTTCAGATTTCACCTCTCCTAATACGATTAGATCTAGAACTTTCCTAATACAATTGGACTCTTTTCTAATCATGTATCTCTAAAAGGACTCTTGTCGTCCCCTGACCCAATACGACCATCATGATCTTCTTGTTATCCGGCCTGCCGCATCCATCTTACTAGCGTCCACAACACAAACTGCCACCACCACAGGTGGCGAGGCTCCAAAAAAACGTTGACCAACGGGGAAAGGATCCCTCTTTTGGCTAGATGTTGTATATAAGAATTCTCCAGTCGATTTTTTATCGTGAACAACACCCTGTTTTAGTCCGAGCACTTCACCTGCGACTCGAACCCGAGTGGGCTGGCACAACACCCAAAGCTCTAACCACCAAACCAGCATACCCCAAAAAAAAAATTGTTCGGTGCGGGGAAGCTACAAGAAATTTTTCTCTTAGATATACTACTGGTTTAACCTTGTCTGGTCAGCGGGCATATAAAAAATGTAGTGGCTTCGCAAGCACGACTATGCCTCATGAATATAAACTTTTTTAATCAAATTTTGTGTACAGATTAGAGATAAGAGTTGTTTGTACAGTTAAAAAACTTAGAGTTGTTGGATTTTTTTCGCCAGCACTTTACCGGGCTAGATTAAAGGGCAATTGTTGTTTATCGTTTAGCACTTTTACTAGGTTGAGAGTTGCGCATACACATGCTAAAATAAATTGCTAATTTACATGTACACATTAACGGCGTACCTATAGGTCCTCTAGATCGGACTGTTTGATCAGGTATAATGGAAGGCCGACTTTCTCTGTGAGGGTGCGGCGTCGGATCAGTCCGCATCATCGGCACTTCAACGGAGAGGCCACAACGGCATCGCAAGAGACTCGATCTATGTCATGGTTTCTAGTGGCTGATGCTCGGCGTAGATTGCGAGGTGCGGCTAGGCGCTAGGGTAAGGAGACAACTGCTCGAGTCGACCTTGGCATTGGCATACAAAACGATAGCTACAAAAATGAATCGAGGTCAGGCGGATGGCCTAAACTGGGCTGGGCTTCGGTGCGTGCAAGTGCATATATAGGCACAGCTACTATGCGTGGGCTTCAGTTCAAAAAAAAAGTGTTTGTTTTACTTCCCTAAACCACGTCTAGCGGATCTCTTGCAAAGTTTTTTTTTTGAAACACAGTACAACAGAGACGTTCACATACACATGCACACACTCACCCCTATGAACACAAGCACACATCCTATCACTATGAGCACCTCCGAAAGACTGAGTCGACGGTCGGATCTTGAGATTGACGAAGTCACCAGGGGCGTCTCGCTGTTGATGGGAACGTCGACTCCCACTGAAGAATATTTCGCCTAAATGAGAAACACCAATATCAAATCTGAGATTTAAACTCTTGTGGGCTGGGGATACAACCACCCTCCTAACCATCGTACCACAGGTAGGGGAGTAAAAAATTTACTTCACGAGGTGGCCAACTCTTAAAGAGCCGAGGCTCTGTTGGAGAAAAATAATCCCTTGCGTCAAGGTCCCCTCGTGGTCGATTGAAGCCCCCAATCAACCATCGTACCACAGGTAGGGGAGTAAAAATTTTACTTCACGATGTGGCCAACTCTTTAAGAGCCGAGGCTCTGTTGGAGAAAAATAATGCCTTGCGTCAAGGTCCCCTCGTGGTCGATTGAAGCCCCCAATCAAGCACGCCCTTTCTCTCGCCGTGGACCTCGTTTGGCGACCTCGATGTGGACTTGGGCCACCTTTTCCTCATCGATCTCCGCCATCGACGAGGCGGCATCAAGCGAGATCTTTGCCCCATGTTTACCATTTGTGATGTGACGGACTGGCCGGTGGAGGAGGCGCGGTGCCTCGTCGAGATGGCGCTTAGGTGTTGTGAGCTCCCAAATAAGTAGGAAGAGGAGAGAAAAAGATTTAATAGGGAGCGACCTCGGCAACACCGTGCTCCTAAATAAGTAGGAAGACGAGAGAAAAAAGATTTAATAAGGCCTAACCTCGGCCCGGACTCGGTAACACTAATTATAAAAAGATTTGTGCAAATTCTCCATGTACAAGCTATTGTACATAGAAGGCCGTGACATGGTCACCATCGTCGTCCCTTGACGCAGAGGCGCATAGCAAGTGTTCGATGAAATGGTTGAGCCAAATATAAGTTTGTTAAGTATTGGGGATCGTTTAGAAACAATACTTTTTAGAGGAGCAAAGGATAAGAAGAAATATATGGGAGTAAACTTTGAGGGACCGGCTAGAGATGCCCTTCGCGCGGGAAAATAATCCTATGGGTGTAAACCCATGGGTATTAAGGGGGCGAATACTCTAATGTCAGTACCACGTAAACTAGCTATTAAGGGGGGCGAACCCATGGGTGGGTGGTGGTCAAGTGAGATTTGTGAGACAGTGGAGGGATTTAAGCATTCTTGTTCTTATTTTGTATTTGTTGCATCGGTTTGAGTTCTATACGTTTGATTAAATCGTGTGAGGGACTGAGAGCTTGTTATTATTGGAGTCCACCATTTCTAAATGGTTTGGTCATTTTTGGCGTTGTGACATTTTTTAAAAGATTGTGAAGAGACCCCCGTGAGTTGTGAAGTGGTTGTATAGCTTTTGCATATTCGGGTTAGCCGTAGTGGAACAATTCGTACCTGGTTTGGTGAGCTCAAGTAACAAGAAATCTCTAGATTCGTGATGGGTCTTTGTGGGTTTGGTTTGCCATAGCCTTTGTAACGGAGAGTAGGATATCGGTGGATATTCGAACTCCGGGAAATAAATTGATTTTCTCGTGTCTCTTTTATATTCAACAATTCATACTTGCACCTATTAGTATTTCTTGTGTAAAGTTTGAATTGCTAATCGGTCTTATAATTGTTGTATCTTTCTAACCTATATGTTGTTGGTGCAAGTTAAGTCTAGATTATGTATATTTTTTTCTTGAAAATATCCTTTAGTTTAATTATGCATTAGGATCAAACCAAATATCTAAGAGTTTTAAAGTCGCATATTCAGCCCCCTATAGAAGCCCTCTTGTCATTTCAGCTCGCTTCGCCTTTCATTATGACACTAATAGTCTCCCGGGACGTATTCGTGAAATTGCGCCGACTACATATTGTCTTATATCTCCATCCATCATCCCATCAACATTACTTTTTTCGTGTCAACCTGGTGCTTTGAGCAACTAACATGGTTGTGTCTCCTCGACAGTCGATTATCCATTGATCATTTTTTTTCGATAAAGGGATTTTATTACTTAAAATTTCACCAGTACCCAAGACGGAAATAAAAAAGGCAAATTACATATCATAATGAGAAATTGTAAAGACGCCTAAGTTGGTGGTAGGTCGATCCGGAGACTATGTGGCCATCCATGCTAGGAGAATAACTCCCTCGCCGCAGCCTCCAAACGCAACGCCACCTCCAAAAACAAGTCTCGGTGCTCCACACGCTGCAGGGCCGACCATGCTCGTAATGTTGTTGTGCACCAATAGATAACCTGCATAACAGAAGCATTTTTATCTTTAAAACCTTGTCATTTCTACATAGCCAGAGCGACCAAATAACGGCAATCGCTCCCACCCTGCTAAAGAGTTTAAACCTAGGATCCACACCCTTTAGCCAATTGCCAAAAATGTTTGCAACGCTACGCGGGGGATATAAGGTAGAACCTATCTGGATGGCTGACCATATAGACCTAGCAAACTCACACTGGAAGAATAAGTGTGTAATAGTCTCGTCATGCTGACAGAAGAAACAATTTTTACTTCCGTGCCAATTGCGTTTGGCAAGGTTGTCTTTTGTAAGAATTACTCCTCGATGACGATACCACGCCAACACCTTAGTTTTTAGCGGGATCTTCATCTTCCAAATTTTGTTATTATTCTTAATATCTACTGGTACTTCGGGTAGGATTAAAACTCTATACATAGAATCAACCGAGAATTTACCATTCTTCGTAAGATTCCATTAAAATTTATCTAGACCTTCCGTCAATTGGATGGATTCCAAACGGAAAAGCAAGGCATTGCAGGATGCTTGTCTTGTCCCCAATAAACTTCTTCTGAACGATACATTTGGTGGGGAGGTATCCATTGATCATTTTAGATGTTGTACCCTCAAGACGTTTAAACCAGATGTGCTCAACGGACGCTAAAACATTTCCACATGAATTTCCTTCCTTCTAGCCGCCCAGACCGCTCACATAGTCACTATCATCTATCTTCAGTGGGTGGACAAAGTGGTGGGCCATGGTTTGTTCAACCGGGACACCTTGCAGCATGCTAATAGAATCAGATGATGATACATAGTTTATTCATGATGCTTATTTTTAGATGGTTGATCCATTTATGTATCGACGTTAAGCGTTCAAAGATGTACTCTAGTTTGCACTGAGTTGAAATAATGAAATATAGAATATTTGTATTCCTTGATTGATGAAGATGCCACTGTTTTCTTCCCTTTTGGGAAAAAAATATCTTAACAAAGTCCTCACTTCTCTATGTTGAAAGCATAAAGGATAACCATTGCTTGGGATCCTTAAAATGGCTTTCCGAGTGGTTTGTTAATTCTTCATACAGAACCGCCTAAATTCATACACTGAGAGTGATGTCATGAAATATGCCATATATCTTGAGTGTGATTAATTGGCCAGGAGCCCAAAGGCAATGAGCACGCTTGGGCTACAGATGCAATCGGGCTAGAATTTGACAAGGCGCAAGGTTACCCTAGAAAAATCAATAGGAAAAGGCCGACTTTTGAAAATGCATGTCACGAGCCCTTCCATATCGTCAAGTGTCGCCTTCTCCTTCCCATGCGCTCTATTCTGCCAAGTGTTGCATTCTCCTTCGTGCGGTCCCCCATGGAGTGTCTCTGAGATTGCCATGTGTCACAATGAGGAAGAAACTAGGGATGAGGACAACTGAGACAGGGACACGAGAGGTGGGAGTACGTTTTTTACTTATATTTTTCATAACACAATATTAAAACGAAATATCTTGAAAATCGTTCTTCCAAATTATGAACACTTTTGAGATACTCGTCTCGAGATCTTAAAAATTAGATCCCATGTTGATAGGTTTGACGAACTCTTTTTTGTACTTCCAAAACTAATATAGGTGTACTTTGTACTACGTAAGTTTTGTATTATGTTATTTTTTGTACTTCGGATTTCAGTGTATTTGTACTTCAGGTTTTAATATTTTTTTACTTCGGGTTTCATTATATTAGTACTGTTGTTTTTCTGTATTTCGTACTTGGGGGGTTTTGTACTTTGTGATTTTTGTACTTTGACTTTTAGTGCCTTTGTATTTCGGGTTTCAATACTTTGTACTTCAGGTTTCAGTGTTTTTATACTTTGGTACTTTGCAATTTTTGTATTTAGATTTAAGTCTTTTTGTATTTTGGCTTTTAGTATTTTGTACTTCGGCTTTAAATATTTTTATATTTCAGATTTGAGTATAGTTGTACTTCGAATTTTGTACTTGGAAAATTTGTATTTACTTCGAGATTTTTGTACTTCGGCCTTCACGGTACCTGTACCTCGGGAACTATGTAGTTCAAACTTTTTGGTACTTCAGAAATTTTGGATTTTTATTTTCGATTTTCGTTTGTACTTCTCATTGGAATCGAGAAAAAAAAGCAGAAGAACATAACGAACCTGGTCACGAGCGAGACGAGCATATTCCGCGCGAAAAGCGGCCTTCCTAAAGGTCGGGCCTTTTTTAGTCGTACACTGACCTAACAAATAAAAAGAAAACAGTAGGACATTTTGGCACGCCACTGCTAGACAATTCTGCACTAGTGTGCGGTGTGCTGGGTTACCATAAGCATGACCAACTTTGTTAATGGATCTTAGAATCCTTATCACCATTTGTGATCCTGCAATCCTTTATTGAAGTACCCGGCAGGCAGGGGCCTGATCGGCCAATAATAGGTTGTCCGTTGTTGGCATTGGCTACAACAGCCAGAACTGGGTTATCTATTGAAGAAGTGACTCCAGTCAGTCCAAGGAACAACTCTGCCAATGAAAGCACCCAAGACCGGGACTTGAGCTTTCCCCTAAAGAGCAAAATTACTAAGCAACATCGATCGCAGTACCCTCTAGGACACGGAGGCAAATATCTAGCAGTAAGCACTGCTCTTGATTAAATAGCATTCTCTAGCGTTCTCTTTACCAAAATACCACCTCTACCAGTTGCTCAATATGGAAGTATTCCTGGTAGACAAAAGGAACAACAATTAACAAGGACCAATCAGGTCTCATCTTATGATCGAGCACACCCATTTTCATTCTAATGATGACATGTTTTATGTGAGCTGTCTGTCATATGAACTTCTTACATTGGTCCCACGAGAGAGCCAACCACATAGACACCAGTACGATGTAACAAAGCATCAGGAGATTCAGGACCCTAGAAGCTCTGATCCAGGTAGATGTGAATTTGTAAAGGGCCAACTTCTCGGTTTGTCAGTTTAAAACCACCACTTCAACCTTCACAACTATGGAACCAAAGTTATTATACTCATTCATTGCGCATATCTTCTTAATCGAGTTGCATGCTTAGGTTGAGTAAATGTGTATCCCTCCCACAGAGATCACAGAACAACAACGTTTTACATCCTCAATACCATGCCCAGGCAGATTGCATCTATAACACTGGATCGTCTGGATAAGCCACTCCTCATACTAGGTACTGATGAAAGCAAGATTTTCTGGATTTTACGACCGCCTTTTTCCGAAACTACCCATGAACTGCCACAAATTTTCCCGCGCACCCTACTTCGGGGCTGCCTCCCTTTCCCTTATTAGATTCTTTAAAATACCAGAAGAAAGTATATTAGGCATGTATATAAACCAACAATGTGTATTACTTTAATATTTTGCAACATGTGTTACCGACTGCCTCCGTTTCAAGAATTATGTAATGGAGGGAATACATATTAGTCCATATCAGTCAAAATATCGGGGAAAATATTGGTCACCTTGACAGGAGTATGGAAAATGAACAGCGATAAAATATATACATGTATGATATCTCACATGTTTGCTCGATTGTTTTACAGTACATCACACGACTCTGACAAGACCTCCATGATACAAAAAATTAGCTTCCTTTCACTATCACACTTGTGTAATACAGGTCACCTGTGCATATACAACTCTACTTGACTTCCTATGAGGGCAAATGGTTATGGCCGTATCTGGAATTTTTTTTTTTTAAAAACGAACTGTTTCTGAAACAATCTATTCACACTGTGTTGGCGCTTTCAGGCTTTGCCGTCTGTGCAACAACTGCAAAAAATGTTGGTAACAGTTGAAGCATGTGGCACCGCAAGCGGACGGCACAGATCACGACGATTCCCCCCTCTGCTGGGCTCTTTAAGCGCATTGCATTAATGGAATGAGCAGTCTACTTTTACTCTGTACAGAGGTTAGCTCGCACCTAGAAAATTGCCGCACGCGGAAAAATCAGTGTCTTTCTTGCTCTGAGACAAAATAAAGAGTAAGAAAAACAGATTTTTCTGACAGTATCATAAAATTTTACACCTGATTCATTTTATTTTATTTCCACTCGGTGGTAATAATTCATTTCACATTGTATCAATGAAATAGATCATATACATTTTCTTTCCTGGCATTGGTTTGGTGCGAGTTCTGCTATAACTAAGTCATATTAGAATCATATATAGAATAGTAAGGATCAATAGCTGCATTAAAAAGGGTACCGTTTCTTGACGTAAGATCCTTTTCAACTTCAGAAAAGAGTTCCTTCAATCTATTCGAGGTATTGGACATGATATTTTTTGTGACCTTCTTTTGTTGCTTGGTGCTCTTTAACCAGGCAATCCCCAACAAAACCTGCACACTGCAGGTGTTTGGTTTCGCCGGTACGTTCGCCATATGATACTTTAGCTGGAGCTGTAAGGAACCATTGTAATCAACATTAATTATTATGCATACCAGTTCAGAAAAAACAATTAACAGTACAAGCACACATAATACCACTTCAGTTTATAAGTTTTAGTTCAGAGTTAAGGCTATCAACTAAGTTGATCAGAATCGCAGATACTCTAGATAATGGTTGAAGTATGTATCCGACCATAGAAGAACAAATATTGAAAGGGTATCTTACACTAAAGTAGTCCCCGAGTAGAACACCTTGGAGTGTCATCACCTCTTCAATGGCCCAGCCACCTTGGTTCACTAGGGCATACTTCTGCTGAGTGGTGCTTGCTTCTCCTCCAGATCGAGACAGTGCTTTGTCAAACTTGTAATTGATTTGCCGCTGGTATATATTTTTGTTTTTAAGTTCCCATTCTGTTGAAGAGTATTCCAAACAGCCAGTCTTTTCCATCACCTTGTGTTCCAACTCACCTCCTGAAAACATCTCCATCAAGGAGTCAACCTGAAAATAGAGATATTAAAGGGAATCCCAAAACAGATTATTTAGTGTGAAACACATTGTGACAAGCTCATGTGAAGGTAAAAGTGACACTCACGTCCACAGAAAGAACTGACGAGAATATTTCGGACATTTTGACATCTTCATGGCTAAATAAGGACCCACATTCTTCAGCCTGGAGTTCTTTCAGTTCAGACTCCTCAATTATCTCCCCCTTCTGTTCTGGACCCGGTGAACGCATTTTCCAAATCCCAAAAATTATTCTGTGAGATAAATGTTTCTCGCTGTGATATATTCATTGGCAAACTAGCAGAAAAGCTTAATAGGTAATAGGATGGCAAGAATCTGAATACACATACTACGGATTTATAATCAGTAGAAAGTAGAAATCTATTGTTACTCCATTTGCTTATTTGTGTAACATGAGGTTGGGATGTATAGAAGAACCTGAATATAAAAAACTGTGTGGTTCCTAAAATGGCCCAGTTTAAGTGCTCATCTTGGCGGTTTGGGGAATTTGAAAAAGAGGTTTCAACAATAAAGCCACAGCACGGCAGGTTTTGGTGGCACAAATCAAAGATAAAGCGTTGGGCAGCCGCCAGGGACTAGCATCTAAAGCCTTCTGTTATCAGGCCTTGCCGTTTGTGGTCAAGGCTCTTCTACCTATCGTAATGCAAACTCTTGTTTTAACATTAAAGGCAAAAATCCCCGTCAAATTTAATTTAAGTGCTATGCATGAGCCAAGCCCGACATCCTTAGTGTCAAATCCCTCAAAAGCCTAAAATGTAAGAAAATTGCCTGTGTTTTGCAAGCATATATTATTCATATAATAAGAACTATGCTGAAATGTATACACAAATTTATTCTTTTATAGTTTTCGTCATTATCAGGCCAAGAGAGTTTCAAGCTTGCAGACTGCAAACCAAAGCCCAAGCCACATCAGACCAGCTTACCTATGTACAGGTCATCCTTGGGCTTCACGAAATAAGATCTTAATTATTTTATTTTCGTCTGAAATTTGGATCTGAAGTTCTGAAGAATAAAAAAAATGCCTCACTGGACCTCAAAAACATAGAAATGAAAGATACCTGTGAGCATCATTGAATGAAACAAAGGACTGAAAATGGAACTTCAATCTTCCATGATTATCTGTTCCCTTGGCACCATTTTTTGCTTCTGACCCTCTATCCTTTCTCAGGATGACCATCAAGGATGGGTTGCCGATTGACAGTGTAGGAGGGATAACCTGGATTTCATCAACGTCTTCCCACAAAAAGAAAAACTTTGTCTTGTGACCAAATATATTAGAGTAGAATCCAATTATTCTTGGAGAAAAAAAGAGGCGCCCCTATAAATAAAAAAATCAGTTCTCTGTAAATATAGACAGCACCAAGTAGAGAAAATACAAAATAGTGCCAAATGTTAGATGAGTCACAAATAAATGCAAAACTATCGCAGTGATTCTCCATGGTGGTGTGGTACATGTATGTACAGGTATTCTTTCTTCTGATGTTAAAATCAATAATTGTTACGTCAGACAACGAATGAAATCTTTGAAACGGCTCAAATAATAGCATCTTGCGCACAAGAAAACAATCAGAAATTTAATACCTGCAGTGGCATCTTCCGTTTTAGATGACAGGTGAAATCATCGATGAGAAACTCTTCTGGAGGGAGGTTAAAGAGCTTTCGGAATGCTGAATTTGTTTGTGCTGACCGCAAATTTATCTAGACATTATGTGATATGTAATTTCAAAATAAAAGATATGATGAATAAAAATCGGAGAAGAAATTGTTCAAGTTCTTACCTTCTTACCAACTTCTTTCCCCATCTTTGACAAGTAATTCATAACAACTTCAGTTCCTCTTGAGTTGTTCAAAAAGATTCTTAAGTGTAACTTAGGGTTGCTTGCTGGATCACACTTCCCATCAAGAGGAACCCATACGTCCGTTAAATCTGACAAACTGTTCTTCAGAAAGTTCACTTCAGTGTGACCAACGGGATCTCCATCAGAACGATTAGAATCATAAATAGCCAGATCCATCCTTGATGGTGGATCATCCATTGCATCAAATTCGAATATTTCTAGAAATTCAAGCATCAAACGGGTCAGCAACATTCTATGTATATGAGAAGGTGAGTTAATGCAAAACTGTGGACAAAGGGATTGGCTGCTCTTCACAGCTGAGGAAAACCGATAAAATAAAATCAAGGGGAAATAAGCTAACCATTCCATTTCGGCTCAGACGTGTGGAATTTAATTGAGCTTGTTTTCCTCTTCCCATTGCAGGTAAAAACAGCATATAGATCAAATAAGCCAGATGAACCAGCGGTTACTATACCAGTGCCCTCAATAAGTGCAACAGTCAGTATCCAACCATCTCCATGAGCTTTGACTCCATGATCACTACCTAATACAGGAAGAAGAGAAGGCCAATAATGCTTAAGTGTAACTGAAATTTTAAAGGAAATCAAGTAGGACTACAATATCAGAACATTTATGGAGAACAAAAATTTCAAAATATATATATGTAGAACAAAATGTCAATGTTGGTTGCAGTATAAGACAATTCAGAACAGCACTTTTACTCTACAGCATATGCAACAGAAATATAATATTAATCCAATCAAGAACATAGATATTCATGTGCACCAGTTTCAGAGTAGATAACATAGTGACTTCGAGATATCTACCTCTTTGTTTCCATGCATTCGAGAAGCGCTTTATTACTTTCAAGATGTTCTGTCCTTGAAGGATCAACACAGCACAAACCACGACCTCTCCAATCGAATCCGGAAGGTCAATGCCAAAATATTCAAGCCCATTCATCGCTTTGGGCTTTGATAAATGAAGATGTACTATAATATATAGCCCTATGATAACAGAGAATATGAATGTAAAGTTCCCAAGGAAGCGGACGATCAGCCTCCAGCTCGGTTCTTTTTGTGCATGTAGTGAAGCTAAAATCTTTGCTTTGCTTGCATTAGCATCATCAAGCTCAGCTACTTTAAACCTTTGGGACAGTACTTCAGAAAATTGTGCATAACCTTCTGACATGCCTTGTTTTGCACCATTCTCAATCATTCCTTTTATCATTGTGCTCTGAACAAAGTTGATCCGCCAACTTACAGTAAGATGTGCTGTTTGCTCTTCGGATGATAACTGGGGACCTGGCGTTATACAGTACAATATCTCTATCTTGAAACAATTGCCACAAGGAACATCAGGAGTGCTAACAATAGACAGAACAGCGAAAGAATTCCCAGCTGCTTTCAAGTACTTCTGCTCTTCTGTGGCTTTACAAGCTTTAACCAGCTTACTCGCTGATTTTATGTAAGTTAATGTCCTCGCAAACAGCCATCGTTGTATCGATCTTCCATGGTTCAATCTGAAATCCACTTGTTCCTTGAAGTTCTGCTACAGCCGGCCAGAAATCTGAATTTGGAGAAAACAAGAGGGAATTCAGTCCGGCCGGTGCAGTAACATAAGATTCGTCGACCAGAACGCCATTAGGCAACTTCGTTGGCATTTCAGAGCCCTGATCTTTGGACTCCATGATTTTCAGTAGCTCATCCAGGCTTGACTCGGATGGCGTGCCATTCTCAGGACTTTCACGATCTTCAGAGCAGATTTTTGGCTCTGGGGGCTGATCCACCACTGACTCAGCGTCCGAGGCAACTGAAGCCACAGCCGCATCGACAGGTTTCCGAAAGAAATAGCGAGACAAGACCTCTACGACGGACGATGTGTTCGCCATTGCGTCGGTTTCAGCAGCAGCTGTTCCGGGATCGGTGAGTGCGTGTTCGATGCTGCTCCGGGGTGGTTGGTCCACGACGCTGTCCGCCGATCTTTCGAAACTGCTCTGCGATCCTCGTCCAAGCTGGCAACGGCCGACAGGTCAATGTAGCTGCTGGTGGTTGACAGAGTTCCATTCTTGTTCCCGATCGACCGATCTGAACTGGAAGCTATGCCATCCGAAGTGGGATGTGGTGCATGATGCGATTCTTCGGACACGTGCGTCCGTGTAGACAAGGATATGCGCAGGCAAACTTCCCCTGCGTGATATCATGATTTGCTTATAAAAATTCAATCTTTAACCGAATGAAGAACACCACAAAAGAGGGGGGAAACGAAGTGTGGCGCAAGGCAAGGCGACAGATAGATAGATACCGCGGCATTTCCTCTTGGACTTGCTGCTCTTGGGCTGGAGCTGGTACCAAGCGGTGCCGAGGGAGAGGCCGTCGGCAGCCATGACCTGGGAGAGGGGCAGCTTGAGCCTGCCGAGGAGGTCGTTCGTGAAGTACTTGTCCTCGTTGAGCACGGAGACGACGAGGTCCTCGGCGGCGTCGCCGACGAGGAAGCTGAACTCCTCGTCCCAGACGGGGCAGAGGCTCTTCTTGACGACGGCCGTCTTGGCGCGGCGCTTGCCGAGCTGCAGCTTGACGAAGGGGTCGCTGGAGCCGTTGAGGTTGACCGCAATCAGGCCCCGCGCCTCCACGACGCGCACCAGCAGCTTCATCGGCGACGGCGTGGCGGCAATCCCCGCGCTCTCCTCCCCCACCGTCGACGCCGAGCTCTTGAGCTTCGTCATGCGGCCGCAACCATGAAAAAAATATACGATTTCACGGAGAAATCGAGATGAGAATGGATCAAAGTTGGCTTGCCATGTTTGGTTCCTTGTGCCGAATCGGGGAGGGGGCGGTTTCCCGCGCTCGGGTCTCTTGCTAGCTAATTTTGGTTTTGGGCGATCACGCTCTAGGAGATTGTTGCAACGGAGGGTTGAGAGGACGTGTCTCGGCCGAACACGTGGCAGCGTCTCTCCGACCTGCTTGGGCTGCTTCACGTTCCCTTTTTATCCGTGTAGTAAAAATAAGTCGTTTTTGTAATCAATTTCATGTGGAAAAATACATAATGTACTACTCAAAATGAGGAGGTGAAAATTGGACAAGCAGCCCCAATTTTCGTTCAGCACAAAACACAGAAATTCCACGTGAATCAGGTCATTATCGGCACAAAAAAGGAATATACCCATCCCTAACAACAGAGCAAAGTAAGCATTGCACATTTCTTGATTCCCAGGTAGAGTAACAGAGAGGAGCAAAACGCTGCAAATTGTTCCTTCTTCAACATTCCTTAATTCCAGGTAGAGTAACACAACAGAGAAATGGAAGTCCAAAGGTTACTTTTTCCACATTTCTTGATTCAAGTTACTAGGAGAAGCAAAACAATGTAAATTCAAGAATAGCTATCTCTCAAGGCGGCCGGTTTCAGATTGAACTGGCGTGTACATGGACCTGTTTCGACTGAGCAGAGACACATGGGAGAGACATCCCAAAGCATATACGGTATAGAAACGTATATGATCTCTCTGGTATTGTCAGGATGATAAACTACGCCATGGTAGAAGAAAACCGCAAGCGATCACCTCAAGCTTAGACGGTCTTCTCCTACTCCAATCAGCCTCTCTTAATCCTTGCCAAAGTCTGCGCTGTAGTGCGCGCTAGATTCAAGCTTCTTTGCATCATTCAACTTCCGCACCGCCTGCGCCAATTTTGTCAGGAAAAAAGACACGGTGAGTACTGGCTTCGTTTTGGTTAGGATTTAGAGGCAGAGAAAATAGCAGGCAATACCTTCATGAAGTCTTCATGGATGACGTAGTCACGCTCTGCCCTGATGGCAGCCATGCCAGCTTCAGTGCAGACATTGCGCAAATCGGCACCGTTGAAGCCCTGGAACCATAGGTGTTAGGCTTCAGAGATAACAGAACATGATGAGATGTTAGATAGGTTATACTAACGAGTGATTTACCTCAGCGAGCTTAACAATGGCCTCATAATCAATTTCACCATGCTTGGCAATACCAGCAGCGTGGATTTTCAGGACCTCTGTCCTGGATTGCTCATTCGGCAAGGGAATCTCTATCTTTCGGTCTAAGCGTCCAGGACGAAGGAGTGCAGGATCCAAGACATCTGGCCGGTTGGTTGCCATTATCATTTTGACCTGCATAAGCAGAAGGGCTCTTGTTAATTCATATAACAGTAAGACATTAGGCACGTTACAGCACATGTACACACAATTACGACAAGCAATCAGGCACAACCAGCATACATTCTTCAACTTTCCGAGTTTTATTGCTATATAATTCTGAAGTTTCTACATAAAAAGTTCTCATTCCACAACCAACCTAGTGCTTAATCAACTACTCCATACAATACTTTAGCATGCAAGAAAGAAGGTAGTACTTCAAAAGACAACTGGTATAGATTAGCCGTATAACTAACTAACCAGTGTGCATTAAGAACTTAGCATTACAGCCGAATAACCAGAAAATCATTTAGTTACAAGAAAGTAACCATCATATCGCTATACAATAGCTATTCATAGTCACTTATATGTATCACGATAGCAGCTGCAGTCATAACACAACACACAGAACAGAAAAAGCAGTGTACCTTCCCGAGCTCATCGAATCCATCTAACTGATTTAGGAGCTCCATCAATGTCCTTTGGATTTCACGATCTGCACTAGTGCCCTCACTGAATCTTCGGCCACCAATAGCATCAATTTCATCCATGAAAATAATGCATGGCTACACGAGAGGATCCGACAAGATAACATTAATAAGTTATGTCAGTACATGATAGACTAAATTATATGTTTTAAGAGGATACATTCATAGACATGCATTTCAACTTAAAATGTGAAGACCGTTTCCATTGATTTTTCTGGCAAAGTGCATCTACAGTTAAGGTGCTCTCTGTGTTGCAGACTGCTAGTTTCTTACTTCGCATTGCTACCCTACTGAATGGACTTTCTGCAGCTACTCTATGCAGAACTGATTCTAACAAATAGACTGGACAGAATATTTGGCCACGAAAGATGAAATGCACTTGATGCTCTTATTTAGAACTACCTAACATTGTTATGATTTTAATAGCTTTCCAAAATATAAATGGAATGCTTAGGATAATTAGATATACACAGAAACAAAGCATAATGAAACGTACCTGATGTTCCCGTGCATAGTTGAACATTTCTCTTATAAGACGGGCACTTTCACCAATATATTTGTCAATGATAGCACTTGAAACAATCTGCATTAGCAATGCACATTAGTTCAAATAGAGGTTGCTGATGAGTACCAGCAGTAAAGAAAAAACCAAACCTTTAAAAAGTTTGCATCAATGTTGCTAGCGATAGCTCTAGCAAGCAATGTCTTCCCTGTTCCAGGTGGGCCATAGAGCAGAACGCCCTAGAATGAGTAAAGCAGTATTTAGTACTCAGGATTGTGAAAATCGCATCAGTTTCTCTCTGAGCTAACAGCATAATATGTTATTACAAAGAAAAACTTTTTCTTGAAACTACCTTTGGTGGTTTAATTCCAACACGGAGGAACAGTTCTGGATTCATAAGAGGTAACTCGATGGACTCTCGCAGTTCCCTTATTTGATCCGATAATCCACCTACAGCTGAGTAACTGACGTTGCCTGGGTCTTCGTGTAGCATGTTATAAACCACCGGATCAACCTAAGGAAAGGATATTAGTATAATTCTTGTGTTTTTTGAGTTAGCAAACAAACCCCTCAAGGTATATACTGAGTTTCAAAAAGTAATCAACTTGACCATAGATGAACAATCAACACCCATATACCTCACGTGGTAGAGTGCGCATAATGGTTAAAGTTGTCATGTCAAGAACAACCCGTGTTCCAGCTGTCAGCTTTTCTTTGTCAACTTTGCTTCTGCAGCCAACCACATAACGTGGCCCACTACTGGCTTTGACGATAACTTCAACAAAAACAAGTTTCAGTTAGTATGCTATAAGTAAATTGGGAAGAAAAAGGTTTATTGCCATGAGTAAAAAATAGTTCATGTAGCTAGGCAGAAAAACATGCAATAATTATGAAATTAATGGTCAAGAACAGAATGCAGATCTTGTATCATTGTTTGTACAGAGAAAATTTGTTACACAACCAATGAAATTGGCCTTTTCACTTACATCTTTCACTGTCCAATGGCCGAAGTACTTCACCAATGATTTGGCCCACGCTCTGCAAGGACTTTAAGTCATCTTCTGTTTTGTCGTAGTCTTTCTTTGCCTTTTTTAGGTTGTCCCTAGCTGCATATGAACAAAAAAAATTTATCAAACAACAGCTATCTAACAAAACTGTGAGTAATGTCGTCCATAGTTCAACATAATTTTTATTACAAAAGTTGCTGATCCAGCAGGAAACACTGAACCTGTTGACAACAGGACAAGTGAAACAAGTATTATGCATGTGCCGCTGTAAAGTCCTAATTATTTGTTATTAAGGTGTCAAGTAGCTCAGATTTGGTGGACAGATTTTTACATATATATAATTTGCAAGCAACATCATTTAGCATGCTGGTGATGTCAGTAGATTTATATCTAGTTAATCAGTAGATTTATATCTAGTTAATACATGAGAACTGTGGTGAGGGCCCAAAATATATATCCAAGTACTGGGTTTATGTGCCTGTTTTTTCTAGTTTATCCTACGTGCCCTGAATTTTGTTGCTGGCAATATGGTGATGAAGACGAGCTTGAATGGATTTTTCCTTAACTTGGTTTGGGTTCCATGGGGGCATATTCTTCCACTCTTTCTTGCGGTATGCTTGGTCATATATGCGGCTGGCTTATACAATTAATTTCAATCCAACGTTGTTTGGTGAGGCTCAGAGCATCTACAGCTTAAAGTTGTGATAGATACAAAATAACTTCCGTATCATTCTATTTTACTAATTTCTGCCAACGTCTAATTTGAGAAGATGATGGTTCAACACTTCATCCCAAAATCCTCGTGTTCCCATCTTGTAAAATCCACTGAATCTCACCCAAATCGAGGCCCGCATCAAGTTCACACCACCCTACCAACCTAAAATCACACCTTCGGAAAGCAATCAGCAACCAAACCACCAGCTTAGCCGAGAACCAACAGCCCACGCGTCCTCGAGGTCGAGGCAGGCTGAGGCACGGAACAACTCGAATTGGTCAAACCAAAACCCTAGCCAGCAGCCCTCCTAGTAACCACGGAAAACCAGATCCCATCCTCCACAAGCAATCGAGACACGCTGAAACCAACCTTGGAGCGAAGCTGCCAGTCTGAATCCTAGAGATCGAACAAGCATCCACAACAGATGAGGGAGGAGGCATCGTATTACCTGTCCGGACCCTCGTCTCCACCTCGCGGCAGTTCAGGAGCTTGTTGCGGTAGTCGGTGACCACGGTGCGCCGGCGGACGGCGGCGGCATCGTCGCCCTCGGCCATCGCTTCCTCAGCGGCGGCGGCGGATCGGCTTTGCTTCTTTCCCAAGAAGGCGGAGCAGAGAAGGGGACTTGAAATCTCTCCGTGAGCGGTGTTGTGCTTTTATTATGGTCGTGTCACACAGCACAACCGGACTCCACTTCGGTGCGACCGTATTTCTTTCGTAAATTCCAAGATAACTTTTGGTTTCTTTTCGGACTAGTAATTTTGCACGCGCAATGCGCGTCTCGACTACTAACGATATATTTACGAAAACACATGCAAACAAATTAATAATATGACTCAGTCATGAATTAATTTTTTTTTCTCGCAAGCATTGATATCTTTGTCCCCGAATGTCACTCCAAAACATCCAAAATGACAACATATGTTTGGCTGAACATATTTTATGATACGTCAGGCAAGAATTTACAAATAGTTAAATCATGAATATTATCCATTTATCCCAATTCAAGTTTCTAAAACATAATTGTCTTAAGAAAAATGCCGAGGGTAATCCAAAATTACAAGGGAGAAATGAGCATACTGTGCCAAGCATCATCCAAAAGTATTCATATATGTTTTAAAACTGTAGTCCTTTCCTGAATATGCATTTCCCTTGATAATATTTTTTCAAATCTCCTCAACCAACTATCACCTGCAAAAAGAAATTGAGCTTGCAAATTTAACCTAGAAAAAAAAATTGAAGGATATCAAGCAATCACACCCATACAAGTACATGTATGGGAAATCTGAAGAACCTAAAACTGGAGAAGTACTATTTTCATAAGCCATTGTCAACTAAATAAATATATTTAGAGTGGTAGAAAGCATTACATATCGTTCTGATCACCATCCAATTTCGGCTCATCAACCCGCACGGCACCACATTGCTGAAAAATCATGGGCGCACGGGAAAAATTAAGAACGGGCCAGAAAAGTGAAACGTACAATCTGAACAAAAAAAACTCAATCCTCTCAGCCATGACGGTATAGATCGACTACCAACAAAGGGGAGAGAAGAACCTCAAGTCGTCGGCAATTAATTAACGCAACACCGCTTCGTCTAGCCAGAGGAGAGGAGAGAGGCGATCAGATCGCATCTGACTCGTGCCTCCCGTCGGCGGCCGCCGCAGGTCTGCCTCGTCTCTGTGGCCTTCAGGCCATGAAGGCGCGGTGGATCTCGGCCCTCGTCGGCGGGAGGGCTCCGTTTTTCTGGTTTAGTGTTCAGGTTTGTTGGGGCGACGTCTTGTTGGTGGCGGCGACGCTTCTTGCAATAAGATCTCCCCGGCTTCAGCCCCATCTCGGCGGCGACGTCGAGAAGCTTGTGGGAGTGGTGTGGTTCTCAAGGACTTCTTCTGGCGGTGGTGATCTCCGGATCGTCATGGAGCTTCATCGGCGGTTCATCCTTCTTATTCGGTTCTGGGATGGATGTGGTCTTTTTGACCCGTTCGACGATTTCCCGTCCAAACTTATTAGGAGGATTCCTCCGTAAGCAAACCAGAAGAGAAGTTATTTTTTTATTGATTAATTAACAAATTATCATGTAATTAATCAAAATCTTGGGTGGAACCAGGGAGTTAACCGTAGAAGATTGGATTAGCTATAGTAGCCTGAACCGCTCGATGCTCACCATGAACTGCTCCAAACTAAAATCTGAACTGGTCGATACTCTAACGTAAAGTACTCAAAATTAACGACTGAACCTATCCACTGAATAGAGAGGAGCAACGCTCTGGCATGTCTTAGCCACCCTACGCTGCAATACACCGTCGGCCGTCGCCATGCTCGGGCTAGGAGAGCGGCCGGGACAGGGACGTGCAGAATGGCGGAGAGGGATGCGGATCATGTCGGACCAGACTTGGGCAGGGATCTCAGCGGGGACGCAGGCAGCCGCGCCGCGGCTGTCCAGAGCTGCGCACACGCACACCGGCATCCAGGCCGGTGAATTGCCACGGCCGGACACGGTTGACTGCCGTTGCCGCGCGCACCGGATTGGCCGGGTGCTCGTGCCGTTCTTAGTCAAGCAGGGCATGCTGGGCCGGTCAGAGAAGAGTGGGTCGGGGCGCTTCAGAGCAGCGCCATCGATAGTTTGTTGCAGTGCCGATTGGGAGTTCAGAGCAGTGATGCAGGCCAGTGCACCACCCGACCCAGTGCGGCGACGCTCTGTGAGGACTGGGGATGGGTGGCGCGTGACGGCCCCGGCGAGAGACGGGAACCACGAGAAAGACCAGGAGGCGCATCTGGATTGGGGGGGGGGGGGACGCGGCCGCCCTTGCCGCCGACGGGAAGCAGAAGTGGTGGTTACGGGCGCGCGTGGATGGTGGACGCGGCCGCCCAGACTGGCGACGGAAAAGAGGAGGC
The DNA here is from genome assembly GCA_947311845.1 of Poa pratensis. Lineage (NCBI taxonomy): Eukaryota > Viridiplantae > Streptophyta > Magnoliopsida > Poales > Poaceae > Poa > Poa pratensis. The sequence continues at coordinate 21,249,668 of CAMZMU010000080.1, forward strand.
GAGGAGCCTTGGTCGCCGACGAGTGGACGCGGGTACGCCGCGGCCATCGTACGCACCCGTGTTTCTTTTTCATTGGCGGTGGCAATTCTTGTAATTACAACAATTGAAAAGGTGTGTTGAGTTGCTCAACATTGTTGGAACCATCTGATCTGTCGATCTGATAGCGAACGACTCAAATTTAATGTATCCGTAATATGTTTGTTCTTTTAATAATAGTATAGAGGAAAGAAATACAAAAACATCTCAGATATTGTATTTGGTTGCTTTTTAGATGGACAAAACACAAACCAATATTGAACTGTATTTGGATTTGATAAGCTGATGGCAGTTCTGTTTTTTTCGTATTCTTAAATTTCAATTAATCTTACAAATAAATGTAGGACTAAATACCAAAATATTGAGCATCTCAATCTTAGTGAAGGTGTTTGATAACCAACACTCTATATTTCTCAAACGCAATAGCCAACTATGTTATACTCCCTCCGTTCCAAATTAATTGACTTGGTTTTGTTCAAATATAAATGTATCTATACTTGTTTGATGTCTAGATACATCCATGTGTAACAAAATGTGTGTCAATTAAATCCGAACGGAGGGAGTACAATTTAACAAAATATCTATATCTATGCTATTATTAAAAGAGCAAACTTGTGTTGTGATGTGTTGATACATTAAATCCGTTTATATTTGATCAATGATCTAAAATGATCTAAAAGAAACCCATCCGCACCGCATCAAAAACTGTTCGATGGAAAAGGGCAGCGCCTGAGAGAAACAGAGTATCGCGGCGGCGGCCGCCGCCCTCTCCGCAGCTGCCGTTACGCACCTCCGGGGCCCTCTGCTCCACGCGCCCCAATCTCCAGGTTTGTGGCGCCACCGTACGCCGGAGAGGACGCAAGTGCCTCCGCCGTAAGACGGGGATGCGAAATCCGCGCCTGTTGATTATCTCCCTATGCCGGTATGTTTCTTTGGATCCGTATGTTCCATCGGTATCTCCCCTACAGAGTTCCCCCGGCTTGGTCGCTGGCTCGACTGCATCTGTCCGTGGGGCTCGATAGATCAAGATCGAGAGAGGGGTGACCTGCGATAGACCAGTCAGGCGGCGGCGGCTCAGAAGCCCTTCCGATACGGGCCATCACCATCCACCTGTTTCGACCTGGACAACAGAGAGCGCCGAGCTCGCCGACTCCGGCCTGGCGGACAGAACCGTGGAGGGCGAGCGGTCGTCAGATCAGGCCGCTGTCGTGACGTCCTCAATCTCGATTCCCCACCCTCCTTAACGCCGGCCTTCGGAAGGAGGCAAGCTAATGTGTGGAGACGTGGAGTAATCTTGACTTGAAGGCCGTTGGTGGCATCAGAGAGATCACAGATAGGGGCCTCGAGCAGTGCGACGACGAAGGCGCCGACATCGGCTGCCTCACGGTGATCTCGCTGGCGGTGTAGGTGCTGACGGTGACGACGGACGCTGGACGAGAAGGGGGTGACCTCTTATTTTAGTCCATGAGTGCCGCGCTGGAGCATCAGGTGACGAGCAGGACTTCTTCAAGGTACAGTACGAAGCACTAATGATTTGTTTTAGCTTAAAGGTTTGAAGGTAATGCTGAGATACATTCTTCTCGGTTTCGACGGTTTGTAGGGAATACTGAGATGCAAATTAAGTTTTTGCATCGCTACTAATTTTCTATGCATTCTAATTGAGGCTGTGCTATTTTGTTTACTAAATTCAACAGGAACCGAATGCTTCAGTTTTGATTCTGGATTTTAAAAATTTTAAGGCAACTTATTTTTGCCGAGGACATTGGGATGATTCCAATGGTTTATTAACTCAAAGTGAAATATGGTTCTCCTATAGCAGGATTGATACATGAATTTCTCTACAAATTTCAAGTGTTTCCGCACCTTTTGTTTGTATTTAGTGTTCACCGTTCATCTATTGGGATTGTAGACAATGGCATACATCAAGAAACAATGCAGCGGTGGGGTTCAGGTGTCTAATTGAGGTGCACATAAAAGAAGTTAGAGTTCACGGGTCATTGTCTAGCTGTTGGATTACCATTAGTGATTACTCATTTTCATCATACGACAAGGCTTTTATTATTTTATATTTTCTTGACTGATATATAGCTTTTTTTCTAACCCAATCACATTTAGCCATGTGAGGTAGTAGTTGCTTGTGAATACAAATTTGATGTGGTCACTTTTTATTGTCTAGCAAATCTATTTTGCCTATGTAAATCTAGTTCGTAGAACATAAATTGGCAACATGTGGGCCCCTATATATTATATATGTACATGCTGATTGTATTTACGTGGTTACTATAGCCTAAAAATATAGCCATGAATTCAAGTTGTACAAGTGAGGTGGGTAATATTTGTATGGTTTGCATGATTACTATTTCTGTTGACTTCTGAAACAAGCTAGGAGTGTCGCAAGGAGGCTTAGCTACTCATTTTTTTCGTAATATTTAATTTATTATTAAGCATCTATTTGTGGATGCTCATGTAGTGATAGCTGCTAATTTTAGACAAAAAAAAATCAGAGAATAAGAACATGTGGTTGTGCCACACTGTTTGAAAATAGACACCGGAGACAGGATGAGGGACTTGAAATGATGAATAATAATTTTGATTAGGTATTATTATTGCTTCATTGAATATTTTCTTCGCAGAAAAATTGTAAATTAGAAAATCGAAAGAGTCAATCAAGCTTCATGAGTTAAAAAGTTTCAAATAAAACAAATGGGTTGTAAAAGAGTTTGACCTTTTACTCATCCAAATTTTGACGAAGCGAGTACGTATTAAGATCACATGTCCATTGCATGCCACCTAATTTGTTTGTAATCCGGCTTCAGTTCGTTCAGTTGGGAAGGAAAAAAGGCTCTGATTATGCTTGATCTTGAACAAGTATCTAGCTCATGCATTCCATTCAGTGATTCCGTTCCATGTTTTTTCTGATCGTCCAATTTAGAAGGTAAAGTCTGTAGTGTTCAGTTCCAATAGCTTTGGATGCATACTTGTGTTAAGCTATCTGCTTAACTGAATTAAAACAGTTTTCTACTTGGAAATTGAATCAGATGAATTAAGATGGCAGCATGGCAGCAATGCTTCTGATGTTTGCATAAATGGAAATGTCACATTCCCCCCTTTTTATGTCTGAAATGTGGTATCTGATTTGTACTGTTTATGAAAAATAAACAATAAATTTTATCTTTTTCCCTGGCAATATGGTGACTTGGTGAGATCATCTTGAATTTCACTTAACTGGTGCTTTTATCTTATGTGGTATCCTGCTCCTTTCTTTATTATCAGGAGTTGTCAGGGTGTCCTAGAGGTCGTGCGTTGCACGTGCATGTTCACTAGTAAAGGAAACATACCATTAGTCACGGGACTTTTACAAGATGGGTCACTCAGCTTTATTTTACGAGCATACCAATCAAAAGTGTGACAACGTAGCTAAGTGACAGTGACGTGGCAAGCTGACTGGGTGTTGACCAGCCGGGGTGACCAGTTTTATTGCAAAAAAATCATGAAGAGTCTCACCTAAGCAATAACGCCTGAGGCAGTTCTAGTGTGTTCGCCTCCTGAGCGCGGCGATATACAGGCGGCAGGTGAGCTGCTCGACGACGATGTGAGCGCCACACAGAGGAAGCGACAACATTGTCTCGCCGTTGAGATCCATGAAATGAAGCGTCGGAATACATTTAGTTTCTGCCAAGCCACCTGATTTGGAGGTTTTTTTGTTGTTGGGTTAGGTTGGGCTAATATGGGGCCGAAACGTTGTAATCAAGCATGGTGCGGCTGCCTATTTAATCAATTTTGATTGTGCGTGTAATTTTGTAACACTATGGTCGATTAGTTTCAGTAACTGAAGCTAGAGTTTTGTGCTTGATTTTTTAAAAACTTGTTGTGTAGGATGATTTGATGATCGGCTTAGTATAGAAGTTCACTACTGGGTGTTTTTCCGTGGAAATTGGGCAGGAAATAACCTATTTGGGTGAGAAAATGGACACCTTTGATGGCGTAGACAGGGGCAACTCTTGTGGTCTGGTCATACATAAGAGGTTGACTGATCTAGGCTATACAACTGTTGATCCATAAATTATGGTGTGCTGGTGCAACTCTGGACATATAGTACGAGATGGTCTTGTGGCAATAGTCTTTGAAAGCATGCTGGTACGACGAAAAAGGCTGCAGAAGAGATGAAACTACAAATTTTCATTGATTGTGTGATTGAGCAGCCACATCAGTTGCCAACCATTGTTAGCCCATCCAAATGATGTACAAAGTAGTGAAATTGTTGCCATTATATGTGGTTGATGACATTTTTAGCATGAAGCACATTAGGGAAGAGCACTTCATTCAATATTTTTCCATGATTATATCAGGATTTTTGAGAACTTTACCATTTTTCATAATTGTTTTGATGATTGGAGCAATTGACTATCTCCTATGATTATATTAGGATTTAGAGCAGATAACATATTTCCACTAATTTGTCATGAATTTACACCACTTGAGAATTTATCATGATTTATCATGGAATTACAACACTTAACTATTTTTCCAATATTTTATCGTGAATTTAGTGCACTTTGGTGTGTCTTTATATATTCATGCAAACATTTAGGACTCTTCCAACAACAACAAACATTCATAATGAGTACCGCCACAAAATTCACATCAATAGAATATTCAACTCACTGCCACAACATGAAATCCACATAAGGTTCACAACACAGATATAATTTATCTAACATGGACACAATTCGGACTAGCAAACTACGACAGATAGTTCATAATACTAAATGGTAGTCTTCACACAACATCTTTAAGAAAATCTTCAGTCTATAAACCAAAAACTTCTTCAGGTATCTTCTCCTCCAGTCAAGCCATTGTCCGGTTCCCACCAAAACCGCGCTTGTCATCCCTCGCTCGAGGAGGCCAATAACATCAACACAACCACCAAAAAAGGGAGGTAGTGAGTGCACCTCGTGTTCATGTTTCGTAGTCTTTAGGTCATCCATCTGATATAACTTCCAGTCAACTTGAGCATGAGCGTGATGTTCATATTGTTTTAATTAATGATACCCAGTCTACCACACTCTGTAGGCATACACACACCGCACGCCAGTTGACTCGATGGTATTTGCGATTTGCGCCAGACATTCCCAATTGAATCGAGCCCGATGAGAGTAAAATTTGGCATGCCATTGAAGATGAAAAATAATCACCGCATACATAGCTAGGCCACCCGATGACATAAATCTTTCAATCCAGGGTTCAACTCTCGCCGCTAACTTCAGATTCAGGTAGTGTCATTGCTCGATCGTAAGTTTCCTATCAGATATTGTCAGGCCAAGGTAAATGAAGGGAAAGAGCCAAGTTTGCAATTAAGCATGCGAGCGATCAGTCTTTTCTTACCAGGCTGACTCGTCTCCCCCGAGTCTCTCTCTCCCCGTGTACTGCTCTATCTTCTCTCTCCCAAAAAATGAGCATCGCCGCCATTAGCTCGATCTACCACATCTAGCCACCTCCGACAGTGCCGCTGGCAGCAACGACACCCCTCTCTCATGTCTACGGATTCCCCTAAATTTTTGCCTCATTGGAGGTGGAAACACCCTCGCTACCAGACCATAGCACCATTGTTCTCGATCCGGTGACCAAACTCATGTTCCGATGACTCCACCCTTCCTTACTCCTTCGCGATGCTTCCTAACGGGGGAGGGAGAGCGACCATGGACGGCTGATACATCTAAAATGTATCGACAAATTTGTAGTTTATTATAATATTTTCTTAATATTTGGTTTGTTTATTTGGACTAACCTATTAATAGTTGTAAAATTGTACAAGTTCTTGTTTTACACTTGACGTGTAGGAATTACTTGGAGAAAGGCAAAAACGCAATAGGAGACTTCGTTGGGTGAAATTGTGACTTTCCTGAAATCCCCCCCCCCCCCCCCCCCCCCCCACCCCAAACAAATTTTCGAGATTGTCATTATGCCCTAAAAAATTCATCCAATGAAAAAGTGCATAAAGTGAAAGTTGTAGGGAATTTTGAGAGGATAATCCTTGTGGACGTCAGATCGACGACGACACTATGTGGAGCTAATTGTGCTTTGTTCCTCAATCTCCACCGGCGGGAGTGGCGCCACCGCTTTTTTATTCCGGCCTTTTAGATCGCACACGGTTTTATTCTTGTGAGCATGTGCATAAGTTTGATGATTGCAAACGATTTATGTTTTGTATGCGATGTACACCCCCTATCACCAACCTATGGATAGTGACCCTTCGTATAACTGTGGGCGAAGGCCAATTTCAACCGGCTGTGTTTGCCATATCTATACTAGTGACGTGTTTCCCACTCAATATATTACAACCAAATATGGTAACCACATGTTGGTTTACGAATCAACAGTATGCCAAAATTGAAAGCTGTAGAAAGACATTCATTTATGGTGCTTAGGGTTTTTATGCGCACTTTAAACATGGAAGTGATCAGTGTACAACACATACTTCGATAAACAAAGAAGCAACATACATCCTCGATCTATGAAGATATTTAATGAAAGATTTTTCAGAATATTGCATACATACATGGCTGTTCCTCTTAAGAAAAGGATCTACAATCGGCTCACTTTTTCTGATGTTAAAAAATTTAACTAGAACAAAGGCATACTTGGACAAGTCTAAGAACATTCAATAAAAAGATTCATCTTCTTAGCTCTAAGGACATTTGAATTTACCAGTCAGGCATGGACAACAAAATATTACGACTCGTCAGGCAAAAAAGGTATTCTAAAAAACTACGTTTCTGGCACAACCAAGAATTGTGAATGAAGTTCAGAACTTGCATCTAACTTGATACGAAAGCATATCACATAACATTATATCCCGCTCAGGCAATAAAACAAACAGCCCGGTGACAATAATGCTACTGAATAGCACATTCCCATCTGCCTAGCTAGAGTCGCCTGATTCCTAACCAAAATAGCACATTTCCACCTCGCGTATGCTTAAAAAAACAAGCAATTACCTGAATGAACAGTCAAATTTCCCTAGCACACCTTGAACGCCGCTTGAATGAACATTGTTAGAGTATAATACGGTTTAGATATACTAGCTGAGTGCCCGTGCGTTGCTACGGAGATCCTAAATTTTATATAATTTTCCATTATGCTTAAGCAACCAGAACATTAATCTGTGTACTCCTGAAGAATTTCAAGTTTAAGTGAATTCTAAGTGACCACTGTCAGAACATGCACCTTGTAAAAAAAAATACTGCTCACAATCAATTATCCAAATTCTATATACATATATGTCATGAACATTCGATCAATGTGGTAAAAATCAAGTAACATGTCTCATTACTTCAACAAGAGAGACATATATAATAGTCACAGATATAGTTCTTATGCATAGACACCAATTTAATCATGCCCAATTCGACCACAACTGTTGACCTTTTCTATGCGTAGACACCACTAATAAGTATCATCCAATCAGAATAAGGAAATAATAAAGCACTGATACCTTGGTGTGCCTACCGGTACTAAGTACAAACCGATATCAAGATATTAGCCAAGAAAATTCCTAAACTTGTGTAACATGATGATGTGATATATTGTTCTCCCGCCATGAGCAGCAGCACGACATGACACCACACCACAGGTCCTCCAGGTCTAACCGAGAGAATGCCTCCATTAGGCACACCAGCGTCTGATCCAACACATCGCCTCCGGTAGATAGGGCCTATAGGAGAGGTACCGACGTCAGTATCATTTAGGAAAATGCAACTTATAAATCAGATTGGTAGGGAGAAAGCAAAGGTTCACCATCGATTCCGGAAGCGTGGCCCACATGTTGGCGCAATTTTTCCTCGAGCGGGAGGCCTCGGGCGACTTGGATAGACAATTGACGTACCGTTGGTACGTCCAACTCCTATTTAATAGTGACGACATTGCGGTCAAGTATACATAGAAAAATGCTAAGAAATAATCACTAAATAACTTAGAATAAAATATTTTCTGTCATCTGATTTTCTACTCCTATCAAACTTGGGAAATTTTGCATCTTGCAACTCTAATTCACAACAACAAGGTCACTACACAATCTTCGATAGGCTCCAAAATGGAGGCTCTGGATTCATGAGATCCTCAAATCACAAAGACACCGACAAGCACCAAAACTCAACCCAATCTTATAAAACTAATTGGAACACAAAACATAGCTTTGTCCATGTGACCAGAACACAAATTAGCGTAACTAAACTGATGAATATCAGTTGTTTGATGAACTGCCTTTAATATTAGCATTGTAGGAAACTGCATTGGACCCGTTTCTGATATCATGTGCGCCTCAATTTTCATGGCCGCTCAGTAAAAGAGATACGAAGTGGTGGGCTAGAAATATACAATTTTTGCTATCTGAAAAGGTATTTTAGAAATAAAAAAGTCACAAGCATCCAATCTAAGAATCAAGCTACACTGGAATGATGAAACTTTCTTTTAGCATGAATAATACTCAGTAAACATATCTCATCTCCTCACTCAGAGTTCGAGAAGAAGAGCACAAAAGGAAGAACTTGATTGTCGCTTACGTCCGCTGGCTTGCCAAGGGGCATTCGATTTGAGAGAAAGGATCTTTGATGTATTCTTCACCAAATAAGAAGTCAATGAAATGCAACTCCGAACCAAGTTAGCTACACCCCAATTTAACACCTAAAATGAAACGCCTCCAAATTAAGATAGTACAGCTAAGGCTTTCAACCTGAAATAAACAAAGAAAAGACCTAAATCAGGAAATGGTTCTCCAAACATATACCGAACTGTACTTTGAAGAACTGCAGACTAACTAAGACATTTCCTCATTTTTTTTTGTTTACAGGATTAGCCCATTGCTGCGATAAAACGCTAAGTGCAATTGTTTCTTACAACAAACCCTGAAAAGCTAGTACTTCTATATTACATTGTTGGCAATATCACCATTACAAATTAAGTGCAAGATGATCCATAATGCTGAATGATGGCAGTCGGGAATATTCCTTCTATAAAGTTTATATTCTCATCTATTGACCCAAGCTGTTGTCAGTGAAAGCATCAGGGAGGCCTTTGTCATATCCTTCAGCTCAAATTTGCTAGACTCATATATGGTGCTAAGTTCCTGGCCACAAAATTGATGTTTTGTCATCAACATATTTCCTGAGTTTGTACTATTTAAGATGTACAATTGTACGGTATGGCTACAAAGAGCCTCTTCACCAAACGGGTCTTGTAGCAGCAAGACTCTGTATCATATGAGGTGCTGCTCGGCACCTGGCCACTGATGCTAATGGCGCAGTTCCGAAAGAAACCTTGGATGCTTGTAATCATTTGGCATGAGCTCCTCCTCTGCTCAACCTGAAGAGAGCGATGACATTAGAATGGAAGATGCATAATATTCACTTCAATGCACATACTAATTGGCAAGAACAGAAAACGAAACAGAACAACACAATAATATGGTGAAGCAATTACTAAGAGGGGAAGGAGGATGAGATCTGGGCTAAAAAGGCAAAACGAAATCAGAGGAGATGGCTGGGAGAGTGGGAGGTCGTGAGCATGAAATCTGCCTTCGGTTGGTACTGTGTTTAGTGGATAAGATGAGGCATCGATGTCCCAGGGAGAGGCAACGGAAAACGTGAGCGCGGGAAAGGAGGAGGCGGAAGGGCGGGGACCTCGGGGTTGTGGAGGCGGCGGAGACATTGATGGGCTCCATCGCCTGCATCTCGGTGAGGAGGCCCGTCGACGGCGCCGCCGAAGAACGAACGGAACATGCTGCTCCACCTGCTACAAAGCGAGAAACTGAAATCGGTCAACCCAACTCTCCAAATCCAGACCAAAATCACAGCACGAATGGCTCAGAAGTAGCACATGTGAGTCGGGGAGGCTGTATTCACGCTGAACACTTCGAATCTTCGATCACCTGCGAGGACGGGGGCCGACCAGATCCGACTTCGTGGCGTCGCCGCTGTCAGCTGCTGCCTCTCCTAGCGATGCCGCCGACCGACTAAGATGGAGGAGACTTCCTGGGAGCGCTGTCTCCGACGTAGCTGTGTACGAACAGATGGTGGGGGAGCTGTGCCTCCCCGGCGAGCTGGTATCGGCCGTGGACGTCTACCACAAGGGGGCACCCATCTTCTCCTCCTCCTGGGTATCAGGGAGGTCAGCCTCACAGTCGAAGACGCCGATGCGGGCGTACTCCTCCTGGGTGGGGTGGGGGGGGGGGGGGGGGGGGCTCGGCGCGTCGGCCATCGCCGGCGAGGCAGGATGAAGGCGTTGAGGATTGGGGATTTTTTTCTTATATGACGAACCGGTAAATCACTTGGCGGTGGCAGTGCTGTAATATCTCCTAAACGCAAGGGCAAAATCGGAAACTGAAAAAACGTACCATGACCATGACCATCACCACCTCTAGGCATATTATATAGTAGAGATTTGGTAATTTAGAATTGTGTTCCAAGTCTATCTCTAATAGGTTCCGTAGTCTCCAAGTGTTGTACCCCTTTATATCAGCCCACCGTTGGCTCATTGTAAACAATCTAGAATCAAGCAATACAATCAATATTCCGCAGTCTAGGGTTTAGCCACCAACGATTCCGCCGCGCCGCCCCCGGCGAGATTCATCTCCGCCGGGGGCGCGCAAATAGTAGATTAGATCTTCGTCCGTCGAAATTTTCTCGCTTTCTTCTTCTTTCGCTGATGATAGATCGGATTGCGTCGCCCGCCGCCTGTCGTCCTCGTGCGCCTCCACTCCAACACGTCGTCGACTCATCTCCGGCAACTCCACGTCACCACCACGCCGGGTCGTCTTCGACAACATCGACCGGGACAAGCTCGTCCCCAAGTACGCGTCTCGCCGTCAACACAAGGGCTGCACCAACAACGCTCGTGGTCATCATCGCCGACAATTTCTACATCAAGAACGTCCCCGGCATCTACTACCTCATCGGCAACTATCTACACCAACAAACTACTACCTCTACAGCTCAAACGTCTTCAACAACCACCACGCCGTCTTCGTCCACCACAAACCACGCCGTCAGAGTTGCAGTCTATTTTTATTTTTTGCTAAATTTACTTTTTGCAACCTTTTCGTCTACTCCGGCAACAACGGCAGAAAATCTGCACTACTGATGGCTCCCAAGTGCAGGAGATCAATTGTAGTACCTTTCAATTAGAAAAGGTTGTCGAACCCACGAGGAGCTGAAGGTATTGGTTAGTAAGATTGATAAATAAAACAATAAAAGATGCAAGTGTTTTTGGTATTTTTGGTTGTATAGTTGCAAGCAGATAACAGATAGTAGCAAGTGAAAGCTCTCAAAGAGAGAAAGCCCAATCCTCTTATGTGGCAAAGGACAAGCTCAAGTGATGTGTAACTTATATGTGGCAAACGTTCCCGAGGGCGGCATGGATGATGCTAGGCATAGAGATTTATTAAACAACACGTTGAATATCTTGTCAAGTTTTAATCTTCTTTGGACGGAGCCATAATTAGGTATAGCTAAATAAATAAACTACAACCCCTTATGATGGATCATGTGGCCAAGCAAATGACTGCACAAGAATTATTAAGACCTAAAGTCCCACCATAGCATTACACTCTAAGGTCCCCGATACTAATACCCTCATAATATAACTTCATGACTCGGTCTCAGGTTTACGTGTCCTCCCAAGTCTCCATCAATTCATTACACTACGGTGTTCTCCTATGAGCCCATAAAGGTGAAGTGTTGTGCAGTCGACGTTCGCACAACACCATCATAGAATCACATAAAAGATAAACTCTTGACAAAATACCAACACATGTCATATATAAATCAATGCCAATTCATCCTATGCCCTCAGGAACATACGGGAACTACTCACAACGTGCGAACATGATCATAATCAGTGGCATAAGTGGTACAACACAATCTGAAATTATAACTTCACCACCAAATAATGACAAGTACTCAATCACAAACATGAATAGTAGCACAAGACAAGTATCTAGGGTATAGCAACTCTCAAACTGCGAGGGGAACGGAGTGGATCACGGTGATGATGATGGTGATGGTGCTGGTCTTGATGGGGGTGATGATGTAGAGGCCTCCTCCCACGCCAAGGAGGAGAGGTGATGACGATGACGATGATTTCCCCCTTCTCCGGAGTTCCGGAGCAGCAGGATCTGACCCCCCTCGGAAGGGATCAGGAGTTTCGCCGCCGCCGCGACCTCGGATGGACTTGGAAAAATTAGGGCGTTACTTTTCGGGCGAGACGAAGGCGTCGATAAAAAGCCCCAGGCGAGGAGGTGCCCGAGGCACCTTTGGTGGGTCCCACGCGGCCAGGTACATGGGCCGCGTGGGCCACCCCCATTTGGCCCTCGTGGCTCTCCTCTCTTCGGTCTTCTTCCCTCTGCCTTTCTCCCGATGAAAAACTGACGCAGTATTTTTCCTTTTATTATTTGAGGTCCTGTAGCTCCTGAAACATTAAAGACAAGAAAAAGGAGGTTTTCTGCCTCCCAGAAATTAAATACCAAAAATAGGGACTTTGTATGAAAGTCCCCAAAATCATCTAAAACATGTAGAAACAATCATATAATCATGCAAATAACATTCTAGTATGATACTAAAAGTTATATAAATGATGATATAAAATGCACGTATCAACTCCCCCAAGCTTAAACCTTTACTCGTCCTCGAGTAAGTAAGGACATAGATCATTACATGCATCAATGGACTTATGGTTGATAAATAAATACGGGCATTGTATCATCATCATATTCAATTGCAAGATAAGATTAATGATCTAAAACTCATACATATGAGGGCAACATAAGTAGAACTCTAGCAATCACCCCTTACTTTTGAAAGCAAATAACCATTGTATGTTGGACAATCGAATCATATTGTTTTTCACATGCTTTTGCTCTTCATGGCAAGCATTATAATCTTTTATACTTTGCTGAAATTCAAAGACAAGATAAACTCTCATTGGATAACAAGTTCAAAAGAAGACAAATGAAAAGACAGATAGATATAAAAATTGTTATCACTCTTGCTTGACTAGTAACTAGTGCAAACTTTAGTCATGGATATCTCAATCAAGTTCCCATGCTCTACACAACCCTTTTCTTACACTTTCCATGGCTAGCTGAAATTTCAGGTGCCTTCCTTTCATTCACATTCAAGAGCATAAGTATTGAAATATCCATGATCATTAATTTGCTCAAAAGATACTAGGTTGTAACAAGAGTGTTTTATATCCTTTTCATTAAGTCTTCTCAACTTCTTATCCTACAAGACTATATCTTAACCTCAAACTATTAATTCACAAGTCTTTTTACTTCTTCTATATTGAGATAATTCTATAATTGTCCAACATACTCAAGTTAATTAATTTCAAGGCAAGATGTGATTGAAATTCTAAATATGCCACGCTCATTTGCATGAGTGTTACCCATAAATCCCCAAACAAGAGAATCATGGATGACACCATACTTTAATATTCATTGATAAACCATAAGATAGGGATACATGATAATGCTCCATGAGCTCACACACGCCTAAGAGATATTGATAACTAATCGATAAAAGCAAAGCACACCATGACTAGATAGATATGATAGATTGATAAAGAGAAAGACTAGATGGAACTCCCCCAAGCTTGGTGTCTTGCTAGAACTCCCTCTCTTCTTTCACATTGCCTTCATAATAATTATCTTCAAGATCCCCAATGATCTTCATCATGAGGTTGTAAGCTTTTTCGAACTCTTTTGCGGCTTCTCCCAGTTTTTGCATGAGATTCTTCTCCACCGACTCTTTGCAAGGCTTCCACTCCGGGCTTGGCACCTTCTTGTTGGGATCTTGCGATCCCATTCACCAGGATAGTTCTCTTGAGTGGTGCGCTGAAATTCCCTGTCAATAAGAGTAGAAGCTACGTTTTTGCTCGCAAGGAAGTGCCTGGGAACCTTCCCTCCGGTCTGCATGCGCGCGCCCCGCCTCTTGTTTCCAAGAGAGTGGTTCACCCTCACGCCGGCAACAGCAATGGGTGATGGAGGTGCTGTCGCCAAGGGCGCGATGTCGACGGAGGGCTTGTGCTCTTCTTCTTCAGCTTCTTGCTTGTCCATCTCCTCTTCATCAAGCTTGTAGTCTTCATCGTCGGAGTAGTCCTTCCTCTTCCTATTCCTCCTCCATATGGACGTGGGGCTGTACCCATCGAGTTCATCATCATCGTCGTCCATGGAGGAGCATTGGTAGGAGTCTCCCGAAGACATGGCTAAAAACCTGACAGGCAGAAACAGCAAAAGAAAGAATCGCTCGAGAACGCTCGGTGCGAGATTAGATCGACAGAGAGGGGTATATATTGAGAGTTTTTGGGTCAAGGCGAAGCGTCGGGATCGAAAACGAGACGAAAAAGGACTCCGAGGTGGAAAAGGGACAGCCCCACGCGGCCAGGTACATGGGCCGCGTGGGCCCCTCTCTTTTCTCCCTCGGGTCTCCGTTTCGTCCAGTTTTCTTGTCCCATACGATGATTTCCATAAAAATTGACCTCCGTAAAATTTTATGCAATTCCGAGAAACTTTCCAAAGTAAGTTACCTTCTATTGATTTAGGGTTTCTGAAACTGCACGGTTTCTCTCAATTACCTCTCCGGTGTTTGTAAATTCAACTCCTCCACCCTTCCGATGAAGCTCTTTCCTGCAATATAAGGTTTAAGGCGTTGTCCATTGACTACATGAGGTTTACCTTTCATGTCACCGTGAAGACGGATAGCTCCTGAACGGTACACCTCCTGTATCACTAATGGTCCCTGCCACTTTGAAGCTAGCTTCCCTGCAGAAAACTTGAAACGAGAGTTGTACAATAAAACTTGATCACCTACTTTGAATTCCTTTTTCTTAATTTTCTTGTCATGCCAAATCTTAACTTTTTCTTTAAACATCCTGGCACTTTCATAAGCTTCATTTCTCCATTCGTCAAGTAGGTTTAGGTCAAGAATTCTCTTTTCTCCCGCAGTTTTAAAATCAAAGTTCAGTTGTTTAATAGCCCATCTAGCTTTATGTTCTAGTTCAACAGGTAAGTGACAAGCTTTTCCATAAACCATTTTATAAGGAGACATTCCCATAGGATTTTTAAAAGCAGTTCTATAAGCCCACAAAGCATCATTAATCTTAATTGGCCAATCAGATCTAGACTTATTCACTGTCTTTTCCAAAATGAGTTTAATTTCCCTATTGCTTAATTCAACTTGCCCACTTGTTTGAGGATGATAAGGAGATGCAATTCTATGGTTAACATCATATTTTGCCAAAGTTTTTCTAAGAACACCATGCAAGAAATGAGAACCACCATCAGTAATTAAGAACCTAGGAACACCAAACCTGGGGAAAATGATGTCCTTGAGCATCTTCATTGCTGTGGCATGATCTGCACTTTTGGTTGGAATTGCTTCCACCCACTTTGTAACATAGTCAACTGCAACCAAAATGTGAGTATGCTTTGTCTTTGATTCTGGGAAAGGACCCATAAAGTCAAAACCCCACACATCAAATGGTTCAAGTGGCAATGAATAATTCATAGGCATTTCATTCCTCCTACCAATGTTTCCTACTCTTTGACATTTATCACAAGATTTAACATATTCAGCACAGTCCTTAAATAAAGTAGGCCAATAGAAACCAGATTGTAATACCTTTGCTCCTGTGCGATCTCCTGCATGATGCCCTCCATAGGGACTGTCATGACAATCTCTTATAATAGCCTGTTGTTCATGCTCAGGTACACAACGTCTAATAATACCATCCACACTTTTCTTATAGAGGAAAGGATCATCCCAAAAATAATGTCTAAGATCATAAAAGAATTTCTTTCTTTGTTGAGAAGTGAAGTGTGGAGGCAAAACTTTACCAACAATAAAATTTGCATAGTTGGCAAACCAAGGAGATGCAACTTTAGCACTAGAAACATTAACAATTGCAAGTTGTTCATTAACAAAGCTATCATTAATAGGAATAGGATCATCAGGTATGCTTTCCATCCTAGAGAGATGATCAGCAACTTGATTATCCTCCCCTTTCCTATCAACAATGTGTAAATCAAATTCTTGCAATAGAAGTACCCATCTTATTAGTCTAGGCTTAGCATCTTTCTTATTCATCAAGTATTTAATAGCAGAATGATCAGTATGTATTGTGACTTTTGAATCAGTAATATAAGGTCTAAACTTGTCACAAGCAAACAGTACTGCTAAAAATTCTTTCTCAGTTGTAGCATAATTCTTTTGAGCAGCATCAAGTGTTCTACTAGCATAATAAATAACATTCAGTTTCTTATCAACACGTTGGCCCAAAACAGCCCCAACTGCATAATCACTAGCATCACACATAATTTCAAAAGGCAAGTTCCAATCAGGAGGTTGAATAATGGGAGCAGTGATTAAAGCATTCTTCAAAATATTAAAGGACTCAATGCAATCATCATTAAAAGAGAAAGGAACATCCTTTTGCAGAAGATTGGTTAGAGGTTTTGATATTTTGGAGAAATCCTTAATGAACCTACGGTAAAAACCTGCATGCCCAAGAAAACTTCTTATACCTTTGAGGTCCCTTGGATATGGTAGTTTTTCAATAGCTTCAATCTTTGCTGGATCAACTTCTATTCCTTCTCCAGAAATCTTATGCCCAAGAACTATACCCTCAGTAACCATGAAGTGACACTTCTCCCAATTAAGAACCAAGTGTTGGTCTTCACAACGCTGTAAAACTTTGTTAAGGTTGAACAAGCAATTATCGAAGGAAGTACCATACACAGAAAAATCATCCATAAAAACCTCCATTATCTTTTCAATATAATCAGCAAATATAGCATTCATGCATCTTTGAAAAGTAGCAGGAGCATTACATAAACCGAATGGCATTCTCCTGTAAGCAAAAGTACCATATGGGCAAGTAAAAGTGGTCTTTTCTTGATCATCCTTATGGACAGGAATTTGCGAGAAACCTGAATAACCATCTAGATAGCAAAAGTGAGAGTGTTTAGACAACCTTTCTAGCATTTGATCAATAAATGGCAATGGATAATGATCTTTTCGAGTTGCTTTATTCAATTTTCTGAAATCAATAACCATCCTATAACCAACTACAGTACGTTGAGCCACAAGTTCATCCTTTTCATTTGGAACAACAGTCATTCCACCCTTTTTAGGAACACAATGAACAGGACTAACCCACTTACTGTCAGCTATAGGATAAATGATACCAGCTTCAATAAGTCTTATTACCTCTTTCCTTACCACTTCTTTCATTTTTGGATGGAGGCGGCGTTGAAAATCAACAACAGGTTTTGCATCTTCCTCCAGATTAATTTTATGCATACATAGAGCGGGGCTTATACCTTTAAGATCATCAAGAGAGTATCCAATGGCTGGTCGGTGAGCTTTTAGCACATCAAGTAATTTCTCTTCCTCTTCAGCTGAAAGGTTAGCACTAATAATGACAGGATATATGCTCTTCTCATCCAAATATGCATATTTCAGATTTGCAGGCAAAGGTTTCAATTCAAAACTAGGATCCCCTTTAGGTGGTGGTAGCACTCCTAAATTATCAGGTGGGATATGCAATTGTAATTGTGGTGGTTGTTGCCATAATATTTGTTCCAAAGCCTCTTTTTCCTCATCATTAAATGGTTCATCTTGATTAAGCATATAACGTTCTACAACATCAGTTGAAGCTACAGCTATATGAGCAAGAGTTTCAATTAAATTATTAGGAATTGGCTCTTTCTCAACATGTTTATCAGCAAATTTGGAAAAGTTAAATTCAAGTTTCTCACCAGCACATTTAATAAACACTTTCTCTTTAGGCAAATTAATTTCAGCACCAACAGTATGTAAGAAAGGTCTACCAAAAATGATAGGACAAAATGAATCTTGAGGACAACCAAGCACAATAAAATCAGCAGGGTATTTTATTTTGCCAACAATACTTCAACATCTCTAACAATTCCAAATGGACTAATATAATCTTTATTAGCAAGTTGAATTGTCATACCTGTCTCTTCCATAACAATGGGATCAATATCAGGCTTGATCTCAAGATAAAGAGAATATGGAATGACACTAATACTTGCTCCAATATCACATAGACCATGATAACTTGAAGTCCCAATAGAGCATGATATAACAGGTTTCCCAACTTTGGCCGAATTACCTTTGATGACTTTGGTAGCATCTTCACATAGATAAACATCCACTGGGTCTTCTTCATTTAGTTGCTTGATAACAGAAATTTGAGTGTTGACTTCCACCTGTTCATAAGGCTGAGAACATCTTTTGTTACTCTTGTTAGTAACAGCTTTAAGTAAATTCTCCTTAACTTGGTTTGGAAATGGAGGTGGTTCAACATACTCCTCAATTGTCACAGATGACATTGGTTCAACCTGTTTAATAACTTTAGGAACAACAATAGATTGTTTAACAGGTTCAACATAAACTTCAAATCCACTTTTTGGAACACAGATATGATCAGCAAAACCTTTAGCTATTTCAATTATAACATAAGGATCAAGACCAAAAGTATCACTCAGATTTTTAAACAGAATAGAAGTAGAGAAATTCTCTACACATGAATATTCATAATCAAAATATGGCTCATTACCTTTATCAAGATCCCAGTGGCTAGTATTTTCAGAAATAGTCTCCAATAAATTCCATGCTTCTTCTTCAGTGTTATTAGTAAAACTTCCACCAGAT
Organism: Poa pratensis; assembly: GCA_947311845.1. Classification (NCBI taxonomy): domain Eukaryota; kingdom Viridiplantae; phylum Streptophyta; class Magnoliopsida; order Poales; family Poaceae; genus Poa; species Poa pratensis. Next base: position 21,268,435 of record CAMZMU010000080.1, read on the forward strand.
GAATTATCCAGAATCTCCTTGTGCTTCATAGGTAGTCTCACATAAAAGTTTATCAATATAAGTTTCCTTGTAAGATCATGACATGGATTCTTGCGAAGGAGTTCCTTTAACCTCCCCCAAGCTTGAGTAATACTCTCTCCCAGATGTGGCCAGAAATTGAATATATAGCAGCGGTTATCATAAGCTTCTTTAGGAGTAAAATATTTAAGAAAGAAAACCTTCCTCAAGATACTCCATTCATTCTGGACCTCTTCATCCAAAGACCTGTACCAATCACGAGCATTACCAGATAAAGACAAATACAATAGCTTCCTTTTTACCTGATCCTCTGAAATACCAGGTAGTCTGAATAAGCCACATATGTCCTCAATTATTTCCATGTGCTCGCGTGCCGACTTAGTTCCATCTCCTGTAAATGGATTTTTCATAACTCTTTTAACATGACCCATGGGAATTTTATATCCCACTTTAGGTATCTCAGGCACAGCAGTTTCAACCACCTTTGCAGTAGTGGCATAAGCACTTTCATATAGAGCAAGATGCAGCGAGGCACGATTCATAAATGCCATAGTAACAATGAGATAAACAGCTTTCATTTCAGTTTCCTTACCAAACTTCTTACCAATAGCGCTACGCTCCCCGGCAACGGCGCCAGAAAAGTATCTTGATGGCTCCCAAGTGCAGGAGATCAATTGTAGTACCTTTCAATTAGAAAAGGTTGTCGAACCCACGAGGAGCTGAAGGTATTGGTTAGTAAGATTGATAAATAAAACAATAAAAGATGCAAGTGTTTTTGGTATTTTCAGTTGTATATTGCAAGCAGATAACAGATAGTAGCAAGTGAAAGCTCTCAAAGAGAGAAAGCCCAATCCTCTTATGTGGCAAAGGACAAGCTCAAGTGATGTGTAACTTATATGTGGCAAACGTTCCCGAGGGCGGCATGGATGATGCTAGGCATAGAGATTTATTAAACAACACGTTGAATATCTTGTCAAGTTTTAATCTCTTTGGACGGAGCCATAATTAGGTATAGCTAAATAAATAAACTACAACCCCTTATGATGGATCATGTGGCCAAGCAAATGACTGCACAAGAATTATTAAGACCTAAAGTCCCACCATAGCATTACACTCTAAGGTCCCCGATACTAATACCCTCATAATATAACTTCATGACTCGGTCTCAGGTTTACGTGTCCTCCCAAGTCTCCATCAATTCATTACACTACGGTGTTCTCCTATGAGCCCATAAAGGTGAAGTGTTGTGCAGTCGACGTTCGCACAACACCATCATAGAATCACATAAAAGATAAACTCTTGACAAAATACCAACACATGTCATATATAAATCAATGCCAATTCATCCTATGCCCTCAGGAACATACGGGAACTACTCACAACGTGCGAACATGATCATAATCAGTGGCATAAGTGGTACAACACAATCTGAAATTATAACTTCACCACCAAATAATGACAAGTACTCAATCACAAACATGAATAGTAGCACAAGACAAGTATCTAGGGTATAGCAACTCTCAAACTGCGAGGGGAACGGAGTGGATCACGGTGATGATGATGGTGATGGTGCTGGTCTTGATGGGGGTGATGATGTAGAGGCCTCCTCCCACGCCAAGGAGGAGAGGTGATGACGATGACGATGATTTCCCCCTTCTCCGGAGTTCCGGAGCAGCAGGATCTGACCCCCCTCGGAAGGGATCAGGAGTTTCGCCGCCGCCGCGACCTCGGATGGACTTGGAAAAATTAGGGCGTTACTTTTGGGCGAGACGAAGGCGTCGCTAAAAAGCCCCAGGCGAGGAGGTGCCCGAGGCACCTTTGGTGGGTCCCACGCGGCCAGGTACATGGGCCGCGTGGGCCACCCCCATTTGGCCCTCGTGGCTCTCCTCTCTTCGGTCTTCTTCCCTCTGCCTTTCTCCCGATGAAAAACTGACGCAGTATTTTTCCTTTTATTATTTGAGGTCCTGTAGCTCCTGAAACATTAAAGACAAGAAAAAGGAGGTTTTCTGCCTCCCAGAAATTAAATACCAAAAATAGGGACTTTGTATGAAAGTCCCCAAAATCATCTAAAACATGTAGAAACAATCATATAATCATGCAAATAACATTCTAGTATGATACTAAAAGTTATATAAATGATGATATAAAATGCACGTATGAACTACACACCGACTGATCGGAGATCTTCTCTCCTTCTTCATCTGACTCTGGCCCGCATGGTTCATGGTGGTCCCTGTCTTCGCATGTCCGGTACTGGCAACACCGGCACGTGTCTTCGTCCCCGACGTGCTCCCGAGTCTGGCAAGCTCGGCAAGGCATGCCGCCTACCTCGACTACATCAACTCCAGCAAACATCTACCTCAACTTCTCCAACAATGGCAACATCGACCACGACTACAGCGCCCACAACTCGGCTACATCGACATCGGCATCAAGGGCTATCACCTCGGCTTCCTCTCCAGTTCGCGACTTCGGCTTGTGCTCCAGTCAGACCGTCCGCGACGCTACCGATCCGACTACGGGGGGTGTTAGAGTATAATACGGTTTAGTATATTTGGTAATTTAGAATTGTGTTCCAAGTCTATCTCTAATAGGTTTCGTAGTCTCCAAGTCTTGTACCCCTTTATATACAGCCCACAGTGGCTCATTGTAAGTAATCTAGAATCAAGCAATACAATCAATATTCCGCAATCTTACAAATATTCAACATAATAAACGGATTTCCGAGTACCATACCACAACATATTTCCTTTGTTAAGGGTTTTCAAATAAGATTACTTGACAAAATATGGTAAACTTAACGAGCATACCAACATTTCATGTTCTGACGGTTATTGCCCTGAAATAATTTTATGCCTCTCGTATATGCTACAGAAAACTAACAAGCAATTACAAAAAAACCGTACTCCACCTGCCTACCACGACGGAGCCGAGGTCACCCAGAACGGGAAAATGACAGCCGCCACTCACCGCCGGTCGGTTACCCGCCCGCAGTTGCCGTGTTCAATTCTGAAGCGTCTCGCCGCCGTGTGCGCACGACTAAAAAGCAGGGGGCGAAAATGAGGTGACGGGTGTTTGCGGTCAGCTTCCAAAGCCATGACCGAATCATGGAAAGAAACCGTCCGGGTAAAATAAAATATAAAATTACAACGTTGACGTTGCAAGCCGGAACCAAATGGTGGTCAGGCTCTGTTGATCGACCGGGGTGCAGAATAAGTAATTCTGCACCGAGGGGGTCTAATAGAGTTTCTATATATACCTTATACCTATTTATACTAAACATTTTTGCCTTTGTACATCTCATTTTTTACGCTAAACCTTATATATGTTTTAATTCATACAACCTTAAAATAATATGGAATCATATTTCTTTTTATCTTAATAACATTAAACCATACTAGGGATAAAGTAGAACTCAACTTATATACTATATTATTTTTAAGAATTTCGACTTAACACTTTGTTCAACTGAACTCCATCTAGATGCAGCCAAAGCATAAGAGATGATAAAGTCACATTCGGTTATGGAATAAATTATGCCACTTAGATATGATGTACATGACGCTTTTATACGTGCATATGTCTATGCAGTTTCTTCAAATATGTGTAAGGAGGTTTATATGATGTACAATCGTCTAGCTTAGATATAGCTAACAGAAAATTCTAGAGTGGAGATATCAACAAGTGTTATATATGCAAATCCCCTTCATATCTACTTCGCAAGTTGACACTACTCGTTTCTTTGTTATTTTTGTGCCGAAATATTTCCTTCTTACTATTTAGAGTTTGGAACTGGTATAATTGGTGAGGAGCCATGGGAGCTCCATCCATGACCAAATAACAATATTGTTCATAACATGCATAATAACTTTGAAGCCAATATAATCTTATAATATTTTAATTTTCTTATTTGGTTCAGTTTACATATATGTGACATTACGAACCTACATTGGAAAAGAATTACTTAGGCTCATCATCCAAAACCAACCCAACTTATCAAAATTATTCAAGATGACATGAATACAAACTGTTGTACCACAATCCATGGATGTACAACCGTGTTACATTTCTTGGCATTTTGTGGCTTATATTTTTTTACGCAATGGTTTGGATCATAGAAGATGATGGGCCAAGGAGTGTGATTGTTCCATAGCCTGGTATTGGTCATGCCCGATAGATCTACCAAAAATAGAGCATCTATAGATCAATTCACATACTCGTAAACATAACTTTTATAAAGTGAAATATACTTTGTGAGAGAAGTGCTTTTATGGTGTCAAATAAAATCTGTTTTGTATGATTTTTAAAATATACTGAAAGCTCTGATTAGAGGTACTAATCCAACAAATTTGCTTTAATAAAATGGCAATTGCAATTATTTGGACCAACATCCAAGTAGTACCCAATAATCCCACTAATTGGGTACTCGTGGCACTCCCAAGTTCGACCTCACTGAAAATGTCGTGAAATTTTCCAAAGAAAAAAGGTACTGACATAGACAGAGGATATATCAGTCATGACCCAAAATATAAATTTTTATTTCAAGACACAAATCGAGAAACAAAATAATACTGTACCATTCTAGTTGTGACTAGTAGAAAAATCTATTTGGGATGTGAATTCAGCTCATTAACAACACAAGAGATGTATTTGTCTTTTTATTTCGCATGCTAGAATTTATTTTGGATTTGAAACTTTGTAACGTAATAGATACATGTAGTACTAATGTTAGCAACGTTCATGTCCAAAAAGGAGATGTACATGGAGTACATGAAAGGTGGCAATTTTACATATGTTCTCCATCAACCACACTTTTTTATAGCACAATCGAAACTCCAACAACTAAGGGCTCATTTGGCATCAAAGTATATTTGAAGTATTATACAAATACCACGCTGTTTCTATAGTTACTGTAATACTAAATATTTTGGGTGCAGTGATTAGTATGGTTTTAAAAGCTGGTGCGTTTCTCCAAAACTGCAGGTTTTTGTCCCGACCTATATTTTTTCTAAATTGTAGTATTCTTCAAAACTAAATTATTCCATAGTCTTACGATGAAATAATACTCTACTTTTGAAAATACTGAGCAGCCAAACACAGCCTAGACTTTTTTGTGCTAGATTTAATGTTGAGTGAAAGGCAAATTATTTTAGGTGGATGAGATTTATGAAAAGTACAAGCAACTGAGAGAACTAGCAAGAGCATTATAGTTCGTAATATTTTGAACATTTGTTAGTCCACACAAAGTTATGTGATACCATGGAATTAGGGACACCCACCATATATTCGTGATATTTGTCAAGCAAAGGAAATGAACAAGATGAAAGCCATATAGTGTACTCACATTTTCTTGCCTTGTACCCCTTAATTAACATGAATTACATGCCGCAAAGGAATAATGTTGTAAGATCTAGCTAGCAAAGCATGCCATGCCAGTGATGCCACTGTGTCCATGGCAGTCGCAGTTCACAATTTTCTTTTCACAATGGCATGAGGCTGATCCTCTTGAGGAGGCAGAAGTACGCGAGGAGGCGGTAAGCGACGGCCATGGCGAGCAGGATCCAGACCTCGCGCATGCCGCCGTCGAGGTCGATGGTGTCGAAGGACGGCGACGACTGCAGCCGCTGGCACCCCGTCCGGCTCCCGCAGTTGTAAGTGAGGTGGCCGTGGTACTGCGCCTTGAGCAGCATGTTGAAGCCGTAGTGCATGAAAGACACGTACCTCAGCCACCGTATGAACTTGGGTATGTGCTGCACGTAGTACCCTCCGGTCAGCAGGAACAGCATGAGGACCAGCGACGCCATCACCCCCGCCCTCTTCACGCTCAGGATCGCCGCCCCCAGCAGTTCCCCCGTCCCCTGATCACAACAAATCAATCACCTTCGTGGTCGTCGCGGTCACCATGCATCATCTAGTAGCAGAAGAAGTGAGGTACCTGGCTGGTGAAGACGATGAGGAGGGTGGCGAATAGAGTGAGGAAGAAGCAGGGGACGGTGCGGCGGAGATCGGCCATGAAGTAAAGGATGCCCATGAAGAGGACGGGGTAGACGACATGCGGCACGGCGTCGCAGAGGGTGCTGCTGGCGTAGTAGGCGCTGAGGCGGTACATGTCCGCCTTACGCTCCTTCACCAGGTACAGCTTCTCGAAGGGGAACACGTAGACGGACCCGAACAGCGACGACGACGTCCAGAAGATGCAGATGTAGAAGATGAGCCCGACCTGGTCCCTGAGCTGGGCCTCGTTCCCGGTCTTGGACTTCCACCAGAGGAGCCCCAGCAGGAGCGCCACGCCGACGGCCTGCGCCAGCCGCATCTTGTCCAGGTAGTCGGCGGCGCGCTCCCGGAACGTGCGCCGCGACAGCACCAGGAACTGCTGGAACCAGTTGATGCTCCGGTCCTTCCGCATCCGGATCGCCAGCCTCAGCTGCTCCCCGGGCCGCCTCGTCGCCACCTGTTGCTGCTTCGCTTCTTCCCTGTACTTGAGCTGGAGGTACGCGACGACGCGGGACCTGAACTCCTGCGGCGCGGGGGACCCGTCCCGGAGCAGCTCCGGCACGCTGATGTCCTCGAGGTTGCCTGTGGCGAGGTCCAGCAGGAACTCGGCCGGGTTCATGGGGATCTCCGGCGTGAACCCCAGCGAGGAGAAGTGGTGCATGCAGTCCCTGGCCTTGCCGTGGTAGATGGCGTGGCCCTCGGAGATGAGCAGCAGCTTGTCGAACAGGTGGAACATCCGGCTCGACGGCTGGTGGATGGTGGTGATGATGGTGCGCCGCGTCGACGACTTGGCCAGCCGCTGGAGGATCACGATCAGCTTGCTAGCAGACGTGGAGTCCAGCCCCGACGTGGGCTCGTCCAGGAGCAGCAGCGACGGGTCAACCAGGATCTCGTACCCGATGCTCGTCCGCTTCCTCTCGCCGCCCGACACCCCGCGCACGAACGCGCCGCCGATCTTGGTGTGCCGACACCGCTCCAGGTTCAGCTCCGCGATGATGGCGTCCACCCTGTCACGCTTCTGCTGCTTGGACATGCATGCCGGGAGCCGCAGGAAGGCGGCGAACACCAGCGTCTCCTCCACCGTCAGCTGAGGGAACAGGACGTCGTCCTGAGTCACAAATCCAATCCTGTTTTGCAACGAACAAAAACAACAAAGTTTAATAAATCAATCTTCTCAAGCTTTTTTCACTCAGCTGAATCAAATCTGCTTGCAAGAACTCTGCACAAATTCATGTTACTTACCTCCTCTTGAGGCAGGGGCTGTAAGGGGTGTCATTGTAAGTGATCTGGCCCTTGACGCTGCCCCCTAGCCTGCCACCGAGTATCTTGAGCAATGTAGTCTTGCCACTGCCAGAGGGACCCATCAGTGCAAGGATCTCACCAGGGTCAACATTGCCACCTATACCTTTGAGGATGTGCTTGCAGCTGCTGCTCCTGCCAGGATCTGCCCTCATGTGGGATGCAAAGGCTACCTTTGCCGCTGTCAGGGGGTTCTTTGGACTCAGCTTCACCTTGTACTCCACATTCTCAAACTGTATTTTTTTTATCCAAATACATATCAGATGTTTTAATTTGTCATGAGCTTTATTACATTCCACACAAAATGTTAACATGCAAAAAGTAGTTCTTGTACTTCTTGGTGGCAGTTAGCTAGCAATGGGGGTCATGCAAATTGCCAATCACCTAACTGGTACCTTCCTAGGCTAATCGTCCAGTTAAGGATCCGTAGGTAATCAAGACTACAAACAGATTTTCCGAAAAATATATTCAGGAGAGACCATGCATGATGATTAACTGAGAGCACTTTTTCCTATATAGGGAGAGAACTTCAAATTTAGTTTGATCTCCGATGTAAAAATGATTCGCTGCTACTTCAACTTTAAGTCAGGGTGATTGAGACTTTGTGCTAGAAACATAAGGAACGGCAGAAAAAGGAAGACCGCAAGCAGATACCTTAAGGAATATAGGAATAGGGCCATCTTTGGTTGGCCATAGATGATCCTCCTCCATGGCAACCTCCACACCGCCGGTGTCTCCATTGTGATGGGAGGAAGGAGGAGGGATGTGCTCCACAATGGATAGCTCCACCCTATCATCACTGCTGATCTCCATGGACAGAGGGAAAATTAGGTTGAGAAGAAAGCCAAGCACACGGCCACTCTCTTCTTTTTATGAACCAGTAGAAAAAATGGGAGGTGTAAGAGCAACTACTAGCAACCAAGAGCATGCCTACTTTGTTATATACGGTTCCGGTTCTTTTTGACCTGGTTTGGTGACCCACAATCTTTCTAAGGAGCTCTGCTCTGGGAGAACCTTCCACTCTAGAGGATAATAACTGCTGATGGCATTATATCCTCTTTCCTTTCTGTGACAAGACTGAATATGTGAAAGAAACATTTTATGGAGGTAGATGCATCAGGAATATCTTGTTTGAAAATGCCAGCCTTAATGCTCGTCTCCTTAGCATGTTATTGTAGGAAAATTGTTGTTGTGGCACCTTAGCTAATATACAGTTTGCTAATATATGCTTGTCTCCTTAGCATGTTATTTAATGAAAAAAGAGATTGACGATGCATTAGCTAATATACAGCTTGTTGCACGCAAAAAAAGTTGTCAGTCCTGTAACCATACTTCCTACAGCTAACACGTGTCCAGTCCAGCGGGTACAATCAAAACCTGAATTGGGCCGCAATAGCGGCGTGCCCCACTAGTGTAACCGAAGATGGCCTTCTTCCTGCATATTCTAAACAGAAGCAACATTACTCAGCAAAAGACACATTTCCATCTCATAGAACAATAATAACAAAACCAACCACGGAGACGACGGATACACAATTAGATCTCTGCTAGTTTAGATCATTCTGAATGACATATATAACCTCATAACCCTATATAACAATCCCCCACCCTTGTCTAAATTTCAGGACCAGTACAATAAAAAAGAATAATTAAATGCCAGTAATCCTCCTGTATCAATCTGTACACCCAATTTCTGTCCAAGCAGCTACAGCTAGCTGCTGCAAGCTAGAGCTTATCGGCGATCCTGCCAAGAGCATCCGCGATCCTGCCAAGCACGGCGGTGAGGCTTTTGGCCTGCTCTCTTCTCTGCTCCCGGTCGCGCTCTGAGTTCACATTCTGTTCCTCCAGCTGCGCCCCTACCATCCGGTTGTTCCGGTCTAGGATCTCCAGTAGCTTGCTGCTCTGCAAGTCTGCCATGCCTTCGTCTCTGGGCTCACCGTCATCACCGCCAGTTCGCTGCCTCTTCTGTCCACTCTGCTGCTGCTGTGCCGGTGAGCCTTGCTGCCCGGGTTGCTTCTCTTTCGATGTGCCTGCTATGAAGACATGGTTGTTCGTTAGGCGTTGTCCTTCTTGTCCTTTTTAACATATTTGCAGCTCATCAATCACAGAAATATGGTGAGAATACAAGATTTCAGAAGTTTCCAAGCAGGCCATTTGTCTTGAAAAAAAAATCTAGTTTTCGATCATGTACATGTTGAAGCTAGTATTAGTTGTGGTAGGGATTAGCTCTGTGGAAGTAAGTATAAAACAGCGGTAAATTGAATTCGTAAGTGCTAGTAAGGTTTAAATTCTAGACGTCATGCAGAAAGGAAAACTGACAACCGTGTCCCGATCCAGGACTACCGATACAGGAAAGGTTGATGGACATGGTAACCACCAAATCAGTTCAATTTGTTGTGGGCTGCTATTCTAGAAGATTATCATCAGTTACTTCACGTTTTTGTTTCAAAGACCCTACTTCGGCTTGTGAGTTCGTTGCAACAATGGTTGCACAGAGATAGACTGGTAGTTCTCCTAAGCTGGGCCATTACACATACCATGATTATCAGTTACATATCTAAATAGGAGCAACCCACTAAGAGTATTTCTCTCAACATGCAGCTATGTAACCTCATTAGCTACTGAGAGAATACTCTTCCATTTTCATTGTAGATCTAGTTCATTTAATACTGCCTTCCATAATTATGCTTGTAGCATCAGGCTGTTTACAATGAAAATCTAGGTACTGCCTTCCATAATTTAGATATTTGTAATGTGATCTTATGAAAAAAATCTAATGCGATGCGAATCAGACATTGTAAAAGGTTCCCCATTGCAGCTAGCTACTTCCTTCCATAATGAATACAAGTGAATGTAGTACACCGTAAAAACACTACCATAACCCAGAGAAAAATCAAACGAATTACCCAATCCTCAAAATTTCAGTTCATCCGGCATCTGCTACAATAATAATACGGTGGAGCTCGCACACCAAGAACTCAATATTTACGCCAATTCAAACCACTGATATAAACACAAAGTGAGGAAGAGGAAACAAGGTGCATCGATCTCGAAGCTAACGAGGCCGACCTGTTTAGCTAGCCATTTTAGATGGCAACCAAGAGAACATCACGTCTTTAGACGTTGTAACTATCGAGTACTATTAAACTTTACCACATATATGAACTAGAAAGCTTCCCGCGGTTTTACCTCCAATGAGCACAGCAAGCAAAAATAAGCCCACTGAAAGCTCTGCTCTGCTTTTTAAAAGAAAAACACGGAGAGGCAAGGAACTCAAATTCATCATCAAGAAACAGTCATAACCAAATTTTATCTGCAATTTTTACCACCAAGAGTCAAAGAAAGGCTCACCGGAAACAGGCAGGGCGATGACCGCCGGCGGCGGTGCCTGCGTCGTCTCTGGCGTCTCATCATCTTCTCCCTCTTCGTCCTCCGAGAAGAGGGCCTCCTCCCCGGCGGGCCGGCCACTGTCAAACACAGTCTCCTCCACTGCCACCTCTTTCTCATCCCCCCTCCCTTCCTCCTCCCCATCCTCCTCCACGCGCGCCGCCTCCTCTTCCTCCGCGTCAACATTTCCACCGGAGCTGCCGCCGGCGCCGACCCCGCGCCCCCGTCCTTCGAGTATGTCGTAGACCTCGCGGTCGAAGAATCCCGGGAGCCCGCGCTCCCGCCTGGCGTCGTTGCGCATGGCCCAGAACGAGGGTTCCCGCGCGGCCCACTCCTTGATCTTCTTGTAGTCGCCGGCGAGGTTGCTCCAGCGCTTCCGGCACTGCACGGCGCCCCTCTCCACGCCGTGCCGCAGGCAGTACTCGGCGACCGCGGCCCACTTGGGCTCCAGCGCCCCCGCCCCCGCCGCTGCCAGGCGCCCCCGCCCGCCGCGCCCGGCCTCGACCACGCGCTTGCCCTCGATGAGCACCAGTATCTCCTGCCGCGTCCACCGCGGCAGCCTCGGGGCGCGCCCGGACGGGGTGGACGCCCCCGCGCCGGCGGCGGCGGGGTCGCCGGCGGTGGACATGTGGGGGACGGGACGGGGTGGGGAACGCGTGCTTTTGTGTGCGGAGGTTGACGTGACGGCGTGAGGCCGGTGGTGTAACGGAGAGGTGACGACGCGGCGGATCTACGTTCGGGCCGAACCGGGCCGTGGCCCGCCCGTGATTTTGGGGAAAATGGTCCAAATCAATGCATCGGTAGCCAATTACTACGGCCCACTTCGCTAGTACCGCATCCGCAGGCTGGCTCGACTCACTTAAACTCCCACAATTAATCTCAAAAAAAAAAACTTAAACTCCCACAACTGACGAGTAGTTCAACAAACGAGTTCAGAAATGAAACTCGACTCGGTAAACTCGTGAGTAGCTCACGAATATATCGTTTAACTTGCTCAAATATAAAGTGTGATTTTTTTATATATTAGTGCGGAACTGTCGATAATTTTTGCATCTATACTGGTGTAGAGGTTCTATCTTTCAGCATTGATCTATCCTTTGACTAGAGATGTGAAATTGTAGAAGGGACATCATTGTTGCAGTTCAAAAATAGTACGACAATTACTATTTTTTCCATATGCACACATTTTCGAACACTTAGAATGCATTAATCGGCTTACTCACGAGCTACTCACGAGTAGATTGGTCAACAAACGAGTTCAGATTTAAAACTCGGCTTGGCTCGTGAGGCACCGAGCCGAGCAAAGTCACGAGCTATTCGTTTAGCTCGCGAGTTTCGAGTTTTAATTCCGGCCCTACATCTCTTTGACCCCTTCTATGCTCGCTCGTTCTTCTCCGCTAGACATGGAGCGAAATTGAGGGTCACAAGTCACAACTCACAAGAAATTCAAGGAAAGGAGTAGAGTAGCAATGGCATTGCAAGTAGCAACCGGCATCTCATATCTATATCCATGGGGTCTCCGTATTCGGAGCAGGGACGGAGCCAAGAATTATGTATAAGGGGGCGAACTTTACATTATGCAACATGGAGGGGGCCATACAGCTTAATTTAGGGTAATTTCTAGATCAACTATACATAATATGTGAGGGTTTTCACAATAAAAGCAGCATGGGCGGAGCCATGGCCCCTGCTCGCCCCATGCAAGCTCCATCCCTTATTCGGAGGTCCGACAACGTTGACAGCGGCACAGTGGTGAGCAAGCGAAGCAATCGAGCGTAAAATTCTGGATCCGTCAGTGCAACTAATGGGATATACATCTTAGGTACTCTAGTATGCATAATCTTTTGTTTGGCCAATAGGCGGTGAGAGAACATGAAAGATTGCTCTCCTTTCACATTGGAGCTTGTCTACTACCTTCGGCACCAAATAAGTGTAATTCTATATTTGTTTTAAGTTAAACATTTAAATTCTAGCCAATATTATAGAAAAATATAGCAACATGTGTAATATCAAAGGAATATATGTTGTTGATTTGAATACGGAAGGAGTATATGTTGTTGATTTTCTTATATAATTTTATTTTACCAAGGGAGACGTGGTAAATGAAAATGGAATAACAAGATCAGCCTAGTCCATGTACAAAGAAGCGAACACGGGGAAAAAGAATGTAACGCTGCATTTCGTAGAACAAAAGGTTTAGCACTCGACTCAATTGCCTTTGGAGCAAATTTGCTAGCCAAACCACAAGTAAAGGCAGCACGACTCCCCAAAGGATAGTTAGTGCTTCACTTGGAAACTTAACAGACGACTCCTTGGATTGGATTAGGCGTCGGCGTTCCAAATTCCAAAATAGAGTTTTAATTACTACTTACACGTGTAGATGGATATCAAGCAACTCAGTCACACTATTTCCACTACATAAATACGGAACCTACGTAGACATGAACAGCCACAAACCACAAGCTCTCCTGCACTAGCTAGCTCAAGGTAGAGCAAGGAATGTTTTCTTTGGTTTATTTGGTTCTTGTGCTAGTATAAATCTGCGCGTTTGTGTTCAATATCTTTCATCTTATGTATTAGGTTGTCCATGCAGATTATCTCGTTTTCCCTATTAATCGATCTGCTATAGGTTGAGTTGCCCTGAGTGGCGAATGGCGATATGCCGGAGTCTGGCGTGATGCCAATCTTTCTTCCCTCCCGATTTCTCCCCAACATACTCTAGTTCATCAGATCCCTCCCTCCTCGGCTCATATCCTCCCAATCGGATTCCTTCTTAACCTTTCCTGCACTCAATATGTCCCAAAAAGAGGAAAAGTCAGCTACGCAACCTGTTGGTCCTCCACCGCTTTGCTCACCACCAGCAATCTCCACCTTCTGTAGCTCGATCTCTACCTCAATCCTCCCCTTCTCAATCCTCTCTACCTCTAAAGGAGCAACGCACCAATCCAATAACCACGGGACCCTCGATCTGGCTCTGTTCAGGGATTTATCGGGCTGGTTGAGAAGAAGCAGAGTGACTGCTGCAGATTGACGGCCATCAGCATCACTCCAAGCTCAGAACCAACACAGCCATGAAAGCGCTCGGATGGAATTGTCAAGGAATGGGGAAAAGCCTAAGCAATGAGAAGATGTGCTACCTTGCCAGGATGATCAATTCAACAAAAGCACAGGTGATCTTTATCTCCGAAATTAAATCTTCCAAGGTGAAAGCTTCTGATCTTGTTACTAGGTTTAATATGTTCGATAGTATTGTTATTCCTTCTCGGAGAAGATCTGGTGGGCTTTGGTTGTTGTGGACTGATGAACTACAAATGTGTATTCATACTGCCAGCTTTCATGTTATATTAGCTACATGTGTAGATAGGGTTAGTAATCTACAGTTTGGACTTGTATGTATATATGGCGATCCGTATCATCGTGAAACTAATCAGATTTGGGATCTTGTGATGGCTTTTGTATATGATAACTCTAATATGCCTATGCTTTGTATAGGGGATATGAATGAACTGTTGTACGACATGGATAAAAGCTCCCCAAATGTCAATCGCTCTCGTATGAACACTTTTAGGCATTTAGTTAAAAATTGTGGTATGTTTGATCTGGGGTTTAGTGGTCCTGCCTACACTTGGACCAACAAGCGTTTCTCCTCAAAACCGATCTATGAAAGGCTTGATCGTTGTCTTGTTAATGCAGAGTGGTGTGATGCTTATCCTGTTTCTAACGTGTATAACATGCCTCTTATTCATACTCTTAGTGATCATGCTCCTATTTTACTATCTACTGATGGTTCTGTTCGTCGAATCAAGCGTTCCTTTAAATTTGAGAATTGGTGGATCAAAGAGCAAGATTTCCAAGCTCACGCCAACTCTGTTTGGGCTAAATACATCAATAAACCTTTCTCGGTCAGAACTAATCGCCTTGCAGGAGCTCTGAGAATTTGGTGCAGGAAAAAGAAGCCTCTACAAGAAGAACTCAATGCTCTAGAAGAACAAATTAAACAAGTACAATCACAGCCAATACAAAATCAGGATCATGCTCTCGAAGCCTCACTGGTGAACAAGTTTGAACAAAATATGACAAAGCTAACAGATTACTATGCGCGCGAAAAAACATTGGATCAAGGACGGAGACAGGAACACATCCTACTTCCACAAGGCGATTATCAAGCGCAGAAGAAGGAACACAATTGTATCTGTCAAAGACGAAAATAATATCCTTCAGTTCATGCCTGATCAGATTAGCAATACTTTTGTGAACTACTTTAGACATATCTTTGCTTCTACAAACACTAACCATGGCAGGCCTTATTTGGGAACTCAACTCCCCCAAGAAACTCAAGATTTCACTTACAGTGTTCCTGATAAGCAAGAGCTATGAGAAACCCTCTAGGAAATGAAAAGGAATGCCTCTCCAGGACCGGATGGTTTTAATGTGGAATTTTACTTGGCCACTTGGAGTTGGATTCGAGATGATGTCTACAAGCTGGTAAAATCTTTCTTTGAATCTGGAATCCTTCCTGCACACATAAATGACACTCATATTGCTTTAATTCCAAAAAAGCTTGCGCCTCTTGTCCTGGCTGACTATAGACCCATAGCCTATGCAATGTTGTTTACAAGCTTATTGCCAAGTCCTTAGCTAATAGACTGAAGCCTCATTTGCCAGACTATATTCACCCATCTCAACAAGCTTTCATTCAAGGTAGGCGTATTAGCAATAACATTATCGTCGCCCAAGAGATCACTCACTCCTTTGCCCTTAGCTCTTGGAAGGACCAAGCCTTTATGCTTAAAATTGATCTTGCTAAGGCTTTCGATCGCTTAGAATGGAATTTTATTGTTGCCGCGCTATCACGTAAAGGGATGCATAGTCATTTCATTAATTTGGTCCATGCCTGCATTTCCTCACCAACATTTTCTGTCGTTATTAATGGCCAACCATTTGCAAAGTTTCGCAGCGGCAGAGGAATCAGACAAGGATGTCCCCTCTCTCCTTCCCTTTTTGTCTTCGCAATCAACGAGCTTTCCATAGCCCTGCAAGAGGCCATGTCCAACAACTCTCTCGAAGGTATTATCCTTGGTCCTAATTGCCCTCCTGTCCACTCCCTTTTGTTTGCGGATGACTTGTTGATCTGCGGGCGGGCAAATATGCAAGAAGCGTCTGCTATGAGTACTATTCTAAATTCTTTTTGCACCCTCTCAGGTCAAACTCCAAATTGGTCCAAATCTGGTATTATTTTTTGCTGAAATATTGTTGAAATATTAGCATCTAACATTTCCAGATAAATCCCTAAAGGCCCATGTTGTCACGCCTCGCCTCGTCACGACGCGCTCGCGTGCCGCGGGTTGCGGGAATCTCGCGCGCTGCGAGTTGAAGCAGATGAACGGTCAACTGAAACGTTTGCCTTAATGGAAAATGAATATGTACTGAAATGTTTGTCTTAAGTGTTCTTAAGTACGGCAGTTTTCAGAATTCATTGCAAGCTGAAACGTCCGTCTTAAGTGCTCTTAAGTACGGGAGTTTTCATAATTCATTGCGCTTAATGGAGAATGAATTTGAGCTGAAACATTTTGTCTTAAGTGCTATTAAGTACGGCCGTTACCAGTCTCTTAATTCTCCCCTTAATTGCATGCGTTTCCGTTGGCCTTCCGCCTGCGTGTGTGCCTATATAAGAGAGGTCGCTCCTCTCCAGCAAACACACCAGAAAGATAGCATCTGCTTGCGCCGCCACCAAGTTCCACCTACTGTTGCTGTCATCGCTGATCCCATCCCGTCCACCGCGTACACGGCTGACGGGAGAGCAGGCCTCCGAAACTCCGCCTCTCTAGATCCTGTACGGGAGAGGGGATTAGGTTTTTAGGGAGCGTCTCCTACGCGACTGCTCGCTCCCATTCGTCTGCTTCATCTGCATCAACTACGTCCGCGTCGTCTTCTTCATCACCATGGCCACCGACGCCGACAAGGAGAAGGCTGCTGCTGACAAGAGGATCGCCGACGAAGCCACCGCCTCTGCTGCTGCTGCGACCAACTGGCCTACTGGAGGGTATAACATGTTTATCCCTCTTCTGATTATTTCCATGTCTGTAGTACTAGTCATATGCGTAGATGTTTCTACTATCTGTCTAGTACATGGTTTTATCATCAAGTTTCAGTATGTCATTAGCACTGTTCACGTCATGTTCATGATTTATTCTTGGATTAATTTAATCGAAAATTGCTTAAATACTCAAAAATCCAAAAACCTAATATGTGTAGGCAATTTTCGATCCAAGGTTTTGCTGCTGCACTGAAACCATCCCCGTTTACGGGGACATATTTTAAGCGTTGGCAAACCAAAACCACCTTATGGCTCACTGCGATGAACGTGTTCTGGGTCGCCGGTGTTACTCCCACTGGAACGATTGCTCCTGAACAGGACAAGGCGTTTAGGGAAGCCACCGTCGTCTTTGTTGGAGCCGTTCTAGCGTGATCGGAGATAAGTTGGTTGATGCATATTTACATGTGCGGGTTGCCAAGGACTTGTGGGAGGCACTCGAATCTAAATTCGGCGCAACCGATGCTGGAAGCGAGATGTACACTATAGAGCAGTTCCACGATTACAAGATGGTTGAAAACCGTTCTATATTGGAACAAGCTCATAAGATACAGTGCATCGCTAAGGAGCTTGAGCTTCTCAAGTGTGTGCTACCGGGCAAATTTGTCGCGGGATGCATAATCGCTAAGCTGCCTAATTCCTGGAGGAACTTTGCTACTACTCTGAAACACCAGAGGCGTGAATTCTCAGATGAGGATGTCATCGGCCATCTGAGTGTCGAGCAGAATTCGAGAGCAAAGGACTCGCACGGAAAAGGGACCGTGGGAACTTCTGTCGTCAATTTTGTACAGAAGAACTCCAACTTCCACAAGACCAAGGGGAAACATGGTGTCCAACAGAATACCGACTTGAAGAAGGGCTAGAAGCCCTTCAACAAGGATAAGAAGAAAGGAGCCTGCTTCACATGTGGTTCAGAGGAACATTGGGCCCCAAGTGCCCAAAGAAGTTCAAAAACCAGGACACGACTCCAAGTCTGTCAACATGATTGTGAGCAACAATGAGAATGGTGCATCTGGGTACGGTAATTTGTTTACTGTATTTTCTGTTTGTCAGTCTAATGATTGGTGGATTGACACAGGTGCAAATATTCATGTATGTTCTGATATCTCATTGTTTTCTTCTTATCAGGTCACAGGGAACGGATCCGTACTGATGGGGAATGGCGCAAGTGCTTCTGTTCTTGGTGTTGGCACGGTCGATCTGAAGTTTACTTCGGGAAGGATCGTGCAGCTCAAGAACGTGCAGCATGTCCCCGCCATCAAGAAGAATCTCGTTAGTGGCTCCCTTCTATGTAGAGAAGGGTTTAAGTTGGTATTTGAGTCTAATAAAGTAGTTGTTACGAAATATGGACTGTTTGTTGGAAAAGGCTATGAATGCGGAGGCTTGTTCCGCTTTTCCCTCGCTGATTTTTGTAATAAAGTCGTGAACAATATTCATTCGAATGTTAATGAAACAGAAGTTTGGCATTCACGTCTTTGTCACATTAGTTTCGGTTGTATGACGTGGCTAGTAAAATCGAATTTAATCCCGTGTTTTACTTTAGCCAAAGGTTCTAAGTGTCTTTCGTGTGTGCAAGCAAAGCAACCTCGCAAGCCCCACAAGGCTGTGGAGGAGAGACACTTGGCACCATTAGAACTCATACATTCTGATCTTTGTGAGATGAATGGTGTGTTGACTGCGAAGGTGGAAAGAGATACTTCATGACTCTGATAGATGATTCCACTAGATTTGCTATGTATATTTGTTAAGCACCAAAGATGAGGCTCTACACTATTTTAAAATCTATAAGGCAGAAGTTGAGAATCAACTTGAAAAGAAAATTAAGTGAATCCGGTCAGATCGTGGTGGAGAGTACTTCTCTAATGAATTTGATTCTTTCTGTGCGGAACATAGTATTATTCATGAGAGGACGCCTCCCTATTCGCCCCAGTCAAATGGGGTTGCCGAACGAAAAAACCGTACTCTAACAGATTTGGTTAACGCCATGTTAGATACATCGGGTTTATCCAAGGCATGGTGGGGGGAGGCTATATTGACATCATGTCATGTCCTGAATAAAGTTCCGACAAAAGACAATGAAATTACTCCCTATGAGCAATGGGAGAAGAGAAGAACGCACTCTCATACTTACGTACTTGGGGCTGTTTGGCGAAAGTCAACGTGCTGATCCCAAAAAAGCGTAAGCTTGGACCAAAGACTGTGGACTGCGTTAATTTGGGCTATGCTAAGAATAGCGTCGGCTATAGATTTCTAGTAGTGAAATCTGAGGTACCTGACGTGAAGGTCGGTACAATTATGGAGTCTAAAGATGCTACATTCTTTGAGGATATTTTTCCTATGAGAGATATGCCAAACACTTCTAGACAGGAATCTGATGAGACTCCTGAACCTGTCATTCCTATGGAATATTATGAACAAACACATGATGAAAATCCTAAGAAGGATGACGAGGAAACCCTTGGTAGGGGCAAGAGGCAGAGGACTACAAAGTCCTTTGGTGATGATTTCCTTGTGTACCTTGTGGATGATACTCCCACTTCTATTTCAGAGGCTTATGCGTCTCCGGATGCTGATTACTGGAAAGAAGCGGTCCGTAGCGAGATGGACTCCATCATGGCTAACGGAACATGGGAAATTACCGAACGTCTGATACCCACAAGTACAGGGGATCGTTGAAATCTTCAATGTGTAAGTATTAGTATCGATCCCACGAGGAGTTGAAGGTATAAGTATTTATCCTCTCAAATAAGAGTGTCACTTCTCTTATTATCTATGCACTAGACAAACTAAATTGATTAAATGATGCAAGTGTTTTTGGGTTTTGGTGTAGAGTTTGCAATAAATTAAAAAGCTGAAAATAAAATATGATGAGTGAAAGCCCAATCCTCTATGCAGCAAGAGGACAAGCTTAAGTGTGTTTCTTATGCGTGGAAAACGTTCCCAAGGGCTACATGGATTTCATGGCATAGATATTTCTAGAACAACAAGGTAAAGATTTTGTCAAGTTTTAATCTTCTTTGGACGGAGCCATAATTAGGTGTAGCTAAATAAGTAAACTAAACCCCTTATGATGGTTCTTATGGCCAAGTAAATGATTGCACAAGAGTTATTAAGACATAGAGTCCCACCATAGCCTTAAACTCTAAGGTCCCCGATATAAATCCCCTCCTAATGGTACATCATGTATTAGACCACAGGTTTACGTGTCCTCCCAGGTCCTACCCATTCCATCACATTAGTGTGATCACCTTCATGCATTACTCAACATATATGTGCACCCATACGTTGTACAATAAGATAACCATAAAAGATAAAAACTTGACCAAATACTCAATACATGTTAAGTGGAAATCATTGCCAATCCATCCTATGCCCCCAAGAACATGAGAGAACTACTCACAACGCGAAGACATGATATGATATAATGGTATAAGTGATACAACACAATCTGAAAATATAATCTCCCCACAAAACAATGACAAGTAGCAATTCACAAACATGTAGAATAGTACTTAGACAATAGCTAGGGTTCGAACAATTTCAAACTATGAGGGGGGGGGGGTGAAGTGGATCACGAAGATGGTGATGGAGATGGTGCTGGTCTTGACGGTGGTGTTGATGGAGACTCCGGAGGGGGATGGAGGAGCCTTCCGGAGGTGATCCGGCGGCGTTTCCCCCCTCCAATCTTCTCCGGCGACAGCCTTCTGACTCTCTGTTTCGTGGTTTTGTGTTTCTCCGCCGCCTCTCCGCGAAACTCCTCGGGGACTATTTTTATAGTCGGTTTTAGGTCAATACGAAACCACGGAGACGAAAACGGACGGCATCGGAGCCACGAGGCCCAAGATGGGGGGTCCCACGCGGCCAAGGAATCTAGCCGTGTGGGCCCACCTCTTTTGGCCCTCGGGTCTCCATTTGTTTGCTTCCTTCGCTCCTACGCTTCGTTCCTTCCAAAAAATGATCCCCGCAAAATATTCGGTCATTTGGACGTCGTTTGGGTCCCTGAAAGGTAAAAACATTGAAAAATAGGGTTTCTGACAGTGCAGGGTCAATTCCAGAAAAATGGGGAAATTGTGAAATATTCCCAAAATCAATATAAAACAATGATATAACCCTTATATGATGCAAATATGATTGAAATATAAGTAATATAATGCAAAGTTCATGTATGCATTTTACATGCATCAACGTCCCTATGGTTGTAAACCGTTGGGATGTAAGTAGGTGTTCAAGAAGAAGCTTAGGCCCGATGGTACAATTGACAAGTACAAGGCTAGGCTTCTGGCCAAGGGTTATTCCCAGAAAGAAGAGGAAGATTTCTTCGATACTTATTCACCTGTAGCCTCGCATGGTCTTCTCGGCCACCAAATGGATGTTAAGACGGCTTTCCTGAACGGAGAGCTAGACGAGGAAATCTACATGCAACAGCCAGATGGCTTTGTATTAGATGGTCAGGAAGGAAAAGTGTGTAAGTTACTGAAATCTTTATATGGCCTGAAACAAGCACCTAAGCAATGGCATGAGAAGTTCAATACAACTTTAACCTCTGCTGGTTTTGTTGTTAATGAAGCTGACAAATGCGTATACTATCGCCATGGTGGGGGCGAAGGAGTTATACTGTGCTTGTATGTTGATGACATACTGATATTTGGGACCAACCTCAAAGTGATTGAGGAGGTTAAGTCATTTTTGTCTCAGAACTTTGAGATGAAAGACCTTGGTGTGGCTGATGTTATTTTGAACATCAAGCTACTGAGAGATAATGAAGGTGGGATTACACTATTGCAATCCCACTATGTTGAGAAGATTTTGAGTCGCTTTGGATATTCAGACTGCAAAATTTCTCCAACACCATATGATCCTAGTGTGCAGATTCGAAAGTTCACATGCACAGCTAAGGATCAACTGAGATACTCTCAAGTAATTGGTTCACTCATGTACCTAGCGAGCGCTACAAGACCTGACATCATGTTTGCTGTGTGCAAACTGAGCCGGTTTGTTTCCAATCAGGGTGATGTACATTGGCGTGCTGTTGAAAGAATTATGCGCTATCTGAAAGGTACTGAGAACTATGGACTTCACTATACCAAAAGCCCATCAGTGCTTGAAGGTTATTGTGATGCGAATTGGATCTCTGATGCTGATGAGATGAAAGCCACAACGGGTTATGTATTCACCCTTGGAGGTGGTGCTGTTTCCTGGAAGTCTTGCAAGCAAACGATCCTGAAGAGATCGACAATGGAAGCAGAATTAACAGCATTGGACACATCTGGTGTCGAAGCAGGATGGCTTCGAGATCTGTTGATGGACTTGCCTGTGGTTGAAAAGCTAGTACCGACTATCCTTATGAACTGTGACAATCAGACAGTGATTACCAAGGTCAAGAGTTCAAAGGACAACATGCAGTCTAACAAACATATAAGAATGAGATTAAAAGCTGTCAGACATTTGTGAAACTCCGGAGTGATAGCGCTGGATTATATCCAGTCGACTAAGAATCTGGTAGATCCCTTTACTAAAGGGCTATCACGTGTTGTGATAGAAAATGCATCGAGGGAGATAGGGATGAAACCCACATAAGTTGCCATGGTAGTAACCCAATCTATGCGATCGGAGATCCCGTGAAGTAGGACCTGGAAAAACAAGCTAGTGGTTAACTGAGTAGAGTACTTTTACTAACCCACTCCGTTGGAGATGCAATACTCTCGGTAACTGTATGGCAGGTTGACATTTGTCTTAATGTGTTCCAAGGCTTTGCATAAGCAAGATGCTATCCTACAGAACGATCTTTTGAGGAACACACCTATATGAGTCTGACTGCTGGTCACAGTCTATGAAATTGGGTTGATCTCTAGTAAGTTCATGAATAGGTCAGGAGTGTGACTAATATGCTCCACCCGAGGGGTCAGCCTTCGGCAGCCTAGTACTGGTAAGACGTTTGGTGAAACTACTTTACGCCAAATTGACAATTCAAGGCATAGTCCATTGTTAGTTGTGAAGGAGTGTAGCTATTCGTTCTAGGTGGAGCTCAACCTTAACAGGTCTCCACTGAAAATACTGGTATATCAAAACAGTGTTTGAAACAGAGAACAACATCATGGGTCTTTGGGATCTGGTGGGGGATTGCTGAAATATTGTTGAAATATTAGCATCTAACATTTCCAGATAAATCCCTAAAGGCCCATGTTGTCACGCCTCGCCTCGTCACGACGCGCTCGCGTGCCGCGGGTTGCGGGAATCTCGCGCGCTGCGAGTTGAAGCAGATGAACGGTCAACTGAAACGTTTGCCTTAATGGAAAATGAATATGTACTGAAACGTTTGTCTTAAGTGTTCTTAAGTACGGCAGTTTTCAGAATTCATTGCAAGCTGAAACGTCCCTCTTAAGTGCTCTTAAGTACGGGAGTTTTCATAATTCATTGCGCTTAATGGAGAATGAATTTGAGCTGAAACGTTTTGTCTTAAGTGCTATTAAGTACGACCGTTACCAGTCTCTTAATTCTCTCCTTAATTGCGTGCGTTTCCGTTGGCCTTCCGCATGCGTGTGTGCCTATATAAGAGAGGTCGCTCCTCTCCAGCAAACACACCAGAATGATAGCATCTGCTTGCGCCGCCACCATAGTTCCACCTACTGTTGATGTCATCGCTGATCCCATCCCGTCCACCGCGTACACGGCTGACGGGAGAGCAGGCCTCCGAAACTCCGCCTCTCTAGATCCTGTACGGGAGAGGGGCAATTAGGATTTTAGGGAGCGTCTCCTACGCGACTGCTCGCTCGCATTCGTCTGCTTCATCTGCATCAACTACGTCCGCGTCGTCTTCTTCATCACCATGGCCACCGACGCCGATAAGGAGAAGGCTGCTGCTGACAAGAGGATCGCCGACGAAGCCACCGCCTCTGCTGCTGCTGCGGCCAACTGGCCTACTGGAGGGTAGCTCCCTCTTCTGATTATTTCCATGTCTGTAGTACTAGTCATATGCGTAGATGTTTCTACTATCTGTCTAGTACATGGTTTTATCATCAAGTTTCAGTATGTCATTAGCACTGTTCACGTCATGTTCATGATTTTTTCTTGGATTAATTTAATCGGAAAATTGCTTAAATACTCAACATTTTTAGTAAACATGTTCATCCTAACACAGCTGCAGCCATCAAGAGTATTTTCCCGGTACCGGATATTAATGCTTCTTTTGTACACCTTGGGCATCCCCTAATTCTTCCAGCCAAGGATAGAAACTCTGCCTACAACTTTGTGCTCGATAAATTCAAATCTAAACTAAGCACGTACAAGGCAGACAAGCTCTCTCATGCGGCTAGACTTGAGCTCATTCAATCTGTCTTCGCTTCCATTCCGGTCTACTACATGTCAAACATCCTTTTTTCTAAAAAGTTCATATCAAAGCTCACGGCTATCATTCGAAACTTCTGATGGACCGGAGTTAGAGAGGAAAACACAAAAAAGGCTCTATGTTTGAAAGCTTGGAAAGACATTTGCACTCCTAAAAGGGAAGGTGGTCTTGGCATCCGAAACTTTCAGGCGGTCAACCAAAGCCTTATTCTTATGCAAGCATGGCGAATAGCA
The DNA here is from genome assembly GCA_947311845.1 of Poa pratensis. Taxonomy (NCBI): domain Eukaryota; kingdom Viridiplantae; phylum Streptophyta; class Magnoliopsida; order Poales; family Poaceae; genus Poa; species Poa pratensis. The sequence goes on from CAMZMU010000080.1 coordinate 21,292,805, forward strand.
CAAAACCCAGATGACTTCCTTTCTAGAGTCCTTAAGGCCAAATATTTTTATGACAGCTCAATCTGGCGTCCAAAACCAAATGTACCAAAATTGGCTTTCTGGGCCTCTATTCTAAAAGTTCTTCCCCTTCTCAAGGCCCATTCCTTCTACCAGATGACACAAGGAAACATCTCTCTTTGGAGCACTACATGGTTCCATTCTTGGGAAAATATCTATAATGATCTGATTATTCAGCAGCCAAACTTTACTTATCCGGCGCTTGTCAAAGATCTTTGGATCCCAAATCAACAAGCTTGGAATGACCAGCTCATCGATTCTCTATTCCAGCAGCCTACTGCTCAAATTATCAAGCAAACTCCGATTATTATCTCTCATGATCAAGATATCCTATGCTGGAAACTAACCCCAAATGGCAAATGCAATTCAAAAAGTGCTTATTATGTTTGCTTGCAGAAACTATAGGAACTAGGTGAGCCCTTGCCGAGGCAGGTTTCTTCTGCGACTACTCAACTTCTAAAACAGGTTTGGAAGAGCAAAGCAATCTTACCTAGGATTAAAGCCTTTGCCTGGCGTTTCCTTCGAAGGGCCATTACCACAGGTGCTAGAGCTGGTAAGTACTCAAAACACATTGATAAATACTGCTGCAGGTGTGGTTTGGAAGAGGACGATGTCCATCTTTTCTTCACCTGTCATTTTGCTAGGGCAGCATGGTTCAGTTCTCCTTGGTTTATCCGAACTGATCAGATTACTCAAAACTGCAGCTCCTTAACCCAGATTTTAATCAATTTGCTGAATATGAATCATCCTTATGCTTCCATTCAAAATATACTCACTTTCATGTGGTGTCTTTGGAAGTCAACAAATGATAATTGGTTTGCGAGGAAAGAGGGCGCCCCACACCAGGCTATTATGTCTAACTTAGAAATGTATGATTATTGTGATAAGATCATGCAGGTGCATAATCAAGCTCCGGTGAACAAAGCTGACAACCTCACGGTGCAAGGCAGTACAATCAAAACAGATATCACAATTGCAGGTCCCAAGGTGTTCTCGGATGCGGCGTGGAAAACAAATAAGTCTCCAGGAGCAACAGGAAGAGAAGCTACGGGCATTGGTGTCTACTGTCAGTTTCAGCAGGAAAAACACAACACACATATATTCATTCAGGCTTCATTGCAGACAGTTCCATCTCCTTTGCAAGCAGAGGCATCTGTCCTTCTTTTGGCGGCAAGAGTGACAAATCTTCTTAAACTCCATTAGGTGACTTTCTTCACGGACAATCTGTCCCTTGCCAAATCAGCGGCTGCTGGTGCCAATTCAAATCCACAGGTACTTTGGGAGATCAGACAACAGGTTGCTCAATTTAAACAGGATACACATCATCTTTCATCCAGGGTGTATCATATAGGCAAGGACCTTAATGGTGTAGCGCATAATTGTGCACAACAGGCTGTTAGACAAAATACGTCTGAGCCTATCTTTAGCTGCAGCAATTCAGCTCATGTAAATAGGTTGTGCCCGACTGCTTTATGCCTTCAAAACTCAGACTTTCAGGGCATTGTACTCCATGCTGTAACTTGTCAGTGAGCTGAATAAAAGTTGGTGCCTTCGGCGCCTCACCTTGTTCAAAAAAAAAAAGAGCAAGGAAGATGACCACCGCGCGATACACCGTCCGCTTCGGCTCGGCCCAGACCAGCGACACCGCGGCCGCCGACGAGTGGGTCCGCAGCGTCCGCGCCTCCAACGCCGGCCGTGGCCTGATCGTCGGCCTCGACTACGAGTGGAAGCCCAACTACCGCGCCTGGACGACCTCTAAGGTGGCCATCCTCCAGCTCTGCGTCGGCACCTCCTGCCTCGTCCTCCAACTCTTCTACGCCAACCACGTCCCCGCCGCCATTAGGAGCCTCGTCGGCGACCCCACGGTGCGGTGCATCGGCATCGGCGTCGGTGAGGACGCTGCGAAGCTGGCCGACGACTACGGCCTCGTGTGCGCCGCGGCGGTGGACCTCGAGGGCCGCTGCAACCAGCACCTCGGCATTGGCGGCGGCCTGGGCAGGACCAGGCTGGGGCTCAAGGGGTACGCCAGGGAGGTGCTGGGTCTGACCATGAAGCCGCGCAACGTCACCATGAGCAACTGGGAGAAGCGCCAGCTTGATGAGGCGCAGGTGCAATACGCTTGCATTGACGCATACGTCTCCTACAAGCTGGGCGAGCGTCTCCTCGATCCATAACTGATGATGGAAACTGCTGAAGTATGTCATGCTGGGCTACCTTAACCGTGTTCTGCAACTTCTGTTTTCGACTTTGCCAATGTTTGATGTGTTGCTTAGTTGTGTAAGGTTATCATGCAATGGTCAATGATGTTATGTTCGAATCTTGATTAGCGCTAATGCATATGAGGAAATGGGAGATAATGAATGATTGGCGATTGCTATATTATTGGACAATGCAGTTTTTTTGTTTTGAAATGTGGCAAGAACTCTGCCTTTATGTGGTAATATAGAAGAAGAGAATGGCATTGGCCCAAGTCCAATGCATACGAATTATCACATCAAAAACGAAAAAGCGGTATCGATCACCAATAATATTTAGCTCCGGAAAGCGACTTGCTCTCTCATTTTCGATTTTGCCACCACCACTGTCGGCGTAGATGTCTTGATATTGGCAACTGGTGCATTCGACTCTTTCCATATTAAAATGCTAGGGATTAGTTTTTTTTTGTTGAAAAACCGCTAGGGATTAGTTTTTTTTTTGAGAAACCGCTAGGGATTAGTGGGTTCTCAATCCCATGGTTACTTTGACAGCGGCATCACCAACATGTGGGCCCAAATTTATGAAAAGGTGGTCAAGACCAAGGTCTCTGTCCGGCTCGTTCATGTCGACTCTTTGAAGGACTGGCTTTTGAAACGTCACCCAAGTGTCGACTTCCCCCATCGTCGTCATCAAGGTAAGCTTACCAAAGATTCAACACAAACATTTTTAGTCGGTGCCATTACATATTAACTCGCCGGTTACTTTGTGACCATGACTCGTTAATACCTACTATTACCCTTGTAACCTAGCCCTGCCACTTTATTTTAGACACGACCTGGATCGATTGGAAAACCATCTATCTTTGCAATAATGAAATAAATAAGGCCATATGCATCGTTTAGATGCAGAGGTCGGGACCTGCCTGCATTTCGAAAAATATTGTTTTTCCATCCCAATTCTCAATTATGAACCCTATCTAGAACTTGCCTTCCTTTCAAAATTGCCTTCCGAGTATGAGAGCTTCCTCCTTGTCGTCATGGAAGTTCCATGGTGAAAACATTTTTGACAATTTTTCTCGGAGAAAGGGAAATTGATCTAGTTAGTAATCTTCAACCTTAATTTCTTGCACAATTTGTAAATTGAAAAGATGGAGGTCCCTAAACCCCAGTCCTTCCCCTTGCTTTGTCTGAGCTATTTCTGACCATTTCCTCCAATGCATCTCCTTTTTCTCCTCATCTCCACCGACTTCATCCTATAGATGGAAGATGTAACTTTTCTTGTGTGTGGTCTTGGATAGTTGAAATCAGCTCATGGAGTATGTAAGCACTGATTGTGAGTGCGGCCCATACGTATGATGATGACACACAGCCATTCCGTACCGGCCGAAAGTTCACTCCACTTTCCTTATCAGTTATCACGATAAACTGGAAAACGACGAGATTTTCCACAGCCCTTTTAAAGATGAACACACCACGGTATCATTTCCCAATAAAAAGATACCCTGCATTACTACTTGAGCAAGAGTAAAATATGTGCGCATCAAGCGTTAAAGCCATGATTCGCCACTCTTTTTCACTATGTAAGCTCGCGTCAAGTACTCTATAACACGCTCCTATTTACGTTAACGTTTTCAACCTGGATCGACAACAGCCTCCTAGAATAAACGAGCAGTCACATAGGTCTTGTGTCATCTTCAAGCCTTGAACCACCGTCGCGCTATAACACTTCATAGAACGTCAAAGTGTATATAGTATATACTGACCCATTTACACTGGAACTCGGGAGTCCAAATGATTTTCTGCCCATGAGTGGAGATTCCGTGTTCCCGAACTCTAGTGATCTCACTATTTTCAAAAAAATCAATAATTATATTTTTTTTAATATTAAAAAAATCATGTATATTCTCAATGATATATCCTACAAGCGTGCAAAATCAGAATGCAAAATACTTTGCGTTTTGAGCTAAAAAAAATGACAAATGTACAGATCTGAGTATAGTGAACGATGTAGAGTTTCAAATCTCCAACTTTTGTTATTTTTGTGTAGCTCATAATACAAAAAATATCGGCATTTTTGTTACGATTTTTTGAAACTTTTAAATCTATTTTTTAAGTTTTATAAATTGTGGGATCATTGAGCCAAAATGATTTTCCGTCCATTTACAAGCTTCTTCCATGCTACAACATTGTTTTAGTTAACAATACAATGCTAAATCGCAGGGGCCGAGCTACCATGCATGTAACTATCAAGTTTCACAAACTGGCCAATGCAATTACAATTCCGAACTGATGGAAAGAGTTAGCCGATCCACATATACATTTCAACATCTCTCTGGCGTGTGTCGTGTATAAAAATCCCAGAGGAATGACTCATATTTAGATACAAATAGGGCAACAAGTTGGATAAACTGCGAAAGGCAAACTATATCAAGTTTTATGCAATAGGTAACACAATCGAACGTCTGAACTGATGAAAGGGGCATTTCAACAATAACTACATAAATAACTAAGTATAGGTGTCAAATGACACAAATGTTTTTTTTACCAATGCTCTAAGAATTAACCAATTACTCTCACGAACATGGCCATGAAACCACTATACTTAGAAGGGACACCTGACAGACATTTCTTCCTGGTTTTGCCCTTGTCGGTCATGTAAAGTGTTAAACCCCCACAATGTAATATTAATCTGTTTATGTGATCTCATACATTCAGATCAATTGATGCTACATTGCTACGTCAATATCGCACACGCCGTACTGATAAAACAACAACAAGAACGAGAGGGGAGACGCCTCCGGCTTGTCATTAAGTTAGAGGTCAGAACTCAAACCCGGAACTTGCCCCTTATGCGCTTTGCATGGCTACCACTAGCCCAGGACAGAGTTGTCACATGCCGTACTGATGATCCAACAAATATTCCATCGCTACACGATGCAACAAGACCGACCGGCCGGTCAGCTCAGCAGCATTATCGATGAGTCAACAGTACCGTGGAACACATGGAAAGAAAAGGATAAAGAATACGTGTGCATGTTAGTAGTTCTATTCTATTCTCTTCTCCATGACCATAAAGCTATTGCCAATAAAAGATAATATTCCCCATGCATAAAGCCAACTTGCCTCCACAGGTACGATCAGCATATCTTCCTTCTGCGGTGGCGCCACCGCCGACGGCAACTTTTGCACCTGACCCCGATCAGCGAGCATCTTCGCCATTGCCGATCATTGTTAAAAATGGACTCGACCAGTTTCCTTTTCTTATGACCTAGTAGCTTTTACATATCCAATCGAATGCACGAGTGTGTTTTTCGATTCCTTTTTGCGGGTTAGTATGCATGAGTTGCACGAGGAGCCACCTAACAAGAACCACTAATCTCAACGACAACAAAAATCGTTGGAGACTACCAGATTTTTCTTTCAAAAAATTAGGATAAAATTCGACGCTCTGTAATTCGATTAGAAGAGAGGAAATGTATTTACAAGATGGCCTCGAGAGGTAAACAAAAACTTAAAAAAACATCGTGAATAAAGATTTTCTTCGGCACCATCTGCCAGATGTGAATTTGGGGGCCATGCTTATCTTGGTCTTTCAAAAGTTTCTCCAGAAAAAGATATTTTGTGGCACGTATAAAAAAGACAAAAGAACATGTCCCATTAAAATAATTTTGAAACACCGAAATTTGTTTTTTACAGAGGACACAATACATGTATTTTTGATGAAATTTTGAACACAGACATAAAATATTTGTATGTAAATTTTTTGTTTGAATTTTTTTAACATTTTGAAATGTGAATTTTAAATAGTAGGTGCATCTGCACCTATTAGTCAAACAAATTTCCCGCTATATCACCCCTATAACATTTTGAGCAAGGCGCCGCCAAACGAAATCCATGTACACTGGCTATAACACGCTAAAGCTCCGTTATAGCGCCAACATAGCGGATTTGAGAACTGTCACTATTTATCGCAAAAAAAAGGAGAACTGTCACTATTTGTTATAGCAAGCTAGTATTTTTTTTTCATCGATCTGAATTCGTATGCGACTCACAAGAGGTGTCTAGGCGCGTGGCAAGATCCGAGCGCAAAGCTCTATTCCACCCCTATATATCACACCTATCGCTAACGCCCTCTACTGAAGTGGACTCCACGTCGAAACGAGTCACCCGACCTCACCGACAAAGAACTGGTTTACTCGGGCTAGACCGTCGTCCCTCCCCCACCGCCCCCCTTGAATCTTTCCCGGGCCGGCCGCCTCTCCAAATCCGCGCCAAATCGGCCGCTCGCCATGGGGGCCGCCTGCGACGACGCCGTCGAGCAGCTCGCCCGCCTCCTCGACCAAGGTGCGCCCGCCTGACCGCTCCTCTCGCCTCTCCTCTCCTGTGCGCGTGTGGTCTGTCTCTGAAGTTCATGTTTTCTTTCTGGGTTTCGCGAGAGCTGACCTTCAGTTCTCCTCATCCCCGGTTCTGAGATTTTCTTGGTGCTTAATGCTGATTAGCGTGTGAATTTTTGCAGCCGAGGCGCCGCTGAAGAAGACGTTCGAGGTATGGTGGATCTTTCTCTGTAATTCAGTGTTTCTGTGTCTGAATTACTGGATCTCGGGTGTGTTCATTTTTCTGTTTCAATTGGAGTATACCATTGCTTAGTTTAGCTCAGTAGTCTGCAAGCAAAACCAATTTGGTTCAAATGAACTAGTGGACATGGTTGGTGTTCGTGTTTGTCGACATCATGCTTGGTTCTTTTATAGAATAAAGCATGTAGTAGTTGATATGCTTGGACAAGTGTGGTTTACTGAACATCGATGAACTTTATTGCTAGCCAGTTTCGCATATCGAGTATGATAGGGTCTATGGGTAGATTTTCGGTAGGGAAAGTCGGCGCATTATTGCTTGGATTTGGATGCAAGGGTGTTCTTTTGTTGTTTGGTGTAGGCCACACGTTTGAGAACTTTTGGGGGGTAATTGGGAGTAGTTGGACGATGAAGTGAGGCCTGTGTCTCAGGGAATTGTTCTTATCACACCTCCACTAAGTCAACTAGTGGACAGTGAGGTGCTCGCACTTTAAGCCTCCTGATCTGATTTTTGGGGGCATCGAACCTCCGGATATGCCAGTAGTAATGTAGACAGTTGACCCTCAGGTGTTGAACTCATACCTTGATAAACATCATAATTGAAAATTGTGTACATTTTTTATACGTTTGCGGTTACTGAAATGATATCTAAAACTAAGGCTTTTTCACGCACTACTAATCAGTAGGTATGTCGACATATTCGAGAGCAGAATATCTTATTTAGTGGAGTTGGAATCAAGATGGACAGTGCTACTTGCAGCATAATTATTGTGCTGAAAATTATTTATGAGACAGGCAAATTACTAGCGCACGGAACAACTATATTTATTCAAAATGCTAATGAGTATCCAAGTACTTTATAGAAGATCTAAAAATTGCTTAAGTAACAAGTGCATGTGAATAACTATATATCTGGTTGTATAAGTAACAAATGCATGTGAATTCGGAATGGTTATTTTCATACTTGTAGAAGATCTAAAAATTGCTTATCGTACAATGAATACACTATGCATGGTCTATTTCTGAGGCTTGTGTGGGAAAAGAATATTGATTCCTTCAGTGATAACAAAACCCGGCTTTTAAGCGCTAATATTCTGTATTCCTTCTGTCATAAGAAAACCCGACTTTTACGGGCTAAGATTATGCATTCCTTCTGTCATAACAAAACCCGGCTTTTAAGGGCTATGATATTGTATTCCTTCTGTCATAACAAAACCTGACTTTCATAGGCAGATTCCGCTATGGAAAAAAGATTTTAAAGAAACTCAAGATAAGCATATACCTGTAGAAGATCTATAATTGCTATCGTACCAATGAATACATTATGCATATTCTATTTCTGAGGCTTGTATGGGAAAAGAATATTTATTCCTTCAGTGATAACAAAACCCAGTTTTTTTAGGGCTAAGATTCTATATTCCTTCTGTCATAACAAGACCTGACTTTTAAAGGCAGATTCCGCCATTGAAAAACAGACAAAAAAAGCTCAAGATAAGCATATACCTAGCCCTTATTCAGCCTTATCTGGAATCATGTCTGCTATGATTGAACTAGTAGTATCTGAGTGTGCCTGGTTACTCTGTTTGCAAAGTTTCCTTCTAATTTAAGGAACGCTTAATGTCATCCAGCTATTATTCGTGTACTAGCATATGCAGAACTAATTACGAGTTTACTATTACAAGTGGTTACAACAATATGAAAAGAAGACCATATTTAATTTCAAATTAATCTCAGTGTTCATACTACCTTATCAGGAGTTAGTTGAACTATTTTTGAAAATGGCAATTTTATTAGTGCATCAAGCTGATACAAATAAGCTACATCGGACCTTTGCCAACACACACAACAACACAAAGGCCAAAAAAAACAAGAAGAGCATACGTCCACACCATTAATTGTCCTCAAGGAAAACACCACCTAGTGCCTCTTAGCTTCATAGTGAAACTAACATGAACGATATTTGGTGTGTAATACCATACTTGTAACATTTCAGTTACATAGTACCATATATGGGAGACCCATGAACCATATTTGGTTCATTTCAGCTGCTTCAAATTTCTAAAGAATTTGTTACTATGAGAGGTTGTAAAATAGCTTTTGTATGGCAGTTGAGTTCTCAATTACACAAATTTCTTTTCCAGAATGTGCACCAGGGCTATCCAAATGAGGCACTAGTGCGCTTCCTTAAAGCTAGAGAGTGGCATGTAATTAATGCTCATAAAATGGTAATGTTTTATATTACATTTTCCCCTACTTGATTAATGCCGAAGTAAATGTTTTATGGAGTAATTCACTGATTAAGGATATTTTGCTTCTGCTAGCTTGTAGATTGTCTAAATTGGAGGATACAGAATGAAATTGATAGTATACTGGAGGTGAGCAACTATTCTTCTATGATAAGCTTGCCTATTACCTCTGTATAACAAGGATCTAAATCAATTTATCTGTTTACATTTTCCTGTTACTGATCATCTGCATGTGTTGGACAATCGCAGAAACCTATAATCCCAGTAGATTTGTATAGATCAATACGAGAATCACAGCTTGTTGGTTTATCAGGATACTCAAAGGAGGTATATAGCTGTCTTAAGCCAGTTATTTTTAATTTTTCCGTTGTTGGTTCCTATACTTTCACATCAGAATGTGTTTTTGAGCATGCAATGTTCTGCATAGTTGAACGGGATGCAGCTATTTGTTCCGTACTTCCATTATTTTGTACTGGTACTTTTTTATGCAGCACCCTTTTCATAGTAACATATGCTTGAATTATCCATCGTGGATAGGTTTCTGATGGTTAGCATACAATACATTCACCTTAAAAAACATAAGAACAATATCTAATAAGCTTTCCTTTGCCTTTGCCAGGGCGTCCCAGTATTTGCCTTTGGTGTTGGACTGAGCACATATGACAAAGCTTCGGTAATTGATCATATACTTCTTGTACAAATTGGATGTTTTCACTTTCTTCTCTGCAATAAACAAGTGATGAGTGTTTAACTTGTCAGGTTTGTTTAAATTGGATGTCTATAAGAGATAATTAGGCATGAAGATTAACCTATCATTCTTTATGTGCATTAAAATAGCATGTTGCATTTTCAGGTCCATTACTATGTTCAATCTCATATTCAGATCAATGAATACCGTGATCGTTTTATTTTGGTGAGTGTGCAACTAATCTTCCAGTCATTCAGATCATCCTGTTCATATCAGATTTCATAACACATTCTCCTTTTTTTTTCGAAAGTCATAACACATGGTTTTGCTTGCTTATGTTCCATCTAGCCTATGGCGTCGAAGAAATTTGGACGACCTATTACCACCTGTATAAAGGTTCTTGATATGACTGGTTTGAAGTTGTCAGCACTGAGCCTATTAAAGGTACGTACGGCCTACATGGGCATGTCATATTATTATGTTCTTTTTCCCTTTTATGGCTACATATAGGAGTCGAAACAGTATCCTGTTCTCCTGGTTATAAGCAGGCATGAAACAATATTCTAACCGCTGTGTACGCTAGTCCATATTTATGATGCTACCTGTTGTTGATCACAGATTTTGACTGCAATATCTGCTGTTGATGATCTGAATTACCCTGAAAAGGCCGAGAGCTATTATATTGTAAATGCTCCATATATATTCTCAGCGTGTTGGAAGGTATGATGCCTAAGATTTCCGTTGTACTGGTAATTTGCTGATTTTCGTTTTGAAGACCCAGTAGTCATTTAGCTTTGTTACTAGGTTGTGAAACCTCTGTTGCAAGACAGGACAAGAAAGAAGGTTCATGTTTTGCATGGTTCTGGGAAAGATGAGCTCCTAAAGGTCAGATTACTTGCTTCTGCTATCTTTAGTTTGATCATTCATTGCTCAGCCTATTTTGTTATAAAAGAAAAAGATAAGACCTCCATGGAATTTGGGTGTTCTCTGCATTTGCATCTGCAATATGATTACCAATACATACATTTATTTCAACTGTGCAGATTATGGACCATTCCTCCATCCCCCATTTCTGCCGACGTGAGGGGTCGTCTAAACGTCCATTGAACGGCGTCGATGATTGCTTCTCGCTTGACCATTCTTTCCACCAAGAGCTCTACCATTACATCGAGCAGCAGGCATTGCACCAGGAACTTGTCAAGCAATGTTCTTTGCATGTAGACATCCCTGAGCAAGACCCTGAGGACGTCAAGATCGTGGAGGCCATCGAGGCTGAGTTTCACAAGCTCGGTGAGCAGAACGGGTCTGCCAATGGTGACGATAAATAAATTAACAGTGCCCATGTAAGATGCACAGCCGCATAAGACATATGTGTGTTGCACGGTTGCTGCGATGAAAGTATGAAACTGATGATTATTTTTGGTCTCTGCTATGTTTGCTTGATCACCCTGATGTTGTTTCGTGGGGTAACAAGTTAGTCTCAAATCCTTGGCAGTTCCATGGTGCAAGGCTGAGGTAGAAGAAGCAACCACTGTATACTAGATAGACATGGCCACCTATTCACCTGTTGTAAACTTTTGCAATGTAATGTCCTCCAAACTAGTAAATCATCCTATTAACTGTATGCAAAAATAATCTTCAGAGAAGCACCACGATTCAGTCAGAAATAAATGGTGCATCCTGACCTTGATTTTGGTTGCCGCTTAATTAGTTCTTGTGCTGATTTTGTCTCGTTATCTACTTGAAACTTCTGATACTTGCATTTCAGAAGATGTTACAGCTCACATGGGGCATAGGGCAAACACGGTTTACACAACCAGATGCATCTGAATTCTCTTACATGAAAAATGACATGGATCAAGGTCCAATCCCCTGCATTTCATGGCCATTGATGGGCCTATGACGTAAGCTTCTGTGAGACGACAGACTTCTGGCAGCTGCTGCAGCAACGGGTCTCGCCGCCATCAACATTCTTGCTGTCCAGATACCTGCCAGCGAGCATGTCGAAAAGGAGACCGGCTCCGACGCCCACGGCCAGGTCGATGGTGTAATGCCCTCTGCAGGCGAGCAGCCTGACGCCCTGAGCCAGGTTGAGGGCGTCGTAGAGAGCAGCGAGCCTGTGGCGCCCCACGCGGCGCATGTCAAGGGACGCTATCACCGCGCCCGCGACATGGCCGGAGTAGAAGAGGAAGAAGGAGACGTTCCCCGGGGGGAAGTCCATCCCGGAGCCCAGGAACTCAACCGGCAGGGGCAGCTGGGTGGAGCAGCCGAGCAGGCCGCGGCAGGTGAACATCATGAGCGTGGCGATGGCCGCGCGCGGGCGCTGCTCAACGAGGATGGCCCACAGGATGTAGGCGGACTGCATCGCGACGAACACCTGCACATCACAAGGTCACACGTCCCATTCAGCATGGATTCCGTCATGGCAAGTTGGCAACAATAGCAAATTACAGCGGGGACCAGGTAGCTAGATGCAGTATCTTATCAGGAAATCCATGCACATGTGAAGAATGCATGAAGATGATATTCTTGATCTTATCGGAAAAGATTGGATGGTGGTTTTGGGTGACCCAGTTCAGTCACCCAGCACCGTCCATCAGTTTCTTGAAACTTTGCCTGAGTGGCTAGTACAGTACAAGCTAGTTTTGCTTCCCTCAGCAGGAGAGACAATTCCCAAAGAAGATTCAGTTGTTGTCACAAGAGCATAGGCTAGACATAACAATTCTTATAATTAAAGCGGGAGATGTTGATGTGTATCTGCCAACTATGCACCTTAGAATAATTGTAAATTTCAACCCGAAAACACAAAGTGGGATTAAAACTATTCCGTGGACACCGCGCGTGGAAGTTCCCCAAACAAATTACATTAGAAAATATGAAGAAGGAAACAAAATCTTCACGAAAAGAGAAATCACTTGAAACACGTGAGTTGTCGGCGTTTTAGTAGTGGTGACTACTTTGGAGAGTGCGTGGCTACAATGTAGCTGCAGGTTGCTTCAAAGAGAGTAATAGCATACTAACATGGGACTTGTAGGTCAAAGGGGAAAGGGGAAAAGGCTAGAAATTACTGGAGGTAGATCGGCAGCAGCTAGGTTCAACGGATCTAGGCGGGCAGTTAGCCAAGTGCACTACTCACCGTGTTGAGCGCGGCGAGGAGCGAGTTGAGCCAGGGCCGGGAGGCGATCCCGGCGTGCATCGCGGCGGTGGCGACGAAGCCGAGGTCGAGCGGGGGCGCGGCGTGGGGGACCATGGGGATGGTGTACTCGACGCCCATGAAGAGCAGCAGCCCGCACGCGAACAGCGCCGGCAGCGGGTGCCGCCGCACGATGCCGGCCACCCCCGCCGGCGACATCCACTCCGCTAGGGCCGGCCTCCTCGTCGTCACCGGCTTCTCGCCGCCGGCGCCGTCCCCCATCGGCGGCAGCGGGTGGATCTTCCTGGCCTTGCCCGCGCGGCGGACGGCGGCGGCGGGGGAGGTGACCTGGTCCGGCAGGCTGGGCGGCGGCATGCGCGCGCGGGACGGCGACGGGACGCGTCGGCTGGCCGCGGGGTGCGGACGGTTGGCGGTTTTGGTCCGTGCGCGCGCGTGACGGGGCGAGATGAGACGCGGTTTGGTCTGGTGGTGTTGGGAATCTTGGGCTGATTTGTTTTCTGCGTTCGCGTTGTTTTTGTAGCGTTTTTCTCCGATGGCTGCGGCGCCGGGCGGAGGTCCCGAGGGGGGGAGGGCGCGTGTTTAATGCGATTTATGATGAACGGAGTTATGCTGAGCGAGCGTGTATACTAGTTTCCGTGGACTTGTGGTTGTGTTTGAGAGTTGCGTGCGTTTGAGATGTGGGAGTATAAGATGTTTTGGTTTTTCTCGCAACTCAATTTACCTATATGGATGTAGACATATTTGTGTGTATGTTTACTCATTTCGGTCCGCATCTAGTAAAACATTTTATATTCAGGAACAAAGCAGTACGATGTAAGGTGTTTATGTATGTGCTTACAAAAATAGAACATGGTTTTGAGTTGAGCTAGTGCTCACTCTAAGTCCTACTCAGTGTGATTCGTGCACATATGAGTTGCAATTATGTTAAAACCGAGATTTGTTTTTAAGATGCAATTGTGTTTGCAACTGAAAAAAATGTTTTGTATCATTAGATTTGCTACTAACCGGTGTTGACATGAGTTGAAACATGTGTTGCAACTGATATTTACAAAGATGATCCTAATTCGATTGAGAATTAGTTACACACAATTGACTTCTGCCCATACAGTTATCTTTATAGTAGATGTGCCTAGTGATCCGAAATGAAGGTTAGTGATTTGTATTTACTTCTTTTGGATATGTTATTTTTACATGTTTCAAGCTCGTGTGTTTTCTTGCATACACACGAGCATTGTGACGTGGTGCCTCTCTTCCGTAAATGTTCTGCTCGTGTTGCAAGTGCTCGGAGAGTAGTTCAGAGCGACTAAGTTCAGTAATGTAAGGCATTCTACCTATATGTCAATATTGACTAAATACATACATATACTAAAATGAGTAGTGAATATATGTACAAAATAAGTTTAGATACATTTTTATCAAGAAAAATTTAAAATACCTTACCTTAGTGAACGCGGGGGGGAGGGGAGTATTTGATTTTGTCCTTTAGATGCAGAAGATTTTGTTGGCTTCTATTGGGCATCCGGGTCTACCTACGTGCACCTGGCCGATGTTAGGCTGAAAAAGTCGCCAAGATCCATGACGCCGACACAAGGAGATTTCTAATGATGGCCAACCTCTAAGCAACACGCAATCAATTGGGGACGGCCAGGGCAACAAAAGCTGGTAAGCAATACACGAACCTGCACCAAAGAAAATTGAGTTTCAAGTTTGTACCGACATGCTGACGCTGTCAGTGTCAAAACGGGACTGATCCAGCACGGCGGCCTTTGAGGTCGTCGCTGCTACTCCGATACCGGTGCAGCATCTCGCGATCGAGCACCGTATCCTGTTCCCCGTGATCTCGATGGCGAGTCGATCGTCACGAGGTCGGCATGGGTTCGATTCCATGTTCTTCAATACCTGGATGGATGAGCGCGACATCAGGTTGTTGTTGCGGTGGGATCTGGCTGCCACCCACTGTTTTTATTTTGTTTCAGTCGACTGTTTCAATGTTGACTAGTTTTGTTTTCTCCTTTCTCAGGTTTGGAAAAAAGAGGGTCAAACCTGTTTCTCCAATACACACACAAAAAAAAACAGTTTTGCAGATACATTGGTTTTCAAAACTTCAATATTCATTAGAGCCAAACATGTCAAAGTATTTAAAAGTATATTATTTTTAGGAACCACAATATTATGACAGAACTTTAAAAATGTTATGTTGCCAGTGCGTTCGAGAGCAAAGTATTTTAAAAATTATTTCAACAAAACTGTGGTTTTTAGAAATACTATGATTTCAAATACTTTGATGGGTTTGGATTTAGATAAAACTGTAGTTTTATATATTTTTTAATATTTAGCAAACCGCACTCATTTTGAAGTTTGTTAAAAAAAAGGGCCTCGGTATATTTTTTCAAAACTCAAGTATTGACTAGTTAGGCATGACAATATTTTTGTTTCCGAATACTTTGGTTTTAGAAATACTTTGTTGCCAAGCTGACTCTACTGTTTCTTCTTGATTTTCCGAGCCACCATGCTATACTAGTCGAAGAGAGGGCTCGTTCAGTGGTTCATGTGCTCCCCAATAGACATTTAGACCCGGAGTATTTGAGGAGATCAAACGGAAAGTAACTTTGGGCTCCTGAGATCCAGTGATCGCTGTATTTTTTAAAATTCAAAAAGCATACTTACAAGTTTCAAAAAAACTGAAACAAATCAAGGATGTAGTCAAAGATGCATCCTACTACCATGTAAAATCCTAATGGGCATTCTTTATATTATGGGCTACACAAAAATTACTATATCTTATATATTTTAGAGATTTAAAAGTGTGTACTCAGATCCACACACTTGTCATTTTTGTGTAGTTTAGAATATAAAATATTTCAAACTAAAAAAATTCATGTTTATGGGATACATTTTTTACAACTGGCATGATTTTTTCTTTAGATTTTAAAACTTATAAGCATTTTTTATATTTTATAAATGAAGCAAGCATTGGCACCCGGGAGCTAAGAAAACACAATCCGGTCCAAAGGGTATCTTTAAATATTAGAAGCTACACATTCTGAAAAATGTATACATGTGTTTCTTAATGGACTGAGCTCGGTCAGCTAATTAATCAGATTTCTGTTTCCAGCTGGCTGATTTCATTTTTTTGTACTTCAGGACAGTATACCCAGGGGTCTATGTACGACAAATTGTCGCAAGGGGTGACGGTGGTATTGAATCTATGCACCAGCCAACTATCTCAATTGTCCGAACTAAAGGAAAGGGGTTAAACTTCTTTTTAGAATCAAAATATTCTTTTGCAAGTTGTGATTGGTCACTTCCCATCGGGTCTCCAGAGTGTGACTAGACATGAGCCTTCGAAAGGCGGTTGTGCTTTGTGCGGCTCCGCTGAAGATTGCTTCTCGTGTTTTATTACAACACTCTTTTGCCTAATATATTTGGAGCGTGTTGCGGCAGGTTAGGGTGCAATTGGTGCCCTGTGAATTTTGTCCAGTTATTTGCTATCATTTCTAACCTCTTGGGTCTGCCCCGCAAGCTAATTTAGACTCTTTTTAGCCGGCTAAGCAATGATGGCGTCTAGGCCCTGCTTTTACCTTGTTGGTCGGTGTATCAACCTATTTTTGAGTCGTTTTTTCTTATGGCTAAACATATGCCGCAGTATATCTAACCTTGTTGAACATGTTGGACCTTATTAATTTAAGAGTGAATAACACCTTATACTTTATAGTTGTGTATTTGTGACATTTATTATCCTATTTAATGAAACAAAATCGTAAACACACCATATATGCAAATTTGAACATGATTTTAACGCATTTTGACATTCACCCTTTCGAATAGAATGGCATGTTAGATCTATGTGGTGAAACAAAATATGAAAAAAACCCGAAGGGAATCATTGACGGTCTGAGTTGCACAATGGAGTTTCAAAAAATTTCTCCCCGAGCTAATTTTGTCAGTTTTATTAATCTAGTCGGCTCTTTACTCATTATTATTGCTTTAAATTTATAGCCGGTGTACAAAGGCGAGTCTCACGGGAAGCGGCACGTGAAAGCGCCTCCCGAACTTCATGGAAGACGCAGTTAAGGAGTTGGAAGATGCACTTTGGACTCCTGCACCAACAAAAATTGAACTGGATTAAAATAATCAGGGGTAACTAGTCACTCTGCCCGCACGGTCTGTTTCTCTTCACCCCACACCGGCTGAAGCTCTGAAATAGCAAACACTGGAGCAACACCACAAGATACCAAATAGCAAACACTGAGCAGCACTACAAGACACATTTGAACAAGCTGCTCTAATTCATCTAATTCAGGACTAGTTTCATCGGATTGTATCACGATAACCGGCACTAAAATAAATCACAAGCTATACCTACCGAGTTCGATTACAAACACATTGCAGATACTGAGCATACACATGTCTGGAATTAAAACTCGAAACTCGCGAGTTAAACGAGTAGCTCGGAACTCGACTTGGCTTGGCTCAAACTAGTTGCTAAACGAGCTAAGTCGAGTTTTTAGTTTTGACGGTAAACGAGTTCGAGTAAACGAGCCTGAGTTCCAAGCTACTCATTTAGCTCGTTTAACTTAGTAAACAAAATCGTTACCTATATTCTTGTCTTTGTGAACATTTTTTCTTGATTATTGTAGTTTAACGACTAGAAATTACTTGATAGTGTCATGCATATTATCATTTATTGTTGTGATAAATGCATCATACATGCCCAAATAATTATAGACAATTCTAAGTTATTATAATGTATGTTAACAGTTTTATGGAGCTAACACTACAACCGAACTGATCTTTTGTGACACGGTCATTTTGTCACTTATTAGCGAAATTTGTCACGGATTACCCCCTCGTGACGACATTAGTGCGTCACTAAGCCCGTCACAAAATCCTCATCACAGATTACAAAATAGTGATGCCACGACAATTTTGCGTCACGCATTATGGATCATCGGTGACGCGTTTTTTCGCGTCACAAATTAATGGGATGCATGACAAAATTATTTGTCACTGTTCATTCGTAAATTTGTCACCGATGAACGCAATGCGTGACAAAAATCGTGTCATTGATTAGTTCGTCAGCTTTTTAGACCGGTCAAAGCTGCTGACCTGTCGGTCAATGAAGATGATGTGGTTGTTTACGTGGCTGTTGACGTGGATGCTGACATGTGGCTGTTTAGGTGGCACTCGACGTGTCTGTTGACGTGTATGCTGACATGTGGGTCCGTTCTTTGCTGACGTGGCATGACGAAAAATGGGTCCACAAAATGTTGACGTGTGGGACCCACCGGTTTGCTGACATATGGGACCCACCAGTTTGCTGACATGCGGGACCCACCGATTTGCTGACGTGTGGGACCCACCTGTTTGCTGACATGTGGGACTGACGGCTATGACGCTTAGCAAATTTTTCACGGTTGTTAGCCGAAGGAAAAATTTCAATATTTGCAAATTTTGAGGCAATTTGTAAATAAAAAGAATTCAAATGAACCATTTGCAAAAGGAACCGATAAAACATTATTGCACTTATAATTCAGGCACACAAAAAACTTAATGTCTGATTGACACCAACTGTTACAATACCACACGAAAACGAAAGAACGTAGGCATAAATGTGGATGAAATCAAGTTTTCATGAAGAAAACACTACTGGCGGGCAAGGTTTGCTGCTTATTTGGTCAACTATGGTGATTGACAATTCCTGATGAGAAAACCAAGAATTGAATCCATTTCTTGCTGCCTCGATTTTATTTCATAAGTCATGTCATCATATGCTTGTGGAGAGCTTCATATTCTGTCTGCTTCCTTTTCAGGTCTTCAGTTTTTTCTTCCACGGCCTGTATCCTTGCCTGCAGTTGCTGGTACCTTGGAGATGTAGGTAAGGACGTTGCTCATGATCTTCTAGTATTCCTTCAAACTCTGGGATGCTTGCAGATGTCATGCTAGATGTAGTCCCCAAGTCTGAGAGGAAAATGCCTTTCATTCTGCGTTTCTTGAGGACATCTTCACAAATCTGCATATCAGTTCGGGGAGTCTCATCTTTCATGTGTGGACCCATTTTTGCAAGGATCATTTCATCCTGCCATAGGATATGCGTATTTTTTTGTCAGGTGCAAGAAACAGTACGTAATAATGCTACAAGAAAATGTTAACATTTTACTTACATAAGCAGCTTGTGCATCCTTGCTCATGATACCAGCATTGTTTGTTTTGGTTATTTTAAAAACTTCAATAGGAGTTGCTTCGCGCGTCTCAGTAATCTTGAAGACAGGAGGAACCTACAAGGGTTACGAAACACGTAAATACGAAGAGTATATGAAAAATTGAGTGAAGAGGTAAGGTTTTCAGAGGGATAGCCACTTACTGCAGATACGTCGCCACCATAGATGCTCCTTATGAAGGTACTTGTCGCACCTAATTGGTTCAATTCATACACTCCCTGAATTGCATAGTTTACCATAAAGTTAAAATATATTAGTGCACAAGTTATAAGTGAAATAATTAGGTACAACTGAATTTTACTGATAAGTACGTACTGCATATTCGTCGCTAGCATCCTTGCTTGTAGAGCGACTTGTCTCACCTATCTGGTTCATTGTACTCTTCCCGTTGGTTGCCTAGTAAGCCATGATGTAAAAACATATGAATGCACAAGCTATAACTGAACAAACATGAGTTATAAAATCATGGTGTCGCAGAAAACATACTGAATCGTAGTACATCCAGTGCGGTCCAGGAGCCTTCTTCTTTCGGGTGCTTGAACCACCGTAGACAAAAGTTCTTGCTATAGAGTCAAAATCTTGCATTTCTTCACCATTTCCTTCAGCTTGCTTCTTCAGTAGTGCAGACATACGAGAAGCATTTGTTCCATCGCTAGCTTCCTAATCTTCTCATATGCAACTTCTGATATGTCTTCCTTACCTGAAATAAAAGAAAGTGAATAATTTTATATGCATATATATTTATTGATGGCACATAGCTTAAAACATGACAACTATCAATTCAGATGTCTATGTTTCTGAACCGACGCAACTATCGTATCATACAAATCGAATAGTACGAGGTCCATGCAGAACTATAAGCCTGACAGACAAAGGTTCAGTTTCAGAGCGACACTTTTACTGTAGCTCATCTAGCTGTTGTCGCTGTCTGTTTCAGTTTCATTTAGGTTCAGTATTAGTCTGAATAAATGTGGCATTTTTAACAGACTTACAGAAAATAAATCATGACGGCAACTTGCACAGATCTCAAACATGAAAGTTGGTCTACCCATCTGAACCAACTATAATCCATGAAACCGTACAGTACTTGACCATTACCTATACGACTGTGAAAAAATTGACTTCTTTAACGATAGTGATGACTTGATACGTAAGAAAGAGCGTGCAATATCAACCATTTGTAGCAGATATGATCTTGCAAATATAACTGGTAAACTCATGGTGTTTACCCGAATCAACAAAATATCACAAATATGCATAGATCTATATGGAATAGAAGATGAGAGGGAAAGAGGTTGTCTGAACAACCCCTACTACAAGAAATTTGATCTTTACCAGGGCTGCCGGTGTTCTCTGCATATTCATGCCGGGATTCTCCTCCAGAATGTTGCCGTCCATGTCGGTCGTCAGGTCGATCAGATTGTTGCGGCCGAACATTTTCCACCGCCGGGGCAGACATCTAGGGTGATGAAAGGATGAGGTAGGCGAGATTAGATCTTGAGAGGAGAGGGAGGATGATAGGAATGGAAGGTGTGGTACGAGATCGTGGGTTCAGGCGATACGAGGGCGTATTTAGGGGGAGGGTGGGTGCGCGGGATATTTTCGTTTGAGCCGAAAAAAGGGAGGGAACGGGATAATTTTAAATAAAGGAGGGAACAAAAAAAATTAAACCAGAAAGGAGGGAACGTACTGTGTTTTGTACAAACGAAATAAAATTTTCCCATCTAAACTAGGTGTGCTTGCAAATTGAGCAGAGATTTTTTGTGAGTGTTCATGCACACATACTAGGTGTGCTTGCAGATTTTCAGAATTTTCTAACATGTGTACTTGTGTCAATCATTTTGTAAGGACGAAAAAGGCCGAAAATTAAATTAATGCATGAAAAGTGGTAAATTGCATATAAAAGTAAGTTTAAACTCATATGAATCGTGCAATGTTGGTACAATCATATAAAAAGTATCAATCACAAACATTCTGAATGGTTTTCATAAGTTGGATGTGAAAGGTTCACTTATGAGGGTATTTTGGGCATTTTGGTCAAAACATCGAGGCCGAATTGTGGATAAACCCTATCAAGATGTGTGTTTTGGTGTAGCATGAACACTGTTGCAGGCAAGGATCATGATTGTGGGCTTTCTATTTTGCATAGCACTTGTGAAACCTAATGGGGTCAAAACAACATGGGTTTGGTCGACATCGTTCATGTCGCTTATGGGCATCTATGAAGAAAGGTGCACATAGGAGATCCAGATCGGCCTCAAATTTTTTGTGGGTGGTAATGCACACGTACTAGGTGGGCTTGCAGATTTTGAGATTTTTCTGACAATTATAAGTGTGCATATCATTTTCTTTTAAGAAAAATGCCAGAAATTGAAAAAAATGAATGAAAATTGGTCAAATTCGTGTTACAATCATTTTAAACTCACATGAGTCATGCAATGTTTGTATAATCATGTAGGAATTATGTACCACAGGATGTGACAGAGTTTTGGTCAAGTCGGATGCAAAAGGTTCAATTAGGAGGGTATTTTGGGCATTTTGGTCAAAACATCGAGGCCGAATTGTGGATAAACCATATCAAGATGTGTGTTTTGGTGTAGCATGAACACTGTTGCAGGCAAGGATCATGATTGTGGGCTTTCTATTTTGCATAGCACTTGTGAAACCTAATGGGGTCAAAACAACATGGGTTTGGTCGACATCGTTCATGTCGCTTATGGGGCATCTATGAAGAAATGTGCACATAGGAGATCCAGATCGGCCTCAAATTTTTTGTGGGTGGTAATGCACACATACTAGGTGGGCTTGCAGATTTTGAGATTTTTCTGGCAATATAAGTGTGCATATCATTTTCTTTTAAGAAAAATGTCAGAAATTAGAAAAAATGCATGAAAATTGGTCAAATTCGTGTTAAAATCATTTTAAACTCACATGAGTCCTGCAATGTTTGTATAATCATGTAGGAATTATGTACTATAGGATGTGACAGAGTTTTGCATTTTGGCATTTTCTTTGAAGAAAGGTGCACATAGGAGGGCATTTTGACATTTGTGAAACATAGTGGGGTCAAGACAAAATGGGTTTGTTGAAAACATCGAGCCGAAAGCACATGACCACAAGGAAGAAAATACGAACTGCAGATGTACCAGCAAAACATTGTCTTCAACAGCCCAACAAAAGCAACACACTACATAACTACTAAGATAGTCTTACTTGTTCGTCCAAACACACTACATATATATTTACATAAGTGCAAGCACAGGAGCAAACTAAACTCCAGGAAGCATCCTACGCCAGCTTACACCTCTTGTTCTCCTTTTCTGATTCTTCTTCATATGATGAATCTTCAGGAACATCAGTGTCTGAATCTTCACAATCATCCTGAAGCTGAAATCCAAGTGGCAGTCCAGCGTCTAGCCTCTCCAGCATCACCCGGTACAGCTCGAACGCCACAAAGCCATCAATGGCGGTGTAGTCCTTGTTGATCTTGGCAAGAGGTATGCGCTCCCACATCCGGTGCGCCGTGTAATGGAGCTTGTTCTTCATATTTGTGTACCAGGGATCAATCAGGTCCGCAGCCATCACACTCATGCCAACCGTGTCATTTCGAGGGAGCCGGTACAGGTGCTGGAGGTCCACATAGAACTCTGCTGGAATGTTGACATTCGGCCAGGTTTGAGGAAGAACCACCTTGTCTGTCTTGGTGCCTACGCTAGCAAAGGTAATACCTTTGAAGCGTAGAAAATCCGCAATATTGCAAGAACACTTTCAATGGTCAGAACTGCAATAACCAAGACAATGTAGAGTTAAGTTTAGTTAAAAGATGTAATTTCATAGGTGACAAACAAATATATGATCATCAAGTCCACCTAATGAGTTAAGTTTAGTTAAAAGAATTGAAATATGATCAACAAGTCCACCTAAAGATTTGAAATATGATCAACATGAATTGACAGAAACACATGTGCTTACTTTATGCAAAACTATGCTGACTTGATTTGTTTTACATTTTCCTAGTTTGTACATAACAATTCTAATTTGATTTGTTCTACTTTTTACTAGTTTTCATAAATATGAACACTTCTAATTGGCATGACCATCTGTTTGAGCCACAAGTGGTACCAAGACTGAAACAAAAAAAAACCCATAACAAAATCAAGTCTGGTACCAAGACTGAAACAAAAAAAGCCCACATGAATTGACAGATCCCCAATACTGAAACTAATCTGTGGCATCGCAAGCACAGTTTCAAACTAATCCCGAAGACAGAAATAGATCTAGGAACTTCTGTCTACCGTAAATATGAACCAAATTAGTGACATCGCAAGCAGTTTGAGCGACATCTAATACTAATAGTAGCACTAGTACCCTGGCAGAAGGGGTGAAGCAAAAAACCCTCAATACAGCAACATGTGTGGCCACGTTTGTTCATACCTGGCGTACTGGAAGACGATTACATGGCGGCGCATGGCGAGTTGAATGACGGCCATCCTCTTGTCTTTCAGGGCGCGGTCCGAGGTTTACTCCATGTCCAGCCCCATGATCTTGGGGTCTCCAGCCGCGAACCACTTCTGGTACATGTCGAGCACCCGCTCCAGTTCTGCTGGATCGTTGGTGTAGACCGCCTCGATCTTCTGGTTGCCGTGGACGGTGACGTCGTATGTCTCGGAGAAGTACTTGACGGTGTCCATGGCGATGCCGCGGGGGAGAAGAAGCACAGATTGAAGTAGAAGCGGAGAAGACGAGACGAAGCAAGTGGTGAAAACAGAGGGGAAAAACAGAGGGGAAAACAGAGGAGGAAGATGAGACGAAATGGGACGGGTGTGAAATCGTAACTGCACGCGGTTGTTTGTACACAGAAAACTAACCCACCGACTGACATACGGGCCCAAACACAGTTAGTATAATCATCTATCCAACTGACAGGTGGGCCTGCTCGGTTATGTATTGTCACGTCAAAACCCCAGAACCGCCGCCGTGCCTCTCTCCTCTCGACCTACCGTGTGATGACCCACAAGTATAGGGGATCGCAACAGTCTTCGAGGAAAGTAAAACCCAAATTTATTGATTCGACACAAGGGGAGACAAAGAATACTTATAAGCCTTAACAGCTGAGTTGTCAATTCAGCTGCACCTGGAAAAGCACTAGTAACAGGGGTGATGTGAAAGCAGCAGTAATATGAGAGCAATAGTAACAGTAACACCGAAGCAATGGCACCGAAAATAGTTGCATGCGTGGAGTTGACAGTAAAGCAATGATGATTACAGATGGACCGGGGTTCCCAGCTATCTACACTAGTGGTAACTCTCCAAGAACAAGTGTTGGGTGAACAAATTACAGTTGGGCAATTGATAGAATTGAAATAGCAATAAGACAGAACATCCAGTCTATTAATCATGTAGGCATGTTTTCCATATATAGTCATACGTGCTCGCAATGAGAAACTTGCACAACATCTTTTGTCCTACCAGCCCGTTTGCAGCGGGGCCTCAAGGGAAACTACTGGTAATTAAGGTACTCCTTTTAATAGAGCACCGGAGCAAAGCATTAGCACTTAGTGAAAACATGTGATCCTCATATCAAAACCATCCCCTCCAGTTATCCCAGTTGCTGTCACTCTGGGGCCTCGGGTTCCGGACAAGGACATGTGCAAACAACTTGTAGATACAATCTAAGCAATAATTATAGAGCTTAAATCTAAGATCATGCCACTCGTGCACTAGTGACAAGCATTAAACACAACAAGATTGCAGCAACAATAACTTCACAAACTTTAATAGATAGACTGATCATAATGTAACAATTCATCGGATCCCAACAAACACAACACCATTACATCAGATGGATCTCAATCATGTAAGGCAGCTCATGAGATCATTGTATTGAAGTACATGGGGAGAGAGTACCAACTAGCTACAGCTAGAACCCGTAGTCCATGGGGGAACTACTCACAAACCATCATGGAGTCGAAGTGGAGGCGGCGTGGTCGATGGAGATGGCTCCGGGGGTCAATCCCCGTCCCGGCAGGGTGCCGGAACAGGAACTTCTGACCCCCGAAACTTGGTTTTTGGTGGCGGCGGAGCTACGGAACTCTTCTGGAGAAATAGTCGATTGTTTTAGGGTTTTTGGGGCAGGAGGATTATATAGTCGAAGGGCGGCGCGAGGGGGTGTCCGAGGCGGTCACACCACCCCTCGGCGCCACCCCCTCCAGGCCGCGCGGGGGCATGGTGTGGAGGCCGTGGGCCTCCCCCGGGCTTGTCCTTCTGGCTCCCGAGTCTTCTGGCGAAATAGAATTTCTGTAATTTTTTCGGATTTTTCTGAGCACTTTCATTTTTGGACCTTTTCTGCAGTGCACAGACATAATAAACAGAAACTGGCACTGTGGCATCTTGTTAATAGGTTAGTCCAATAAATGTCATAATATGATATAAAGTGTATATAAAACATGTGACATTGATATAAAACAAGCATGAAACATCAAAAATTATAGATACGTTTGAGACGTATCAAGCATCCCCAAGCTTAGTTCCTACTCGTCCTCGAGTAGGTAAACGATAAAACAATAATAATTTTTGAAGTGACATGCTACCAACATAATCTTGATCTAATAGTGATGTAATGGCAAGTGAGCTGAGATCAAATCATTCAAAGCAAATGTCTATAATTGATATTAAATAAGAGATAATAAAGCAAGATAGTTAAACAAGCTAAAAGTTTTCATGAACGATTGCTTTAAAGACATGAAACCGTACAAGGTTCATTAAAGATGTTTTAAGTATCCAGTGTAGGAGTTCTATCCTTCAATTCCAAGCATCAAGTATTTTCACAACATAGAGTACGGATCCAGTCAAGTAAAAATAAACATGAACGTCATGAATCAACTGTTTCGAAGCCTACTCAACCGGTGAGCGTAAGCATTTAGTATTGGCACCAGGATGTTATGGCAA
Source organism: Poa pratensis (assembly GCA_947311845.1). Taxonomy (NCBI): domain Eukaryota; kingdom Viridiplantae; phylum Streptophyta; class Magnoliopsida; order Poales; family Poaceae; genus Poa; species Poa pratensis. The sequence continues at coordinate 21,318,885 of CAMZMU010000080.1, forward strand.
AGAGAACGTTAATGGGGGTTTGGAAGGCCAATGGAAGAAAGTCTCACAAAGCTATAAGTGATCATTAGACAAGAGGAAGTCTTATAATCGAAGCTATGTAAGGAGTAGTGATTGCCATGCAACGGATGCACATAGAGCTATATGTGTATGAAAGCTCTCCAATGGAACTAGTGGGGGTGCATCCAACTTGGTTGCTCACGAAGACCTAGAGCACTTTTGAGGAAGCTCATCATTGGAATATACAACCCAAGTTCTATAATGAAAATTCCCCACATAGTTATACTAGTAAAACATGAAAACTCTCTCACATGGAGTATAGGTGCTAAACATGAGCACAAATGATGACTATGAATACTGCAGGTGCTGAAACATGAGCACAAGTGTGGATAAAGGATAGTAATGTTGCCCCCTTTTTCTTTATTCTTTTTTTTCTTTTTTCTGTTTCTCTTTTCGATGGCCTCCATGGCTCTTTTCACTTTTAGGGGCAACATTCTAATATGACAACACACTTTTTGGTACAAATAACTCATAATGAACAAAACATGATGTATAAAACTGTATGCCTCTGCCAGTGTAGCAGGATGTGCAATGATCTAGCGTAACATGGGTAAACCACACATCAGCTGTATAGAATCATGCAAAGCAATATATAAATGATAAATGACAACAAGTCATGTAATGTAAAATGGAAGTTGCATGGCAATATACTCGGAACAGCTATGGAAATGCTGTGGTAGGTAGGTATGGTGGCTGTTTTGAGGAAGATGTATGGGCTTATGTGTAGGAGAACAAGAGAAAGTCCTCCCACGGGTTTGGATGTACTGGCGAAGTATGCACAACTCTCAATGTGAGCAGAAGGCAATGCACAACCGAAGAGGCTAGCAAATTTGGATGGTGGAAGTGCCAAAAACCGTAGCTTAACATTAGTCAAAAAGAACTCACAAGCTTATTGCAAACAACTAGCAGGTTCAACATTAAGAGCATGATTAAAATTCACCCAAGGAGGGCCGTTCACGGCGGCACAAGTACCCCGTTAGATCCCTCGACCTTCACACAACCTAGTTATTACGAATTACCTTTAGACATGGAAAGCTATCAAGTCCAACTACACCTTCAACAATTTTAGTAGAGTTTGTAGTACGGTACAAGCTTAAAGACAACAATCCACTAATGATTTTAACTTAATTAACCAGCAACTTTATCATCTATTACTTAATACCTCAAAACGTTTGCAAAGAATCAGGTTATCAAAGTTCAATGATCTACAAGATTATGCAAGTTTTTCATTATACCACTACCACACGCAACATTTTCTGAACCAACACATCAACCAAGCAACTCTCCAAACAAATATAAGTGAAGCAAGAGAGTATTTCTACAAAAGAACTAATAGCTCTGAACAAGAGATACATGAAAACCAAGAGCTAAAAGCTAAACAGTGCGAAAACTGAATACTCAACAATATAAGTGAAGAACAAGAGTATTCCAAGAAAAAGCGGAGCGTGTCTCTCTCCCAAACAAGATAGGTAGGATCCAACATTGATATGATCAGAAAATAAAAATAACATACTGAAAATAAAAGCACACAGACGCTCCAAGAACAGCACATATGATGTGAAAGAATTAAAATATAGTTTCACTAGAGATGACCTGATAATTTTGCCGATGAAGAAGGGGATGCCTTGGGCATCCCCAAGCTTAGACGCTTGAGTCTTCTTGAAATATGTGGGGAGATCCATGGGAGCCTCCCCAAGCTTAACTCTTCACTCTTCTTCATCCTATTATATCACTCTTCTCTCTTGACCCTTGAAAACTTCCGCCACACCAAACTTCTCATAAACTTCATTAGAGGGGTTAGTACTCAAAAACTTTAATCCACTTTGGTTCTGTTGTGACACATTGCAAGAACTCAATAAAACATTAGCTACAACCCTCCACGTCTAGAGAGCCTTGCTTAAAGCCCAAAGAGACAATGCAAAAAACAGAGACAAATCTGTCAAAACAGAACAGCCAGTAAAGATGAATTTTTTCGAGGCACTTCCGTTGCTCAAATCAGAAAACTCGAAACTAATGAAAGATGCGTACATATCTGAGGATCACGCACAAAAATTTGCAGATTTAAATGATTTTCTGGTGATTTTAGAATAGTGAAACGGTGAACAGCAGAAATCTGTTCCTGCGCAGAAATCCAAATCTAGCATCATCTTATCATTAGAGACTCTCTTGGCACAACAATGCAAAAATAAAGATACAAAGGATTGCTACAGAAGTAAACAACCTTGACTCAAATAAAGAAAAATTGCAGAAATAAAACATGGGTTGTCTCCCATAAGCGCTTTTCTTTAATGCCTTTTAGCTAGGCTTGATAGTTTTAATGATGCTCACATAAAAATAGAAAATGAAGCAAAAGGAGCATCAAGAAGCAAATTCGAAACACATTTAAGTCTAACCCACTTCCTATGCATAGGAATCTTGTACACAAATAAATTCATAAAGAACAAAGTGACAAGCATAGGAAGATAAAACAAGAGTAACTTCAAAACTTTCAGCATATAGAGAGGTGTTTTAGTACCATGAAAATTTCTACAACCATATTTTCCTCTCTCATAATAATTTTCAGTAGCATCATGAACAAACTCAACAATATAACTATCACATAAAGCATGCTTTTCATGATCTACAAACACATAATTTTTATCAAGCTCAAAATAGTGGGATTAAAACTTTCAAACCCACTTTTAACAATTTTATAACAAGATGATTGATCATTCTCAAGAGGTATGGGACTCCATCTAGATAAAGTCAAGACCTCTCCAATCCCATTTTCATTAGTAGAACAATTAATATTATCAAGTAACATAGGACCATCATCTAGAGCTTTATCATAAACATTTTCTAAGCAAAACTCTTTAGTACCATGCATTTTGATATCAGGCAAAATAAAGGATTATCATAAGATTTATCAAAATAGCATGGATTATCATAGATAACAGTAGCATAATTATTCTCACAAGTTTTACTCATAGGGAATACTTCAAGAGAATCCACAGGAACATAACATTCATCCTTCTTTGGTAAGCATGGAGGACAATCAAATAGTGTAAGAGATAAAGAGTTACTCTCATTAGAAGGTAGGCATGGGTAGCTAATCCATTCTTCCTCCTTTTGTTCATCACTCTCCTCCTCTTTTTCATCCAATGAGCTTTCAGCTTCAGCAGTTTCTTCTTCCACAGGTTCCTGCAAATTGTGAGTACATTCTTGTGCATGAATGAGTCTCTCTTTATAATCAATGATATAAGAATTATTGCTGAAATTTTCTAGACAATAATCAAGGATAGAAGAGACTGTATCTTTAAGTTTATTACAAGCAACACAAGTTTCATAATTTTTAGACATGAAGGATTCTATTTCAGAAGCTCCCATAAATAAAACAAATTGTTCTACTTGTTCAGCTCCCAGATAAGCATAGTTATAACAATGATAGTTCATAATTATATCTTCTTTACTAAAGCCACATTGAAATTTAAATGTTTAGTATCCTGTTCAGAGCAACAATTTATATCATGGCGTTTAAGCAAAATTTCAGCAATTTGATTTAACTTTTTAACACGCCTCTCATGACTTTACCCTCTCTTGATTCTCTATACTTTATATATAATTCTTTAACTTCCATAGAGGTTGTAGCATGTTCTTCCATAACAACAGTTTTTTTTAGATTTTTCAGTTTTTAAATTTTTATGGATTTTGAATATATAAGAAAAACAAAACTAAACAAAAGTAAACTAAACAAAACACAACTAAACAGAAAAAACTAAGCACAATAAAACTAGACAAAAGTAAACTAGACAAAACAAAATAAAATAAAAACAGACAGAGAAGTAGAGTGTACTCCCCAGGTGAACTTATGAGTAGAGCTATGCTCCCCGGCAACGGCGCCAGAAAATAGTCTTGATGACCCACAAGTATAGGGGATCGCAACAGTCTTCGAGGGAAGTAAAACCCAAATTTATTGATTCGACACAAGGGGAGACAAAGAATACTTATAAGCCTTAACAGCTGAGTTGTCAATTCAGCTGCACCTGGAAAAGCACTAGTAACAGGGGTGATGTGAAAGCAGCAGTAATATGAGAGCAATAGTAACAGTAACACAGAAGCAATGGCACCGAAAATAGTTGCATACGTGGAGTTGACGGTAAAGCAATGATGATTACAGATGGACCGGGGTTCCCAGCTATCTACACTAGTGGTAACTCTCCAAGAACAAGTGTTGGGTGAACAAATTACAGTTGGGCAATTGATAGAATTGAAATAGCATTAAGACAGAACATCCAGTCTATTAATCATGTAGGCATGTTTTCCATATATAGTCATACGTGCTCGCAATGAGAAACTTGCACAACATCTTTTGTCCTACCAGCCCGTTTGCAGCGGGGCCTCAAGGGAAACTACTGGTAATTAAGGTACTCCTTTTAATAGAGCACCGGAGCAAAGCATTAGCACTTAGTGAAAACATGTGATCCTCATATCAAAACCATCCCCTCCAGTTATCCCAGTTGCTGTCACTCTGGGGCCTCGGGTTCCGGACAAGGACATGTGCAAACAACTTGTAGATACAATCTAAGCAATAATTATAGAGCTTAAATCTAAGATCATGCCACTCGTGCACTAGTGACAAGCATTAAACACAAAAGATTGCAGCAACAATAACTTCACAAACTTTAATAGATAGACTGATCATAATGTAACAATTCATCGGATCCCAACAAACACAACACCATTACATCAGATGGATCTCAATCATGTAAGGCAGCTCATGAGATCATTGTATTGAAGTACATGGGAGAGAGAGTACCAACTAGCTACAGCTAGAACCCGTAGTCCATGGGGGAACTACTCACAAACCATCATGGAGTCGAAGTGGAGGCGGCGTGGTCGATGGAGATGGCTCGGGGGTCAATCCCCGTCCCGAGGGTGCCGGAACAGGAACTTCTGACCCCCGAAACTTGGCTTTTGGTGGCGGCGGAGCTACGGAACTCTTCTGCAGAAATAGTCGATTGTTTTAGGGTTTTTGGGGCAGGAGGATTATATAGTCCGAAGGGCGGCGCGAGGGGGTGTCCGAGGCGGTCACACCACCCCTCGGTGCCACCCCCTCCAGGCCGCGCGGGGGCATGGTGTGGAGGCCGTGGGCCTCCCCCGGGCTTGTCCTTCTGGCTCCCACAGTCTTCTGGCGAAATAGAATTTCTGTAATTTTTTCGGATTTTTCTGAGCACTTTCATTTTTGGACCTTTTCTGCAGTGCACAGACATAATAAACAGAAACTGGCACTGTGCCATCTTGTTAATAGGTTAGTCCAATAAATATCATAATATGATATAAAGTGTATATAAAACATGTGACATTGATATAAAACAAGCATGAAACATCAAAAATTATAGATACGTTTGAGACGTATCACCGTGTAATTGACTGCACCAAAACCAAGCCCGACCCCTCCTCAAGCAGCCGCCACGTCTCACCACTTACGTCATTCACCGCCGCTACCTCTCTCGTCACCGGCCGCTCACCATTGGACCCGGCACGAACACACTAATTCATTACCAACAATGTCCACGTACGTCTTTCATTTTCTGGCCTTTTTCTTCCAAGAAAACGATAGCAACACCTATACTTGTCAGAAAAATCTGAAAATATGCTGCATGTGGAAAATTTCTAAGTAGGGAAATGTACTTTTTTGTTGCATGTGGATGGCTACTTGGAATGGAACAAACTTGTTAGCACTTCATTTAAGTACCACATATGCACGCAAAAAACAACAAAATTACATGTAGGTACAAGGAGTTCATGTTTGTTAGTTTTAGATCATCTATAACATTCAGTAAGCACCACGTAAATTCAGAAAAAATGCCAATCTATATGAAACATGAAGATCCATGAGCTTCAAGGAAAAATGTGTGAGAAGAAGACCATATCCATGGCATAGTTAGTCATACTGAGCAGGAACACATATTTGACACATGGCAGGACATATTTTAGTTATAACCTCGAAATATTTTGCTCAAATATTTTAAAACAAAATCATATTGGGGTACCCAAGTAGTGGTTTCATCAGAGAATCGTGGATAGCTGTGAAAGATTTGACCCCTACAATGAGGCCTGATACAAACCCTGATCAAGCAGCCATATATGTTCATAAACCTGTATTACAATAATATTCATACCAATGTGGTTGGTACTCAAATTAAGCATGAAATTGGAACCAATATTACAATGAAAGTACTGAAAAGAAGCTTTTATGTTTTATTCAGGAATAAATTAATTTCATCCATCATAAAACATGCTAGTGAGTACCATGCAGTTTTAATTGGCCACTAGGTTTTATGATCCATTGATGCTTGTGGAAACTTTCTAAAAAGGGCAATGTACTTTTTTCCTGCATGTGGACGGTTAGTTCGAATGACAGAAACATGTGAGCAGTTCATTTGAGTACCGCATGTGCACGTATTTGTAAGTAACAAAATTACATGTTGCTATGAGGAGTCCTTGTTTGTTAGTTGACAATAAGTTTTTTTCTCAGATGTGCGCATGAGATGGAAATAAATAGAGGGGAAGAGATGCCAATTGTTTTTTTTTCGCTCACGGTAACAGTTTCCGTGGAGTCCGAAGAGGAGTTCCCTTATTTTATTCCCAAATTTTCGTTGGCCCACTTGTCAGCCGGAAAGAACTACAGGGTAAGTCTTGCTTGCGACGGTTCATTAGTTCATTAATCTTCTCAACTACCACCTCTTCCCCTGTTTTCCCCTGTTTCTCCTTGCTTCGGCCCCCTCTTCATCTTCTTCCTCTCCATCCACGCCGCCATGGACCCAGTAGAAACCCATACTATCTCGACGTCGTACACCGCCCATGGCCCGACGGACATAGAGGTGATCTACACCAACGACATTGCGCAGGTTGAGGAAACCCTCAAAGTGCTCAAGTCCAAGCTATGGAAAATGGACGAGAAGGATGAGTTCATGGGTCTGGATTTTGAGTACGCGAACGCGGATGTGGAATCTCAAGAGGTGGCCGTCGTTCAACTTTGCGTGGACCAAACTGTGTTGGTCTGGCAGTTGGCTAGGTATGACTGGTAGATCTATTAATTACAGAGCTATATGCAAAATACGGCAGGAAGCAAAAAAGAAAGTTCTTTCCAAATGCACCAATGAAATGGAATATTGCAAGGAAAAAATTGTAAATTTTGATCTTGTATTGGTCTTTGAATCAATTGGCCTTTTCTTGTTCAATAGCATTTTTGTAGAGGATATGACAATCTGACAATTGCACCTATGAAATGGTAGATTGAAGGAAGTAATTGTAAATTTTCATTAATTTAATTGTGTTACATATATGATTGTACAATTAATTTAATTATGTTACATATATACTTGATATGTAAACCTGAACTGAACTTTCTGCAAATTTACAATTGATAATTTGTAACTACTGTAGGCCCAGGGAGCGCTGTGAAAAGCTATTCGAGTGCTTCAACGAGCGGACGTGTAAATTTGCCAGCGTCGACATCAGGGGTGACAGGAAGGTGATGGAAAGAACCTGGGGTTTTACAATCCCAAGGAGGTACCATGTGGATATCCAAGATATCTACCACATAAAAGGAAAAGGACGCGACGGGAGGACTGGAATGGCAGACCTTGCAGGCGAACTCATCAACAAATCTTATGTAACCATGAAGACCGAGTTCCCAGATGATGGGCATAAGTTATGGCAGAAGCAGCCACTTGACGAGGTTAACCTCAAGTATGCTGCTGTCGATGGGTTTGTATCGTTCGAGCTGTACCGGGTTCTGCAGTGCATCCAAAATGGGCTGGTTTGTCTCCAACCTAAACCAAAAGTACCACGGGTCATCCCCCAAATTATGTGCACCCTCAACATCTTCCACCAGCGGCAGCAAGCGAAACAAGTGGGAGGATGACATCTATGCGGATGGCCGCAGAAGGGGTGAGGGGTGGAACGAGGGCACAGTGGGGGACGATGAATATTCCGGTTGGAGGTGAGCGGCACGAAGCGCTCGATATGTCGTATTGTTTATATGCCGTACTGTTCATATGTACTAATCCTGAACTTTGTTTAGCCGTATGTGCATGCTTTTGTGTCACTTGTTCTGTACAATGTAACAGCTATCTGACCAATGTGGTTTAGCTCAGTTGTATGTAAAGCACTTTCAGTATGATGTGGTTTAGAAATCAGTTGTCGTACAAGACTGAGATTACGTGTTGTATCTCTTATGAAGTACTGAAAACTAGTAACGTAGAGGCCAAAGTATGTCTTCATATCCCCAGTAACTGTGCACTGTATTAATACTGCAATGTTGTAGGATGCCTTTTGTGCTCTTATTATTTATGTATGACTATTGTTAATTGATGAACATGGTCAGTTAAGTAATTTGCAGATTTTGAGATTTTTCTGACAATTATAAGTGTGCATATCATTTTCTTTTAAGAAAAATGCCAGAAATTGGAAAAAAATGCATGAAAATTGGTCAAATTCATGTTAAAATCATTTTAAACTCACATGCTTTGTTTGTAAGCACTTTCAGTATAATGTGTGTGAGCTATCAGAAATGTGCTTCAGCTTTCATAACATGTGTGATCACTTTCAAAAATATGATTTTGATCATATCCATGCCACAGTTCATGACAATGTACTGATTACCTGAAATGCAAATTTTGTCATGTAGCACTCATTTGTATCCTAGTTTGTAGGAAAAAAATAGTGACAATCTGTTATTTGCTACATAGGTAAACAATATTGACAATCTGATTTTTTTAAAATAATGTTTTCTAATTTCTAAGTGCCAAAACATCTTTTTTTGTGAAGCAAGTACCAAAAATATTGTGAAAAATAGCATGAACACAAATTTGACACATGGCAGGACATATTTTAGTGATAACCTCGAAATTTTTTGAATTTTTTCGAATTCTAAGTAATTTCGCCCATTTAAATAAATTTACGATGATTTATCGAAAATCGTTCAAATTTGAACTACAAGTGCATGATATTTTGCTCAAATATTTTTTTACAAATCATATTGGGGTACCCAAGTAGTGGTTTCATCATAGAATCATGGATAGTTGTGAAAGATTGGACCATGGTAAACAATATTTACAATCTGTTTTTTTTTTTATGTTTTCTAATTTCTAAGTGCCAAAACATCTTTTTTTGGTTTTTCTCTACCAAGAATTGTCAAACCATCTGCCTAAAGGGCCCACCTATAGAGGGCAAGTCGAATTGTCACGTCAAAATCCCACTACCAATTCACCCCCTCTGCCGCTCCACTGCAGCTAAACTAATTTACTTCTTATCCAATCTCTGGCACAACACCGTCGCCGTAGACCAATCGCAAGGTTCGTCGTACATCTATCGCCGGCGCATTTACTCGCCGACGGCGACAAATCGGTGTCCCTCTCTCCGCGCATCAACTAGTGTCAAGCGGCGCATTGATCCGCGTCGCGGCACTGAGAGGACAAGGATGGCGGCCACCGCTGAGGTAAGATTTATTTCCGTCCCTATCCCTATCCCCGGCTTCACTTCCGATTTGGAAACTGATTTGTATTGTTTCGGTTTATAGTGTCTTACTTGTTTTGACACAAAGGGGCTGTGCGGCGGTCCTGACAAGATGAAGAAGTTTTTTGTTCTTACTCTTCAAGAGGGATTTGAGGACAGAACGGTAATAATAAAATGTTGGAATGTCTTATGTTGCCAGATCTAGCCAGATCTAGCAAAACAAGTACTCAACTATATGTGTGATACATGTTTATGTATGTGTGTGTTTTATGCAATGCATGTTAGTTACTTAGTTTGATTGGTTTCATATGAAGATTAGCAAGATTTTGAAAGACTGGGACAGAGACAAATCTACATATTTTGATGGGTGCCATGGCACCCCCACTGGATCAGCCACTGCATGTACCTACATGTAAATTTGTTAGTTGTAGGCGCCGATGTGATAGTGATGCATGTAAAATGCATACATGAACTTTTCACTTTAATTGCTTATATTCCAATCATATTTGCATCATATAAGGGTTATACCAATGTTTTATAATGATTTTGGGAATACTTCATAGTTTTCCCATTTATTTGGAATTAACCCTGTTTTTCCCGAAAACGTCTTTTTTAGTGTTTCAGACTTTCCGGGAGCTTCGGGACTCCAAAAAGGGCAAGGTCAAAGAGCACGGTTCTGAATTTTCGAGACGAACGCAATGGGATTAAATTGAAGACCAGAAGCCCAACAGGCTGCAAATGGGAGGGTCCCACGCGGCCAAAAGTACATGGCCGCGTGGGCCTGTCTCGTTTCCACCTCGGAGCTCCGTTGCCGTCGATTTTTCGTCCACCGACTCCGTCTTGACCTAAAAACGCCTATAAAAAAGGTCCCCTGGCGTTTCGCGAAAGGAGGCGGCAGAGAAACACAGAACACCGAAACAGAGAGTCAGAAGGCTGCCGCCGGAGAAGATCGGAGGGGGGAAACGCCGCCGGAATCGCCTCCGGAGGGCTCCACCCCCCTCCGGCGTGTTCATCATCAACATCTTCATCGCCGTTGCTGCCTCCCATGATGAGGAGGGAGTAGTTCTTCATCGGGGCTGAGGGCTCTACCGGTAGCTATGTGGTTCATCTCTCTCTCCCATGATGTGATCTTTATGTGATCATGAGCTTTGTAATCTAATTGAATTTATGGATGTTTCTCCTTCATTGTTTGTGTTACTCAAGTGGTTTTATTAATGTAATTTCCGGAGTCACCTTTGTCCCATGGTGTGAAGTTGACAGTGTGCGCACCGTGTGTGACTCTTAGGCTAAAGGTTACAGAAATACTTACCATGAGTTATTCTTTGTGTTGGATGTCATTATAAAATTGTGGTGTTTGTTTAGTACTATTTTGGGGCACTCATAGTGACCTTGGGGTTCCCTAGATGTGGAAGACAGACTTTAAGGTGTGCTTTTGTAGCCCTACACGATGGTCTTGGTGTTCTATGATATTGTGGTGTTTGTTCACTCAGACTTTAAGGTGTGCGCTTGTAGCCCTACGCAGTAGATTGGTATTTCTATCCAACGGGAGAATAGTTCAGAGTAGCAAAGTGAAGAGGAAATATCTATGTATTCAATTGTTGGGAGTGTCCACTAGTGAAAGTATGATCCCTAGGCCTTATTTCCAAGCATCCTAGAAAACCTTTGTCTTGTCCTCTTGCATTGAAGAGGATTGGGACACTTCCACATCCTTGCCTTGTTACATCAAACTTCCATCCATTAAATCAACCACCTTGTTCCTTAAACTTGTTTATTGCATAATCAACTAAAACTTGTGACACTTTAGTTGTAGGGAATAGATAACTTTTCCTTCTTGCTCCTGCGGATCGATACCTTACTTCCACATTGAGAGGTGCTACAGTGATCCCTTGCTCTTGGGGGTTATCAGATAGTAAGAGCAACTGCTGTGATGTTTTGTAGCACTAGATCTGCTTGCTTTGTCATTCAAAGTACCTACTCTATTTATAGGAAGCACAATCAAAAAGCTACTCTTTCTGGAAAAGTTGCTACTTTTAGAAAGTCAAGTTTGGTTATTTTTTAAAGGTCATCCCATGTTACACCAGAGTTCATTTTATTCAGAAGCATTATATCGCCACGTTACAACTATGCAAGTTCAGCGCAACTCTGGTTACGAATGAGGAATTCTCATTCGATGTTACATGCATCAATAGCAAAGGTTTTACCTTTTTTAGTGCTAGAACTTGGAAAGAATTTTGTAGAATCTACTCTCTTGAAGTTGGACAGGAGCTGTATTTCAGCTTTGGCAGCCATGGTCCAGAGATTACTGTTATTACTCAAAACCTACCAATCACCCATCCATGTAAGTTTCAAACTGGGTGCATCTTTTGTTATTCTGTGTTTTTTATTAGTACTATGAGTAGTGCTTTGATCATTTATGTTTACAAACTAACCTTTTACAATTGGTGATACATAATTAACTTTGTCCATAATGTAATGATAGTTCCTACATGTAATTGCACTTGAATCAATAACTGAGTTTGAAATATTAGCTAATTTAGTTCCTAACCGTAATTGCACTTTAATCTTACAGCTTACTTCAATTTCTCCCCTCAAAACCATCTCATTCTGGACTCTCTTGATTCCACTGATGGAACCAAGATCAATTGGAGGATGATGGACACAGTAATATTACATGTGGAACATCTTGACCACCTTCTGGACTGTCATGATGGAGGAGAGTATGTAGAAGGAAGGACTGTCGCACTTTTGCATACCCTGAACTGGACAATAGTCGCAATGCCAACATGCACCTGGTAAAAAAATTTAACATGTGATTTGTTCCTAATTTATCCCTTTTTTCCACAGCTATGGGTGCCACACTGCGAAGTTATTGCCAATACATGTACAAACCTAACGTATTTTCAATATGGAACAGAAAATCCCAAGCCGTTTTGTTCCCCAGGACATGGAAGCATACGGTGACATCACCATTGTTAAACATCCGGTCACTGAGGTTAAGGGGTCATACAGCATTTCTGCTGATGATGGTCGTCTGTGCGTCGGTGGCTGGAAGGAGTTCATGAAGAAGGAACAGGAATTGCACTTGGGTGACAAGATTCTGCTCTTGCTGTACATGGGAAACCAAGGGGTTTACCTGTTTGTGTCTGATGTTCCTTGCATTGATTCGGAGTAGTTAGCTACTGAAAGGTAGTGTGGTATGTGTTATGAAGAACTGCAAGTAGTGTCGTACAAGACTGAAATTACGTGTTTTACATGTTATGAAGTACTTCAAACTAGTATCGTAGAAGACTGAAAGTATTTGTTCCTATTAAGTACTTTTGGTGGTGTCATCCTTGTAATCGGTGGATCGCTCTCCTTATTCTGTCCATTTACTTGCGTATTTGGTCTAGATTCATGTCACAACCCATGGTGACCAAGATGTGAGAGTCGATTTTCAATTATCACTCTCACAATTTGGTGGGAGGAGATGTCAAGGAAATAGTACAACATGAATGCAGTATGCATGCAGTAATTTTGATCAGAACAAGGAATTTAAAATTCTATAATTCTCTCGATTTATTATGTTTTGTAGCAGTTTTGTCATAGACATAGGAGTATTATTTATGTATGGCTGTTGTTAATCGGTGATCACGGATAAGCACTTAATTTAAAATGAAAAATGTCTTAAATCTTCGAACCTCTTTTTTAAAAGTTTTATTTAATTATCTGACATTTTGCTCCCACAAAATCTTGACAAGTCCATGGGCTGATCAGAATCTTTTACTTATAGTTTAGTGAATTTGTGCCACTGACTTGTGGGTCCCAAACTTATAGGGGCCACATGTCACCGCCTCAAAATGACGATGACATATGTCAGCCGAATCTTCAGCGTGCACGGGCTCAACGAAGAGTGGGACCCACGAGTCACATAGTTATCATCTCCCTACGCCTCGTCCTCGCCTCCACCTCGCCCAAATCTGCCCTTCTCCCCCAAAAAAACCCCGACGGTTCCTACCCCCCTACGGCGGCAGACAACGGCGGCTTCGTCACAAACGCCGTCCACGTCGTCAGCAAAGCAGTCCTCGTCCTCGACCACTGACTGGTAAGTACCAGTGCTATTTCTTGCCCTTCCATTACCTTCGGATGCCTCACAAATCTAGGTCAATCCACACAGACTTGTCCTCCGATGATATCCACGGCCGGGGTATGATGTAGGTTATATTCTGGTGAAATTTGTCTACGAAATACCCCCGGCAGTGGATCTACGTCGCCATCTATCAATTTTGGTCACAGGCGATGCGTTCCATGTACTCAGTTCTCATTGTTTGCACTAACTAAATTTCCAACTTGTTTTAGAACCCGTGCAATTGATAAAATGGGGTCAAAATGTGGTCGTGATGACTGTGTCATCTGCACCCAAGTACGGGAGATCGTTTGCCCCGACATTGATCCCGCCTACGCTAGGTTCTTAATGGATGAACGAAAGGCATGCATGCTTCTTCGTCAGAAAACTGGCCCAAGTATGACAGGTCCATCAACGATGTCTTCCCCAACAGATGATGATACTTTTGTCACTGGTAGAATACGCATAGAAGCCAAGCTTGTACGCTCAGCCGAGGTAAATAACAAACGAATTAGTATCTCCACTCTACGTTCTACCTGCATCTTTCATTGTTTTGCTGTCATATTGAACTGCATACTTGTTTGTTCCTGGCCTGTACCGCTCAACAAGTGAGAGCTTTCCGTCCTGAAACCGCTAGTCGGGAGTCTCTTGTGATGGAGTGCCTCACGCTGCAACATGAAGTCGTGGCACAGATGACAAGCTTTAGGCGATTCCATACGAACTTCATGAAAATGTGGGACGAGAAGAATATTGCCGTGGAAGAGCTAGAGAAATTGAAGATGGGCAACAAGAGTAACACATATGTAGTTAACCTAAGTGATGATGATGAGCAGGAAACCACAGACAAGAAAGGTAAGAAAGCTGTGGTACAGTCTCATCAGGATCCCAAGCACACTGGAGTGAAGAGAGCCAGGGGAGGAAAGATCACTCGTAGAGGTGACAACGCCTAACCAAATGTATTACCACTCTTGTAAGAATATACAGATTACTTCCTAATAATTAATTTCTTGAATTGTAGGTCCTAACATCAGTGGGACAGAATAGTTTGACAAGTATTGCTTTTTTTGCAAACGACGTCGACCTGAATGAAGACCAAGTTGCACATCTCACAAGACAAGTTGCAAACTTGAAGCCATCGATACCCTTCTATGTATGCAGGATGACAAGGTCTACTGTCATCCATGGGAAGGCCAAGATAGTAAAGAATACACTCTCATATTGTTGCTTTGCACATTCATCCTAGCCTTTAACTAACTAGGAACTTCTCCTGCAGTACTTCTCTTCCAAGTTCAGCATTGCACACCTCAAGGAGTACGTGCCAATGGAGCTTCCTGTTTTCCGCACTAGTGGCACTAATGTTACTCGTGTAACGTTCCTCCTTGGCAGTAAACAAGATGCCTAGATGTCAGGCAGTTGGCCGAAAATTGTGAAGGAAGCTGGAATCGGGGAGGGTGACATATGTGTCTTCACTTTCGTGCATACTGCAACATCTGGATTTGTGTGTACTGTTGTTGCCCTCAACTGATGCTGAATTCTGTTTCTGTGTAACATGATGTAAACCGTTTTAAGTACTGTGTTCAGAACCCTAACTGATGCTCTATCGGTTGAATGAGTGCAAACTTTTGTAATGGTGATGTAAACCCTAATGTTCTATCATGATTGTATTGTGGAGAGTTTTTATAATTCTAGTAACATAAGAATGTTTGCAATTTTAAGTGGAAGCTCAATTTTTTTCTCAAAATTGTCAAGTGTTGATGTTTTAGAATGCGAACTAAATTATATTGTCGGCTGAACCGTGGAAATGAAAAAAATGGAAACTTGGTACACATTGCAGACAAAGGCCTAAATTAAGTATGTACTACTAAATACCAGTACCTCGTACAACGTATCAGTAACCTTACTGTAACCCAGCTGTATTCCATCTGATCTAACCTTACTGTAACCCAGCTGTATTCCATCTGATCTTTTTTTCAGCAGGTCCCCGGTTCAAAACACATCGATTCACTTTTTTCTTCACGTTTTACTTAATTATCTGACATTTCGGTCCAAAAAAATCGGTGACGATCAGAGTGACGCCCTAAATCCGTCAACATGAGTAATTCGTGACAAATTTAGTGACACGAAAGTTGTACGTCATGCATTAACACTAATGCGTGACAAAGATGAAAATTCCATCACCTATTATGGATAATCAGTGACAAATTCGATGTCGTCAATAGAATTTTTGTCACAAAAGGTCCGATCAGTTGTAGTGTAAACGAGTTGAACGAGCAAACTCATGATTTAGCGAGCCAAGTTTTATTTATGAACTCGTTTATTAAACGAGTCGATCCGAACGTGACCGAGATTTAACGAGTCGAGCCGGATCAGCTCGAAGAATTCCAGGCGATACACATAGTTCACAGCAACACCACATATAAAAATTCACAACAAGAGGACAACTACCTTATTTACACAACCCATGTTCTTACATAAAGGCCCTCTTATACAGGTAAATCGAGCTCATTTACTTAGCCCTGACACCGACGGTGCAGAGCATGCATTTTACCAAAACGAACAAACTGGATGCATGAAGCACATCTTACTTATTACTACACGATCTAGGTACTAGGCAGGCATCTACACTACACATCTAAACTGAGCAGCGAAGGACGCATACGAGCGGCGAGTTCCCAGCATAGCGGCGCAGCATAGGCAGTCCTAATCTGGAATAAACACTGCAAATGCATCATAGACCGAAGAAGCTACTCATCACCATCTGCTGCTGGGTGAAGAAGCTGGACAAGATCGAGGGCCAGCTTGTCATATCCGCCCGTCGGCGAAGGCGGACCGACATACTCGACGCCGCATGGACCGCCGGCACGCACAGGCAGCAAGCCAGCAAACTCAATGCAGACATCTTTCAGTTTCTCGACCAGCCCATCAAGCTGCTGCTTCTCGCGCACCACCTCCTTCTGCAGAGCTTTGAACTCCGCCATCTTGCGGCTAAGCTCCTGCTGCGCGACGACCATTTTCTCCCTGTACTCAACCATAGCTGAGTAGTTCCAGTCGTCCATGATGATGCCGTACGCACCTACCAGATAGCGGAGAGCAACATAGGCGGCGCTTTGTGTAGCGCTTTCGGGATCACCCTTGGGCTCACCCTGGAAAACAAGTGTCTGCACAAAGAATACAACCAAATTCTCAGTACCCAAGTGCACAATTTTGTAAGAAAAAAAAGCAAACTTGGCGGAAAGAACCTTGTAAGCACCAGGCGAGGAAGACGAATCCATGAACACAGATCTGGTCCTTGTAGAATCCATGAAGGCAAGGCAGAGTGCTCTGCCCTCCCCCTGCATTTATCCTCGACGGCAGTAAAGCAGGGGAGCCACCCAGTCCGACATGTGTCAACCGACATGGCATGCATTTGACACGTATGTTGCATGGTGATGCATATCTACAAGCATCGCATAGATTGCTTCGGCAGGACACTACTCTAGAGTCTTCCGCGCATAATCTTTTTTAAGTATTGCGGCTATTATCGAAAGGAAAGAAAGATTTGGGTGCAGGTGTAGATGAACCCACTGCTCAGAAAACAAATTTGAAAAAGTCAAAAAATTTAAAATAAAATTTTCGGACATACTTCAAGATATTTTATGTTAGCACAAAAAGTTACGTGAAGAAAAAGCTTTTTTTTGTGACCTGTCACAAAAAATGTTTTTTCTCCACGACATTTTTTGTGCTAACACAAACTGTTCTAATGTGTATCCGAATTTTTTCCTATAATTTTTTGACATTTTGAAAAAATATTAAAAATGTTTTACATAATAGGTGCATCTGCACCTACTACCCAAAACGCCGCCTCCGATTTTGTCCCGTTTTATAAATAAAGTCACGCGTCACGAGTAGACCCTCTTAGAAAGTAGATTAAAATTATGAAAAGAAAAACACATGAGCCGCCACACCCCGTAAAACACCTCCAAGAACCTAACTAGAGATGACACTACGCGTCCATGTGTAACCACCGGATATCATTGTAGGAGAGGCACGCATGCCTTCTTGGACCGTGGAGCGTTGATCTTGCCCACAAATAACAAGGACCAAGTGCATTGAGAACGAAGTCACATATAAAAGATAGGAGGCGGACATGACAGCCACATGCCAAGGCCAAGGGCGCTTCGAGAGAGGATTTGAGCTTGTCGGCCGAAGACAACGTAACACAGCCGAAAGGTACCGGAGGTCTGCTCTCGCTAACACCAAAGACGGTTCAGGGTTTTCAGTCGGAGCTCTGTCACGGCGATGACCACAACGACGCCCCAAAAGGGTCACAACGCCCACACGCATCGCAGTCGCTGGAGCCAGAGCTCCGAGCTTTCACCCATAATCACATTGCCGCACTCGGGAACCTTGGTCCACCGGCTGCCACAAAATTAGATATCCATATCATAATTCTGGGAGCTGCCACTACCGAAGCACTAGAATCCCACGCCACCCTCTCCCCGCCATCCACTTAGCCACAGAGAAAAACCAACGCCACCGCAGCGCCGCTCGCCGGAGAGCCGGACATGAAGCCCACCTTTTAAGGCTACCACCCAACGTTGAAGGGCTCGACAACCGGCCAACGACCCCCACGAAGAGGTCAGAGAATACCGAGCCAGATCCAGACCCGCCTGGTCCACATCCAACCCCACACGACCAGCAAAAAATAGGCGAGCCTGGGGAACAGAGGGCGACGAGCACGGTGGCCACAACTTGTCTGCGTTGCCTGCAAGCAATCCTTTCTACACACTCCAAAATGCTCAACCGACCCATCAGGTTGCTGTCTAGATCTTGGCCCACTGCCGCCACCCCATGGTCGAACCGTCGCCGACTCACTCTAGGCGCAGACGGCCACCACCGAGGTGCCGCAACATCGTCGTACTGCTGCAGAACATCGCATCACCGCAGATCGAAGCCGCCCCGCGAGGGCCTTCTAGTGCGCGGGAAGGGAAGGGCCCGCCGCAGGCAGCGTGGCACGGGCTTTGCCCCGCATCGCGCACCACTGGCGGGGGTGGTAGTGGGGAGAGGAGAGTAAAGACGGGAGAGACGTGCCCGGGGAAGTTGCATATAGGATTATTAATCATAACCAATACTCTCCCCAGTGTATAGGGAACAATCCGAGTTTCATCGGGACCTAGGCAGAGAAATATTTTTCGAAGCTTTAAATTACTCTGTAATTTTTCTTCGCATATTAGTTTGTTTTAAATCAAAAAATTAAATTTGACCAAATTTATAGGAGAAAATCAACATTCGAAATATCAAATTAATATCATTCAATCCATCATGAAATATATTTTCATGTTATATCATTTAGTATTATAAATGTTTGTTTTCTATAAACTTGGCTAAACATATAAACGTTGTTATTTGTCGTTTCACTTTCTAGCGGTACATTTTTCGATAATGGGAGTTTTATTACTTAAAAGGTTTAAGCGATATACCCAGCCTACACGGCCCGTCAAAGATTCAAATTTTTGAAACAGAAAAAAAACACAGGCATATTACATATCATGATGAGAAATTGTAGAGACGCATAAGGTGCTGAAGGTCCTATCCGAAGATTATGTTGTCATCCATGCCGGGAAAGAAAATCTCTCGCCGTAGCCTCCAGCCGTGTAGCCACCTCCGTAAAATGGTCGCAATGCTCCACACGTTGTAGAGCCGACCATGATCGGATTGTTGTTGTGCACCGGTAGATGACCTGCATAAGAGAAGCATTTTTATCATTAAAAATCTTGTAATTTCTACGTAGCCATAGCGCCCAAATAACGGCAATCCTCCTACCCTAATATATGACTCTTAAACCTTCGATCCACGCCATTTAGCCAATTGCCGAATATATTCGCAATGTTACGCGGTGGATATAAGTTAGAGCCTATTTGCATGACTGGCCATATAGATCTCGCGAAATTACACTGAAAGAATAAGTGTTATGGTCTCGTCAAGGTGACAAAAGACACACTTTTTTACTTCCCTGCCAATTCCGCCTTGCAAGGTTATCTTTTGTAAGAATTACCCCTCGAAGATACCACGTAAAAACCTTACTTTTAAGCGGGATCTTCATTTCCAAATTTTATAATTATTATTATCAACTGAAACATCAGGTTGGGTTAGATCTTTGTACATATAATCCACCGAAAATTTGCCATCTTCCTTTTAGATTCCATCGAAATTTATCAGATCCCTGCGTCAGCTGGACTGAAGCTAAGCTAAACGTTGTAACAAAGCATCCCAAGATGCTTATCTAGGACCAAATATACTTCTTCTGAACGACACATTTGGTGGGAAAGTTTCCATCACCTTAGCGAGTATATCACCTTTGTGACGCACAATATTGTACAGGGCGGATACTGTTATCGAAGCGTGGCATTACTGATTACCCCCAAGAGCAGGGGATCACTATAGCACCTCTCAATGTGGAAGTAAGGTATCGATCCGCAGGAGCAAGAAGGATAAGTTATCTATTCCCTACAACTAAAGTGTCACAAGTTTTAGTTGATTATGCACTAAACAAGTTCAAGGAGCAAGGTGGTTGATTTGATGAATGAAAGTAACCAAGCAAGAATGTAAAAATGTCCCAATCCTCTTCAATGCAAGAGGACAAGACAAAGGTTTTCTCTTATAGGAACAATGGACATGGGTTCATGGGTTCACTTAATCCTCTCTCTCATCTATGGTGATTATCATGTTATAGATAAAGTACACATAATTGTCATGTTTTAATGGTAGCTTTTATAACGGCTATATGTCCTAAAACACATAGTTGAAAGAAGTACTCATTTGTGTTACTAGGTCACCATCGTAAGGCTAGCGTGGTTGCTCTCACTCCCACATCATACTTCTCCCTTTTTACCCCCAGATAAACGATGTTGGACGGTACTGTGTCACTCAATACCTATGCCTTCTGTCACATTGGCCACCCAGTACCCACATACATCATACTTCATAATGGATAATACTCTAAACACTAGTGCAATGATTTATAATTCGTGTGCATGACCACATCTCTCTCATCTATCCACACTTGGTGGTGTCAATCACCTCATGACAAGGATAAATAAGGCATTATGCATAAATCAAACCATCACATGCATCATAGAATATCTCCAAAGTATGACAAATCATAAAACATCCAACACAACAGTAAATGCATAAAAAATATTATCTCACACCACAATATCCACCATGGGAATTACATAGATGACCGTAATCATGTTCAGCAGCTCATACGGTACTAATTAGTGAAGCTCAAAGAGAGGAGAGATACATAAGTTACCACCACAAACCCTAGTCCAGGGGTGGACTACTCCCCCTTCATCATGGTGATGATGGTGAAGAAGTTATTGCTGTAGATGTTGATGATGAACACGCCGGAGGGGGTGGAGCCCTCCGGAGGTGACTCCGACGGCGTTTCCCCCCTCCGATCTCCTCCGGCGGCAGCCTTCTGACTCTCTGTTTCGTGGTTCTGTGTTTCTCCGGCGCTCCTTCCAGAGAACGACGGGGGACCTTTTTTATAGGCGTTTTTAGGTCAAGACGAAGGCGGTGGAGCGAAGATCGACGGCAACGGAGCCACGAGGCCCAAACGGGTGGGTCCCACGCGGCCACAGTACCTGGCCGCGTGGGCCAGGCCCGTTTGGCCCTCGGGTCTCCGTTTGCTTGCTTCCTTTTTCCGTAGTACTTCTTCCTTCCAAATATTGATGCCCGTAAATTTCCAGGTGATTTCGTTGACGTTTGGGTCCCTGAAACATTAAAATACAAAACTAGGGTTTTCTGCCTGTGCAGGGTTAATTCCAAATAAATGGGAAAACTATGAAGTATTCCCAAAATCATGATAAAACATTGATATAACCCTTATATGATGCAAATATGATTGGAATATAAGCAATTAAAGTGCAAAGTTCATGTATGCATTTTACATGCATCAATTACCTAGCCATTTTCCTCCCAGAATCTAATTTTCAATCCATCCTTAATGAAGAAAGAACCATATTGGAAGAAGCATTTCTTCGTGGCCATAAGACCAGCCCAAAAATATGAGTCACTATACTTTGTCCTAAGAAGGGTTCCAAACCTTCTTCAGCCAAAAGCTTGAAGAGCCATTTAACCAGCCGATATTTCCCTTTCCAAAAGAATCTTGGTCTTTCCAACGGTACATCATTGTAAGTACTTTGAAGTACAAGACTCCAAACTCCTCAGAATTTCTGCATTTGATTTTTTTTTGAAAGGGAGTACTGCGTATATTCAGAGAATACAGAGTACAAGTACAAATACACGCAGAACCAAGCACCCAAACTCGACGCCGGCGCAACAGCAGCGAGGAGCGCCGCTGAACCACCACTGCGACTGACGCTCCACGCCGCCGACGAACGCCAGAGAAGAAGAACGCAGGTAGACCACCAACCTAGAGGAGAGAGGACCCCCGACGATGTCGACGACCGCATAAGCCGCTCGCCGCACGGCGACGAGACCTAGCTCGATGAACGGGCACGGCCAGGCCGCCCCCTCCTCCAGATCCAGCGCCGCCCGTCCCGGGGACAGCCCAGCCGCGCCAGAACCTCCACCTTCAAGCCGCCAACCCTGCACCAGAGTCGAGGATGAGCTCCCCACGACGCTCCTATACAAGCTCCGTGGCTCCGCGTCGACGCCGGAGCGAGCGTCGCCACGGCGGCGGAGCCAGAGCACAAAATTCGAGTCGAAGCCGTCGCCGCCGCTGCTCCAGCTTCGATAGGGAAGACAACATCTCGCTCCGCCAGTGACCGCCGCCACGCAAGCCACCAAGAGCAGAGAAAGAGCACACTTATTCTGCATTTGATTTCATTGCATGAAGTGAATAATTTCACCACTGCAGTTTCATTACCCTAATATAACGTCATGTGATTTCACTACTGCGATGTCACTGTATGAAAAGAAAAGGAGTAGATCATAATTAGCCAATAAGATGGGTCTTTGTTGCGGCAAATTTCCAGTGAGCATTTCTCCTTGCAAATTCTATTTGGAACCATATTTATGTCATTGTCAGAAGTTGATTTAAAAGTTGAAATTTTGGCCATTTTGCAAATTAAGGTGACACTTCAAACCATCTTACAAGAGGTACACCACATATATTTCACAACCAGAGGACAACTACCCTATTACACACTTACACAACAGATGTTCTTACATAAGGGCCCTCTTATACAGGTAAATCCAGCTCATTCTACTTGGCCCTGACACCGACGGTGCAGAGCATATTCAAAAATGAACGAACTGGCTGCATGAAGCACATCTTCTTATTACACACGATCTAAGGAACTAGGCAGGTACCTACACTGAGCAACAAAGGACACATACGAGCGATGCATTTCCAGCATAGACAAGCTAAAAGCTGGAAACACCACTGCAAATGTATCCCAGACTACTCAACATATGCTGACTGAAGAAGCTGAACAAGATAGAGGGCCAGCTTGCCATATCTGTCCGTCGGCGAAGGCGGACCCACATACTCGACGCCGCATGGACCGCCGGCACGCACAGGCAGCAAGCCAGGAAACTGGATGCAAAAATCTTTCAGTTTCGGGACCAGCCGATCAATCCGCTGCTTGTAGCGGATGTCCTCCTCCTGCTTAGCTTCAATCTCTGCGTCCATCTTGCGGCTAGACTCCAGTACGGTGAGCATCTTCTCCCTGCACTCGACCATAGCTGAGTAGTTGTAGTCGTCGATGTCGATGCCGTACTCGTCGGACAGATGGCGCAGAGCGACCTCGGCGGCGCTTTCTACGGCGCTGTCGAGATCACCCTTGGGCTCGCCATAGAAAGCACGTGACTTCTCCGGCCTTCCTGCTATCTGGGGAACATCAACCAAGACACAGGTCTTCACGAGACCGTTGTCGCAAGTGACCGATCTGTACATATGAGCAAGACCGGTCTCGGCTAAAATCTGCTTCCTGGGAATGTAAACAACCAGTGGTGGCTGCATCGTAAGAACAAAAGAACAAAATCAGATCCTCAAGAAGTATTCACTCCACAATTTTCTAAGAAAGAACAGCAAACTTGCTGGAAACAAAACAAGGGCTGAAAACGACCAGCTGTTCTTGCAACGAGCATGCAATTGTAAACAGGTAATACAACGCAACTGATGATGGTTAGCGGCAAAAGGACGAGCGGCTCACCTCTCCATCACCCCCTGGAAGCACTTGCGCTGGAGGATCCATGAACACGGATCGGCTAATGTGTGGAGGAAAGGAGAAAAAGAAACGAAGACGAAGGTAAGGCGTAATCCATATGCTCTGCCCTCACCTGCCTTAATACCACCTGGACTGATATCCTCGGCGGTAGTAAACACGAGACCCACACGGCCATGTGTCGACCGACATGGCATGCATTTGACACGTATGTTGCATGGTGATGCATACCTGTATGCATCGCATAGATAGCTTCCACTCTAGCTTCTTCATACATATCTCATACATCATTATTTAATCATTTCGTAAAAGAAATAATTTTGTCACTTAGTTGTGAACAAGTTAACCTTCATATGCTGAAACAATTTATAAGCTTTTAACCCCTTCTGGTCGCTTTGTGCCCTATGAGAAATCATCCACAACTATTTGAAGATAACCATACGACAAGATACTTTAACGGGTTAATTAGATATATGTCACTCCAATTCATGTGAAATTGAAATTGTCACTCCAATTTATAACTTTGGAGAAATGCCACTCAAATTCTATTATGCTTCTCTAGATGCCACTCTACCCATTTTAGCTCTGTATCTTGGACCAAACTAGCCCTAGAACAAATGACTAAAATCACCGTTTCATCCTGCTGTGCTGCTTTAGAGGAGGTCTGGCGTCTGCCGAGATCGAGGCCTCTCCGGGCCGGAGTGCTCCGCAGCTTGAGGGGAGGTTCGTGTCATGGAGATCGAGGCCTCGCCTAGTCGGAATGCTACGCCACTGCGGTTCGCAAGGGGAGGGCCGAGGACTGGAACGAATTGAGGCGAGGTTGCTTGCTTCGCGCTCGCTCTCCTCATGGGTAGTAGGTGGAGGAAGCCTCTTCGTGTATTTCCAGCGTCTAAGGTGGATTCACGGCGGAGCTCGTCACTGAACGTCGTCGCCTTCTTCTTCTTCATGCCGAGGAGCTGGGGCAGGAGCAGGGGAAGAGGAGGGGCGAAAGTGGGGGAGATGAGGGAAATATAAGTACTACTAAATTTTTTTTGCTTATACCCGTGTTTAATCACTTTGTACCGGTTTGACCGTGTTGTTTTATCCATAAACCGGTGAAAAGTACAAGTCATAATCTATAGTAGTTCAAAGATATTCAATGAATAAATTACAATAAAGCCCTTATTGAACATCTATTATTTAATGTGCCGTCCCACGGTACTTCATTTCAGACCTCCATCAGCCGTAAGCTCTTATAAAGCGTTGCAAAATTTAGTAGTACTTATATTTTCAAGCTCTTCAATTTTCTTGCATTTGCTTTCTTTGCATTGAACTAAATGATTTCACCTATGCAGTTCCATTACCACCAATATAATGTGTTCGCATTTGCTTTCATTTTTTTCGATAAATGATATCACCTATATAGTTCCACTACCATCAATATAATGCGATCATGTGGTGTCGCAGTTTAAAAAGAGAAGGAGTAGAAAAAAAAGGAGTTGATGCAACAAGATTGGTTTTGGTTGCATAAAATTTCTAGCGAGCATTTCTTCCTGCTAATTCATTTTTGAATCATATATGTTTGTCATTTTGAGAAGTTGAAAACGTGATCAGTATTTTGCAAATTATGGTGACACTTTAAACCACATTAACTTTTACGGAGAGATGGGGCAGGCAGGGACATGGTGTTTTGCCTCACAGGACCATCTAGTCCCATTGTGGGCAGTGCATTTTAAAAAGTTTCTAAAGTATCAAAAGGATATGAAATAAATTTCGAGTGTACCTCGAACATTTCATGTTGGCACACAAAGTTTCGTAAAAAATAACGATTTTTGCGTTCTATATAAAAAGATAAGTCCAGTGCTCAAAAATGACTTTTTACTAGACTTGTTTGTCTTTTTACACGGCGTGCAAAAAATGTGTTTTTTCGACAATTTTTTTGTGCCTACATAAAATGTCTATATGTACTCCCAAATTTATTTTTAGAATTTTTTGATATTGCGAAATATGTTTTTCATAATAGGATCATCTAGTCCCACCCATAAGCCTAAATGGATTTCCCACCCATAAGCCGAAATGGATTTCCGGCCAGAAAGGGTATTCTCACATATTGATGACGTGAGAATCCTCGGAGTTCCCCCGCCTCCTTTGCTCTGGTTTCTCCCGCCTCCTTTGCTCCGGTTGAAATCCTAGCTGACGCGCTGCGGCCCCAACCCTCCTCTCCCAAACATCTCGCCGTTGCCGGAGGAATCCAGCCCCGTAGGCCGTATCCAGCCCCGTAGGCCGTAGAACGGACGACATTCGGCGACAAAGCTACCGAGTTCGATTACAAACACACATTGTACATACTAACCATAGACATATAGTTGTTATAAGAGCTACGCCACATATCGAATAATCGCTTTGGGTCCTGGGCGACAGGGAGGACGATTTTGATTTTCTTTTAATACGTTTCAAAAAATTCGAAAAGAAATATCTGGACGTAGCCAACCATATGTACTACGATCCTGGAAACTTTCATTTAAAAATACCCTGTATTTTTGGCTCAGCAAAAAAGAGAAATCGAAAAGAAAATAGATTAAAAAAAGTTAGATCTGATCATGCCCCAGATCTGTATTTTTGTCTTTTTTGTTGAGGATAGAATACATTGTGTTTTTTGCTGAGGATAGAATACATTGTATTTCACATAAAGACCATAGTGCATAGGTTTGTCTACATCATGGTACTCCCTCCGATCCATATTAATGGTCTCAACATTGTCTAGATACGGATGCATCTAGTCTAAACACTTAACTAGATACATCCGTATCTAGATAAAGTTGAGTTCATTAATATGGATCGGAGGTTGTATTTTGTTTTGAATTTTTTGGAAACTTTAAATTTAATTATTTTTAAAATTCAAATACCGGGCTCCCTGGAGCCCGGGCGCCATATCGCCGCACCCCGCCACATATATGCTTCACAACCAGAGGAAAACTACCCTATTAGTTGTTGATACATAAAAGGCCCTCTTACACAGGTAAATCCAGCTCATTCTACTTGGCCCTTACACCGACGGTGCAGAGCATTTACAAAAATGAACGAACTGGCTACATGAAGCACGTCTTTTTATTTATTTAAACACACACAGACCTAAGGTACCAGGCAGGTACCTACACACTACACCGACGCACATCTAAACTGAACTGAGCAACAAAGGACACACACGAGCGATGCATTACCAGCATAGACAGGCTAAGCTGGAAACACCACTGCAAATGTATCCAGAGCTACTCAACATCAACATAAGCTGACTGGATAATCTGGACAAGCTCGAGGGCCAGCTTGTCATACCCGCCTGTCGGCGAAGGCGGACCGGCATACTCGATGCCCCATGGACCGCCGGCACGCACAGGCAGCAACTCAGCAAACTCGAAGCAGAAATCTTTCAGATTCTGGACCAGATCATGAATCGCCTGCTTGTAGAAGGTCGCCTTCTTCTCCGCAGCTTCAGTCTCAGCTTTCATCTTACGGTTACGCTCCAGTTGGAGGAGCAGCTTCTCCTTCCACTCGACCATCACTGAGTAGTGGTAGTCGCGCTGGTCGCAGAGATAGCGGATAGCAGCCTCGGTCCGAACTTGCTGCATGTAAGCAGGCTGAATGTCGTCGAAGCCGTACTCGTCGCAGAGACAGCGGAGAGCAACCTCGGCGGCGCTCTCTACAGCGCTGCCGAGATCACCCTTGGGCTCGCCATAGAAAGCGCGTGACTTCTCCTGCGGCCTTCCTGGTATCTCGGGAACATCAACCAAGACGCAGGTCTTCACGAGACCGTTCTCGTAAGTGACGACTTATGAGCAACACGGTCTCTGCTAAAAGCTGCTGCTTGGGAGTGGGAATGGAAACAGGCGGTGGCGGCTGCATCGAAAGAACGAAAGAACACTAATCAAATTAATCCCTCAAGAAGTACTATCACTGACAAAATTTCTAAGAAAGAACAGCAAACTTGCTGGAAAGAAGGGCACCGGTGCTGCCCAAGGGCGGCACCGGGGCGCCCCAATCTCCGCCGCCGCCCGCCTCCCTCCTCGCCGACCTGGACCCCGCCGCTGCCGCCGGCCTCGCCGCGGTGGCGGCGGCCCCCTTCCTCCACAAAGGCGGCAGGGGGGAGCTCGCGGTGGACGCACCCTTGCCCGTCGTCGTCTCCCACGGACGCGCGACGTGTCGGCTGTGCTCGGCGGCGCGAGGACGGGCTGCGGCCTCCTCTGCTCGCGGCGCACCGCCCAGTGGAGACTCCCGCGCGCTGGCTTGGTGGCGGAGGTGCGGCGGCCGCGCGGACCCGATCTGGGCCGCCCGGGCCGCGCGCGTCACGGCTCTTCGGCGGCCGTGTTCTCGCTTCGGCGGAGGCAGCCCGGGCCGTCGGCCGGAGGTGTGCTGCTGGCGGCCGGTGGTTGGTCTGGGCGTCGTTGAGCCCCGCCTCCCGCTTCCCCTGCTGTCGCCTGAGGTCGCCGCCGACGCGGCGGCTGATGGTGGCGGCGGGGAGCTCCCTCACATACATGCGTGTGTGGGGTGTTCCTCCTTCCTCCCCTCGATGGAGCACGGTGGCGAACTCCGGTGTTGTCCCTGCTCTCCGTCTCTGACGTGTTATTCCGGTGTGCTGGGCTAGCGCACCGTGTTTTCCCGAGGTTCGGAGGTCGGTGACGCCGTCCTTTGGTGTCTTCTTCGCGTCCTCGTGAGGGTGGCCGACGTCTGGTTCTGGACGGGTCTCGGTGAAAACCGGGCACTGGTTTGTCCAGTGCTGGCGATGACAGCACCTTCGGATGTCGTTCCCTTGTTGAAGGCATCGCCATGAAGATCTTCCGTTTTACTGGACGGTCGGAAACCGTCTCTCTGTTCCGCCCGTTTCCCAAGTGCGTGTGTCTGGTGAAGGCTCTCATAGCGGTTTGTGAATCGCCCTACTTCTAGGGTTGGTGTCCCGGGGTCTTGGCGAAAGCTCTGCAGGATCTCTGCCGGCAACGACGACGTCTTGGACGCCGTTTACCTTCTTGGAGGCGCTAATGTAAGCCCCTCCCTTTGGATTCATAAGCTTTGCTCGGCTCCTCGACGGCGTGTCTTTGGTGGTGACGGGGATGGCGCAGTGGAGGTCTGTTGGTTTTGATACCTCCGACGGCGTCTCCGGGCAACAGAAGTCAAGGCGTCTCCATGATCAAGCAATCTCTTTTAGTTTGTGCCTCATATAGTTGCTTGGTTGTTCTCCCTTGTGATACTTTGTTGCTTGTAAGGGGTGCGTGTGTGTGGGTTGTACGTCTTGTAAGTTGTAACTGTTAGCCGGTTGTTGGCTTTGTTAATTCAAAGCTGGGTTCATTTCGAGCCTTCCGTCTAAGAAAAAAAAAGAAGGGCAAGAGAATGACCAGCAGTTCTTGCAACGAGCATGCAATTAAAAAGAGGTACTACTACGGAACTGATGATGGTAAGCCACTACAGGAATGCTGCTCTGTGCCGACGGCCAAACCTATGCCGACGGCTTTTTATCGGGGCGTCGGCATAGGCTCCGACGAGGCCAGCCCGTCGCCCTGGCCGTCGACATAGGAAAGGCCATCGGCATAGATCAGACATAGGGCTGTGCCGACGGCATAGGTTCACAGGGCTATGCCGACGGCAAAGCCGTCGGCACAGCTATGTTTTTTTTTTCCTATTTTTCATCTAATATGGAAAATTCATATATTTAATTCCGTAAATCGAAATTTAACAAATAAAATGTCTAAATCGATTAGAAAAATGAGAGGAATCCAAATATGACATCCATATCATCTTTTTCATCATGTTTATGACTTTTTGCAACATATTTTTCGTACTTGCTTAATAAAAAAGTCATTTTTTGCACTTAAAAAAATGTAAAATGATATTTATAATAATATTTTAAAAATTATTTTTGGCAACAATGTTTGCCATACCAAGACACACCTATGTGTCGATATATGGACACTTTATCACAAACTATGGCACATGGTCCATTTTGACCTTTTTTCAAAAAAAATAAAGAAAATGAAAAAATACTCAAAAAGTGAAATCCTTTGGCATGGACTTGTTTTATGTGTACTAGTTACAAGGAACAATGATAAACCTAAGTTTTGACAAAGTTTCCAAAAAACTTTTTCACAAAAAGTTAAATCTTCTATAGACATGTATAAATTTCGAGTCAAATGACCTAGATATGATCATCCCTGTGCCATAGTTTGTGATAATGTGCCTATATTTGAGACATAGGTGTGTCTTGTTATGACAAACAATATTGCAGAAATGAGTTTTTTCAAATTATGTTTATAAATATCATTTTTCATTTTTTTTAATTGTTAAAAATGACATTTTTTGTGAAGCAAGTACGACAAATATGGTGTAAAATGGCACCCATCCAATTATCACACAAAGTAGGCCATATTTTATCGATAATCCAACAATATTATGAATTTTCTCGATTTCTACCTCATTTCGCCTATTTAAATGACTTTATGCCTATTTTCCAAAAGTAATTCAATTTTGAACTACAAGTATGTGATAGTTTGCTCTGAAAATTTTACAAAAATCATTTTAAGATACACCAGTAGTGGTTATATCACAGAACCATCGATAGTTTTGAAAAATGTGACCCCTTTGGATGAACAGGCACGCCGACCATTTTGACCGTTTTTTCAACAAAATAAAAGAAAATGAAAAAATACTCAAAAAGTGAAATCCTTTGGCATGGACTCGTTTTATGTGTACTAGTTACTAGGAACAATGATAAACCTGAGTTTTGACAAAGTTTCCAGAAAATTTCTTCACAAAAAGGTCAATCATCCATAGACATGTATAAGTTTCGAGTCAAATGACCTAGATATGATCATCTCCGTGCCATAATTTGTGATAATGTGCCCATATTTGAGACATAGGTGTGTCTTGTTATGACAAATAATGTTGCAGAAATGAGTTTTTTCACATTATGTTGCAGAAATGAGTTTTTTAATTGTCAAAAATGGCATTTTTTGTGAAGTAAGTACAACAAATATGGTGCAAAATGGCACCCATCCAATTATCACACAAAGTAGGCCATATTTTATCGATAATCCAAAAATATTAGGAATTTTCTCGGTTTCTACATCATTTCGCCTATTTAAATGACTTTATGCCTATTTTCCAAAAGTAATTCAATTTTGAACTACAAGTGTGTGATAGTTTGCTCTGAAAATTTTACAAAAATCATTTTAAGATACACTAGTAGTGGTTATATCACAGAACCATCGATAGTTTTGAAAAATGCGACCCCTTTGGATGAACAGGCACGCCGGCCATTTTGACCATTTTTTCAACAAAATAAAAGAAAGTGAAAAAATACTCAAAAGGTGAAATCCTTTGGAATGGACTCGTTTTATGTGTACTAGTTACTAGGAACAATGATAAACCTGAGTTTTGACAAAGTTTTCAGAAAACTTCTTCACAAAAAGATCAATCATCTATAGACATGTATAAGTTTCGAGTCAAATGACCTAGATACGATCATCCCATGCCATAGTTTGTGATAATGTGTCCATATTTGGCACATAGGTGTGTTTTGGTATGGCAAACATTGTTGCCAACAATAATTTATAAAATATTTTTATAAATATCTTTTTTTATTTTTAATTGTCAAAAATGACTTTTTTTATTAAGCAAGTACTAAAAATATGTTGCAAAAAGTCATATATATGATGAAAAAGATTATATGGATGTTATATTTGGATTCCTCTCATTTTTCTAATCGATTTAGACCTTTTATTTGTTAAATTTCGATTTACGAATTTAAAGATATGCATTATTTCATATTAATGTAAAAAGGAGAAAATAAAGTAAAATAAATTTTATTGTTATTTATTCAAAAAATATCATTACATAATCATTGTTACTTATTCAAATAAATTTTCAAAATTTAAACAATAAAAAGTGTAGCATCATGACCCATGGATTAATACGGTTGACAGGATACTAATATCAATAAGTTCTAACATCTCATTTGGAAGCTAATTTGGAAAGAACTCAAAAGTTAAGCGTGCTTGGCCTGGAGCAATTTGAAGATGGGTGACCGAACGGGAAGTTTGACTAAGGTAAGTACTTTGACCTGAGAGTAAATGTGTGGCTAAGTGAGAAATTCGAAATTTGAAAAAAAAACCAAAGTTCAAAAATTCGGAGTAAAATTGAATTTTTTTTTGTGGAACAAATAACTTTGGAAATGAAAATGCCGACAGCCTCTTTGCCGTCGGCACAGCCTATGCCGACGGATTGAGCTATGCCGACGGCTTTTTAGGCTGTGCCTATGGGCACCTATGCCGACGGGGCTATGCCGATGACATTCTGAGCTATGCCGACGGCAAAATGTCGTTGGCACTGCTCTTCGTTCCTGTAGTGAGCGGCTCACCTCTCCATCACCCGCTGGAAACACTTGCGCTAAAGGATCCATCAACACAACACGGATCAGCTCAATCTGTGGAGGAAAGGGAAGGAAATAAACGAAGGCAAGGCGTAGTGCATATGCTTTGCCCTGTGCCCTCCCCCCAGCATTTTTTTTTTGACGTGGAACACAGATATTCCATTAAACTTGGACGGTAGAAACACCGTACAAAACCCTGCTTACAACATCAGGGACATGCTCACCCCAGACACGGTCGCTCCCAGGAGCACCTACTAGACCCAACGCAGCGAGTTCGTGTGCGGGTTTATTACAAGAACGTGGCACATAAATCACCTTATGATCAATGAACTCTGTGGTGAGTAGAAATTTTGCTTCCAGGAAGAGAGCACCCAGTGCGGAGAGATCATATGCTGACGAAGTGATAGCACGTTGAAGGTTCTGGCAGTCAGTGGCAAGAATAATACGACCACATCCAATGCGCATAGCCAACTCAATTGATTTCAGAGCTGCAAAAGCTTCAGCATGCAGAGCATTAGCAACAGCCGTCGGTAACGCTCCAGAAGCAGCATCAATGAGCTCGCCATCACTGTCTCTAGCCAGAACACCCCAACCACCCTTTCCAGTTTCATAACAAAAGCTCCGTCAGTGTTAACCATGACCCAGTCTTTTGGTGGAGGCTGCCAGACCTGAATATGCCGGCCACTCTGTTTAAGTTTTTTTTCAGAAAAGCTTCCCACTCAAACACATGCATGTTTACTGTATAGCATAGTGCCTCCACCGAGAGCCTTTTTTCACCTCGATTTGCCTTATTCCTTTCTGACCACCAACACCATAGAAGTGAAACACACTTCATTTTCTCAGAGTATGGCAGGTCCAGAATCACATTGAGTACCTCCATCGCTGACTCCAGATTGAGAAGTTTGTTCCTGACGTGTTCCAACTTATCTCCTTCCAAGCTTTCGCTGCTTCGCGGCAAGCCACAAAAAGGTGTCCACCGCTTTCAAACATGGCATTACAAACTGCACATCTTGTATCTAGTTCAACATGCTTTTTCTCGATATTCATCCTCAAAGGTAAACTATTCAGACCGAAACGCCACAGGAAGTGATGCACCCTCGGAGGACATTCAAGTTTCCAAACCCTTTTCCAGATATTCTTTTCCCACTCACTGCCTGTACCACCAGATGAAGCCCCAGCTTGGCGTTCATCATTCATGCTCTGGAAATAAAGTTTATATGCCGATTTGACCGTGAAAATCCCTTTTGGATCCGGGTGCCAGGCCACATGATCGTCAGCTGGTCGCAAATGGGGATTTGGAGAATGGCTTCGGCATCACATCTGTTAAATACTTGCCTGACCACCTCAACATTCCAGCACACTGAATCGTGATCAATCAACTCAGCCACTGTCTGTACTATCGCATTCCCTCTTGGTGAACTCGGTCCTCTTGTAGAACTAGCAGGTATCCACGGGTCTGACCATATATTAATATTTTCACCGTTTCCAACTCTCCAGATCACCCCATCCTTTAGAACCTGAATTCCTTTTAGGATGCTTCTCCACACATAACTCATTCCCCCAATTGGTTTCGCATTAAGGAGGTCTCCATCTGTGAAGTATTTCGCTCGTAAGACTCTGGCACATAGAGAATCAGGCGCTTGAAGCAGCCTCCATCCCTGTCGAGCAAGCATCGCCATATTAAAAGCATGGATGTCCCTGAAACCCAGACCACCCTCCTCTTTCGGTTTCATCATATTTGGCCAACTAACCCAGTGTGCTTTCTTTTCATCGTCCATCTGAGACCACCAATAACGGCATATCATTTTTGTAATATCATCACATAGGCTCTTTGTAATATCGAAGCACGCCATCGCATAAGTTGGAATCGCCTGCGCAACAGCTTTTATCAGGATTTCTTTTGCTGCCTTGGACAAAAACCGCTCCTTCCATCCGACGATCCGCTTCCATATTTTCTCCATTATGTACTCAAAGGCCTTCTTTCTGTCCTTGCCAATATAGGTTGGCAGGCCCAGATATTTTCCTCCATGTGCCTCTGATTTTAGACCAAGAGTATGCATCACTCCTATTTTAAGCTGCCTCGGGGTATTCGAGCTGAATAAGATAGATGATTTTTCTCTATTGATGACCTGTCCAGACGCGGCTTCATAAGCTTGCAAAATTGAATTAATTGCATGCGCACTCTCTACACTGGCCTCCAAAACAGCAGTGAGTCGTCAGCAAAAAGCAAGTGGTTTACTGATGGTGCTGTTGGAGCCAATTTGATCCCTGTAATCTGGCCCATATCTTCTGCCTTATGTATCAATGCTGAGAAGCCCTCTGCACACAAAAGAAAGAGGTATGGGGAGATCGGATCCCCCTGTCTCAATCCCCTTCCCGGGACGATGGAATCAGTAATATTCCCATTTACCTTAAAACGGTGTGTAACCGACCTAACACACTTCATTATGTTATCCACAAACTGTTTGCACATCCCAAGTTTTATCATGACGTCCTCAATAAAAGACCACTCCACTCTATCATATGCCTTACTCATATCAAGTTTCACCGCCATGTACTTTTTCTTTCCCGATCTTTTCCTCTTCATAAAGTGTGACATTTCATAAGCAAGAATGGTATTATCTGAAATGAGCCTGCCTGGGACAAAGGCACTTTGGTTTGGTGAGATGATCTCATCCAAAATACCCTTCAAACGGTTTGCTAACACCTTTGAGATGAGCTTGTAAACGACGTTGCAAAGACTGATTGGGCGTAGATCTTTCATACTTTCTGGGGTTTGAACCTTCGGGATGAGAACAACAATAGTTTCATTCCATCCTTCAGGTATACAGCCTCCTCGCAACACATTCATTACCTCCTCCACCACAGTGTCACCAACTGTTTCCCAGAACCGCTTGTAGAAAATTGCCGGCATACCATCAGCCCCCGGTGCTTTCAAATCACCCATGCTGTCCAGAGCATTTTTTACTTCCTCCCTCTTGAACTCAGCTGCAAGCATCTCATTCATTTCCGGGGTGATACGGGGTTGTATATTGTCCAACACATGACTCGCATTAGTAGCTGCCATGGGGGTAAACAAGTTAACGAAATAGTTAGTGACTAGGGACTGCAAAGCCTCCTCTCCCTCCACCATCTCTCCATCACCACCCTTCAGCTGTACTATAGTATTTTGCTTTTTCCTCTCTGTAGCACATGAATGAAAAAAAGAGGTATTACGGTCTCCCTTCTCCAACCAATTAACATGTGCTCTCTGTCTCCACGACATCTCCCACTGATCTTCCAATCTTTCTAACTTAAAACGCAACCTTTGCTCCTTTAAAATATTTTGGGCCGTGATATCACCCTTTCAACACTCCTCCAAATCTTCCTTCAGCTTCTTGATTCGGTGCTGCAGGTCTCCTAGCACATCTCGGCTCCAGCTGTGAAGTTCCTTTGATACAGTTTTCAGCTTGTCCCCTACTTTCTGGACACCTCTTGCACCAGCCAGCCCCCAAGCATTTTTAACAATAGTTTCACACTCCTCCTCCATAAGCCATCTAGCTTCGAACCTTTTATTTAGCCCCTTCTTTGCCATCAAGGTTGGCCTACACGCGGTTGCCATATTAATCACCACCGGTCTATGGTCTGAATGTTCAGGGTCGCCATTTTTCACCCTGAAATCTGAGAAATGAATTCGCCACGACGGTGATGCAACAGCCCGATCCAGGCGCTCTCGAATGTACCCTTCTACTCGCCAATTATTATTTCTCCATGAACATGTCACCTTCAAAGCCCAGATCTTGTAAATTACAAAACTCTAGCGCATCGCGAAACCTGTCCATGTGCACTTGGGGTTTTGCAACACCTCCTTCTTTTTCAAAACTATATAGATCTCATTAAAATCACCCACGCACAACCACGGCAAGTCTGATTGGTGATGCAGAGTACGCATAAGCTTCCATGTATCCTCCCTCTTCTCCTGCCGTGGTTTGCCGTAGATCCCAGTTAATCTCCACTTGAAACCATCCTTCTCCACAACATCAACATCAATGTGCATCCTCCCCAACCACCTCAAGCTCACATCAATTCCTCTCTTCCAGAACAAGCCAGACCACCACTCCTGCCCTCGCATTTCCTCACAAGCATGTGAGGCATGCCAAGCATCCACCTAAATTTCTCCATCTCCTTCTCGTCGAGTTTAGTTTCCGACAAGAAAAGGATATCCGGGTCCTCCTTCTTCTCGTGAGCCTGAAGACCACGAACTGCCCGGTCGTTCCCCAAACCACGGCCGTTAAAAGCACTGATCTTCATTGGGCTTCGTGGAGCTGTCCCTGCAGCTCCCTTCTCCTTCTCTAATTCCTCCTGTCTCCTCCCTGTTTTTCTCACTAACTGGACTGCTCTCTGCCGTAGAGCGGCAATCTCCGGACAGAGGCGTCCCTCCTACACCACACTGCTCTCGAGAGCCCGCAGCAAAGTAGGTCTTGTCGAAGCTCTCTTAACAATAGTGTGAAGACGATGACGAAAATTAATCCCATCCAACAGACCTGCACGAGGGAGAGAGACTTGGCTAGAATCAGATCGCTGCACGGCGGCCGGACAGTCGGCCGTCCCTGCCGCCAGAGCAACGCACCCCGCGCCGGGAGCGTCGCCCATCCTGGAGCCGAGACCGGCAGCCAGGATCCTCGACGCCACGGAACCAGCAGACGGAAACAAACCCACCGTCACCCACGGGAGTCACCAAGACGCCAGCAGACGGAGGATCGGAGCAGCGATTAGGACGAAGACGAGACCCCAGATGCGATCGGCTCACGCTGCTCTGCGCTTGGACGAGAACCAGGTTACGAAACCAAGTTACTCACTGGTTTTGGGGATTTTAGAAGTTGTGGAGAAAGCTAGATGAAATAGAAATTGATATGCTGGGAAAGATAGATCAAGTGGTAGAGAGATAGGAATCAAGAAGAATCAGAGAAGATCTATTTGGAGAGAGATCGAACAGGAAGAATCAAGATGAGGGAGACGGCAAAACGCCAGACACCACATAGGGACGGCCTCTCTGTATCCCCTCCCCCCAGCATTTATACCAGCTGAGCTTTTTTTTTTTTTTTGAAAGCCTCTCCTGAGAATACAAGTTGTAGTATCTGATCAGACACACAGATACGCACACCACACGCACACACACCACACACGCACACCCTACCTATATGTCTAAACTAGACCTACAACCTATATCCCTAATACGTCCTTGAGAGTACTTATCCGAAGACCAGCGCTCCGGGACCGACGGGCACGTCGACCTCGCCTGTGGCACGTGGACGAAGAGAGACACCTGCGATTTATTCCTGGGAGCAAACCAGTGCCTGGCTGCTAATTCCCGTGAGACACCCAAAATTCGCTCCCCGTGGGAGTCGAACCGTGGGCGGGCAGGCTGGCCACTGCCAGGCCATGCCACTGCGCTACAGCGCGTCCTCTTATACCAGCTGAGCTGATATCCTCGACGGTAGCAAACACGGGACGGGACCCACACATCCCGACGTGTGTCAACCGACATGCCATGCATTTTGACACGTATGTTGCATGGTGATGCATAGCTGTAAGCATCGCATAGATTGCGTCGGCAGGAGACTACTGTAGCTTCTTCGTACATATCTGTACATCATTATTTAATCATTTCGTACAAACAATGATTTCGTCACTTAGTTGTGAACAAATTAGACCATTCATATGCTGAAACAATATATATATACAAATGACAAGCTTTTTAACCTCTCTATTCCCTTTGAACTCTATGAGAAATCAGCCACAACTATTTGAAGATAACGTAAGACCATCTCCATCAGTGCTATCAATAGCGCTCTCAATAGGTATATTGGACGAGTCGGCACAAAA
This sequence comes from Poa pratensis, assembly GCA_947311845.1. Taxonomy (NCBI): domain Eukaryota; kingdom Viridiplantae; phylum Streptophyta; class Magnoliopsida; order Poales; family Poaceae; genus Poa; species Poa pratensis. The sequence continues at coordinate 21,356,980 of CAMZMU010000080.1, forward strand.
TCATCTCCACTGACCCTGCTAATAGCCCAAAAGTTGTCAGACCGCTCCAATATAGTGTCAAGTAACCCCAATTCATGCCCTTTTCCTAGAAGGCAAGCGGGTGGGCCGGGAACCGCGTCAACGCGTGCCACGTCGGATACTGATGGGCGGGGCCGACGCGTCACAGACCCCAACCATTTATTTTCTTCCCCACCGACCCTTTCGGGCTGAACTCCTCCCCTACCTCTACTCAATCGCCCGTGCCGCCGCCCTTCTTTCGTCGCTGCTCCACCTCGTACTAGGTTCGCTGCCACTATTCCTCGCTCTCCCGATCGCTCTTGCCGTCGTCTCTTCTCATTTTGGCCGTATTATTTGGTCGCCTCTACGCCGCCGCTGCCTCCTAGGACCATCCCGCTCGCAACGCGTTTGTCGCATTGCGAAGGTCATTTGTTGCTAAAATCTTTGCTTTGTTTTTTTTTGCTTAACCTAGCTAATTGAATAGATGGCTAGCGACAATGAGCTGGAGATAGTCGGCACATTACTCACCGCCCATGCCACCACAAACGGATGGAGTGTCATATGACGTTGTGGCAAGACTATTTCGCCGACAATCTCACAGACGGGAGTATGATAACTACTTCAAGCTCAAGAGAGACTCTGTCGGGGTGGTTGGTTTCTCATCTATTAAGAAATGCACCGCCGCCTTGAGACTTCTTGCATATGGAGCTCCGGCAGATAAAGTGGACGACTACCTCCGCATGGCTGAGTCCACATGTATCAAGACCATGTATAAGTTTTGCAGGGCGGTGGTTGTGGTGTTTGGGCCAAAATATTTGAGACAGCCAAATTGAGTGTACGATTTCTTCTAGTTTGAATAATTGTATGAATTATTTTATTCATTTTCATGAACAAATTTATGTGGTCAAAACTATGTAATATGGTTTTATTCTGGACATTTTAGATTGAATTGCCTTTATTTGAGAGGAAAACTGGTTTAAATTTTATTGGGAGCGTCCGATAGGTAGAGCTGCTCCAATAGGACTGCAACCTGTGTCGGCGCTCCCAGTAGCACTTGTCCGACGCTCTATTAGAAACGCCAGTGAAGATGCTCTAAGAAGATAGACTTTAATTGTGATGACCTATAATCGGAGGATGCGGATCGGATTTACATGCCTTGGAATAACGCATATCGAGGAGGAGGTTTGAAATGTAATTAATCAAATACCCGGAAACAAGGCACCAGGAGCCTGACCAACAAATAGGAAGAGTGGGTATGGACGGCCACCACAACTCCCTTTGTCATTGTTTCCTCCACATCTGGAGACGGCCACTGACGCAGCGTGTGGCCAGCAAGTTCGAACGGGCCACTGCATCTAGGCGCGGGCCACAAAGGGCAAGGAGAAGTGGAGATCTCTGCTACGGGAATTGGGTGGGGCGGCGGTAAGAAACCCTAGCACGCAAGTGCTCTCGGAGGAAGAGAAGAGAGGAACAGGGAAGTGGAGGTGTGAGGCACCACTAGTAGGGAAAACCCTATCTGTGGCGCACCACTTTCAGCATTCTGTGGCGCATGGTGGGTGCGCCACAGATAAGCCGCTACTAAATCTTTTTCTGTGGCGCATATCTGCATGTGCCACAGAATTCTCACATCTCTGTGGCGCATCCACAAGATATGCGCCAAAGAATCTCAAAAAAATCAAAAAAAATCATGAAAAAACAAAAAAATGAAATAATTTGGAAAAACCTAAATATTTGATTTTTTTTGAATTTTTCGAATTGATGACTTCCCGCTAGGTCACCCATCCTCAAATTGCTCCAACCCAAACACGTTTAACTTCTAAATTTTATTCGGTTCAGCTACCCTTATGCTACTAAAGTTCTTATTGATATAAGTATCATATCAGTCCTCTTAAGCCTTGTATGTGTATATATCTGTATAGATGTGTGTAGTTTATGTGTAGTATGTGTATATATGTGTGTTTTTAAATTTTGAAAAAAAATCAAAAACTTCAAAAGTTTCAAAATGAAATTCAAAATTTTCAAAAAAATCAAAAAATCCAAAAACTTCAAAAAAATCAAAAAATCCAGAAAACTTCAAAAAAAACCAAAAATCCAAAAAACTTAAAAAAATCGAAAAAAAAAATCAACAAATCCAAAAAAATTGAAAATCTTAAATTTTCAATTTTTTTTTGGATTTGTTGATTTTTTTGGATTTTTTGAATATTTTTTAAGTTTTTTGAATTTACTTTTGAAACTTTTGTGGCGCATATATCGATGTGCGCCACATAAATGTGTATTTCTGTGACGCATTGATATTTCTGTGACGCATTGATGCGTCACAGAAATACACATTTCTGTGGCGCACATCTCACATGCGCCACAGAAATGTGTATTTCTGTGGCGCATGTGGTTTTCGTGCGCCACAGAATTTCAAACTTTCTGTGACGCATGCAAAAATATGCGCCACAGAAATATTTCCGTGGCGCATGGCTATTTTGGTGTGCCACAGAAAGTGGTTCCACCTATAACCGTTTTCCTACTAGTGCACGCGGTGGCATGGTAATGTAATTTTCTCTAACAGAGCGAGGGCCACAAGGCAGCGACACACAGATGGCAGATAGCCTGAGAAGAGCCGCTGCTAGCCATGATTAAATCTTAGCGTAATTAGTTAAGAAGGGACGCTATGGCAGTTTCACCGGTGTTTTTTTTTAGCCAACAGTTGGGAAATAATCAATACGGATGTGATTGATGGTGATTAACCTTTTTGGGAGCCTCCGTATAGTAAATTTTATTGTATCAACTTTTCAACATAGCCTCTTTGCCAAAAATAAAAGGAACGAATCCACTTGCAATCATGAGTCGTAATCGACAAGGCACCACCGCACAAAGCACCACCCCGTCCCCCAGATACAGGTTGCAGCACCTCTCCTCGTCGCCGAACAAAACGCCATCGGAGAAGCGCCAAGGGAGCCCGCCGTGCCAAGGGAATATTTTCGGGGAAGCGTCAGGCGATGTTAGGGCTGCTATACGCAGGTTACTCAGTGTTCAGTCTCACCTCGCCTACGGAAGGAGGCTACGGCTTTTTTTAGGACTCATTTGATTCATTGGATTTGTAAACGATTTGTGTCGGATTGAAATCCTATGAGAATTTTTTCTTCATATGCCGCGTCTGATTCATAGGATCATATCCTATATAGTGTAAGGCTTTGTTCGGAACAAAGGAATCATAAAGTAATATTGGAGGTTTTCTTTCATGTGGAATTTTTTTCTTCAGAGCTGTTCAGAACGAAGGAAACTGCCGCAGCGATTCCTTAGGAAAGGGTTCTTCTTCTACGAAATACATATCGGGTCATGGGTGCAGATGCACCTATTGCTTAAAAAGCAATTTTAAAAATATTAAAAATACAAAATAAAATTTTGGATATACGTAGATACATTTTATGTTAGCACAAAAATTCAGTGAGCAAAAAGATAAATCTGGACGCTCCAAAATGACTTTGTACGAGAAATTGTTTTGTATTTTTTGCACTGGTCATAAAATATATTGTCTGCACGAATGTTTTTGTGCTTGCACAAAATGTCCTGATGTATACCCAAATTTGTTTTTAGAATTTTTCAAAATTATGAAAAAAATATTTTACCCAACGGGTGCATCTGCATCGTGACCCGAAACGCCGTATCCTTCTTCTCCTACGATTTTGACAAGATTTCAGCCAAATTTACACATCTGACAAGAAACCATCGTTTTCGTGGATGCCTGACGCAAAGAAGTTTTGGCCGTGACGATTCCTAAATAAACAACTCGTTTATATGTATGGCGCTGTGGATAGAGTAGTAGAGGTGCTCTGTATAGCCGAATAAAATAATGGTAAAACAATGATCCATTGTTAGTCCAAGGATGTGCAGCCGAACTAAAAAAATATGGATGTTAGATTCACATGAATTATTTCCAGTGTTTTCCCGTTGCCCTCCCAAACTCTGGTACTTGCACTTTCCTCTAGATTTAGATCCTATAAGTTTTGCACAAGCGGTACTTTCCTATTCCTATATTGTTTTCAGTTTCTAGGTTTTTCGTTCCTGTGTTCCGAACATGTCCTAAACTTTATAAAAAAATAACATGAGGTTCAACATCATGAAAAGTTACTTCACCACAATTAAAGAAACTTACTCCTTCACATAGGATTTAATTAGATATGACATCTCAATCCTATAGATTATTATTCCTACACTTTTCTTATCTTGTGAATCAAAGTAGCCCTTGTAAGGGAGAGTATCCCTCCTCCCTTCAGTTCAGACTTTTGGGATGGAGTGGGCTCTTCTCTTATTTTGGGTTGGATGCGCCTAAACGTCCGAACATAGGCTGAGTGTTGGGCTTGGCCTGAGTGGACGCTAACAATTTCATGCGGGACAGGGAAGCCAGCGCGACGGGAACAAATCCCTTCGTCGTAGGCCACAAGGGGGCTTTCTCAGGAGTCAGCATTGACAGCGGACGCACTAGGGTTCTTGCCCGAGCCTCTCGCTGGGAGTGATGCAGAGGGAGGGGGTTGTCGGCTTGTGCTTCTAGCAAAGTCCTTCAATGTAGCTAGAATTTCAAGATTCCCCATAATTTAGTGAAAAAAATGATCGGGAAGATGTCTAGACCTAGAGACATATCCTCTTGCAGTCTATTAGTATCTCATCTAGCTCCTTTGAGGTGAAAGATAGCATCAACACTTCACTTCATACTTTTGAATTTTGTAATAAAATAAAGTTGTGTCTATCGTTTCGATGTAGAGACCAAGATGTTGTTCCCCACTTGAAAAAATGCTTTCCAGATTTGACACGTCCCGGCATGTCCCAGGTCTGTGCAACGAGCTGCTTCAGCTGCAGTTCATCTCTTACTAGATCCCCTGGCGCGGCTTGCCGCGCCACCCGCCGTTGGCACGGATTTTCAATTTGTAAAACGCTATGACAAACATTCTTAATATGACACGATAGTCTACATAGTAGTGGCACTATAGTTTGTAAGATCAAAACACAATGTTGTTTCATACAATAACTTTACACTTATAGAGTTTTCAAGATAGATAGGTCTTCAAGATAAATAGGCGCCACATAACCTTCAGACTTCTAATCGACTTCTAATCGGTTGGTAAGTATTGATCATAAATATAGTTTTTTTTCACAGCCAACAACTTGGTGTGAGTACTCAAAACTTCAACTGCTACTTCTATAAAAGTACCGCGTACTCTAAAAAAAATCAACTGCAAGCAGACTGATCAAGTTACTCTACTTGTATCTGGTAATCCTCGGGGCATGGATCTTGTAACCAAATGATATTTTGTCGACAGTACTTTAGAATGTTTTACGGTAGAACTTAAGTCAGTCAAGCAAATGTCAGTTGCATGTAAAATTTAGACGAAACTGGAATATGAGCAGCTACTACAAGCCCAGACTGAAACATAACACAGATCCATAAATTAGGTTCTACAAACATAAGTTTTCTGGGGTAGACAGTCAGATAGGCGAGTTGGAGTTACACCATAAGGGAATAAACAGTAAGGGCATAATACACTGGCTTTTACAATTAACCTATGCAAAGCAATAGCGGGTAAGTCAACCAACCAACCAACCAACCAACGAGAGAGTAAAATATAGGTGCGACGGGACGCAAAGCGTAGAGCTGTTGTGTCTGAAACCGAGACCGTGACTGGAAATCAATGGTTTGTTTCATCTATCGCTCATCACCAAGTGCATTGTTTCCATCATGGCATGATTCAAGACTACAGACTAATGGAGTCTGAGTTTTGTAGGATCTACTTAGTTGCTTGAATGGTGAATCGCTGAAGGTCACAGGCAGCCTTATGTACTCAATAAGGACATAGTCGAGATTGCATTCGAAATCGGGCTCTCTCTACGATTGGCTGCCTCAAATGATCTTCTAAATATGTTTGCCTGGCTCGCATAAATCACCTATGAAAGTATCCCAGCCTGCGAAGCAATCCCAAATGGTAAAAGTAAATATATATCACATATAAGTGGTGAGAGTAGGGAAATATATTACATATAAGCACAAATATATGGTTCTGACGTAACAGTAGCTGACCATAGAGAAGCAACATGTGACTGGAAATCCAGAAAGTGGGTCGTAGTTTAATAGTAGGGGCAAATAGAAAGTTCACACATGATAAACAGTAGGAATAGAAAAAAATAATGCTAAGAAAACTGGAAAATATATAAAATGACATGTACATTTATGAACACCTTAATTGTGAAAAATCAGAAGGTTCCAACAATAGAACAAAGTAGATACAAAAGTTCAGCAAGAAATGTCCACATCACATTGCTTTCCAGGATCGAGAGTTGCACAATGGTTTCATCCATTTATTACTTAATCGTATATTGCACATATCAAATAAATAACCATCATGGTGTTTGCAAAGCTAAGGTATCCACCATTCTACTTTTTAGAGCAACAGGATCGATATTCCCGGTTTTACTAATGAACTCAACGAAACCTATCATGGGGTCTTACACGGAGAAGACAAAGTCTAAAGTTTTGTCAAGCAGCGAGAGGCAAAAGCCGGCACGCGGTCTTACACCATACTACTGACCTTCCCAAGTGAGCTCACATGTGCAATAAGAATGTGTCGTGAGTATTCAGATAGATTATACATATTTCAAGGATTTATGCATATAGGTACTTACTTCTGAACTTCGTATGGGATGCAAAAAGTTTACTCACTGTTGTAATGCATAGATAGGGATGTGTATACCTACTTCATTTTCGAAAAATTATGTGCAGCTACCATAAATAAAACTACATCCAAGTATCAAGTGTCCCTAACCAAGTCTCTGCACAATGCACCAAAATCCATAAGCATAAACAGAAGATTTCAAATGTCTTGTGGGTCATATACCTAAATTGAGTTCAGTTTTTCTTCTTCTTGCTGCCAATGCCCGCCTGCCCCTTTGCGGACTGTTGCCTGCGGCCCTGCACCTACAAACATAGTCCACAGAACATGGTAAAGCACAGCGCAAACACATATGGTGGCTATAGCCACGGAAATATGTGTCGGTTTCACATGAGTAAAGAAACGAAAATACCTCTTCTCGCGGCAAACATATGTGCCGTTTCACATGAGTAAAGAAACGAAATTGTGGTGTCTTAGAAGAGTCATTTCAGGAGGATCTGTTCATAACATAGTGCATATATCAAAAAACGCAGGGAAAGTCAACAAAGGAAGTAACATACATCATTATAACATATTGAGCAACCTATTAGAAAAAGCTCCTACATATAGCAATTTGTAGCGAGAAGAAATAAAGCAGCAATAACCACTGGGGTATAGTAGCAGCATGTGCCACAACTCGATATGACAAAGCCCGTACAGGAACAGTCTAATAAGAATTTAAAGAACCAATGAACAAATATAGGTTTTATCTGAATAAATCAAAGCATAGAAAGCCCAAAGAACCAATAGAAGAAACCTAACATTTTAACAGGATGAACTGTTCTCACCTCAGCAGTGCCAGTATCAGTGGTGGTGACACGGAGCTTCTGTAGACGCAGTGATAGTGTTTGAGGAAGAGGTTGGGATTAAAATAGCAAGATTTTATAGAGAAATCCAGGACGAACTAAACATATTGTTACCAGAGCTGCTTCCCGACGCTAATGCCAGCCAAGTATTATGACGGGGAGCAGAAAAATTAGGCGCTTTCCATATTGCTCATCTATCCTATGAACTTGATAAGATGGTTTGCATGAACCTGGTTCAAAACTGTTGGTCCTCGCAGAAACAACAAAACGTTACTTCCTTGACACAACAGCAACACACCTAGAAGAAACAAAGGAAAGGTGATTCTGTGACCCATATTAAGAAAAGAAACGTAGCAATGTATCTATGAACACGCTGAGATAAATAAAAATCTAGCAATCCTAATTCACATAAAGCATCTAAAATGTAGTCCTATGATCTGCAAGGACAGATAACACACATCTAGAACAGACGTGAATAACCTGTCAGGATAATCACACAAAGCTATATTGTTCCATAAGTAAACTGAACCACAAATTTAGCAATCCCAATTCACACACATCATCTAAAAGCTAGTCCTATGACCTGCAAGGACAAATGGACACACGGGTAACAATCACAACCAAACTATCTTGTTTCCATTAATAAATGAACCACAAAGCTCACAATCATAATTCACATGAAGCATCTTAAAGTTAGTCCTATAACCTGCAAGGACAGATAGACACAGCTAGAACAGAAGAATAACCTATCAGGATAATCACAAGAAAATATATTTTTTCCATAATTAAACTGAACCAAAAGACACTAATGTTTAGATAATCTCATATGGGCAAAACCAGAAGAAACAGCTCCATGAGGATGTAGACACTACTCAGCACTAATTTCCACGATGGGCCATGAAAATAAAGCTGCAACACAGAGCAAATATCTGAACAAATAGACCAGCATGTCACTAAAACCATTAAGAAAAGGACACCATATTGTCACAACACAGAAGCCAATTTAGTTGTGCAACCAAAGCCTATACCTCATTATTGGTGTTCAAGTAACAAATAGACCAGAAGCCAATAAAAGGCAGGCCAAAACAGAGCACATAATGAACAAAAAGAACCATGAGAAAAAGAAGCAGAAGCAATAAAAAACAAGAAAGAAGATCATATCCAAAAGGAAGAAACAAAATAAAATACCAAGAGGAAAATCTAAGAGTAAACAAAGAGCACCTTGATAGAGTCATTCATAGTTCTAGCAAGCTTGGTTTATAGAATTCCAAAGTACCAAACAAAACTAAATGATGTCAATAACAACCAGCTTTTAAAAAACCAACTCAAATAAAAAGGAGATGTATATTACAATAAGTAGGAGAGATCGAGAGGGTGCATTTAACCAACTATATTATAAAGAACCAAGATAGTACATGTGTATGGGTGCTTTCCCAAACGGCAAGGAACAACTCCCGGCAATTCATGGCAAGGCCAAGACGGGAAAATGAAAATACGTCTATTGGATGTAAAGTACTACATGTAGATATAGGTAACTATCGACAAAGCCAGGGTTGACAAAGTGTACCTGCATCACTTCAGTTTATTTTATTACGACATGAGCCACCACCCGGGAGGAATGATTTTGGCAAAAACTGAAACCTGGTGGTAATATAGATCGGTCGAATGCATCAAACGTCAACCAAAAAATATATTTATATGCGCCGATAACTTAAAATTTTGGATTTAGAGATTTACCTAACCAACTGACTGGCTAATAGATAATTATTTTGGTTATTTACATGTAGAAATATCCATAGCTCTGAAGGGCGCTATCCTTATGTAACCATTCATGTCTTGCTATACCCCTAAAAAGTTAGAACATTGAGACAGGGATCGCCATAAACTGGAGCATGTAAAACTGCTAGAAAGTAGCAATCATGAATACCCCAAAATTAATGTGTGTATCAAAACTGACTTTCATACATCATCATTTAAGCTGTGTGCTAACTGGGTAAAAGATGATGTGAGATAAACTCGAAGGTCATACCTGAAGATCTTCACATAAATATATAATCCAATTTGGGAATCGAAGGTGTGTCATTTAAAATACATCCAGAGTTACATATTCACTGATCCGAAAATAAGATGTCATGCTCTGTTTAACACTCATTATTTAGTAGTACATCATATAGAAAAGTACATACGTATCTTACAGTTGCAAGCAAATATAAGAAGCATGAGTACTGTTGCAGATTGTTATGAACCAAAAATCCTACAAAAAAGTTCTCATGAAACAAATGATGTTGGTCTGACTTAACTTTAGGCTGAGCAATTGAGGTCCAGCCATATACAGCCCAATTGTGATTCCATGAGTGAGCACAAATTGCAGCAAATGTTATACATGACAAAAAGGAAACAAATGCCATTTTAGGTTGGTTTAGGTTGATTGTAATACACAGAAATAACAGTTGGCTGGCGTTTGAGAATTTGGTGGCCCAAAAAGGGACCAAATTTACCGTAATAGGAACCAACTGAACATGGCATGCCCATCTTCACTCGCCTTGATCCCACACAAAACTGCTAGATAGCAACAAACGACTGATCTAGCTTCTAGTATGTTTTACAGCTCTACACTACTTTACATGTGCTTGTTCAGATGTTCTTATCGATATTTTCTTATAAAGTAAATAACAAATGCTCCAACAAAATCCTAACTTGAGAAGAAAGTTTCAGATCACTTGTGTCGATGCCAACACCTCACATGCCAGCTTATATCACTAATTAATCATAAGTAGCAAATGTGCATCAACTGCTTAGGCAAATAGTATGTTCAAGTTGATCCCCGAATGAAATTAGGATAACAATACCAAAATACTAATGAAGATTTATCTTTTACCTCTCAAACATGGAGAAAAACCTTTCCTTTTTTGCTTAATCCTGCATCCACAGCAACCAAATCACACAATTTCAATTCCAGAACAAATGAATGAATCCAAGAAGAAGCAAGAATAATTACTGATATGTAAAAAGCCCTGAAGCAGCAAAAGGTAGTAATGGCTTCAATTTAACCACATCACCTGAAGATATGTGCCATTAGCCCATAGGAATATCCCTAATGTATAAGGCTCACATCACAATGACCTTCTTCATAAAAAAGAAATTATTTAGTAGACAAGGGAGCATGAATAATACACTGGTTAATCTTAACCTACCAACAGATTCAGCAACCACCGAAAAGCAAGGAGTACTTGGTGTGTCTGTGACCAAAATGGAAGAAATTATTCATACCTCATCCATTGGTACATGTTTAGCTGCAGAATCCATAATATAAAATCCAATTAGAGGAAGAAGACCTGGAGAAAAATAAAGATGGTGAGATGAGTCTCAAGGGAAAGTAATCCCCAAAAGAGTGACCTGCTTCAAAAAAAAATAACTCTAACATGGAGGATACATAAGCAGTTCGGTCTAGTCAACTACCTGGAATCTTGCATCTTCTAATGTCATAATCTTCCCCTTCCCATCTTCGTTTATGCCTCTTTTTTCTTCATCCCCCGCTCTCACTGGCAGGCGCGAATCAACCAAACAACAACTGAACGAACATAAATCAAAAATAGACTCAAAATCTAGAGGAAATTGTGCCAAAATATTTCCAATCGGGAAAATAAAAGCTCACAGCGTCGGCCTCTCCAGTGGTGCAGCTCGAGCTCATCGTCGAGGAGCACGGCGGGCGGAGAAGGGCAGGGCTGCCAGGGGCGAATCACGATGCGCGGCGGCCCGTGCTCTCCCGGCGATGTCACTTCTCCCGGCGACGCGCGGCGGCCCGTGCTCTCCCGGCGAAGTCGCTTCTCCCGATGGCGCCATGGCGTGGCGGCCCGTGCTCTGCGACACGAGGTCGGCGGTGGGAGAAGAAGAGGTTGCGAGGAGAGCGGAGCAGCGGCGCGGCATCTACAGTGGAGGGCCGCATGGTGGAGGAGAAGGAAGGTGGCGGTGGTCGCGGCGGCATGGGGAGAAGGAAGGGGATTTGGGGGAGTAGACGCGCAGAAGCGGATTGGGGAGGAGACGCGCGCGACGATTGGGTCGTGGCGGCTAGGGTTTCCACCGCGGGGTGGCCTTTTTATACGGCGCGGTGAAAACAATGAACGGCCGAGATGCACTCGATCCGACGGCCGAAATGCTCTAATCGCTGTGGGAGCGCCTTGGGGTATCCACATTTACCTCTTTAGATATGCGCAAAAGGACATGGTAGAACACGTAAGGATGTTCTCGTTGGCCTGGGGGTTTTGAGATAATCCTCTCAGGGCTTGTTTGGTAACTGCAAATCTGCAATCCCAGGGGGATCCCGGCCTTTTCCCGGAGAGAATTTTCCCATAGTCCGGAGGTCGGGAATATAATCCGAGGTTTTACACATGGTTCTTCAAATTCCCGATTGGGATTATGTTCCCGGTGATATTTAACACGGACAACCAAACAAGCCCTCAAGGGCGGGGCCCGGAATTGAGCATCTTTCTGCGCCAACTATTGCCATCCCTGACTAGGCGGGGAATCAAGCAGGAGCTCCTTGAGCAACTTTTAATTTCTGCCTTGCCTTGCAGGTTACGTATGTTCAATCGTAATTAAGACAAATAATGTCACCTTTTTTTCTGAGCGATGGAACTAACACCATGCATTTGCATTGCAGTATCCGAATTAAGCTTCAAATTAGCATAAAAAAGTACGTGATGCGAGGCAAGCTTGAAACCTAACGAAGGGCCGGGCGGCCATGTCGTTGCAGACTTGGATTAAAAATGGTATCGCGTCCATTGACTTGAGGTCTTCGCCACACAACAAAAATAAAGTTAACTTAGAGGTGAAAGCAAGCTAGTCGTTCACGACGCTAAGTTTTATAATACTAATTGGTCTGCCTAGGAGGTCATCATCTTTTTTTAATCTCAATTACATATAGAAAAGACGCCGCGAAGTTGAACAAGTAATCGAAGCCTACAAGGCTACAATGACTGAATAATATATAATTCACAGACCAGTGGAAGCTAGCAAATCTATATGCATCATTTTCCTCGCTGTTGGTTCCTAGTTAATGATCATGGTTAGTATCTTCTCTCATCGCAATATTAAGATGGTACCTTTTTTTGTTCCTTTTTCAGGAAACACCCTTTGGTTTGCCAGATGGTAAAGTTAATAAGTTAATATCAGGGCTGAACATGTCACAATCTATGTAGCAAGAAACAACTATCCAACAAAAGTACCTCTTGAAAAAATCATACTACCACACGAGTGCCGAATATAGGATCCAATCCTAAAAATCAAACAGCTAAACATTATCCGCCAATAATTTCATTATCGCAAATGCCTGGGAGCCCCATTTGCACCCTTTGTGGTATTCATGAGGAGACAGCGTTGCACCTAATTCTGCGCCCCTTGGGTTTGACGCTCTATTGTTTCTTGGTCAGGCTACTCGTCGCTCACTCCTCGGCCACCAGATACTCCTGTGACTCGGCTCCAATTGATGTTTGTGGAATACAAGGAGAAGTTAGATGCAACACAACGAGAAGTGTGATTTTAACGGTGTTGTTGCCTATGGGAATGATTCATTTGGAAATAAGGAACACACAATCTGTTCTCAGCGCCAAAAATCACTTCTTTGAGAATCCATAGGCAATTTCGGCGAGGGCGTCGGCTTTTGACATGATTGTCGGTGATGATTGTGGTTAATTTTCTATTTTTTTGCCTTTTGCTGTAGGTAAATCCTACTATAGAGTTGTTCTAGTTATGTGATTGTTTTTCTCCCCTTCTATATAATAGAAATAGGCGATGCTCCTACCACTCCTTCGTAAAATAAAACAGCCAAACAAAAATCATTCCTAAGGATTCTACTTTTTGTGTTCCCTTTCCTATGTTCAAATAGACACAAAAACCTCTTTATTCACCTTATATTCAACACCTTTGGATCGTACAATTGAGAAAATATGGAAACGCGGAAAATGAAATTTACACGAATGCAAGTCTAAAACACGCCCCAAAAAAAAATGCAGGAATGGCCGGTTCAATGAAATTATGATATCCAAAGATGACATTAGTAGTTTGTACGGATGCACAATTTTGGTGCAAATTTAACTATTTTATTTCTGAATGAAGTGGTGCAAAATAATTAGAAGCAACTACAAGGACCTTTATGACAGATCTTCAAACCAAAGAAAGATTCTCCAAAAAATAAGCTCCAAACAAGGATACTCTGCCACTCCCCCATGTCTCGCTTCCCATCATACACTTCCAAGAAAAGAAAGGGATTTTGATTTGGTTTTGTTCAGCGTAGTCCACAACGCCAATCTGTCTACAAAACAAAGCGGCTCCTCTCCGCCATCCCCTACCTTTCTCTCCTGACCACCGCCGCCACCGCGCCGCAGCTCTGCTTCCCACGCGCGTTGCCCTTCCCCTTCTTCCTCGTCGCGTTCTCTCTGTCCTCGATCTTGGGTATTGGTTTTTGAGGTATGAGCTTTTTCATTCATCCAGTGATTGCTTCAAACCGAACTGGCCTCTACAGATTTTGGGTGTGCGCACAGTATAGATCCGCCCCTGGCCTGGCCTAGAGAGGAGGCGTAAATTTTTCCTTGCTTGCTCTGTGGTTTAATATGTCCTATAGGCTATAGACTCATGTGCTCTGTTCACCTTCGTTGAACTCCATAAGTTTGCGTAAAAGTGAAATCCGCTTTTGGATTCCTAGTTTGTATTTGTTTTGCTCTGGGATTTGGAAATAGCTTTGCAATGTTTTGCTGGTGATATACCATCTTTCGGATGGGCAGGAAACTATAGGTATAAACGATATTCTTGGAACCAAAACATCTATGTTAAGAGGCTACAGACACGGAAATCCATAACGGGTAGTAGGTGCAAATGCACCCACGGTCCAAAAAACAATTTTAAAAATGTCAAAAATTCAAATAAAAATTTCGGATATACTTAAAGACATTTTATGTTAGCCCAAAAAGTTGCGCGAAGAAAAAACATTTTTTGTGACCTGTGCAAAAAAGACAAATCTGGAGGCTCCAAAATAATTTTATACGAGACATTTTTTGTCTTTTTTCACAGATCATAAAAAATGTTTTTTCTCCACGACATTTTTTGTGCTAACACAAAATGTTCTAAGGTATATCCGAATTTTTTGAATTTTACATAGTAGGTGCATCTGCACCTACTACCCAAAACGTCGCCTCCCTACAGACAAGCCTTTGCATATACTTATGGAGCTTTCCAGGTAACACTTGTAGCTGTGGGTAAACAAAAACAATTATTATGAATTCTCCACATCAACAAAGAAGCATCGTGAGTAATATTTCAAACATTTAGACCTGTCCTGTTTGCAACTCTGTTTTCGGTTTTGAGTTTAATGTAATCAGCGTACCTTTGGCCGTTCTTATTGGGTGAATCTTCAAATGATCCGTTAGCTTCCAAAGTGATTGGGTCATTAGGTATCTCTGTTCCATGATTTAGTGTGCAGAATCTCTTCAGTCAGACTAGTAATTGACACCAAATTCCAGTTTGCTTGTTGGGGTGAGAAGGATGTAGAATATCCTTGCCCTATACATTTTACAGGTGCCTTGGATATAAAGTATCCAATCTAGTAGGAGTACTTGCAGTTGAATCAAGCCATCTCTGGCAGATATATGCTGGTTCTCAGCTTTTTCCAGTGATTACGACAGGATGCTAATATTCTTCTTCCTGTTGTGAAGTGAATACTAGCAATAGACTACTTTCTCTACTGAAAAGATTGATTTTTTGTTTTTCTATTGTGATGTTCGATGACTAGATGGTTGATGTCAACTGTTTCATATAGTACCATTTCACTTTGGTCGATGAAATTTCATTTTTGGTTTCTCTTAAATGACACCATTGGAATTTCTCTAGCTGTTAATATGCTTGCTATACAATAAGAGGGTCACACTTTTGATTCCTGAGTTTTAGACCAAATTTCAGAGACAAACAATTCAAGCTGTTCTGTTGTCATTATCATATAGTTCCACAAATAAGGTGCACGCTCTTTCCAAGATAAATCACTGACCAAAAAATTGGTCAATAATATCTCGATTATGTTGTATAAAATTCATACTGTTGGATTCATAGTGAAAAAACACTTCCTATGATATCAATTTTGTATCAAACAATCCTCATATACTTGGACTAATTCTTGGTCAAAGAGAATGTTGGCAAACACGTGTGCCTTATTCATGGGAATGGAGGGAGTATTAAAAGTTGACATTATGTTTCAGGTGGTTGTGTACTGGTGTTACATAATTGAACAATACCCTCAAAGACTCCAACACTAATTTTCTTCCTGCTGTATTATGTGTCCCAAATTTCTTGTGTATCAATCGAATTTGTGCATTATGTCAACTCATGAGCATTGATTAGACTTGTGTCCTTTCCTTCTCTGCAGATCATAATTCAGTTGGTCAGATGAAAACCCTGGCTGATTCCTCTGAAGTTTAGTGTTGTCGCTGCTTTGAGAAGAAATTACTTTATATCTACATAGAGCACTGGAAAATGGATCGTAGAGATACTTCAGGTTTGTCAGTGGAGGTTGCAAAGATAAAGTGTACTGAGAAATGCCGTAGGTTTTCTAACTTGCTAGTTCTGATGACCATTGTTTAACCCGTGTTTAACCCGGAAATGAGGCACGCTGGCACTTTTCCATAGATTGTCTGAGCTTGGGCTCCTCAGATATTCACTGCCACTGAGAACAATGGACCCCGGGCTTGGGCAATCAGCATTTACTATAAATTTCTCAAATCCAACTGCCTGGGTGAACAAGCTCCCTGTCATTCCGATAGCCAGTCACCCCACAGACAGTTCTAGTCAACTTGATGTGCTAGCTCGGAGTAATTCATACGACCTGCCTAGAGGGCCAAGAGAAAGTTTGATGGCTTGTCGCTCGGTCTGGGCAACTTATCAATTCAGATTCCAGCAAGCAAAGTATGGGTACTGGCTGCACCATATCTTCTCGAATATCTAGCCATGATGGTTCTTGTATTGATTTGGGCTTAAATAATTTTACCTGGGCAATGAAGGTACTTCTAGGCTGGATAAGCAGGCAGTGATTGTAGAACTTCGGCGAAGGCTGGGCTGGATCTTGAGTTATCTTTGTCTGTTGGACCATGTCAATCTGCTATTACCGGCCCAGACCCAATGGCAGCAATCAAACAAACAACACATTTCTGCAACCATGCATTATGAACTTAGTCCCAACAGTTGATGAAGGATCCACATCTCTTCGCCGGCCGTCTGGCGGTCAGGTCCTTTCATTCCTTAATAAGACTGCAATGATGACTGGGTTTTCTCCGAGGCAAGTTTTCTTAGCTAGCTCCAACCAGACTCACAGTCCAGCCTCTGCCAACATCGCCCCAGCTACAGAAAGTCCAGCACCGGTACTTCCAGGTTTGTCGGTCCACAACATGTATCAGTAGCGCAAAAGTTTGTTCATATCCAGGATGTAGAAAAGGGGGCAGAGGTTCGTCAGGGCGCTGCATTGCACATGGTGGGGGCAGAAGGTGCCACAAAGAGGGTTGCGGCAAAGGAGCTGAGGGCAAGACCATCTTTTGTAAGGCTCATGGAGGCGGGAGGCGTGCGAGCACTTGGATGCACCAAGAGCTCTGAAGCCGTACTGGCTTCTGCATAACCCATGGCGGTGGTAAACGTTGTATCCATGAGGATTGCAGAAGAGCAGCAAGAGGAAAGTCTGGCCGATGCATTAAACATGGTGGTGGAAAAAGGTGTCAACAGGAGAACTGCACAAAGAGTGCGGAGGGGCGCTCAGGTCTATGCATCGCTCATGGAGGTGGACCTCGCTGTCAGCATGCTGGTTGCAAGAAGGGTGCCCAGGCAGTACTAATTTCTGCAAATCCCATGGTGGTGGCAAAAGATGCACGCACCCCAACTGCGCCAAGGGTGCCGAGGGAAGCACTCTATTCTGCAAAGGCCATGGAGGAGGAAAACGTTGTTCAGCTCAAGGTTGCACAAAAAGTGTACATGGAGGTACGCAATCCTGTGTTAAGCATGGAGGTGGCAAAGGTGCGTATTTGAAGGATGCACCAAGAGCGCTAGAGGCCGTACTGATCGCTGTGTTGGTCATGGTGGGGGCAAGAGATGCATATATGTTGGGTGTGACAAGAGTGCGCAGGGAAGCACGATCTTTGCAAGGCGCACGGAGGGGGCAAACGCTGCTCATGGGGTCATCCAGGGTCCGGCTTTGGAGTTGGTGGGCCTCCTTGTGATCGTCTTGCCAGAGGCAAGAAAGGCATGTGTGTTCATCACAACCCACTGCTGGATGATGATCGTATTCATGGTGGTCAAACACTGAGTGCTTTCAGTATTACGAGCACTGCCCTTGATTTTGCGGACCGCCCTTCAAACATTGAAACCAGCAGGCACAGCACTTTCATGCTTCCAGTGGAGGCCCCTCCTTGTCATGCGCAGGTACCTGTCCCCGAGGGTCGGGTTCATGGTGGTAACATCGTAGCAATGTTTGCTAATGGTATGAGTTTCGGAAAGAAATCCACCAATGAAGGGGAGGCTAGCATGTCTGGTCGCTGCAACTGGCTCTAGTGCCTAAAATTTCCGCCTGTCCTCCATTGACACGATTTGTTTCATCTGGCAACGTACCTTCTGCTCCTGTCCTCTGCTGTGAAGGCTCGGGTGCGATTGTCGTGAACGGTTGTCTTATGGATTTGTATTAACAACCCCTCTTCGAGATAAATAAAAGGGGAAAGGTAACATTATCAGTGTTCTGGTGTTAATGTTAGGTCTTGTATTGAAGGTGTGTAGTACAGTTGTCTCCAGTTATATTGATTGTGGTAAATATCGCTATCGCTGCTGTTGTATAAAATGTGTGTTGTATTTTGAAGTTCGTTTTCTCCATCTTGAATACAAGAAAGTCGTGATGCTTGTAGATTGTGTTTTGTCGACTGCCACATCTCCGCATCCTGTGTTTATTGTTTTCCTTGTCAGGAAACTCATGTGCCCTATGTAATGTTCAATCTTTATATGCACAGTTCGTATCTCATATGTTTCTCAATCGTGCCATAGTCAAACCCTATGTTGCCTGAAAATTTCTGAACAATGGACACAGAGAGTGCAGAGGCGCCTGCTTCCTTGCTCAAGTACATCATATCACCGCCACATCATAGTCGTTAAGGCAAATATCTTTTTTTCCTTGCTCAAGTACATCATATCACCGCTGCATCATAGTCGTTAAGGCAAATATCTTTTTTCTTTTTCGATTGTCATAGTTGTATCCCTGCATCCTGTTTATGGTTTCCTTGTCAGACAACTCATGTAAGGGCTAGTGATCTAATTCTGCATGCATGCTTCTTTCAGGGCAGAGGTTTACTGTTTTACTTTTAGAAGCTATATCGTACATGAGTACCGGGATTTGGACATACATGTTTTATCTGAGAGAAAAGAATACGCCGTTTATACTTCAAAATGAACAAGGGTCTACTCTGATGATGGCATGATCTTTTTCCAGATTGCCTCTCCAATCTTACTAGCGAGGAAGCTGATGTAGTTGCCTGAAATATGCACAGTTCAGGCATTTGTATCATGTGCTGAAGCGGAACAGATATCCCATCGGTTCTCTCAAGTATCAACTATGAAAGTATTGCTAGATTTTGGTTGGGTAGCGAGGAATTCAGTGACACATATCACGTCACTCTAATTCCCTACATCGTCATTTGGAAGTGCAGGAATAGTTGCTTCCAGAAATTGCTACTACTCACTCCGTTCCAAATTAATTGACTTCCATTTGTTCACACATTGATGTATCTAGACATGTTACACGTATAGATACATCTGTAAAAAACGTGAGATTGGATTTCTGGAGTTGAACGTGCACTTTGCCTCGTGCCGTTTGCGTGTTAATATAGGGCTCCAAAGGCCAAGAGATTACAACGAATCTGTTACAGATTACAACTTGAACGTCAAGGAAACTACAGCTTGACATCCAAGGAAACGGTAGGTCGGTTTATATCTGCACCGAACCTTACCAACTGATTACAAACGTGACAACTTAAGTCCTATCGTTTAACATCCTCCCTCAACCGAAACGAGTCCAAGTTGAGGTTGTTCTTGAAGGCTTGAAGTTGTCGAACTTGCAGTGGTTTAGTAAACCCATCTGCAACTTGATCTCCTGTCGGAATGAACCTTATGTCCAAACGTTTTTGTGCAACTCTTTCTCTTACAAAATGAAAATCAATCTCAATATGTTTTGTCCTTGCATGAAACACAGGGTTTGCCGAAAGATAGGTTGCACCAAGATTATCACACCATAAACATGCTGCTTGAGGATGATCAACACCAAGTTCATCAAGAAGGGTTTCTACCCACATTACCTCAGCAGTTGCATTAGCCAATGACTTGTACTCTGCCTCTGTGCTTGACCTGGAAACTGTAGCTTGCTTTCTGGCATTCCATGACACCAGGTTCGAACCAAAGAAAACTGCAAAGCCACCAGTGGACCTCCTATCATCTGGACATCCTGCCCAGTCAGCATCAGAAAAGGCACTCACAAGAGATGAAGAAGACTTGCAAATCTTGAGTCCTGTACCCACACTTCCTTTTACATACCGTAGTATCCTTTTTACAGCTGTCCAGTGTATAGAAGTAGGAGAATGCAAAAACTGACATACTTTGTTAATGGCAAAAGATATATCTGGTCGTGTCAGTGTCAAATACTGTAAAGCACCTACAATACTTCTATACCGTGTTGAATCTTCTGCACTCAACAATTTACCTACATGAAGTGACAGCTTCTCAGTGGTTGACAGTGGTGTACTTGACGGTTTGCAATCCTTCATCCTTACACGTTTCAAAATATCTGAAGCATATTTTTCTTGGGTTAGCAGAATGCCATCATCAATTTTACGCACCTCAATTCCCAAGAAATACTGAAGATCACCTAGATCTTTTAGAGCGAAATCTGCTCTCAAGTCATTGAGCAATGCTGAAGTAGCCTCAAGAGATGAACTTGCAACAATTATATCATCAACATAGATAAGCATAAATATAGTGACCTTCCCTTTCCTGTAGAAGAATAACGAAGTGTCACCTTTAGAGGGCTTAAATCCAAGTTCTTGCAGCTTTGTACTCAGCCTAGAGTACCATGCACGAGGCGCTTGTTTTAGTCCATAAAGAGCTTTGTCCAATCTACACACATCATGCGGTCGAGTGCTATCCTCGTATCCTGGTGGTTGCCGCATGTAGACTTCTTCCTCTAGAACACCATGTAGAAACGCATTCTGTACGTCCAGTTGGCGTAAGCTCCATCCCCTGGAAACAGCAATAGACAATACCAATCTGATAGTAGCAGCCTTAACTACAGGACTAAAAGTATCCTCATAATCTATGCCATAGCGCTGCTTAAAACCTTTAGCTACTAATCTAGCTTTATACCTATCTATGGTGCCATCAGATTTTCTCTTGATTTTGTACACCCATTTACAATCAATTATGTTCCTCCCTGGTTTAGATGGTACAAGATGCCAAGTTCTATTCTTTACAAGGGCATCAAATTCTACATCCATAGCATTTTTCCAATCATTATTTCCTAATGCCTCATGTAGATTTTCCGGTTCACCAGTAGCTGTGAAATTGCAATACCTGATTGTACCATCCGTAGGAACAAAAGGTTTAGAAATACCACTTTGAGATCTTGTGTGCGCTCGGGAGAACACACCATTGCGCTCAGGATCATTGATGCAGAAGATCCCACGTCTGCAGGTAGCACGGGCCCCCTGTCCTGCGCGCCATGTCGCCTGTGGGCCGGGACGGAGACAGCGACCCGGTCGCCGTGTCATGTACAGACTGGCCGGGGGCGTGTGGTGTGGTGTGTCCGCACCTGTCGATGGAGAGGGGCGCATCTGCTGCGCCTGGCTGCATGCGCGGCGTGTCACCGCATGTTGGCTCGGTGCTGATATCGTGGACATGTGATCTGAGGCAGCTCCCTGTCTCACGCTCGCTGTTCTGTCCGCTTGCTGCATAAAATCAACACCAAACTGCAGATTTCCTCCGTCATTGGGGTTAGTAAAAACAGGAGCATTATCCACATGATCAACATCATTATTTCCCCCTTGATCGGAAGGATTCAACAAATGCGACGGTAAAAGCAAAATTTCAGAACGGAGACGGGCACCGGCATTTGGATTTAGACTAGAAAAAGGAAACACCGTTTCATCAAAGACGACATCGCGAGAAATATAGATGCGTCCAGTAGAAATGTCTAAGCACTTAAATCCCTTATGAAGTGGGCTATAACCCAAAAAAGCACATTGTGTTGAGCGAAACTGAAGTTTGTGAGTATTATATGGGCGAAGATTCGGCCAACATGCGCATCCAAAAATACGAAGAGAATTATAGTCAGGTTTTTCCCGACATAGACGCTCAAGGGGAGTATCATAATTCAGAAGCTTTGTAGGCGTACGATTTATGAGATACGTGGCCGAAAGAAATGCCTCGTCCCAAAATTTTAGGGGCATAGAGGCATGTGCAAGGAGGGAAAGGCCAACCTCGACAATGTGTCGGTGTTTTCGTTCAGCGGAACCGTTCTGTTGGTGAGCATAAGGACATGAAACATGATGTGAAATACCAACTTTGGTAAAAAAGGAATTAAGTTTCTCATATTCACCTCCCCAGTCTGTTTGCATAGCAATGATTTTCCTATTGAATTGGTGCTCAACAAGATTCTGAAAGTCATGGAATTTTTGGAAAACTTCAGATTTAAACTTGATGAAATAAATCCACGTAAACTTGCTGAAATCATCAATAAAACTGACATAATATTTCTTTCGTCCAACAGACTCTTGGGCAGGGCCCCACACATCGGAAAAAATGAGCTCTAAAGGAGCACTAGACTCACTCGAAGACCTAGGATAGGGGAGTTGATGACTTTTACCTTTTGACAGGCATCACAAACCGAGTCATCAACGGACACACTCGAACATGGAAGATTATTTTTGCTAATAACTTTCTTGACGATGACGGACGAAGGATGACCTAGGCGAGAGTGCCACCTCTCCGTGGTTGGTTTGGTGGCGCCGAAGACATGCTTGCTTGGACTCGACGATGTGGACGAAAGGGGATAGAGACCTCTCCTACATCTGCCGTGCAGAAGGGTTCTCCTCGTTGCCTGATCCTTGATAAAAAAGGAATTTGGATGAATTTCAACAAAAGCATGATTATCGCGAGCAAGACGATGAGCCGATAAAAGACTCTTTTTTGCTTGTGGAACATGAAGAATATTCTTAAGATGTAGATTGCGATCAGGGGTACTTAACGATGAATGACCTATGTGTTTAATGTCCATACCTGACCCACTGGCAGTGTGGACTTGTTCATTCCCGTTGTACTTGTCGCGGATCGTGAGCTTGTGGAGGTCGCTGGTGATGTGGTCCGTTGCCCCGTGTCAATGTGCCACGGGTTGGTGTCGACGCCGTATGAAGTAGACGCCGAGCCAGCACTCTTCTCCGTCACCGGAACGAAGTCCGGGTTGAAGCGCTCCCAGCACTTCCCAACCACATGGCCGGGCTTGCCACATAGTTGGCAGCGAGGCTTGTTGGAGTTGCCGTTGTAGCCACCACCTCCATAGCCACCTTGGCGGCCACCACCGCCTTGGTTGAATCCGCCGCGGCCTCCATTGCCACGGCCTTGAGGCTGGCCACCGCCGCCTCCTCCAGATGGGTTGAAGTTGCCGCCACCGCGGCCTTGAGAGTTGCCGCCGCCGCGGCCGTTGTTGCCGCCTCCACGTCCACCGCGATAGGCAGCGTTGGCGGAGAAGCCGCCGGTGCCATGAAGAAGCTCCATGCGCATCTCATGGCTCAGGAGCTGCGTGTACAGCTCGGACACGCTGACAGGCTCAACACGTGAGCACAGCGCCGAGACAATGGAGTTGTAGTCGCCGTCCAGCCCGGCGAGGATGTAGGAGACGATCTCCTCGTCGTCCAGTTTCTTGCCGGCCGCCGCCATCTCGTCCGCGAGGCTACGGATCTTGGCGACGTACTCAGCGATGGTGGAGTTGCCCTTTGGAGTGGTGGCGAGGGCGATGCGGATGTTGACCGTCTGGGCACGGGTGCGCGAGGCATAGATGGCCTCGATCGCATCCCAGATCGAGGCAGCGCTGGTGCATGCATGAACCTGAGACAGCACCTCACGAGACAACGTGGTTAGTAGAAAATGCAAAACTTGCTGATCAAGGGCTAGCCATTGCCCATACTCAGGGTTGACTTCACGGACGGGCTTGCCATCCTTCTGAACCTCGATCTCTACGGCGGGTGCGGCAATCTTGCTGTCGATGAAGCGACCAAGCTGCGCGCCCCGTATTGCCGAGAGCACTTGCGCCTTCCACAGGATGTGGTTCCCCTTCATCAGCTTCTCGGTCACCGGATGCGTGAAGAGCGAACCAGCGAAGGCGGAGGAGGAGCTCGAGCTTGCCATCACGGACGTGGAGAGGGCGAGCTCTGATACCATGTAAAAAACGTGAGATTGGATTTCTGGAGTTGAACGTGCACTTTGCCTCGTGCCGTTTGCGTGTTAATATAGGGCTCCAAAGGCCAAGAGATTACAACGAATCTGTTACAGATTACAACTTGAACGTCAAGGAAACTACAGCTTGACATCCAAGGAAACGGTAGGTCGGTTTATATCTGCACCGAACCTTACCAACTGATTACAAACGTGACAACTTAAGTCCTATCGTTTAACAACATCCACATGTGGACAAATGAAAATCAATTAATTTGGAACGGAGGGAGTATATAGTACTGGTGTCCAGGTTGCTGAGGCGCCTCGTTCCTTTTCTCGTAGCACCACCGCATCATTGTCGTTAAGTTATCATATATTATTGTTAATCACAGCTCTGCCCTGACTTGCTTAACAATGGCATGAATAATTAATCACTGATACAGGTACGACGACACTGCACGTCCAAAGCGTATCCATGATGCCAAAGGTTGAAAGGCCATTGCCATGCCGTAATGATAAAATAATGACAAACTATAACCGAACCTCACATCATCATCACATGATAACGCAGTGGGATCCAAGGCTCACAAAGACAATATAATTTAAGAAGTCCGTATGTCCTAAAAGTTATGCTTCTCTTTTTCTTCCGATATATTCTTGACAAAGAGATCAAAAGTAGCAAGAGAAAGAAAAAAAGGACTGACAGAGAATAAAGAGGACTGACCACTACAGAAGTAGGCAGGCCTGGTTTGCAGAGATGATGAGGGAAAAAAAGATTGTTCAAGATATGATCGCTTCAGAACAACTGATATGCTTACCAGGTGGATCCAAAAAGGACATCAGCCAATTCAGTGAATCAATTGACCTAAGTCCATGCTGGTCCATTTACCTTTTCAGTTCCCCTAGTTCAGCTAAATGGTATCACCTTTGTCCCAAAATATAAAACGTTTTGATAGGCTATTTTTTACTACCAAAACTTCTTACTCCCTCCGTTCCCATAAACAAGGCGCAAAAAAAATTCTGGTTTTTCACCACAAAAGAAGGCGCAGATGCTGTTTAGCCTCCGTTGCCCCGAAATTGCCCTCCACTCGTTCGACGACTCCTCGCGCAGTTAAAGCTGGTGCTGCTCCCTTCCTTCTTATCCTCTACAGTAATTACTGCGCCCCCCTAAAGAACGTTGCTGATTGGAAGAATGGCTATGCATGCAGTGCATGCGGGATGGCCTTTATGCTGTGCATGTGCGCGTGGAGACCTGGCAACAAATCTGAGAGAGATTTTCTAGGGGTAAGATTGGAAAGTATTTTGCTGCAAACTTCTCCTTAATCGGCGTGCCACGAAATATACGCCTTGTTCAATGGAACGAAGGGAGTATATTTTAGGACAGAGGTAGTACTATAGGACAGCTTAACACAGCTTAACAATACGAGAGATACTTATAATCACATAGTTCACAGGATAACAGTTTTGCAGTCTCCATAATCTATACTATTATTAAAAGAGCAAACATATCGGGATACATTAAATCTAGAGCGTTTAATTGTCAATCAACGATTCAGATTGTCTCAATGTCGAGCACCAAACAATTTTGACCGGTCAAACCGTTTTTCCTTTTTTTCAATTCTTATTATTCTCGATCCGTATCCGTACGGGGAAAACCTTGCTTTCTCTACCGGCGGAAGGCGCCCCTCCGACCGCCGAACATAGCCTGACGGGCGCCGAGCTTCGCGCCAGTGGGACTAAGAGCATCTTCACTCGGGGCGTCCAAACGGCCGCCCAAAGCCCTTTGGGGCGTGCCGAACAGGTTTTGGCTCCCACTTGCGCCGCCCAAACGTGTTTTGGGTCCGACGCGGCCCAGTTTTGTGTCCGGCACGCCCAGCCCACGCCCTCAACTTGGGGAGGCTTCGGGCGGCGCCGGACAGAACGAAACTCGATGCCACGTCTGGCTCCGACGTGCGGGCCACGCCTGTCAGTGAGAGGCGACTTCAACCGCCGGTGGTCAAAGCCGTCGTCAAAGGCGCGTGCCGCGTGGCGACGCCTCATTTTCACTGCCGGCGGACGCCAGTGAGCCGTCGCGTCCACTGCTCGTCGGCGTGAATGCGGCGCGCCTTTTCGAGGCAGCGGCGTTAATGCCACCGCTCTCCAGTGGCCATAAAAGGCGTACGCCGGCCCCGTACTCGCCACTCTCGCCACCGCTCTCTTCTCTTCCTTCTCTGCCAGCCACCGCGAACCGCACTTCTGCCGCCACCGCACCAGGAGATAGCCGGGAACTGGAGGCGCGGCGGCGAACGGCTTCGCGCCGCACACCATCCTCCGCGAGCAGTCGGAGGCATTGCGGGACAACGGTTAACCGGTGCCGCCCGACATGCGCGTCGGAGGCCGTTGGGCGATCTTCGTCCGCGGGATCCCGGTGCCGTGCCCGCTGACGAGGGCGAACCGCGACTTCCTGACCGCCATGATCGCGCATTACTGGCGCGAGCTGACGCCGGAGATGTGTCAGGACCCGCGCTGGGACCCGGAGAACGCGGCCAACTACGGCCGCTACGAGGCGGCGTTCCAGCGCCTCTTCGACGAGGAGATGCGCCGCTGGGACGGCCCCGGGACGGCGCCCTTGGACAAGAACGTCGCCGGGCACGAGGCGTTCTGAAGCGTGCCCGGGCGCGCGCTCCACGCCGTCATGGAGCACATCTCCAACGGCGGATCCCTGCTGGAGACGTCGGCGCCTGCTCCGCCTCCACCTCCTCCGGCCACCAACCTATGGGCGCCGCGTGCATCGGCCTCCTCGTCGCGCTCGTCAGCGCCCCCGTCGCGGGCCTCCTCATCGTGCTCCTCCTCCTCCCACTCCCGCACCTCGCCTCTGCTCACGCCGAAGTCGGAGCAGATGAAGGTCAAGGCGGAGTCGGGGATGTCGCCGCTCATGGCCAAGCTCGTCGCGGCGCAGTCGGGCGCGGACGACGACTCCATGGACGACGTGCCACCGCTCGATGGGCCCGCTGCCTGCGCGTGGTCCGCGTTCGACCATGCCAAGGCCAAAGGCGTGCCCTTCTTCGACCTCACCGGCGGCGCCGGCCCTAGCCGCATCAAGGAGGAGGACGGCGGCGCAGGACCAAACAGCGGCGGCGCTGCTGTGAAGAAGGAGAAGGAGGAGGAGGAGGACCCCTACTACGCCTTCAGGCGCCGCTACCGGGGCCAGTAGATTAGGTTTAGTTTTTTAAAATTTCATTCGAATCTGTAAAATTTCCTAAAGTTTGAATGAAAATCGCCAAAGTTTAAGTTAGCGGCGGCGTCCAAATGTGCCATGTAGTCCGGACGGCACCCAAATGACCCGTCCGGAAGGCCCTTTAGGCGGCCATTTGGGCGCCGTCTCTAACAGCGACCCGAGTCAGCGGGCGAGGCGGAACGACGACGACGCCTACAAGAAGCAGGGCGGCAGCGTGTAGAATACCAAAACAGCCGCGTTGACAGGGCTGAAGAAGAGCATGGCGCACGGGTTCCAGTGGATCAAGGGGAGGTCTACAAGAAGAAGCAGAGCAAAGACGCCGCCGGCGACGCTGGGTCGGGGTAGCCCAGGCTCTATTCCTCAGTTCTGGCCGGGGCGTGCTTGGGACCTCGATCTCGGTGCACGCCAGGCCGCGGCTCAGGCTGGTGCTGGTCGGGGGATCGGAGGAGTTGCGGTGCACCTACAGCTGGAGGGGTGAGCGCGGGGGCCGTGCTCGATCTGGTCGGGAGCTGGGGCTAGCTGGGGCTGGGGGTCGGATTGGCATCCGGACTCCAGTGCTCCCCGCACCGTCCGAGGTCTTCGAGGAAATTGCGGTTAACACCACTTGTTGGGGCTGTTTTTGCAGAGAACCACAACCACCAAATTTTCTTGCGCAAAACACCACTCTTTGACGTAATGAGTTGCATAGGACCCAAATCTCTTCATCTGCGGCATTGACAGAAAATTACGCTAGTTGCGCCAAATTAACAAGGGATCAATTAGATGCCGACGAACTTGACAACTACTCCCGATTAGATGTCTTCCATTTGTCTACATACGTCTATACTTGTAACATGTCTAGATACATCCGCATGTGGACAAATGGAAGATCTAATTTGGAACGGAGGGAGTAATTTTTAAGGCAGCTCACGGACGAGTCGGAGGCGTTCGGCGGCATGAAGGACGAGCTCTTCCGTTCCTTCCCTCGACGGCGACCTCCCGGGCCGGAGCCCTGACCTGACCTCGGCGTGATGTGGAACTCCCGGCTGCCGCAGCTTTCTCCTTCCTGGCCCGCACTGCTCGTGTACCTCGGCCGGCGTCGAGCGCGTCTCCGCGTGGATGTCCCTTGTCGGACCACTGCTGCTCGCAGATGCATTTATAAGCCACGAGAAGTGGGACGAGTGGGTCTGGTGGCTGGAGCGCGGGGTAGGTGCTGTGGCGGATGGTGCGCAGGGTGCCGTCGGCGGCGCTTGCAGCCAGCGACTCAGACGACTTGCAGTGCGTCGTAGGACGGCGTGGGTCGTTACTGACCAGAAGGGGAGCTGAGCGCTGGGAGGCTGATGCCACGTACGTGCTTCCTATGGGTGTCAAAACCTCTAACGAAGTGATTTGGGTTCTCTGCAACTCATTCCGGCAAAGAGTGGTGTTTTGCGCAAAAAGTTTTGGTGGTTGTGGTTCTGTGCAAAACCGGCCTCAACAAGTGGTGTTATCCGCAATTTCCTCGAGGTCTTCCGAATACAGAAGCATGTTTGACTGAAAAGTCAGATGACTACATATCTCTAGCAGTGAACGATAGCTGTTCAGCAGAGATTGTCTTTGCTGATTGATCAGTAAAACATGTTGTCACAGTGACGCTGCTCCCGACCACCAGTGTCTCCTTGTACTCTGCCGCCCTCGGCACCCACGCGAAGCTGCTCCTGGCTCCAGCCCCGTCTTTCAGCCTCCTGAACGGAAAGGCATCGCCATCTCGCAGCCTGACGGAAGCGACGCACCACAGTTAAAAAATACCCGTCACGAAACTCGGAGCCTGACGGGCTGCGTGGTTGTCAAACGTTTCAAGTTTCCGCTGCTTCTGAATGGTGATGCAGTCATGCATTGTTCGTGACTATTAACCTAGGTACATGCATATTATTCTTCAATTGCAATCTTGGGAGAAGCTAATAGGAGCACATTAAGATTTTCTCTTGGCAGTTGATTCTAGACAGGCTTCCTTCGGGTCAAGTTCTCGCTTCGAGGCAGGGGCCTTCGGACGGGTTCTGCGCCCTTTGTGGTGCGGCGGAGGACGCGTCGCATATGTTCTTTTCGTGTTCCTTAGCAAAGTTTCCGTGGAGTGTGTTGCGCCAACTCATTGGGAATCATTGGTGTCCGGCTAATTTTGCGCAATTTTTCGCCATCCTTAGTGGTTTGTCGGGTCAAACGCGTAGGGTTGTGTGGTCCCTTTTTGTTGCGCAATCTTGGGCACTTTGGAACATCCGCAATAAGCTCTCCATCGAGCGCAGGATTATTAAACACCCTGCTGATGTGATCTACAAAACTCTTATCTTTTTGCAGCTGTGGTGTCTAAACGCCAAGGACAAGGATCCGCCAAGGCTCGCGACGCTAGTCGGCAAGTTAAAGCTGTTGTATACAGCAAATCGCCCGAGAAGGAGTCCGAGTAGCCGGAGTGTGTGACGTCTTGACTGTTGCTGGGGTGGCTCCCCTGTCAGCCCTATGTCTTATTTGCAGTTGCCCTAGTACTGTCGTCTCTTATGGCTAAGCTGTATGCCGCAGCATGTAATCAATGATGTGTGTACTTTGTGGTCTTATTAATTTAAGGTTGGGCACTTGTGCCTTGTATCTAAAAAATAGGAGCACATTCTTTTTAAGCATGCATGGGTAATGTGAAACCCATCACCTCATCTCTATGAAGTATACTAAATTGTAATACTTGACACTGATATTTGATTTATTTATAATAAATTATGAGACATGCGTTGCACGTGCACGGCCACTAGTTAAGGTACAAGTTCATATGTAAGCTTTATCAATTCATAGGAAAACCGAGGCATAGCCCGGATGGCTAGGAGGTGTTGATACCTCCCTGTCCGCGAGGTCTCGAGTTCGAGTGCCAGCGCCCACTCCCTCGTGCGTACTCACCGGTACTCACCGGAATTTCTTCTATCAAAGTTGGCACCGGAATTTCTTCTATCAAAGTTGATTGGAGGGCCGTCTAACCTTTCAATCCGCATTTTTTTAATCAATTCAGAGTATCAAAGTCTAGTGGTTCTGATCTTTAGGCAGTAAGAGCAGGTGCCTTGAGTGCAACATGTTATACACTACTTACTAGGGAAGAAACGGCAATGCTTTGTTAATCCTGGCAGCTCAAAGGACACCGCCCTGTCGTCAGAAAATAAGTCCAAGCTGGGGCTAGAACCTGGTAGCTAAAATCCATTTCCGAGAACTTGGAATGATGAAGAATTAGGTTTCAGAGGATATTAGCTTGATAACAGTAATGCTAAAATAAATATATATACAGTGAAAATTCAGGACCGTGCTCTTTCCACAAGTAAAGAAGTGAAGGGAACACAAACTGGTGTACAGGGAGGGAACTGTTATTTGAATTTCAGTTGTGAATTTCCCAGTACAAGCATTCTAACTCCTGATCTTGATTGTACCCTGAACAGATGTGCTATTCTATAATCAAGTCACTAAGGCTAAAAGAAGAAAATAGATAGAATAACTGCAGCCAAATAGTGTACGACCCAGCCCCCAGCTCGTATTTTCTGCAAATAGAAATCACAACGTCAGGTCAGGTTACGGTATATTGTAATGATGTGGTATCACAAACCAGAGGTAAGCAGAAATAGGTAGGACTTGAATCCATCAGAATAAATTGATTGTAGAAAGTAGAAACATATTAAATTGGGGATCATTATTTTATTACAGAATGCACAGAAGACGAACCAAAATTATTTTAATGAAAATGTGGCCAACTATTATTTTGCTATCAGGCTAAAGCACGTGAAGCCACAATTGGGTGATAAACACACCACGGCTTTTCTAGGAAGTTTGATTAAAACATGCCATAAGTTATTTGCATGGAAAATTCTAGAGAATTCAGATCCTGAACTTGAAGATCAATACTTCTATTAATTATTCACTGCCCTAGTAACAATAAATTAGTTTCCGGAAAGGAATTGATGAGATCATCCATATTTTCCCAGTTATTTGAGCGATAAAATTGACGTAGCCCAACTGGACTCATAGGTTTAAATATCTACTTTATTGAGGATCTCAATGTTGACTGCTTAGCCTAAGTCATTGTATTTGAGTAAAATGCAAATAAAAGGTATGTAAAAGCCAAAAAATATGTCAATTATGTGAGGGTGTGGGTGAAGGCAGAAGCCACAATGTGCGTTCATGCTCGGATATTAGTTAAGAGCTCCATACCCATCATCCTTCTCGAGATGATCTTCCGTACAACTTTCTAATACAGTAATACTTGACAAGGATATAAGGAAAAAAACTTAGGACTAAACATAACAGAGGTTACACTTGATATTGGACTTCTTTGATAGAAAGCTCGCCATTTCAGTTGAGACACCAACTAGTTATAATTTGATCGATTATTGAATCATAATTTCAAATGTTTCTCAATACAGGACAGTCATACCCACTTTGGGGTTTGCTTCATAGTCCTCTTTAAGTTAATTAAAGCTTACAGATCTCAAACGAATTATTAAGAATTAAATTTGAACTTTCATCATGAATTAAACTGCGAATAGCAAGGTTTTATTAAGTGCTAGGCGCTGATTGAGCGTTTTGCCTCCGCTTTTCCCTTCCCTGAAGTATTAAAGCCCTAAGCGCAATCAAGCACTAGGCGCTTTGCCTCTGCTCAGCTTAAGTGTGCGCCTAGGCACGCTTTATATAACGTTGTCAAATATGACCGAAACCTAATGTCAAATACAGATGTTATGGGGAAGCACTTTTGGACAATGGTGCAACCAATCCAGTTTGCAAATGAGCACGTTCATCCACAACACCTACAGGCCTCTTGATCGTGGATGAACATATACGACAGTATTCATCGACGTGGATAAGGATCCGAGTCCCACGTTCATTCCCATGTGGGAATCCTGAACGCTAACAGACCGCACAGCGCCACGGCCATGAATCTTCCGCCAAGACAAGCATCCCTTAATTGATTGCACAAACCACTATTCCTTAATTGATTTTCTTGCCAAGTATCGACTGTAACGCAGGGCCCGTTTGTTATGTTCATGATGCATAGAAGAAAAAATTGATAGGGCAGACTTTGTTAGAGATGTAATGAGGGTTGGACTAGAAAGTTCTGTCTGAGTGACTACTGAACCACGATTGACTAATGAACCCTTTTGATACTGATTTTGGAACTTTTGATCTCCACTTGATATCCTCTTTAAAGCTAATGAATGTTGAGGAAGCAGAGTACTGAAGCAAAGCCCCAACTTAAATAAAAGCCAACAGCCATCAACGAGAAAAAACAATAAAAAAGACTAATGGGCAACCAAGTAAATGGATGACAAGTAAATGCTTACCTTCATTGACAACAAGGATGAGGATGCAGACGAAGGTAATAGACCTGAGTAACCAATATCATATGAAATCCTTCCATCAGCATTGAAGAGCCCATAGTGCTTCTCAGAAGCAGGTCCAGACTTTGAGTTCTCATTGAACAACGCAAAGATGTATGCTTTGACCGGTGTCTTTGGCTTGAGAGGAGTTCCCTTCCTCAGAAAGAGCCTCTTCCGGAGGTTGAAATTGTAAGTCCTTGCATTCTCAACTGATGCCCCTACTTCATTTTGATCTCCACTAGAAGCCCAGCCAGTCTCTGCTACCCGGACTTCCATGTCATTATAACCAGCAGCCTGCAGAGCAGCATAGCTGCATCTACCTGAGCATCAAACATGTTATCATAGTGCAGACTAGTATTCGGATCAACTATTCCAGGGTTGGGCTTAAAGAGAGCATAGTTAATGTCAATGTTCTCCGGATCACTTATGTAAGCCAAAAAGGGATATGCGTTGACATAGAAAGGTGAGCCAATCCGTGAAAAGAAGTCCAGCAGCGGTTTCATATACACCATGACGTCGTCCTTGAAAACACATGCGGAGGGCGGATAGGAAGTAGCAAAAACAGCTTCTGAGTGAGGTGAGAAAAGCTCGATTTTGTCTTCCAGATGCAGTTTCTTGAGACCATTGTAGACATTCTTAATAGCTTCAACGAGCGGTTCGGCCAAGCTCGGGTCGCCTCCCAACACCTCATTCCCCACAGTGATCCAACAATGCGTGTCTGAGGTAGATAAGGTTTCACGTTGTCATTCAGCCAGTCAATCGCAGTGCTCTCATTTGCAGCGAAATCCTTCAACAATCCATTGTTGACGGCAATGACCAGGTTGAGCCCTGTCCCTTTGAACGCATCAAGCACGCTGTGGTCTGCATCATATATCTTGACATTCCTTATCTTGGAACTCCTCAAGAGCGCCACCACCTTGTCCGGAGACGGGATGTTGTTCGCTATTCTCCCGTAGTTTATCCCGTATGCCCAACAAACGCTTCGACGGCTCGAGGACCTGGTAAACAGCAAGCACAAACAATCAAATTCCAGCTTGGAGACAATTAAGTTGGTTACTTTGTTACAAAAGCATGACTAGGCGCAAGTGAAGTTCCATAATTGATCACAACAATAACACTATACTGGATCGGAAAATTAGTGCCAGTACCATGTGAGGGGAACGTGAGGAGGAGGCAACAGAAGAGCAGCACCATCCAGTGAGCACACCGGCGCGGACCCATCACCACCATCATAGCAGACCCGCCGCAACCCGCCAGTCCAGAGCAAGAACCAAGCAAGAGACCTCCACGACGGGCGCCGGAGCCAGCAGCAGCGTCAGAGGGGCAGGCAAGCCGAGCCTTGCTCCGCAATTCGCTTCCAGGCCGGGGCGTGGCGCCGGGGCGGCAACTTCCATAGACGGGCCAGAGCGGCCGCTCCAAGGCCGGGCACGGGCGGCTACTCCCGCGCGCCTCCGAGCAATCTTGGCCGATGTCTCCACACCGCCACCACCAGCGCCGCCGCCGCAGCACGGGAGCAGGAGGACGGATTTAGCAAGAAAGTGGAAGGGATCGGCGGCTATCGGCCAGTCAACCACCACAACAACCAACCAATAAATCCAAGAAGTCGACAGAACTCAGTCGAAGACAAGGAGGAATCTTGGCCGCTGCTCGGCGTTTCGCCTGCTAACACTCCGGCCACTCTAATCTACTCTACTGGCAGCGCCGGGCAGCGGAGTGCTGCCTGGCGCAGAGTGGCGAGCTTTTTCTAGGCTAATCCTTGGATTCGGTTGGAGGGGTTAAGGGTTTGCTTAGCGACAGGGAGATTGGGAAAAGTTGGGAGGTGCGGGAGAAGTGGATTGGCGACCCGACGAAGGGCACGCGGGGAGGATGAGGAGGAGGAGGGGGGACGGAGGATCACGCCGCCCACGCCGCGCTCCACTCCGGATTCGCCACCGCAACGGCAGGCGGAGGCAGGGGAAAAGGCTCGAGCTTTGGAAAGGGTTTGGGTTGGGGGTTTGATTTTTGAAACGCAAAGGGACGAGGAGGGTTAACCGGGGCCGGCGGTGGTGCTCTGTGCGTGGGCGGACGGCTTTTAGCGGGTTTTGCAGATTGCACCCTCAGATGCTTCTCCAATTGCGTTTCTACTTCTGTGGCTGAGAATTTGTGCTCATTTTCCGCGTCTGCTTTGAAATGGCAGGCTCGAGACGAGTCCTGTTTTGCATTAACAAAGCCAACAACGACCGAACGATACAAGGTTACTGCGAACAGCTTACAACACCACGCACAACCAAGCATACAAGAAAAGGAAACGAAGCACAGCTTGGAGAAGTCCTCCGCGCTCTAACACTGACGCAGAAGCAAAGGCAACATCAGCTTGTCGACTTGAGGGCAGCACAATGTGATCAGCTTCAGGTGGCTAGGGAAACACACCGTCCTCTTCCATCGCTGAAGAGGGTCCCAACCCCCTCTCCTAGGACCGAGGGCGCCGCACCGTCAGACGACGGAGATGTTCACCCGAGAACAAGGAGAGGTGTGGCCCAAGAGACCACCACGAAAGGCCAGACCACGCAGACCGCCTCGCTGCGACGAGCACCAGCACCAAACATCTTCAGAGCCAAGGACGGCCAAGACGAAAAGGGTAAACTTGGGAGCAGCCGCTGCCCTCGAAGAAGCAGAGATGGCAACGACGGCGAGAACCGCCGCCAGCAACACCTCAGCCACCCCACCAACCATGGCACCACTCACCAGCAACCACCGAACCCCAGACGGTGCCTCCAAGGAGGAAATGACACACACGGCGCCGCCGCCGTCCAATCCAAAGAGGATTTTGGGCTTTCACCCGGGTCGGGGTTAGGGGTGGGAGATGGGACCTCAGCAGCGCCTCCATGAAGGTAAACGACACCCCGAAAGCCGTCGCCGCCGCTGTGGTCAAAACGACCAAGGCACCACCAGCTCCCCAACCAGCAAAGCCGTGCCGGCCCCCAAAAGGACGCCGACAGCCACAACCTGTCGGGAGGAGAGAGCCAGAGGGAGGGTGAGATTCATACCTTCGGGAACTTGCGCACGAGCAGACGCCCACGCACGCGGCACCCACCTGTCGTTGTCTTGCCGCCCGCGCGGACCAGGAAGCCGGCCAGCAACCGCGAGCGCCACCGGCCGCGCGGTCGACGTCGCCTTTCCACCCGAGGGCCGCCGCCTCGGCGCCCGAAACCCTCCGCGCAGGACGCAGAGCGGTGGATCCTCGCCGCCACCATCACCGGCAGGCCGAGCGGGCGTGCTCGGACCCTTCTCAGGCGGCGGCGGGGGAAGGGGAAGCAGGGGAGAGGTGGCGGCGCGAGGGAACCCTAATCGCCCTCGAGTCGCCCTCGGAAGACGACGCGAGGGCCAAGCGTTTTTTCAACTTCTGCACTCTCCAAGTGTTGTGGCCAACGAATTTTACATATTTTAGTGTTTATGTAGCTCATTTTTTTGTCAAGTTTATGGCTAATTTTTCACAATAGATGAATAAGTACATTGCAGCATAGTCCAGCAACTGTGAATTGAGCATGTGTTCCAAATATATGCGATTCACCGGTTGTATAGTGTCGTGTGCTAAGTGGGGCATGCTTTACTTATAGAGAGAGGTTGCAAGCTCAAACATTATCCATGATTTTTTCGATACAAAGAAATATAGTACGATTTGGATCCCTAATTTCTTTTTACCTTTGTAGGTCGTTGGATGCATAGGATTGGAATACCTACGAAACAAAACTAAAGGAGTTTTCCGCACACTATTTTGGTGGGAAAATATCCATTAAAACTTCTTGCTACAATATTTTGTTCTCTTCTACTATGTCAAACACTCTTTCGATGATAAAATTTGTGTATTTTTCTATCTTACGGGATTTAAGAGTACATTGGGTTACAATCTTGTATGTTTCGTATTCTTGTTTTAGGGATCCCACTGATCAATAAGGGCATAAGGCCTAAAGAGGAGAGGTATTTTTCATGTGAAATATGGCCATGACGGGTAATGTTGCATGTGTTAAAAAACTAACAGAAATACTACGATATATAGAATCCGGGTATGGCCTCATGGACGACTCGACAGAATTTTAAAGAAATTTTGGAGGGTTGTAATCCATCGATTTTTTCTGTTGTTTCATTTGGGACAAGTGAATGTGCTTTCCTAAGAACTCCTCCCCACTATGTTATATAGAAAATAATTTCCTTTTAATATGGTTCAATCAAACAAACTTTGTTGCAAAGATAATCTTGTGAAAATAAAGTAGAGCCAGGTGGATATGATAGTGCAATCGTGTATTTTTCTTTTCGTTTTACGCTTTTTGAATCGCGTGAATCAAAGAGGGCGTGAGAAAGTTGTTTGTCCAACAAGCACCTTCATCGATGGAGGCATGCATGGAGCCCATCGTTGTGACATTCCAAGATAGTTGGATACGTGTAATGTCTTTCACTTATTTATATATTGATAGTCGTACTATAAATAAAAAGGCTTGCAATGTAGCAACATCGTTGATTCGTTGAAATGCATCTGTAGCTAGTGTTTACACCTAGAAAAATAAAGACTTCCTCGTATTGCATTTAGGTTAAAATGCGACGTGTATCCTACTCGCTTTTTACTTGGTTCATTGAGCTCCATTATGTGTTGATCAACTAAAGGTTAGTGCAAATTATATATTATAGTTTCCTTGGTGCTTGCACTTTTTAGCTATAGTAGCCATGGCGTGGTGAGGTAGTGCTTTACGTTGTGGACTTGTGGTCATCACCCACCTAATGCTCTTTTTAGCAAGTGAGGTTGTAACCGAAGACTTCCCCATTGACTGAAATTATGAAGAGGAATATTGTTTTCCTTTAAAGAAAAGGGTGTGCGAAGGTACTATGGGACAAATGAGAAAAATGTTTTGCACAATCTTGCCACGCAAACGTTTGTTGCCGGTATCTTCTTAAACATCAACTTTCCTTCATCGGGGAACATCATATTGTTGGCTATAAAACATTGGTCTTTCTCTTTCTTTTCTTTATCACATGCATATTTTTCATAAATTTATCATCTATTCAGTAAATTTATCATCTTTTTCAGTGAGAAGGACAAACCATCACATGCACATTTTTCATAAATTTATCATATTTTCAGTAAATTTATCATCTTTTTCACTGAGAAGGACAAGACTGGCGCAGTGTGAAGTACTCCCCACTTGTGCCACGAGGTCATGGGTTCGACTCAGCCTCTCTGCATTGCACTTTGCAGGGGTAAGCCTTCACTCGTATAATCTTTCCCCAGACTCCACCTGTTGTGAGAGCTTCTAGCACTGGGTTTGTCCTTTTTTATAATCATCTTTTCAGTCTGACATCGTATTAATCCGTACCCAAAATCTTAGGGCTCTTTGATGCACACAATAGAAAAACACTTGATTTTAACGTCATGTTCTCTCAGATCTAACATTTTGACCTGTTTGATTACATCAAAAAAAGGATTGTTTTGAAGAGATCTGAGTGGATGGAAATGAGACCCTACACTCAGGTTCAAGTAACTGATAAAGCTGTAAGTGTAATTCCGCTTACCAGTTAATTCAGTGAGCCGACTAAAGACCATTCATGGTCGTGTCTCACGCAGGACCACTCATGTAGGTACCTACCCTAGCGGGTGCACATAAGCATCCCTCTTGTAATTCAAAAGATTAAAGAAAATAAGCATATTTGATATTGGGAGAACGAAGGGACTAGAACAGAAAATTCAAAAGATACCACACCACGCGTTTTCCCTCATGCTGAACTGGAGGGCGGAGGCCGACCTGACCAGTGTTGCCGGCTGCGTGCGTAAGCACACGCAGAACCCTAGTTTGATTTATTTTTATCCTATTTTTTAGGAGAAAAAACTCTATTCGGGTGGACGGCTTGCTTGAGGGCGACCGCTGCTGCATCATCGGCACCGTAGGCTGGCCGGCGATGCAGATCTTTTGCCACACGGAGGGCCCAGATGTGATGTGACAGGTTCACGTTGGAATCAGCAGTAGCATGGGTGCACCGGAATAATAATTCTACCCCTTTCACGTCAATCCGGGCCTACTTGCGAGAAAGGGGATTTTGGGTCGTCCTCGGTGGT